>JAWNNO010004270.1:0-600000 GCA_035044985.1 Lordiphosa fenestrarum
TTCTTGTTTAAGTACTGAGCTTTTGCGCGAAGAAACTTACACTTCAAGAGTACGCAAAACACTGAACGTTTTAGGAACTTTGCTGAGGGCGCACACTGCGAGCTCCCTACCTTTATTATTGTATCATGGGGGCAACCTATATTCGTCTTGCTAAGTGCTTAATATTCGAATGCACCAAGATGCCTTACATGTTGAAGTATCCGCGAGGTCCCGAGCTCAAATCCCAGACAAGGTAAGCTTAGAATAATACCTATGAATTACCTATTTGGTATAAAGAGAGATAAAAGACTTTGGTTGCACCAACGGGGAAAGAAAATGTAGAAAAATATATAAGCACCATTTCATTTAAGAGCGGAGGAGGTTACTACGCGTCTTGGTGCAGTAGTCCCATCTAGTTCTACTTCCACTGCCCTCACTTCATTTCCTCTCTAATACTTAGAAAATGTTTTTTCCCTTCTTAAATGCTGAAAATGTATTTTCTAAAACTAAGAAAATAATTTCTGGCATATGGGAAATGGTTTCTTAATTTTAGAAAATGTTTTTCCATATTATTTGGTAATTTGCATTTGACCGCATTTTTAAGGTGAACTTCATAATTTTAAGGTGATTTTGCCTATTTTTTTTTCAGTGTACAATGTATTTTGGAGCACTGGCACTGGAATACAGCACCATTTCTGGTTTCAACTTATTTTTCTACTACTTCTACACACATCACTCTTCATTTAAGTGTTGGTTGGTGTTGGTTGCTCATGAGTCAGTGAATAAAATGGAGTTGTTCGCTAAACTGAGCAAGTGAATCGAAAAACTAGTTCTAGTGTGAAAAACTTTCTTGTTTTTGATGCAATTGTCTCCAATCTCTGTATTTACTAGTTTCTGCTTAGTTTGGTCGAAATCGGACATCTTTATAGTACAGCTGCCATAGAAAAGTAGGGTTAAACAAATAGTCTTAGTGAGAAAAACTTGTTTGTTTTCAAAGTAAACCTCCATAAAATTCACACAATTCTTCAAAGTTTTGTCAAAATCGGATGACTATAGGTTATAGCTGCCATAGGAATGATCGGTCGAGAAACTAGTTTTAGTGAGAATGACATTATTGTTTTCAAAGAAACCACCTCCAAACTTTGTATTTCTTAGTTTACTATGATTTCCCATGCTTTCACCAAGTTTGGTCGAAATCGGACATCTATGTAGTATAGCTGTCATACAAAAGTAGAGTCAAAAAAGTAGTCCTAGTAAGAAAAACTTGTTTGTTTTCTATAACCTTCAAATTAGTTAGAAAATCGTGCTGCAAGGTAGTTAAAGTATGTTATATCATAACTGTTTTTATACTCTGTACCGTAGGTACATAGAGTATTATAAGTTTGTGCAAAAGTATGTAACATCCAGAAGGAAGCATCTCCGACCCCATAAAGTATATATATTCTTAATCAGCATCAACAGCCGAGTCGATATAGCCAGGTCCGTCTGTCCGTCTGTCCGTCTGTCTGTCTGTCCGTCTGTCCGTCTGTCCGTCCGTCTGTCTGTCCGTATGAACGCACAGATCTTAGAGATGGTAAGAGATAGAGGTTTGACGTGTATGGGACATATGCTTCTTATGTCTGCAGGCAGATCAAGTTTATTTTCAATTTTGGCCACGCCCCCTCCCGCCCCCGCAATTTAGAAAAAACGTCATATCTCCCACAGTTTTGAAGATAGATGGCTTGTTCCTTCTGGACATATTTAGTTATTAGGATAACTTATCGATCCGCCAAAGGAATGAAGAAGATCGGATGAACGGTTTTCGAGTTATGATCAAAAGACTGTTCGCTGCTACTGCAGCATCAAAATTTATGCTGAGAGTATAATTTTCTTGGTACAGAGTATGTTGTAGTCGGGCTGGACCGACCTTCTTTCTGGTTTTCAATGTCCAGAAAATTGATCATCCGTCCTGTTAGCTTGTAAACCTTATACATTTCATAAGGTTGAGTCTAAAAATAAAACGTTAATTGATGTCCAGGGAGAACTACACAATCAATAATACAGAAACCATCAACAGCTACAACATTTTATCAGCCAAAGGTTTTCATATTCACAGCTGAGGCTTCCCCAGCCGCCCCCCGAGTTACGTGCCCGACCTGCTCAATTTCATTGTTTTGGCTTTTTCCCTACAGTTTTTCTCTTCTGGCATATTGTCGCCTAATTTTTCATGTTAATGAATGGGTCACGCAAATTGTTTAACCCAATGCAGACAGCAGGGCGCCCGTCCAATAGTGACTTGATAATAATCGGTCGATGGACGAAAGAAACCACCACAGCAACAACATGAACAACAAATCATTTGGCATTAATTTCTGGGCAGGAAATTAAAAAGCGCTTTGCTTCGACTACAGTTCACAAAAGAAGGTGGTGGGTGGCGGATGGAGGGGAGGGGTGCTTAGGCGGCTAGGTAGCTGTGCGTAATGGAACCTTGACCCTAATACGTTTCGGGCCCTTTGCCCTTGGCTAACTTTCGGTTGGTCAATCCAGTTAAGGAACTCGAACGAATGGAAAAAGGAAAAATACTTAATCCAAATGATCAATTGAGCGTATTGACAGCTTTATGTTCGACTCATTCATATGCAAAAGAATGTTGGGCATTTGGCATGCATCATTTATTATTGAAGTTGAGCTTAAATTTTGGTTTTCTACGGATTAGAAATGATTGAATGAAAACAGTTTGTGGCCTGAAGACATCTAAGAAAGCTCTGCCCGATGGATAATCGAGAGCATTTGCCACTAATATCTTCCTTTCATATGTGTTTAATGTTTGTGCCGCAAAAATGCTTTGCAGAATGTATAGCATACTTTTCAGCGTCAGCGGAATTTGCTGCCTGCTTGCGTGTGTGTGTGTGTGTGTTGATTATTTATTCATTTTCCCTTATTTTTTGTTTGCATTTTATTCGGAAAATTCAAGTCCCACTTAAAGAGCAGAACAGATCATAAAATGCTTTTAAACGATTCCTCACGGTATCCACTTCGCCTCCGTGCTAGTCCTTAGTCTATTTTGGTTCTGCATTAAGCAGAAGTTATGTGCACGAGCATAAAACGGCAACAGCACCCGGACTCACTGACCCGCCAACTCACCTGCTGGCCCGCTGAGTGCCGCAAGTGTATCGTAAATAAATAAGCTATTGCATCGATGCCGGTTGATATGGGACAAGGACTTGCAGTCAGCCGGTTGAGTAACGATTTGTTAATTAGAATACATTTTCCTCAAACCGGATACACGCCAGCTACCAGCTTCAAGGTTGAAATAAAAGTACAAATAATTAATCTGGACTTTTTCAATCGAAATCTTTAAAAATGTTTAGTGGACTCGGTCAAAAAGTTCAACATCTATGATCAGCATCAGTATGGCTTCGCGAACCAGTTTCTACTATCTTAAATCAGTTCTGCTCCTTCAATCAAAAACCAAAATCAAACGTCAAGAGATTACAAGAGATTGCATAGCAACAGTGCTTGTTTTTTGCAGCATGCGGTTGCTTTTACTTCTCTCTTTGGAAACATTTCAAATCATGAGATACTAACTGATAGCTACTTTACTCAGGTACTCGAGGTGGGGTCCTGATTGCTTCATGCCGAGCATATCCAACGAATTGCTTCCATGCTGGGTGATCGCTACCGATTGGTGGTCGTTGGGGACTTCAATATTCCAAGAATTTCTATGAACTGCATCCTTCTGCCTCTCATGCCTCCCTCTCTCTTTCGGGCAGATTAATTCCATCTTCAATAGTTGGGATAGACTGCTAGACCTTGTATTTGTCACCGATGTTTCCAATTCGATGGTATCCAGAATTCCGCCCTTGTTGAATTCCGGAGGACACTCATCATCCTTCAAACTAATTGACTGTGAGCTGATTCTACCGAGCACCACCTTTTCTTCTAACCCAAGTATCCCTTCATTTTGCTTTCGTAAGGTTGATTTTCTAACCCTCAATGATGCTTCGACTGGCATTTCTTGGACGCATCTCAGAATAATAAACAAGAAAGAAAGTCGGTCAAGCCCGACTATAACATACTCTGTACCAAGAAATTTTGTCTTTTGATCATAACTCGAAAACCGTTCATCCGATCTTCTTCATTCCTTTGGCGGATCGATAAGTTATTCTAATAACTAAATATGTCCAGAAGGAACAAGCCATCTATCTTCAAAACTGTGGGAGATATGACGTTTTTTCTAAATTGCGGGGGCGGGAGGGGGCGTGGCCAAAATTGAAAATAAACTTGATCTGCCTGCAGACATAAGAAGCATATGTCCCATACATGTCAAACCTCTATCTCTTACCATCTCTGAGATCTGTGCGTTCATACGGACAGACAGACAGACGGACAGACGGACAGACGGACATGGCTATATCGACTCGGCTGTTGATGCTGATCAAGAATATATATACTTTATGGGGTCGGAGATGCTTCCTTCTGGATGTTACATACTTTTGCACAAACTTATAATACTCTATGTACCTACGGTACAGAGTATAAAAAGGGTCCAAAGTCAATCATTATACTCATTAAAAAGCGAGTTCTTAGTTTAAGTACAAAATATGTTAGATTGAGCTCAAAATAGACTCAAAGTGTGCAAGGGAAAATGCGAATTATTTTTAAGCGAGTCTCCTCTTAAAATTCCTAACTGGTGCTAGCACTTTTGTTATGAAGTGATGGAAAATTTCTGAACTACAGAGACTCCAACTAGCTCTTTAGTTATTTCCAGCCTTCTTTGGTTCAATGCAAGGACCTTGTTTTAGAACAAAGTGGAAAATGTTGTGTCTCTTATTTTCTTTCTAGAGCGTTTTTTGGCCGACAATACTGACTAGACTTTAAGGAAGAACGTTTTGTACATATTTTGAGACATAAGCGGGCTTAATTTGAGACCATTACAAGTCAAAAGGATGATCAAAGGGATTCTAAAATAGTTCAAAATATTCTTATCGGGCTTGATATAAGAGCTTTGTACTTAAATGGCTTAAACTTAAACAAACTTCTTGTTTTTTTTCTAAATGTAGGCAGACTGTCAAGTCCAAGCCATCCCCCCCAAAATTTGAAAACTTTTCAGTTGGATGCCACACAAAGTGTTTAGGTGTGTGAAGTACTGCCCATCGCAGTTGCGGATGGTGCTGCCCATCATAACTGCTTGTTTTCCTCAAAGCTCGACTATCGTGCAACCGATCTTTACTACAAACACTTTGCAACAGCAAGCCTTTGTACAAACTCTCTTTTTATTTTCCCTTGACACTTAACACGAACTACTTGTTGTTTCTTTGAACTGAACCAACTTACTGATACATTTATTCTTAATTTAAAATAACAATATTTACATTAAAAGTATTATGCCACATTTTTGCAGAATTCGGAAATGTGAATGAATAAGTTATTTACATTGAAGACATGACAACAACAAGAGCCACTAGACTATCAGGCATCGAACAGTGCGAGGACAGCCTTAGATAGTTGACACAGTTTTGCTTCTATTCTTGAATCGACCACGTTTCTTATTGTTATCATTCGTACGACCTTTACAAAGGCTGTCAAAAGTGCCTGAAAGGCAGCCTCTCCTACTACGTGTATAGATAAGAGACTTCCCCCTTTCCCGGCTTTAATAATAAATCACTTCCTTCTCGAATTTGCAGTCAGCCGAACTTGGTTTGCAATTCTAAAACGCAACTTCTTTAATCACTTCAAGCATTTTGGTACTATTAATTAGACTTTAATGAAAAACACATGGCTGCCGGTTCAGGCTAGAGATGATCGATGGTCGTGCTATAGGGTGTGGCTTTCGATGACCGACTTTCATACTGGTTTAATGTTTGAATGCCCAAACATTCTACAGGGTGCGCCATAAAAAGTGTCGGTATGGCAACACTGAATAACTTTGACAATTACCAACTGATTGCTTTTGTTAGACATGTTTTGGAAACATCAATCTAGTACAATTTTGACCATGGAACGCTTCACACCAAAACAACGTGCCGAAATAGTGACGCTGTTCATCGAAAATAATCGTTCAATTGTGCTGACAAATTTTGATGACCGATGAGGCCCATTTCACGCTTTCTGGTGGTGTTAATAAACAAAATTGTCGCATATGGGGCAAGGAAAATCCACACCGCATCCATGAAATACCTTTACACGTCCCTGGACGCCTGGTATCAAAAAGAGGCGATATTGACTGGCCACCCAGATCTCCAGATTTGACCGCCCCAGACTTCTTTTTGTGGGGCTATTTAAAAAGCAAGGTTTACGCCAGCGATCCACAGACCATTGAAGAGCTTAAGGCCAACATTCGTGCCGAAATCGCCACTTTATCGACTGAGACGCTCGAAAAAGTGATGGAAAATGCCGCAAAAAGGGCACATTTTGTTGTGGCCAATGAAGGCGGCCACTTGATTGATGTTGTGTTCAAAAAGTAGTCGAAATAAATTGTACAGGACCAAATTAAAGGAACAAGATCAACATATAGCAATCGGTTGTTTGTTTTTATATTTATTCAGTGTTGCCATACCGACACTTTATATGGCGCACCCTGTATACAACTACAAAATTGAAGGAGACGAGACTATAAGGATCCAATTGTGTCGCTGCTGTGGCAAGTATTTCACAGCATGCTGCCAACTTGCTCTTTCCATTAATTAATAACAACAAAACTATAATTTTCTACTCCCGCTTAACAAATGGCCATTGCCCGAAGTAGTTAGTTATTCATGTACCTAGGGGACACTGCGAAATATGGCTCACACATGCAAACAAGTTTCACCTCTTGTAATTTACGTGGTCCGCACGTGGAACTGCTTCAGCTTCAACGAATGGAACAAAACATAGAAGAATATCTTGGGTACGTTTTTTCTGGTCAGCATTTTTGGCAATGAAGAAATATGAACTCTCCACTCCCACTTGGTGCCGTGATGAAGTATTTTGCCACGCAGACTTATTTAACCCTGGGCAAAACGTGCATATGAACGTGCCAGGAGTAGGCTGGAAAATGGCTCCGTACCTTAGCCAAAGGGACAGAGACTGATGTGCCTTTGGTGTGTGTTGATTGCTCCATGCTAGTTCTGCGACTGGTTGGTACATATTTATTACACTCTATGCTTTTTTTTTGGGGGGGGGGGGGGACGGTGCAGGAGATGTGCACCCATAATTTGCCAGTCTACTCCACATTTCATTTGATTGTCAGTTTCAGTTTTTGGGTTTTCTTTTCATTTCTTGTGCTGCGGCTTTTGGAGCCGAAAGTTTGTGTTTCATTATTGTCGCGATGTTGTTTTGATTCTGCGCTGTACCCAGAGGCAGCATAACAATGGAATGCTGGGTAGCTGGGGCGTATGCTTTATTCATTTGGGAGAGTTGGAAGTGTGACCACTGCATTGTGCTGGTGCTCTGTCATACTAAACTTTTTGAGGGTTAGGGAAGGAGAGAAGGGAGAAAGGTAACTTTTAGTTGGTGAGGTCAAACCACAACAAGGCTTCTTTTGTTATACTTTTCAATGTTAGCCTTTTTTGATTAGAGTTTCGTTCTTCTGAAAGGTGAGTCTCTTGAACTTCCACTTCAGCTCTATGCACCGGGCATTTTGTTTATGTCAGTCGCTTGTAGCACTTGCTAAGAAGTAGTTCGTACTTTCTACTACTTTTAATACAATTGAATACCCTGAACTATACTCAGTAAGCTAAAGGAATTCTCACATTAAGCAGTTGTCATCGGTATCCAAGAGGCTGCTTGACATCCTCTTTAACATCCTCCGTCAGCAGCTAATGCGGCTCAAAGAGTTTTCCGATTTCTCGAAGTATTTTTTAAAAAAAAAGTAAAGGTAACTTTGGCGCTGACGATGTTTGCACCCTTGCAGCACGTTTTTATACTCTGTACCGTAGGTACATAGAGTATTATAAGTTTGTGCAAAAGTATGTAACATCCAGAAGGAAGCATCTCCGACCCCATAAAGTATATATATTCTTGATCAGCATCAACAGCCGAGTCGATATAGCCATGTCCGTCTGTCCGTCTGTCCGTCCGTCCGTCTGTCTGTCCGTATGAACGCACAGATCTCAGAGATGGTAAGAGATAGAGGTTTGACGTGTATGGGACATATGCTTCTTATGTCTGCAGGCAGATCAAGTTTATTTTCAATTTTGGCCACGCCCCCTCCCGCCCCCGCAATTTAGAAAAAACGTCATATCTCCCACAGTTTTGAAGATAGATGGCTTGTTCCTTCTGGACATATTTAGTTATTAGAATAACTTATCGATCCGCCAAAGGAATGAAGAAGATCGGATGAACGGTTTTCGAGTTATGATCAAAAGACAAAATTTCTTGGTACAGAGTATGTTATAGTCGGGCTTGACCGACTTTCTTTCTTGTTCTAACTAATTTGCAGGACTTTTCCACTGAAAACAAACAAGTTTTTCTCACCAAGACTACTCTTCTGACTCTACTTTTCTATGACAGCCATACTATATAGATGTCCGATTTCGACCAAACTTAGTGGAATCATGGGAAAGCATAGCAAACTAAGAGATGCCAAGTTTAGAGGCATTTTCTTTGAAAACAAAACAAGTTTTTCTTACTAAAACTAGTTTCTCGACCGATCATTCCTATTTCAGCTATAACCTATAGTCATCTGATTTTGACCAAATTTTGAGAAATTGTGTGAAAGCATATAAAATAAATATTAGCCAATATTAAAGAGGATTACATTGAAAACCAAAAAGTTTTTCCTACTAAGACAATTTTTCTAACCTAACTTTTCTAAGGCAGCTATACTATATAGATGTCCGATTTCAACCAAATTTGGCAGAATTGTGGAGAGTTTGGAGACGTTTGCACTAAAAACAAAACAAGTTTTTCTTACTAAAACTAGTTTCTCGACCGATCAGTCCTATGGCAGCTATATGTTATAGTCAACCGATCCGGCCAGTTCCGACAAATCTAGCAGCGTATTTGTACCAGAAGATTTTGTTGAAAGTTTGGTGGCGATAGCTTTAAAACTGACGCAGGAAATAGCATAGAAACAGACGGGCAAGGCTAGATCAACTCAGCTGGTCATGTTGATCAAGATATATATATATACTTTATATGGTTGGAATTGCTTCCTTCCATGCGTTACAAACATCTGGACAATTTCAATATACCCTCTGCAGGACCATATATTCATATTCAACGTTCTAACAACTGAGCCAAGCGGATTGTTGATATCTCAACATTATGACATTACGAACGTTTAGGAAAAGTGACCTTATATTTAGGTGACTATATTTCCTCAACAATTAAATGACTGAAAACTTTGTCAGCTCAAATGACTGGGTTCTTTGGGGTAACTTGACCCCAAATCACGTGTATCGACAATGGCGGACAATATTAAGACCTCATGTCATTAGTAATTTAATTACCGGAGGACTCCCGAGCTCGAGTCCCAATGAGATAGGGTAAATTTTAAAAATAAGCCATTTGAAGAGATTTCTGGAAAGAAGAATTTTAATATAATATACATCCATATACAATTCAAATACAAATTTTTCACATTTTTGAGGAATTTTCCACCAAGGTTAAAGTAAAAGTTAAGTACGACCCCTTAGAGCCATTTTTAGGCCAAATTTCCTTTGCACTTAAGATTATTTTCGGGGGCTTCAGGCAAATTTGGATCAAAATCGGTTGACCCAAGCATATAGCTGCCATAGGAACGATCGGTCATAAAACTAGTTGTAGGGTCTACTACATAGAACTATCTGTCACATAAACCTACAAATAACAGACCAAAATCTTAGTTTACCTGACACATATCAGCTATGGAGAAGTTGAGAAATCGGCCCTTCGTGAGTAAAACTCTGTTGGTTAAAATTGTTGGCAACTTTAAAGCTTTGTAGATGCTTTCTTCTGGCTGTTACATCCTTTTTTCTTGCCACAAGTAATTCATATGCAAATGCATCAGTATATTTGTTAGCAAATGCATTCTTTCACAATTGTAAGTCCTGATTTGGAGTAGCAGCTGCGTTTCAGTCTTCTGCATTTCAGCCAAGTCGCTGCAATTAATGCCCGCCACTCACTCGCCTCTTACTTAAAGTAGCACTAAAAAAAAACTCAAACTTCTATTAGTGCATTTTGTTGATTTGAATTCGTGTTAAATTGATTTCGGAAAAGTAACTTTTTGTTGGCTGTCAACAACTTTTCCCATAAATCGAGCATTTGAGCATTTCCAAGAGATGCTTGGGGCAATTGTAGAAACTGTTTAAGTCCGAAAAGCAACTTTGAGTTCATCAGTTGTGTCAGAGCTAATATTTGATCCAAGATTGGCATCATCTAATTTGTTCTTCACAAGACTTTTTTTTGAGACTATTCTAGGCATTTACAGAGTTATACAGGGTTGCCCATATTCGACGGACCCATCTGGCAACGCCATAACTTTTGACAGAGATGTCAGATCGCTTAATGACATACCGCGTTTGAAGCGTCAGTCCAAGCAGATTTTTACCATGGAACAATACACGCCACGCGAGCGCTCTGAAATAGTTGAAATTTACATTCAACAGAACAAGTCAATTGTGAAAACTCAACGTGCTTTTAAAAAATTAAAAAAATTTGAATAAGAAAACCGTAAATAAGCAAAATTGCCGTATTTACGCCACTGAAAATCCTCAGCAGATTCAAGAAATGCCTCTTCATGACGAAAAAGTCACAGTTTGGTGCGGCGCTAGTGCGAAAACGGTCATTGGGCCGTTTTTCTTCCAAAATGAAAATGGCCATGCTGTTACCATCAACCAGGAGCGTTATCGCGACATGATGACCAATTTTGTGATGCCAATTATTCGTCGAAAGCGTATGAGGCAGTTCTGGTTTCAACAAGACGGCGCTCCACCGCACACAAGTCGCATAACAATCGATTTTCTGAAGAAATTGTTTCCGGGCCGTTTGATGTCGAAAAGTGGTGATTTGGACTGGCCACCGCGTTCGCCCGATTTGACGCCTGACCTGGCCTGACTTCTTCTTGTGGGGATATTTGAAGTCAAAGGTTTACGTTAACAAGCCAAGGACCGTAGAAGAGCTCAAGGACAACATTCGTGAAGAAATAGCCGCTATTCCGGCCGAAATGTTGGCGAAAACGATGGAAAATGCTGCAAAAAGGGCACAATACGCCCATGTTGATGAACGCCAGAGGCGGCCATTTGAGAGATATCATATTCAAAAATTGATGTAAACAAATCTACTTGGAACAAATTAAATGATTAAGATTGCCAACCGCCAAATTTTTATTTTTTTCTTTGATTTTTTTTAAAAAAAACATGGGTCCGTCGAATATGGGCAACCCTGTATATGTATTCTTGATCAGCATGACGAGCTGATTTGAATTAGCCTTGTCCGTCTGTTTCTATCAAGGCTGCAAACCTCAAAAATTCTCCAGGAGGTTCGGTCCGGGGGTTCGAACCCATTGTAAAATAAAAGGTTCGGTTCGCGGACCGGTTCTTGGAACCCCTGAACCAAAGGTTCTGGTTCGAACCTTGGTTCGCTTGCACATAAAAGAATAGCTAGTCTTTTGATTTATTAATACGTTGAAAATGAAACATATATGCCTTCTATCCATATGCTTAATCATAATGATCATTAATTAAGTTATTTCAACTATCAAATCCATTAGGTGACACTAACAGCCTTTAGAAACTGCTAAGTTTAAGCATTATATCTTCCAGGAGCTGTTTATCTATACTAAGTAGCTCTTAAATCAGAAAGAACAAACTTAAGTGTTCAACTGATACCTGAGTTACTGGTATAGCTAGTATAGTAAAATTAATATTTATTAAGTCTTCGTTATTATGACCTTCCAAAATTTTAAAACATTTGTAGATGGATGTTGTAAGAGCCTGGAACCTTACGTCAGATTTGAGATTTGGAAACTCATATTAGGGGTCAACAATATTCAGTCCATTTGTGACTACCGAGCAGTAAATACCGAAAACCCTGAGCTTTACTGATGTGATGCTGGACAATTTTCAAAGGAATCTATAACATAATTCACAGATTTTATATTTGTTTTTTGCTTTCATAAACTTCTCGTCTTCGCAATGAGACGTTGAGTCATTTATTGTCAAATTTTGAAAACTCTCATTAAGCATATTTTTTGGTGCTTTAGCATGTCTGCAATGTGCTGCTTTGCAACTTGTTTTTGGTCAGAAATAAGCAAAGTTTGAAATCTTGGGTCTAAGAACACAGCCGCCAATATTGGTACAGAGCTCATAATAGAAAACGTTTGTCGAGGCACTTAGAAAGTAATAAACAATGTTTTGCTGGAGAATTTCGAATGTATCGTTGAAAAAATTACTTAAATCGGTGAACCGCACCTCATTTTTCGAAAAAGTGGTCCGGTTCGGTTCGGTTCCGGACCGGTTTGCAGCCTTGGTTTCTATGCTATCTCCTCCGTCAGTTTTAAAGCTATCGCCACCAAACTTGGCACGAAGTCTTCTGGTATAAATACGCTGCACATTTGTCGCAACTGGCCGGATCGGTTGACTATAACATATAGCTGCCATAGGACTGTTCGGTCGAGAAACTAGTTTTAGTGAGAAAAACTTTTTTGTTTTCAATGCAATCGTATCCAAACTCCGTGTTAACTAGTTTTTAATGCTTCTCCACAATTCTGTCAAATTTGGTTGAAATCGGACTTCTATATAGTATAGCTGCCATAGAAAAGTTAGGTTAGAGAAATAGTCTTAGTAAGAAAAACTTTTTTGTTTTCAGTGTAAACCTCTTTAAAATTGGCTAATATTTATTTTATATGCTTTCACACAATTTCTCAAAATTTGGTCAAAATCGGAGGACTATAGGTTATAGCTGCCATGTGAATGATTGGTCGAGAAACTAGTTTTAGTGAGAAAAACTTTTGGGTTTTTCAAAGAAATAACTTCCCATGATTCCACTAAGTTTGATCGAAATCGAACATCTATATAGTATGGCAGTCATACGAAAGTAGAGTCGGAAAAGTAGTCTTAGTCAGAAAAACTTGTTGGTTTTGTAGTGAAAATGTCGTTCAAAATTGGTTAGAACAAGTAAGGACGCTGCAGTCGAGTGTGTTTAGAATAGATAGATATTGGGCCTAGCTTGATGTATACCAAACCACGAGGCTCTAACTGGAAAATTGTGGATCTGACGGTTTTTTGGGTCTAGGATTTGACGGTTTTTTGGTGATAAAAGGGGGACGGGGGGGAACTTTTCCAAATCTGAAACAAACTTGATCTGCGTACAGCATACAACTACCTTCAGGCAAAAATTTGTGGCTCTATCTCTTATAGTCTCTGAGATCGACGCGTTCATACAGACAGACAGACAGACGGGCAGGGCTATATCGACTCGGCTGTTCATGCTGATCAAGAATATATATATTTTATGGGGTCGGAAATGTTTCCTTCTCCCTGTTACATACATTTGCTTGACTTCACGATCCCCCTTTTCCCATTTTCAATGGTATAAAAACGGGGAAAAGTAAGGGGGAAAAAGGTGTACAATACAATACTTTTCACTTTTTAATCCGATCAGACTCAATCTGTATACCCTATCAAAAGTGTGTACAACATAGAAATATTCACTTCCGATTCCGATTGAGCTTTGTCCGTCCGTCTGTCTGTTTCTACTTGGACCAGTCTGTCAGTACTTAAACCTATCGAGCGGAAATGCTGCACTCTTCTAATATGTGGGAGCCGCCCAAATCGGATGCCCAGTTCTCTTTCTTTTATTAGTTTCACAAGTTTAAACAATTAATTGAAATGTAAGGAAATTGCATACGAAGTACCACAAGTTCGTACTCAAATGTCCCCTCAACCGGCCCGCTCATTAGTTTTATCTGCAGGCTCACCTAATTACTTATTACTGATACTTACACGCCATCATCCTTAATGAATATGAAGCTGTTGCTCCTGCTGCTTTTCAAGCAAACAAATTTCCCTGCGTACTTCTCGATGTGTGTGTGTGTGTGTGTGTGCACGCTTGGAAACAAATTAATTCTGAAATCCAATCGGAACGCAGTGCACGCACAGAGAGAATGGAAAAAAAATAGCAGAAGCCGCAAAACTTTTGTCTAGGAGAGGTGATGGTGTGATGCCAGTGGGCAGGGCGTGGCGTGGCGGTGGGTGGTCGTTGGCCCAGGGCAGGCCGCTTGCTGATGCAAGTTCAAGGTCAATGGTGGGCAGCGCCATGGGGCAACAGACACGAGCATAAAAACTGTTATAGCTGCAACCGCAAAATAGAAACTGCAAAACAAAGGGAGCTGTGCGAGTCACATATGTAGAGAGGGAGTCAACAGATATGTATAAATATGGGCCTGGGAAATACCCATTTTGAGGATGACGAACTCTGAAATTAACCCAACATGGGGGGCTTATACATTTGTTTGTTCATATTGAAATAGTTCAATGTACAAAAGGACGCCTCTTAAATTTCAATTTTCAATCAAGCAAAACTAGCAAAACTGAATTATGTACTGTAATTTCTTGTCTGGCTCTATACCTTACTATGTTTTGTCGTACTGTCACGCGCGACTTCGATAGTCGTCTGCGCTGAGATGTCGTATTGGTATACTCAGTACTCAGGGTGCTGGGCTCGAATTCGAGAGAGGGCTTACGGTTTTGAAAGGCAAAGAATTTGTACTTTCATTTCATTGCATAAAGGGCTTAAAGCTGTAGAAATCCTAAAATTAAGGACCCCATGGTCCTGTCTTCATTTCTAGGTAAAAGTTCCTAAATTTTTGGGCCATTGTTTGGCTCATTAGAAAAATTACTTTTTTGGGTGCTTGCTTGAAGTTGAAGCGAGAAATGAGAGCTAGACAACGTCAGCAAACACATGGGTCGTGTCAGAGGAAACCCTCAGTTATTATACTCTGTACCGAAGGTACATAGAGTATTATAAGTTTGTGCTAAAGTATGTAACAGGCAGAAGGAAGCATCTCCGACCCCATAAACTATATATATTCTTGATCAGCATCAACAGCCAAGTCGATATAGCCATGTCCGTCTGTCCGTCTGTCTGTCCGTATGAACGCACAGATCTCAGAGATGGTAAGAGATAGAGGTTTGACATGTATGGGACATATGCTTCTTATGTCTGCAGGCAGATCAAGTTTATTTTCAATTTTGGCCACGCCCCCTCCCGCCCCCGCAATTTAGAAAAAACGTCATATCTCCCACAGTTTTGAAGATAGATGGCTTGTTCCTTCTGGACATATTTAGTTATTAGGATAACTTATCGATCCGCCAAAAGAATGAAGAAGATCGGATGAACAGTTTTCGAGTTATGATCAAAAGACACATTTTCTTGGTACAGAGTATGTTATAGTCGGGCTTGACCGACTTTCTTTCTTGTTGGTTATCGGAATATTCAAATCAATCGGTTTACAAATCAAAGAATTCGGCTAGTTAGGTGCACCACAAGAACTCAAGTTCTACAGGGTTGCCCATATTCGACGGACCCTTGTTTTTTTTAAAAAAATCAAAGAAAAAAATAAAAATTTGGCGGTTGGCAATCTTAATCATTTAATTTGTTCCAAGTAGATTTGTTTACATCAATTTTTGAATATGATATCTCTCAAATGGCCGCCTCTGGCGTTCATCAACATGGGCGTATTGTGCCCTTTTTGCAGCATTTTCCATCGTTTTCGCCAACATTTCGGCCGGAATAGCGGCTATTTCTTCACGAATGTTGTCCTTGAGCTCTTCTACGGTCCTTGGCTTGTTAACGTAAACCTTTGACTTCAAATATCCCCACAAGAAGAAGTCAGGCCAGGTCAGGCGTCAAATCGGGCGAACGCGGTGGCCAGTCCAAATCACCACTTTTCGACATCAAACGGCCCGGAAACAATTTCTTCAGAAAATCGATTGTTATGCGACTTGTGTGCGGTGGAGCGCCGTCTTGTTGAAACCAGAACTGCCTCATACGCTTTCGACGAATAATTGGCATCACAAAATTGGTCATCATGTCGCGATAACGCTCCTGGTTGATGGTAACAGCATGGCCATTTTCATTTTGGAAGAAAAACGGCCCAATGACCGTTTTCGCACTAACGCCGCACCAAACTGTGACTTTTTCGTCATGAAGAGGCACTTCTTGAATCTACTGAGGATTTTCAGTGGCGTAAATACGGCAATTTTGCTTATTTACGGTCCCATTCAATGTGAAATTTTAATTTTTTAAAAGCACGTTGAGTTTTCACAATTGACTTGTTCTGTTGAATGTAAATTTCAACTATTTCAGAGCGCTCGCGTGGCGTGTATTGTTCCATGGTAAAAATCTGCTTGGACTGACGCTTCAAACGCGGTATGTCATTAAGCGATCTGACATCTCTGTCAAAAGTTATGGCGTTGCCAGATGGGTCCGTCGAATATGGACAACCCTGTACATGTCAAACCTCTATCTCTTACCATCTCTGAGATCTGTGCGTTCATACGGACAGACAGACGGACGGACGGACATGACTCGGCTGCTGATGCTGATCAAGAATATATATACTTTATATTCTTCCTTCTCGATGTTACATACTTTTGCACAAACCTATAATACTCTGTGTACCTACGGTACAGAGTATAAAAATCATTAGCATAAAGCTAAAGCTAAAGGCCAATTTGACACAAACCAATAAATCGTTACTTAAGCTAAGTAAATACTTCTTATTTACTTCAATTTCTTATACCTATCTTATACTTCTTATTCTTCAATACTGCTTATTAATTTCAGTTTGACACAAACTAATAAATAGTTACTTAAGTTTGATAAATAGTTATTATTTATTTAACTAAACTAGTCAATGCCACATTACAATAGTTCAATTTAAGTTTATAATAGTCATAAATAAATTCAACTTTCCCGAACAACTAAACATTTTCATATTAAAACTTCAAATCATTCTAGAAAAAGTTAAGTTGATTAGCTTCAAACTTTCAATTAAGTACAAATAAAAGAAATTGGGCGTCCACGTCAGCACTTTTTGGACTATGAAAGGAAATTGCTGGTTTTAAATAGAAACTAAGAAAATTAAAAACATGTCCACGATGTGGCCGGTTGGACCAACACCAGGGGAATGTACATGAAATGACTCTGTGAATAGTTTTCTGGTTAAAAAGAAAAAGGCGAAAGCGGTTCATCTCCAAAGACGGATCTGGAACTATTGCTGTGTTTGATTAAATGCATTTGTTTTTGTTGTAGGAGTGGAGTTGTCGTTGTTACCAGCCGCTTTTGAATCCTCACAAAACGAAATGCCAACTTTACGAGGGATTACAGACGCAGCTCGACATTGTGCGTGCTGCGATTTGTGGTGACCCCGACAAAAGACGCCATTAGCCGAGAAGCCGGATGCTTAAGTACATTAAAATTGAATTAGTCCGGAGAGTAAAGTGGAGAGAGTGGAGAGTGTTGAGGGTTAAGCATATGGATTGCCCTGTGCCGAAAGTTGCCTGGGCCAAAGGACAAAAGTTTAACGTTTAGTTGGTGGTTCTGTGTGTGTGCGTGTGTGTGTGTGTGTTAATTGCAATTTGCTACATCGCGTCCAAGCTGAAGCGTTTGCTGACAATGAGCAGCCTTTTTTTTGGGCCAAACAACAATTGGAAAAGTTGACGTGCGGCGCCAGTTGCACATCAAAAAGTTTGCAACGAAAACGCTCCCCTCCGCCCTGCCGCCCTGCCGCCCTACCTACCACCTACCACTTGGCTCTCATGGATAGGAAATTAAATTATGACACGCAATTTGGCCAACAGCAGAAGACGAGGACGAAGTAGTGGAAGATGAAGATGATGATAAATTCAATTATCTGCCACAGGACATACAATGCTGCGATTTGTGGCGATTGCCTGCGGTTTAATCGAAATTAATTTTCAAGTGGCTGCCGCTCCTCCCACTCCCTCCCCGTCCAAACAAATGCCAAAGTTTTAGCTGGAAAATTGAAGTCTTTAAATGAGAGTAATGACCCGGGGGCAAGCTGAATGTGTCTGTGTGGGATTATCATGCTGGGATAAGAACTAACGCACATACATATTGTGTGCGAAAGTGTATGCACATACTTACATGCGATTAAAATATGTTATTCAAGCCAAAAGTCTTGTGATGAGCAGCAGGAACCTGCAAATGCTCACCCTGTCGGCCAACACACTCGTCTGTAAGAAACGTTTTGTTTGTATCCAGGTTCAATGCCACATGAACCAAACTCAATGATGAAATTGGTGGCGATGGTGCAATTAAAATTGCACACCCTTGGTTGTCCACTCACTCCAAATCAGCAGCTGGAGGAGGACTCTTGTTGGTAGTATTGCTAAAACTGTTTGAGAACTCCCAGACAGCATAAGTGCCAAAAAAAGACTCAAAAATCAGTTGTTAAGTTGACAGAAGTGTTCACGTATGTGTATCAGAGAACTGCAAAAATCACTTTTTCCTTGATTTCATCATACACTAAAAATTCCAATCACAATTAATCAATCAACAAAGCATGCTGTTGAGTTAACTCGTTGTCATGCCAGAGAACGCTTCAATCGGTTGAGTATGCGCGTACGAGTCGACAATGATTGTGTTCATTTATTCACTCAATGAAACTCAGCCCTGAGCAAAATACACATCATTTCGGCAACAGCTTCGTGCGGTTGAGTGAATTTGAGCTGATTGAATATGTTCACCAATACAAACACAGTTTTCTGTTCTCTCCATTTGGGATTCCCAGTTAAAAATGACAAAGCAAACTCGCTCACTCTCTCTCTCATTGATCTGTGCCAGCAGCACACTGAGCAGCGCTGTATTAGCGTATGTTAAAACTCATACGAGGTAATGAACGCACATTCGTTTTTGAGTCAAACGAACAAACACCCGAATCGAGCAGATTGAAGATGAGCATGATTGTAATCAGAGCGCCAACTAGGGTTGATGTTTTTGAATGAACAAAACTGAATAGAGAATATGTGTGAGTGAGCAAGATGAACGATTGAACGCAAAGACATGTGGATTCGGGTGTTGATTATTTATGATCGTTTTGCAATCACCCGAAGCCGTTCTCTGATGTGTATGTACCCATTCAGCCGCACTGTAGTTGTGAGAGACCGTTTCTTCTTGGTTTCTTTTCGCTTTTGCCCTGTTTTTGGTGGTCCGTACTTACTTTAATCAAGTTCAAGTACGGATCCGAGCTTGAAATTAGTCTTTTCCAACTGGTTTGGTTTAAGCCTTTTGTGCCTGTATTAAGTACAGTCAATTAAGACTCAATCCGAGTGTCGAAATCACTTCTTTGAGTTGAATCGACTTGGCTATTGAAGAATTTATGTACTTTTAAGCTTCTGAGATGCTTCTTGCTGTCTGTACCATAACTTTGTACACACTTAATATACTCTGAGTATCATTGAAGCGGTGCATAAAACTAATTTTTTGTGAACTAATAGCAATACTATTATCTCTCACACAGAATAGTCTTATACGGGCCCGGGGGGAAAAAAATTCGCGGGCCCCCATTCAATAAGAAATATTTTCCAGCATAACTAAAATCATGTTGAGTTTTGTTAATGGTTAGATACATATATAATGTATGTATACAGATGAGCAATAGGTATTCTGTTTCAATACAAAGGCATGGAAAAAGGATAAATTTTCAAGTTTTCGTCTATTTCGCGGTTAGTTGTTCTCCAATGAAATTCGCTTTTCGCGCTTTCGCAAAGGCAAAGGATTCGATTATTACGCTGAAATCCAACTGCCTTGCTAACTCGGACTCCAAACTTAACATCGCCAGACCAATTAGACGCTTTTGTTTAGAACAAGATCTGTGGAAGTTTTTGACTCGCGATAAAACACTGAAAGCGCGTTTTCCACTAGCGACACTGACAGGGAGAGTACAAAAAATTCTTGAAGAAACGCAGACATTTGGAAAAAGATTCTGGTTTCAGGTTTCTTGAGAACAGTGCGTTGAGCAATCCAAATGGAGAAAGGTTCTTTTCAAAATTATCTACATATATATGTTTGAGGAGGACAATTTCATCTTTCAACTCTTCGGAAACATCAGCTTCGTACTTCTTCGTAAATTCTCCGGCAGACGTCTGGAGAGTATCTTCATCCAACGTGGTGAATTTTCCATAAAAAAGAAAACACTTGATTCAAATATTTTACTGCTTTGAATCTTTTCGTCATTCCTGCAATTACCGAATCGATGATGCAGAGGAAAGTGCTGGTCTTAAATTTTTCCTCTTCAGAAATGATGTCGATTTCTGGACTTGCGTCTTCATCATCCAAAAATACTTTTGCACGTTTTCTGTTGCGAATGGTTGGCAAAGTTTCAGGAATGTTGCATCCTCTTGCGACAAGTTTACATTCACTCAGAATGAGACCCCATCGATTTCGTATAAACTGCAAATCTGAAAGGAGAGCATTCAGATTGTCAATTTCAGCTTCTATTGTAGTTTCTCTTGCTTGAAGGACGACGTTTCTCTCATTGATAGCACATATCTGCACATTTCCTGCACAATTCTGCATGCTCTTTGCGCTTTTCAGCACCAGATTTGTGTTGGTACATTTTCGTAAGAAGAAAGAATTTTCATCAAAATTGCGCACTAATCTTAAAAAGAAATCAAATAATTTCAAAATGGCTTTGAGAATTTCATGTAGATCTGCTTCTCCAAGGTGTTGACTCGTCCGATGTCGCGTTCTTTTTATAGCCAGCTGCCAGCAGTCGGCAGCGACTGCGCTGTCGATCGGAGCAATCGATAAGCCGCCTATCGTCAGCTGTTGGTGATCGAGCGGCCTGTGCTCAGATGGTGCATCATCGATAGGGATGGTTATGGCGGGCTTCGGCTGTCGATTTGAAAAAATAATACTAAATGCGCCACTTGCGGCTTTTGATAGTCATGATTTTTTCTCATGTTGTACAATACATAGTTTATTTAAGTTTTCGCCAAAAATCCGGGCCCCCCTCAGAAGTCCGGACCCGGGGGGAAACACCCCGGTCCCCCCCCCCCCACACATTTTATGGCAGACGAACCTTTGCCTGAACTCTCGGGCAGCTTTAAATCGAACTGGGTTCGTCTTAGCCTTCAGCTCCCTTGGCTGAGGTGTTCTTTATATTTTTGCAAAGCATCAAACGTAAATTTATAAATCAAAACGTCAGAAGTTGTTAGCATTGACTGCTGTCAGGGTGCGGATGAGGGTGCGGTAGGTGGCAATGGCCTCGTGACCCTTTTGGGAGCACCAAATTGCAAGCCAACGGTGCTGGCTGCTTGGCAGGTCATGTCAAGTGCATGTCTTTAACCTTATCGAATTCAATTGGGTGTGAAATGTTGTTGTCTGTTTGATTTGTTGGCTGTGCCGCCGAAATGTATGCTACGCTCTGCGCGCTTCCGCGCATTTCGCCCCGAGGACACAAGGACACGCACGTTCCTGGCAATTGTTATTGGTAATTGCAGCGCGCTCAGTCGGAGCAGAGCAAAAGGCACAATCCGGGCGATGCCAACGACATTCGCTTCGCTTTTGTTGTGGCTTAGCGCAGCCGAATCACCTGTCAGGCACAGTGGACCAGCTAAACGAAATACTTTACAAAAGTTTAGATTCCCATTTTCACAGCTGACAAACTTCTTGGCAATCGAACCGGCAGAAAAGTGTTTCAGGGACACTATAATTAAAAAAAATTACGTTTTTTGTTCCTACATTTGAGCCTATAGCATTAAAAAAACAAACGTAGGACCAAGTGTGTTCTTTTAAAATTGTTTGAGCACTTTTCAATCGGTGCCAATACAAACAAGAAAGAAAGTCGGTCAAGCCCGACTATAACATACTCTGTACCAAGAAAATTTGTCTTTTGATCATAACTCGAAAACCGTTCATCCGATCTTCTTCATTTCTTTCATATCCTAATAACTAAATATGCCCAGAAGGAACAAGCCATCTATCTTCAAAACTGTGGGAGATATGACGTTTTTTCTAAATTGCGGGGGCGGGAGGGGGCGTGGCCAAAATTGAAAATAAACTTGATCTGCCTGCAGACATAAGAAGCATATGTCCCATACATGTCAAACCTCTATCTCTTACCATCTCTGAGATCTGTGCGTTCATACGGACAGACAGACAGACGGAATGGCTTCCATTTGGTAGATCCAAACTGTCTCCGTTTCAGTCTTCGTCAACCTCATAACAATTTGTAAGCGGATTAAGTTCCGCGAATCCTTTTTCTCGTTATATATTAAAAACAAACATTTTGTAGATCAGCTTCTGCGTACCTTTAGAACAGAGATTTAAAGCTAAAAAACGATTAATATTACTTCTACCAAAATGTTGAACCACAGTTGGGAAAGGTAAGATTGCATACAATACAATAATGTTTACAAAATTTATATATTTTTGGTTTGTTAGACTTGTTTCAACTTTTTCCATGGTTTGGTAATAAGAAAAATTCGGTCTTTTTTCAACTTTAGCTCTCTAAACATTCATCAAACCGAATGATTTCGGGCTTTTCTAAAAGAGTTCCACCCTAATGTATGCACATCTAATGCTTGGTATGATTTTTACATCTTGCCCAAATTAGAGCCTTTTCAGCCCACTGTGCCTGGCATACAGGCGTGTGCTTGGGGAAAACCGGATAATTTGATGTCAGGATGCAGGATGATGACAATGATAATAATGAAGCTGTCATTTGATTTTCGAAACTCAATGTCTGGTGTTTGAAGATGTGTGTGTGTGTGTGCGTTTGAGCTCAGCTTTTGTTAAGTAATTTTCTAATTATGTTGTTGGCAAATCCATTTGAGAATGTGATCAGGTATTCCGCTTTCTAATTAAAGTGAATTTGGCACTTACTTGTGTGAAATTCAAGGACCTTAAATGTATATTTAAGATAGAATTGATAGTAGTGTAAGTATAACAAGAACGAAAGTCGGTCAAGCCCGACTATAACATACTCTGTACCCACGAAATTATACGCTTAGCACACATTTTGATGCTGCTGCTGCAGCAGCGAACAGTCTTTTGACAATAACTCGACAACCGTTCATCCGATTTTCACCATTCCTTTTGCGGATCAATAAGTAATCGAAGTGGAAAGAGCCCTCTCACTCGTGTAGAATCTTATAATTCGTTACCGAACGATCTTGTTAGCCTACAATCGTGGTGCCAAAACAATTTACTCTATTTAAACCATTCGAAGTGCAAGTCCATGTCATTTCACCGGAATAATGCTCACTTTTTCAATTACTCTATTGGACATACCAACCTTGAACGCATTCACACGGTAACAGACCTAGGGGTTCTTTTCGACCACAAACTGTGCTTTAATGAACATATCGGCATTACTGTAAACAAATCTAAGGGTGTTTTGGCATTCATTAAACGTTGGTCCAAGGAATTCGACGATCCATACATCACCAAACTGTTGTTTACTTCTCTTGTTCGCCCTATCCTTGAATATTGCTCTTGCGTTTGGTCTCCTCAGTACGATAAATATCAGGATGTTCAGAAACAATTTCTTCTGTTTGCATTTCTAGGCTTGAACTGGGATCATCATCGCCTTCTACCATCTTACACTGACCGGCTACGACTAATAAACTTGCCAACTTTGAAGAACCGAAGAACATGTCATGGTGTAATATTCGTCCACAAGCTGATCCACGGTGATATCGATTCAATTTTCCTGCTAAGCCAGCTCCGATTTGCTGTTCCAACAAGACTCACACGGTCGTATCAACCTCTAGCATTACACACTTGTTGGACTAACTACGCTGTGGTGTAGACGCACCTTCGACAACAAAGTTGTGTGGTGTAAACGGTCACAAAGACTTCCCGCGGAATGCCAAAAAGAAGAGACGACAAAACAGTCACACTAATTGAGTCGGCGTCTCTCTCGGCAGCAGCACATCAGAACATCAAGTTTAAATTTTACCTTCTAAGATATTGTCAGAAATAAAATAATTATCCTTATAATAAATACCACCCACACCACGGGATAACTGGGACTTGGATAACGCTCTACATGATCCTTTTCGCGTAATATGTTCATATTATAATAACCTGCACCATTTGTTATCAACTGAAAGTTCACTGTACAATAATTCGTGTAATATTTTATTGTTTTTGTCCTCTCTACGATCTTGAATCTGTCTTCCCTGTCCACTTGATGTGAGCCGGGGCGTATCGATAAAAAAAAACTCCCCTAACATGGACGGTGAAGCAGATCTACATATTGTACCCACTTAATTTTAACGTTGACAGAAAATTGTCAACTATTTTTATACAAATAAACAAATAAACTCGTTGCGGAGCTAATCGGAATATTTAAAATTTGCTTAGAAAGCTTTTGCAACGTTTCCGAAATTATGTACCTTTGTCCGATTGAACTTGTTTAGTACTTTTCAATTTTTATATCAAATGCGCTTATTTTCAATTTTTGTGTCTATATTTATCAAAATCATGGCATGTTTTGGGTATAGGTAATAATTGGAATGAAGCAGTGTTGGCTAGTGTCGTGTTTTTTCGTGTGTTGACTAAAAGCTGACACGCAACTGACGAACACGTCGTGTTGAGCCGTGCGTGCAAGTGACACGACGCAGAACACGATACTCTGTGTACCTCTGGTACAGAGTATAAAAAGTGTTCACTTACCTTGTCTGGAATTTGAGCCTTAGTTACCTTGTCTAGAGATTTTTAAGCACAAATGCAGGCATCTTAGCCCATACGACTATTAGGCACTCGCGCAGCATTACCGCAAGTCACACCAATAGAGGGATTCGACATGCGACGATGAGCGAATGCCACTTCACATTCTTTGGCAAGTATTGGCCCACTCGTTTTCCTAACTTAGAACGCCCTAGAAACCGCATGAGCAAGAAACATTATACCCAGTCGAAGCAAGTGCTTGGCCCAGCTTTGAATCAGCTGACCCCAAAACCCAATCATAGAATTCCTTAGGCCAAACCTGAACCGTTTCTATTCACTTTTCACGCTTGCAAAGCTCTTACCATAGAATTCCCTTTATTTTTTTCCGCAAAATTTAAGCGAATTCGTTTTCACCCCAATTTGGCGGAGATGAAAATTAAAAATTTAAAAGTTTGCTGTGCAGTCGTCCTCCCTCTCTGTATTCGTTTCCTAGGTACCCCCGCGCTCCTGGTTAATGCCGGTAACCAGGCAACTACCATTCTGGTGTAAACAAAGGGCGCTTAGCCAAATGGGAACCACAACAAATGCCTGTCGACAGCATGTCCATTCAATTGACAGTCCTTGGTGGTGGTCATCCGCATAAATAGCCGCCCCCAGCAATGTCCTTCAAGGATGTGCGCGGTGAGTAAGCTTCACAACAGCTCATGAGCTTAGGCTAATACGCTTCTCATGGATTCGGCCTAGATCTGGGAGAACACCTGAAGCTGTTGGGTTTTCCGCGAGTCTTTCCGTTGCAGTCCCTGGCCACGCCCCACGGCAGCCTGGCCAGCTTTCATATTGTGGCCGAGCTGTTGCAGTGGCTGGCCGGTCTACTGGAACCGGGAGCCATACTCAGCGGCGGGGTGGAGACCGAGGATCAGCGCATTGTGCTCATACGCTCGGCCACCGAATTCTTTGTGACCAAATCGGCCATCCGCCTGAATCCGCGTAAGTTGTATGCCGCAGCTGCGGTCACTGCCACGGAGCTGCAGAAGATTACCCGCCTGCTGATAGCACCGGGTCAGAGCGAGGCCGAGCGGGATGAGGAGCGGGAACAGTTTCGCAGTCTCAATCAGGTGGATATTGGAGACAAAATGGAGGAACTGCGTCGTGCAAGGGAACTCTCCTCGGACTTGACGCAACGCGGAGCGGCTTTGTATGATCTGCTGTCCAAGGAGCTGCAGCACAAGGAGGCGCGCCTGGCCCAGGCCCAGCGTCCCATGGAGCTGACGGGTGTGGAGCGTACACTGAAAATGGCCATCCAGGCCAGCCAGTTGCGTTTGCAGTCCAGCCGGGCCCAACTGGAGGGCCAGAGGGTGGAGCTGAATGCCTTGAATTCCAAGCTGCAGCGCAAGCGGGCGGAGCTGGAGCGGACCAAGCAGCGGCTGGAGGCCCTGCAAAAGATACGTCCTGCCCATATGGCCGAGTTCGAGGAGTGCGAGAAGGAGCTGCAGCAGCTGTTCCAGCGCTATTTTCTGCGCCTGCATGTGCGAGATGCCCTGCGTGGTCAGATGGAGGCGCGCACGAAGCGTGCCACGCCCATTTCATCACCTCTGATGCAGAAGCCAGCGGAGAGTTCGATGCCCTTCATACCCGAGGGACTGATGGAGGACGATGATGATGATGAGGAGGAAGAGGAGGATGTGGAGGAAGCCGGTCAGGCGAACGCTCCAGCCTTCGGACTGGACAATGAAATTCCCGATATACGCGATGAGGATAAAATGTTGATACTGCAGCGTCCACAGACGGCAACCTCACGCCTAAGACCCACCACAGGACGCAGTCGCAAGGGCACCGCCGGAGCACGCATGGGCCAGCCACGGCCCGAGGATGACAGCAGCTTTGGTAGCTCCGACAGTGAGCTGGACGTAAGGGACATTATGCAGGGCCAGGAAGATGACTGTGAGTGTGTGTTTGATCCCTTGGCCAAGCCTTACAATCTCTCTATTCCCAGTTGATCTGAACTCCATGGATGACATAAGCATTTCCAAGCTGACGGGTGAGCTGCCGCTGCGTCCCAAGACTGCCAACAAGACAGAGCACCACAGCGATGAGGATTTCTGAGTGGAGCAAGTGCATCTGGTTTTTTCTACATTTATATGTAAATCTCTTTATTAAACGGGAAAGAAAGATTAAAACATTTTCAGAAACTATTTACAAAAGTGCTTGGGAGGCCACGGCTCCCACCTCACATCACCACATCGCGGCACACAATCTTCGTCTTGGAGGAGGAGCGTGTGGCCCCTCCTGCACCGCCATAGGTCGCCTCCGAGGAAGAGGTGGACGAGGTGTAATCCAAATGACTGCCGGCCTGTGATTGCTCCTGGCGTGCCAGGAAACTATCGGCTATGGCTCGATCCAGACCGGTATATTGGAAATTGGGTGCAGTCACTCCACCATCCAACACATCGGCTTCAGATTTGCGACGCTGGCGACGTTGGGCGTCAGTTGATTTGCCGGCACGACGACGTCGCCGCTGGCCATTCATTTCGGCTGACTTGGTGCTCTTGTGGGTGCGATAGGTGCCTGTGAGGCTGGCTGGATGGGCGTAGAGCACAGAGCCGGGTCCGGTGCGCAAATACGAGGGCAAGGTCATGCCACGATATTGGGGAGGCGGTGGCACGGGCAGCAGAAGGCCAGCTCCCGGCGGTGGTGGTGGCAAACGAGTGGGCGGCTGTGGTGCTGGCAGCTGGAAAGGCAGGGGGGAATCACTTGGCTGGCTTATGCATAGTTTGGGCGGTGACTTACCCCGCTGCCGGGTCCTGTGGCTGGTATGAGCATGATGGGGCGTGCCGGTGGTGTCAACTTACGCACTGAGGGCGGCGGCAGACTGCCCATATGTGTGGCATACATCCACATGGCTGCCAGTTTCTCAGAGTTCATCTGTTATCGGGGCATGAGGGGGGGGACAGGCAAGTTTATAACTGTTTGATTTTTTTACTAGAACTTACCTTCTCGCTGCCAGTCAGAGACATGGCTTTAATGTATTGATCCATTTTCTGCTGATCCAAGGCCAGGCCTGAGGCATTCGATTTAATCATCACATCGCGTAGTTCACTGTGTTCCGATCTGTAAAAATAAAACGGAAAATTTTTAAAATAAGTGCTTAGTGCAAGTTTAAGTGTTGTGTAACGTTGAAAGCCAGTAAGCCTTAACACAGCACTGAAATGCAATTAGTGATGAGAAATGTGAAAAACATCGCCGTGATAATTGGAATATATTCTTATAAAACTTTAATGGATCCTAAGATCGACAAAAAGTTACATTCTTGACAGTATTTCATTATAGAAAATACAATCTCTTTCGGACAACTAATGATCAGCAATCCAGTAAGTCCAGTACAATTAAATGCAAATTTATGTATTTGGGGGCTACCGACCGGTATTTGCTTATAGTCAAAATTGGTTGCGAGACGGCCGCGTTCGAGAATGGATTATAAATTAATAATCAACAACATTTCAAAACACATGGCCCCAGCAGAGGTTATTTATGTTAAAATTATTTAAAAGCTTTTATTTCATTCCCGTTCCCATTCACTTCACTGCGACTTCGATCACAGTACTGCTAGCCTTGCTCATCTCTGTTTAACCATTTATTGCCTTGCCAGCTACGGTCACACCGTCTGCACTAATCGATTTTGTTTTTAACTTGCAGCAACAAAACACGCAATTTTTAGCTAACTGTGCTGGTTTTGGCACACAATCAAACTGCAGGCCGTCGTGTAGTGTGGGTGAAGTGTAATCTTCTTAGTCATTAGGCAAACCAGCCCTATCAGCCGCAGTTCGTGGAAACAAACAAGCAAGCTCGCCACGTCAGTGGGAGTGGGAGAGCGAGACAGCAAGGGAAAGAAAGACAACAGAAACCACGGCGAGGAGAAGTAGGAGGAGTAGAGGCTCCGCTCGGACCATGTTCAGCAACTTCAGAGAACGTTTCATCTCGGCCATAGCGCCGGACTTGCCACCACTGCCCAGTAGTGGCGACAGGGATCACCATCATCATCGTGGTGGCGGGGGGTTGCGTTTTGGTCAGCAGATGCCGGATAAGTTTGCTTACGCACGACCGCCCTTCCTGCAGTTGCTGACCACAGATGAGCTGCGCGCCTCGGCCGATCACAATGTTCGGCCCATTATAGTGCCCAGGGATATCAATTTGCTGCCCTGGGGCACAGGCTATGCGGAGTGTGTGAATTCGGGCAAATCTGAGTGGAACGAAGATCAGGGCGCCTTCTGCAGGTAAGACACTTGTGGCTCGGGTGTAGCGTTTTAATGGCATTACCTCTTCCAGGCAAGTCCTCTCCGATCCGGAGCACAAGCACCCGGATCTGCCGTACACTTATTTTGGCATTTTCGATGGCCACGCAGGCTATGGAGCAGCACTGGCGGCTTCTCATCAGTTTCACCATATATTGCATGAAAAATTGGTGGACTGTCTGGAGCTGCTGCTGCCGCAGGACACGGCCGGCAGCGGCGGTGGAGAGGAGAATGGCAAAGTGAATCCCACATTTCCGCATCCCATTTACTTTCAACGCAAGGTGAGCAAGGAGGAGCTTATTGTGGGTGCTTTGGAGAGCGCCTTCTTTCACATGGACTCCCTGATAGCCCAGGACAGAGATCGCTATCGTGATGCGGGCGGCTGCACCGCCTGCGTCTCCCTGTTCATAGACGGCAAAATGTATGTGGCCAATGCTGGCGACAGTCGGGCAGTGCTCTGCCAGCGCCGGTCAGATCCGCCACCCAACAAAACAGAGGCTGAGCCTGTGATTGAGATTGATCCGCTGGAGCAATGCTGTTATCCCATCCCCTTTTCCGCGGATCATACACCCGAAACGGAGCGCGAGCGCTTGCTGAATGTGGCCCGACTGAAGCCACATTTGATGGGCAATCACTATGTGGCCATGGAGTATGCCAAGCGACCGCATATCAAAGATATGGGTCAGCGCATACTCTGCCGCCAGGGCACCATGAAGGGCTGGACATACAAGACGCTAACGCGAGAGGATCTCCGCATGCCGGTGGTCAATGGCGAGGGTAAGCGCAGTCGCCTGCTGGGCACACTGGGTGTGACCCGTGGCTTCGGTGATCACGACTTGCTGGCCATCAATACGGGCATACAAATCAAACCATTCCTTACCCCACACCCGGAGGTCAGGCAACGAGATCTCTCGCAGGTGGTAAGCATACCAGATGAGCACAATCAGGATGGCGACTATGGCATATTGGTCATGGCCACGGACGGGCTGTGGGATGTGTCCGAAAACGAGGCAGTGGCACGCACCGTCTTCCAAACCTTGTCGAAATATCCAACAGAGAAGCATCGCTATACGATGGTGGCACAAGAACTGGTGGCACGGGCACGAGGCAAGATCAATGATTCGGGGCATTGGCGCTTGGCGGACAGCAAGGCGGCGGCCACAGTGGATGATATATCGGTGATTGTCATACCAGTGCATCAGTATTATAAGGAGCATGTGGAGTGGGCACAGAATCATATGCGAGAGCTGGAGCAGCGTCGAAGAAAGGCGGCCGAGGCGAATGAGGCACAAGAGGCGGTGAATGTGTTGAATGGAGTGATGGCGGAGGAGGCGCAGGTGGTGGAGGAGGAGCAGCCGCCACGGCCACAGATAGAGGAGGAGCAGCCACGGCCACAGCTAGAGGCGGAAGAGGACGAGGATGAAACTTTGGTGGTGGAACTGGAGCAGGTTCAGCTAAAGGAAACAAGTGCAGCGGGTAACTAAAAACTGGTTGTGGCACTGTCTAGCCCAGTTCTAATGCTTTCGCTCTCTCTCTCTCTCTCTCTTGCTAGCAACGACACCACGGCAACAACAACAACGTCCTCGCAAAGGCAAAGGCAAACACTGAACTAGACGTTCCCCTAATCTTTAGCTTATGTATACCTACATATATATATCCATACCAACAAACACACACACACACGCGAATGCACGCACCCACTTAAATTCATATATTTTGTGTGAGAGTGTGGGTGTGTGTGTGTGTGTGTGTAAGAAATTCGTACATTCGTACATAAACAATTTCAATTAACAAACGCAAAACAAAAACCTTAAAAAAATAAATCAATAATTCCATTTAAAACAATAAAGAAACTAATTAGCTGGCTAAGTTGAATAATTTAACAAAAACCATTCAATAAATATAAAAATCAAAGAACAAGAACAAATAAATTGTTAAACAAATATAAATTTTAAATATTCATTTTGATTTACATAGAAAACATATCCAAAGTCGCTTATGAAAAGTAAACTAAATCAGCAAATGGGCCACTGCATGCCCTTTGTTGTGCGCTGCAAAGGGCAGTTAAAGGCGACAAAACCTTTGTAATGTAATGTGATTGAACAGAGATTAGTAGGTATGTACATATTTTCACATATTCGGAAGTGTCCCAGAAATCTCTCGAGATTTTCGTACAAACACTTTCACTTCGAGCTATAACTGCTTGCCTTTACATGTGAAATGTCTCCAAAAATGCTGGGCTACTAGATGAGATGACAAAAGTTCAGAGATTTGAAACCGACTGTTCAATGCCAAGTAGGTTTGATGCGTACGGTTTCCCGTCTCTATAATCTAGCAACTTGCAGCTAAAGTTCTCAAAGTTTAGTTCAAAATTCAATCGATTATACGAATATCTCTCGAGATTTCTGGTACACTCCCGATTATCACGGCCGAAATTGATGTTCAACCACAACAACAGATTAGATGATGTAGAACGCGACCGTGATACTCAAATGAAACCAAAGGGAAAGGAGTAAACAGAGCACAAGCGACACGCGAGACCTAATGATATTGAAGAAGGAGATGAAGTAGTAGCAAGGAGGTTGGCGATGACCAACAAATTGTCTCCAACCTTTGAGCCAATGGTTTACAATGTTATTCAGAAAAATAGTTCAAAAGTTGTACCGGCTCACATTGTAGACGAAGTGTCAGCCATGTCCAAAAGACACCACAGCAGGATTATTCGAGTTCATTAACACTTTCATCTACGTCTCAATCAAAGTACCTGTTCTCAAGCGATCAATCCAAATCGTTGTGTAGACTGACTGAAGAAAACCAAACATCAGAAATAGTAAGAAATATAGTAGACTGAGGTCGAAACTGTAATATATGTACATATCATATGGAAACGGTGAGGAAAAAACTATGTATATTTCGAAGTATGTGATTATCAGCCATGCTCCGGTTTTTACTTATTTTTGCGAATTGCGATTTCAGCAAATTCGTACGATTTAAGTTTAGAGCGCTCCGAAATTTTCCAGTTTTAGTCATCGATAATGTTCCATTCCCATCTTGTTTTGTGTCATTTCACATAACAAAAACAGCTGATGAGCGCCACTACTCATGATATCGATAGTCATATATCGATATATACCATGGCCAAATCGCAAATTGTTGTTATTGTGAGCAGTTTTCCATCACGCTCAATTTTGTGTATCTCTATTAAATAATTGTTTAAAATATTGCCTCAATGCGAATTGAGTGGATGAGTCCGTAAGACAAATCTAAAAAGATTAAAGAACTGAATAAAAATAGTTCCGTGGGCTGTCTGTTTGTGCATCAACCTATATTTTGCATTTACTTTTCATTTCACGGACTCAGATGTCGCCGGTTTAAAAACGGCAAAACTTTGCGATTTCCAAATGTCGGAGCAACAACTTTTACGATTTGGTGATCAAATCGCAAAGTTTTTGCGAAAGCGAAAATGGGAGCATGGCTGTATATCTTTATCTTTATTCGAAGCTGGCTTTTTTCACCTACCTAAGCTGTTGCTTTGAAAATCTCAGTAGCCGGTGTCAAAGCATAAACAAATGGAAGACATTTGTGAGACAGAAAACAGAGACAGAACATCAGTGAATTCCTTGAACGTTTGTTATTTCATCGACTGCTACCTTCTGAATTAATGTAAGTTTAAGCAAATAAACGACGAATGCTAGCAGATATATCCGATATCCGATTACTAATTTATGACTTGCTATTGCTGATGATTCTCTGCTGAATGCCACTGACTAGTAAGCTTAGGACATTTGCTTCGAGAAGCCAAGCATTCTTCAATAAAATTAAGATATAATTCTTTTAGCCGAGAATATCAAGTGGAGTGCAAGCATTGTAAGGCTCCCTCTTGTACTGATATAAGAACAACAGGCACAACTTTCGGCACTGCAATATACTATAACATACTCTGTACCAAGAAAATTTGTCTTTTGATCATAACTCGAAAACCGTTCATCCGATCTTCTTCATTTCTTTGGCGGATCGATAAGTTATCCTAATAACTAAATATGTCCAGAAGGAACAAGCCATCTATCTTCAAAACTGTGGGAGATATGACGTTTTTTCTAAATTGCGGGGGCGGGAGGGGGCGTGGCCAAAATTGAAAATAAACTTGATCTGCCTGCAGACATAAGAAGCATATGTCTCATACACGTCAAACCTCTATCTCTTACCATCTCTGAGATCTGTGCGTTCATACGGACAGACAGACGGACATGGCTATATCGACTCGGCTGTTGATGCTGATCAAGAACATATATACTTTATGGGGTCGGAGATGCTTCCTTCTGGATGTTACATACTTTTGCACAAACTTATAATACTCTATGTACCTACGGTACAGAGTATAAAAAATGAAAACAATTTGCCAAAAAATCGTCGACCATTCGCCTTAAAAATAGAAGCACCGTCTCGGCCGAAGTTTGTATACCCTTGCAGCACGTTTTTCTAACTTATTTGAAGGACATTTCCACTGAAAACAAACAAGTTTTTCTCACTCTACTTTTGTATGACAGCTATACTATATAGATGTCCGATCATGGGAAAGCATAGCAAATTAAGAAATACAAAGTTTGGAGGCGTTTTCTTTGAAAACAAAAAAGTTTTTCTCACTAAAACTAGTTTTTCGATCGATTATTCATATGGCAGCTATAACCTATAGTCATCCGATTTTGGAAAAAACATTTGAAGAATTGTGTGAAAGCTTATCAAATAAATATATGTCAATTTTAAAGAGGTTTACATTGAAAACAACAAAGTTTTTCTTACTAAGACTGTTTTTCTAACCTCACTTTTGTATGGCAGCTATGCTATATAGATGTCCGATTTCGACCAAACTTGGCAGAATCGTGGAGAAGCATAGAAAACCACTAATTACTGAGTTTGGAGACGATTGCATTGAAAACAAAAAAGTTTTTCTCACTAGAACTAGTTTTTCGACCGATCGTTCCTATGGCAGCTATATGTTATAGTCAACCGATCCGGCCAGTTCCGACAAATGTGCAGCGTATTTCGACCAGTAGACTTTGTGCAAAGTTTGGTGGCGATAGCTCTAAAACTGACGGAGGAGACAGCATAGAAACAGACGGACAGACGGACATCGTCATGCTCATCAAGAATATATATACTTTATGTGGTCGGAAATGCTTCCTTCTGTGCTTTACAAACATCTGGACAATTTCACAATTTCTCCAGGTAAATCGCTCTTTAAACTAAACCAATCCTAACAGGTAACAGATTATGCCATACTTTGAAAAAGTATCTTGACTTTGAAGTAGTCTATGACTGAAAGTTGGCGAGTTTACTTAAAACATGGCGTTGAAGAGTTTAAAATAATTTTTAGCTGTTTTGGAGTTCAGGAATTCCAACGGATTTCTCGGAAGCGAAAATATAAAACATACAGCCATGCTCCCATTTTCGCTTTCGCAAAAACTTTACGATTTGATCATCAAATCGTAAAAGTTGGTGCTCCGACACTCGGAAATCGCAAAGTTTTGGCGTTTTTAAACCGGCGACATCTGAGTCCGTGAAATGAAAAGTAAATGCAAAATATAGGTTGATGAACAAACAGACAGCCCACGGAACTATTTTTATTCAGTTCTTTAATCTTTTTAGAATTGTCTTACGGACTCATCCACTCAATTCGCATTGAGGCAATATTTTAAACAATTATTTAATAGAGATACACAAAATTGAGCGGGATGGAAAATTGCTCACAACAACAACAATTTGCGATTTGGCCATGGTATATATCGATATATAACTATCGATAGCATGAGTAGTGGCGCTCATCAGCTGTTTTTGTTATGTGAAATGACGCAAAACAAGTTGGGAATGGAACATTATCGATAACGAAAACTTGCGAATTTTCGAGCGCTCTAAACTGAAATCGTGCAAATTTGCTGAAATCGCAATTCGTAAAAATAAGTGAAAGCCGGAGCATGGCTGATAATCTTTGCCTGGCATATGCAAGTCTTAAGATAAAATGGATCAAAGCATACCGAAGCACTCAGGAATTCAACTTAAAATACAAGGACTGTCTAAATAAGGTTACCATTCTGGACGCATGGGCAGAAGATAAAACCACCACGCAAAGGGAAGGCAAAAAAAAAAACAAATTTTTTAAAATTAAAAACCCTTTTTTTGTGCAGCTTTTGCTTTGCTTCAGACGTTGGTAAAAAGTTGTTGAAGGATTTCCAGACGTGAGTTTTTTGCACTGCATTTCAATTTCTTTATTTCATTTTTCAAGCTCAAGGAAAGAAAAGTACGTGCCATATAAACAAGTAACAAAATACATAATAAAAGTATATAAACAATAAAATGGTAAGTTCATGGGGGGGTTGGTTGGTTGGGTTGGTTGGTTCCAGGAATCCAGCCGCTTCTGGTAATAAATTTAAAGCAAGGGCAATAAAACGTTTTAATCAAATTCTTAAGTACACTCAAAAAGAGATTGAAATTATGTATGAATAGAGAGAGAGATATAGGAAGAAACAGAGAGAAAGAGAAAGCTTGTGGGGTTAGCAAAACTGGGAAGGATTAGCGGGGAAACCGTTAGTTGCGAGTTGGTATTTTAGTACAAACGAGAAAGCCAAGCTAACTTCGTCTGTGCCGAAGTTTTTATACCCTTGCAAGTGCTCGCTTAAATATTTTCAAAAAATACTCTTTTTCCCATTTTCCGACCGAACGTTCGTATGGGAGCTATATGATATAGTCATCCGATTTGGACAAAAACTTGTAGAATTGTGTAAAAGCACGAGAAACAAACAAATACAAAATTGCAGCATGCTACCATTAAAAACAAAAAAGTTTTTCTAACTAAGACTGTTTTTTAGACCTATCTATACCATATAACTGTCCGATTTTAATAAAAATTGGTAGGACTATAAAAAAAATATATAAAACCTACGGTTACAAAGTTTGGACAGGTTTCCATGGAAAAGAAAAATGTTTCTTATACTAAAACTAGTTTTCCGACCGATGGTTCCTATGGTAGCTATGAGATATAGTCATCCGATCCGGTCGGTTCCGACATATTAGTAGTGTGCAACAAAAAGAAGACTCTGTGAAAGATTTCAGCTCGATAGCTTTAAAACTGAGAGACTAGTTCGCGTAGAAGCAGACAGACGGACGGACAAAGCTCAATCGACTCAGCCCGTCACCCTGATCAAGAATATGTATTGTTTATGGGGTCGGAAATGAATATTTCTATGCGTTGCAAGCTTCTGGGCAAAATTATAATACCTTTTGCAAGGGTATAAAAAGAAAGCACACAAAAATTAGAAACAAAATACTCGGGCGGCTAAAGCAAAATGCTAAATACAATACATATTCTTCGTATTATTAGTCTAATAAACAAAAACAATGGGAAACTGAAAATATTGCTGACATTTCTTTGGAATGTTTTCACATCGATATATTGAAAGAACGGCCGGATGTTCTATATTCGTATGTAAAACGAATCGGTCAGAAGAGCTAAAATCTAAAACCCTACTCAGACAAAGCTTATTAACATGTGTAGGTCCTTCGAGCCGGATATTATGTAGTAGTGAGTTTTCCACGAACTTTTCAACCCAATTTAACAAATATGTGTAAATTGCAATAACTTTGAATTTTTATTGGAGAGTTTCACTTGCATTATTATTTGCTTTGTTTTCTTTTCAATGAACTTTATAATAATTTAGAATCATTCGATTTCAATTACAATAAAATTAGTGTGGAAGCTGTAAAAATTCTACTAAGAAAATATATGTAGGTAGGTAGTTATGTAGGTATATATGTTTGTATGTATGTATGTCTGTACTATTGTTTGGGAAGCTGATAGATAATCTATCTATCTAGTGTGTGTGTGTGTGTGTGTGTGCACAGCAAATTTGATAACAAACCATCGTTACGTCGTTACTTCGTTCAGCTAACTAAATACTTATTATGCAGATGGCTACATATATGTACATATACATATAGCACAAATGTATGTATGTGTGTTTTGTCAACCATAAAATTTGCAAGTTTAACTAACATTCATTACGTTTATGATTATAATTAGAATTATTTATATATGCATTATTGTTTATTGTTAGCAGTAGCAGTTCAGTGGCACAGCGCAAAAATGTTCAGACAATGTACAAATACATGGCGATTGGTTTTGTGTTTGGATACAGACGGGGAAAACAACGTAGAGGGTATTTCTTTGGCCAATACAATGTCCATGTCCAGTTCTTTGTTGTTCGATTGGTTTAAGGAAACGGTTGTGGCTGACGAGGAGGCATTCCACTTAGTTTCTGTTTTGTGCGTATTTGTTTCGTCTTATCAAAATGATGTCATTAAGGGCTACAGAGATCGGAATATATATGCGCTTACATGAAGACCTGCACATGCGCTTACACTAGAACAGATGGGTTAGACGTACTTTCATTTGATGATGCAATCCGCTTGAACTGCAATGGCTTGGAGAGGCACCAAACAATCCAAGTACCATCAAAGGGCAAAAGACAAACTGTTGTCGGGTCTTTATGTTTGATTTTGGACCTCCTACTCCTATTCCATAGTTCTCAAACCTTTCTTTGGAACTGTAAAGACCATATTGTGAAACGAATCGGTGGTTAAAAGTGGGGGGGTAACGACATGCATCATGACAGCAAACCGGTTATGAACCGAACCGTTTCTACCGCGGAATTCCCATAAATTCTAAACTAAATTTTGCATCTGTTTTCAAATTTGATCTGCGTACGGCTCACACCTACCTTCATGCAAAAATTTGTGGCTCTATCTCTTATCGTCTCTGAGATCGAAGCGTTCATACATACAGGCGGACGGACGGCGGACATGGCTATTCATGCTGATCAAGACATTCTTGATATACTTTATGGGGTCGAAAATGTTTCCTTCTTCCTGTTACATGCATTCGCACAGCTTCATGTTCCCCCTTTTCCCCTTTTCGAGATTACTTTGGTACCAAAAGAAACATTCCTCTTACTTTCCTTATCCAAATTCCATAGGACAACCTTATAACTTAATTCTTTTGGTACATTCAAAACTTCTGAATGACAAAGAAAAACAAATTGTTTTCTAGTTTTGTCTGTGATTCGAGTTCACAACCGTGCCGCCTTGCACACACCACATATCTAAAATGGTATTTCTACTTTTATGCTCTCGTTCCATACTTCTGAACATGTTAAGTAAGCACACTTGGAATGAATCAAGCTCGAAAGGCTTGGGCTGTGACATAGAAACTTGAAGGGCGTAGAATATTCTGTAAGTAGAGAGTGTCGGAGAGTTTATCTCTCTGTTGTTAAAACAAGAAAGAAAGTCGGTCAAGCCCGACTATAACATACTCTGTACCAAGAAAATTTGTCTTTCGATCATAACTCGAAAACCGTTCATCCGATCTTCTTCATTTCTTTGGCGGATCGATAAGTTATCCTAATAACTAAATAAGTCCAGAAGGAACAAGCCATCTATCTTCAAAACTGTGGGAGATATGACGTTTTTTCTAAATTGCGGGGGCGGGAGGGGGCGTGGCCAAAATTGAAAATAAACTTGATCTGCCTGCAGACATAAGAAGCATATGTCCCATACATGTCAAACCTCTATCTCTTTCCATCTCTGAGATCTGTGCGTTCATACGGACAGACAGACGGACGGACAGACGGACATGGCTATATCGACTCGGCTGTTGATGCTGATCAAGAATATATATACTTTATGGGGTCGGAGATGCTTCCTTCTGCCTGTTACATACTTTTGCACAAACTTATAATACTCTATGTACCTACGGTACAGAGTATTTCTTTGTAAATTATCTGTTCGGTTATACAAAGCTTTGCCCTGTAGTAAAAATTCAATTATCTTAATAGCTGTATTAACTGTACAAATAAGTTGAAAAGGTTTTGTTACTAGGACGAATCGGACTATGTATCATTAGGGCTCCCTTTTTCAGTATGTGTCGTTTCGCTGAAGTGTAAAAACATAGTTTTTGTGTGCTCCAAGTTTGACTAGTTCACAAAAAGAAAAGCAGCGTATTCTGACTAGTGTTAAAAAAGTGGGTTCATTTCGATAACCCCAAGCCCAAAAGGTAATACGGGCCGCTTGGCCATATGCCAAGATCGACTTTAAAGCCGAATATTCAGTGTGGCAAGGTTATGTTTGTAGATGCTACAACCGGGTGAAACCCGGTCTCTCTACTCTCTACCCAGGCCAACTCTATCGAACTTTATTGATGCGTTTGGCGCGAGCATTGAAACAAAATCTACCGGCCGTTCACAACAAAACCTTGAAACGCTGACATGAGAAGTCCTACTCCACACGCTGTAAAGTCCAGACATTGCTCAATCTGAGTACTATTAAGGATCAGCAGAATACCGCTTTTGAAGAACTCAAAAAATTGGTAAGAGTTGTGGATTCGGGTTTCGAGATGGTATCCGAAAACTTAATAAAAAGTTTGTATACCCTTGCAGCACGATTTCTAACTAATTTGAAGGACATACTAATAAGACTACTTTTCTGACTCTACTTAGTATGACAGCCATACTAAATAGCTGTCCGATTTCGACCAAACTTAGCGGAATTTTGGAAAAGCATAGCAAACTAAGAAATACAAGGTTTGAAAGCGTTTTCTTTGAAAACAAAAAAGTTTTTCTTACTAAAACTAGTTTCTCGGCCGATAATTCATATGGCAGCTATAACCTATAGTCATCCGATTTTGACAAAACATTCAAGAATTGTGTGAAAGCTTATAAAATAAATGTATGCTAATTTTAAAGAGGTTTACATTGAAAACAAAAAAGACTTTCTTACTAAGACTATATTTCTAACCTCACTTTTCTATGACAGCTATACTATATAGATGTCCGATTTCGAACAAACTTGGCAGAACCGTGGAGAAGCATAGAAAACTAGTAAATGCGGAGTTTGGAGACGATTGCATTGAAAACAAAAAAGTTTTTCTCACTGGAACTAGTTTTTTGACCAATCGTTCCTATGGCAGCTATATGTTATAGTCCACCGATCCGGCCAGTTCCGACAAATGTGCAGCGTATTTCGACCAGAAGACTTCGTGCAAAGTTTGGTGGCGATAGCTTTAAACCTGACGGAGGAGATAGCATAGAAACAGATGGACATGGCTATATCGACTCAGCTCGTCATGCTGATCAAGACTATATATACTTTATGTGGTCGGAAATGCTTCCTTCTATGCATTACAAACATCTGGACAATTTCAATATACCCTCTGCAAGGGTACAAAAATCTCGCCCGGCAGTATAGCTTTATATCTTATTAAAAAATTTCAAAATATTACCAAATTTCGATCTCTGATCCAAACGTTGAGTTTCCCTAAGTAAAAAGATTTAAATAGAAGAATAAATAGCCAAAACTATTTGAGTTTTCGGGAGTAGTATTAACAGACCCATGTGGAATCGAACGACTATATTCTGGAGTTCCATTTGTAATGAATCTTTTAAGTGAAGAAACCTTTATTCTTTTTCTTTTTTCTTTTGTGTGACAAAATGTATACTTGGGTGGTTTTAAGCTGCTAACCAAATTTGATAAAACCCGAACCATTTGGAATCTAAGGACCGTAACCGAAACCAAAATATCGTTCGGTGTTAGTTTAAGGCAAGCCTTGTAAGAAAATTTGATTTGGAAGATGACGAAAGCTATGACAATAGTTATTAACATCATTAGAGCCATCGAAGGCTTCATTAGAGCACCGACTTGATCAAACATTTAAAGCACTTTGACGTCTTATCAATGTTATCAGCTATTGCAATCACCTACAGTCCCTGAATAGGCCGATTTTGTTTCTGTTTAACCACTTCACTATCCTAGTGTAGGCACTTTACATCAATGAAATAGAAATTCTAAGAATTTCGGTTTCACTTTCGCAAAAACTTTGCGATTTTCTCTGCGAAAGTGAAATGTGGATGTGCACGTCTGTATCTCAAATTTGTAGTTTTTTTTGGGTGGGGAGGGGGAGGGGGGTGGTGGTATATTTACATAAATTGACTTGGCATTTGTTTCCATTTTGGTTGTTGTTTAGTTGGCGACAGTTTAAAAACTTTTGTTAGTTTTGTTTGTTTAAAAATAAAAAAATGGGATTGATTTACTGTTCATGTTTTTCGTTTTTATATATGTAAATATTATTTTTCTTTAAGTTTAATTTAAACAACAATAACACGTGATGTGAAAAATTTAGCTACGATAATTTAATTAAAAATACTTTATGCAACTTTTTCGAGTGTGTGGTTAGAGTTGGGTCTGATGGCTTTCAGATGTTGAACAACAATGCATTCGATGCCATAAGACCTGGTAGCAGCGCCACCGGACTCAACTCCAGTGTGTGTGTGTGTGTGTGGATATTTCAGCACAATTTTCATTAGTTTTGGGTTGTTGACAAATCCTTTGATTGATATTTGGTTTGGAAGAAATCAGGAGACACACACCTTGCGGGGGGAGGGGGGTGGGGGGGATCAGTATATCCTCAGCTATTGTGGGTAATAGTATATATAAATATAAATACTTGTCTAGAAGCCGCTGACATTATATGCTTGTTTGTATATAGGTAAATAGAATACACAAATCCTCCTTCGGGGATTTTTCGCATATAAAATAAATAATTAACACTTGCCAATACTTTGACACGGAAGAATAACGATAACGCCCACACACTCCAACATCCAATTCGATCCATTCTCCGCCTCGGACCAGCCGCAACTTGCGCGGACTCCTTGGCCGGCAGAGTCGGCTGGGAAATGCACAGCAATGGATTACAATACTATAGAATCTATAAACTAAACGGATTAACTGCCGTCGCCGCATCGCCCAGGATTAGGAATGCAATTGTGCGCGGTCCTTGGCCCGCCGTTTGGCCAGCATCGATAGCTCCACGGGTCCCACATTCGCCGCCTGCGGTATGGCAATCGCCCGAAATGTGGCATCCACAGCGCCGCGTAATGTCATGGAGATGTGATTCTGTTGCTGCTGCTGGGCCCCCAGCGATAGCTGTGACGCATTGTTGGCCATCGTGTATTCCGTTAGCTGGACATTACCCGCAAACTGGTCGCGCACCCAACTGTGTTCCAGTATTTGGCCCACGGTGGGCCGATTTTCGGGCACTATGTGTAACATTTGGCGGAGCAGCTCCTTGACGGGCGAACTGATTAGAGCCCAGCGGGTGCTGCTGCTAAAATCGATATGACCGCTGCCAATGCGTTTCAGTATCACCTCCGGTGAGTCATTGGGCGTGCTGGCAAAGGGTGTACGTCCAGAGAGCATGATGTACAGTAGAACGCCCAAAGACCAGATGTCACAGGCCAGATCGTAGCCCTGACGTTTTAGCACTTCAGGAGCCACAAAATTGGCCGTATAGCAGGGAGTCATCAGTAGGCCATTGTCGGCACGCAGTTGTTTGGCAAAGCCTTTGGGGAAACGAGATTGAGAGAGTGAGTGAGTGAGCGAGAAGAGTTGTGATTTAGATAGTTCCGAAGGGGGCAAGTGAGGGTGGCCATGGTCATCTTCTTCTTTGGAGGCTTGTTTTCTCGTATTTTTTCAATTCTTGATTCTGCAATCTTCTTTCCTTCATTCTTTCTTTAAAATCTGCTTTAATGTTCGAATGTCTTTTTGGCCTGACTTAAAATTTCTGAATTTTTTTAGTCTCTTTTTGCATCTGTTTATATTCCAACTTCAGTTTGGCTCCCAATTTCTTTGTTTTGAGTCTCTTTTTGCTTCTTTCTTTTCCTATTCATCAGCTTTAATGGTTGTTACTTCTTCTTGATTCCAGTTTGGCATAGAATTTATGGAATCTCTTTCCTTATCTGGAACTGGTTACCTTTATGCCTTTCTTCTTCATGCTTGCTTCCTTTTATTCCTGTTTCCTTTTTTTCTACTTTAATTAATTTTTCTTCATCTTGAATTCTTCAGTTTATGACCCATTTTACATATGCATTTTTCCTTGCTTCAGCCTATTCCCATTTATCCCATCTTCAGTTTGGCAGTTTTACTCACTGAGACTACTTTTCTGACACTACTTTTCTATGACAGCTGTACTATATAGTTGCCCGATTTCGACTAAACTTTGTGTAATCATGGGGATAGCATAGCAAACTAAGAAATCCAAAGTTTGGTGGCGTTTCTTTGAAAACAAAGAAGTTTTTCTCACCCAAACTAGTTTCTCGACCGATCATTTCTATGACAGCTATAACCTATAGTCATCCGATTTTGACCAAACATTGAAAAATTTTGTGAGCGCTTAAAAAATAAATGTATGCTAATTTTAAAGAGGTTTACATTGAAAACCAAAAAGTTTTTCTTACTAAGACTATATTTCTAACCTCACTTTTCTATGACAGCTATACTATATAGATGTCCGATTTCGAACAATCTTGGCAGAACCGTGGAGAAGCATAGAAAACTAGTAAATGCGGAGTTTGGAGACGATTGCATTGAAAACAAAAAAGTTTTTCTCACTGGAACTAGTTTTTGGACCAATTGTTCCCATGGCAGCTATATGTTATAGTCCACCGATCCGGCCAGTTCCGACAAATGTGCAGCGTATTTCGACCAGAAGACTTCGTGCAAAGTTTGGTGGCGATAGCACCAATAGAAACAGACGGACATGGCTATATCGACTCAGCTCGTCATGCTGATCAAGAATAGATATACTTTATGTGGTCGGAAATGCTTCCTTCTATGCGTTGCAAACATCTGGACAATTTCAATATACCCTCTGAACGAACACTGGACACTTGAGTAGCTAGCTAAGCGATAATTCAAACCTTTCTACCCTTTTGAAGTCAATCAACTATCCATTTCAACCATGGTTGAATCTTCTCACCCTTCCTCTAACACTTGCACCACTCACCTAAATCACATAGTTTCAGCGTCTCTGGTGTTTGCCTCATGCTGGCATATATCATGTTCGAAGGTTTCAAATCTCGATGCACCACTCCATGTTCATGCAGATAGGCTACCGCCGAGGCTATGGTTTTTAGCACCGCACTGGCCTCACCTTCCCACATTTGTCCCACGGCCAGGATGCGATCCAGCAGCTCACCTCCTTTCAGTAATTCCATTACCAAATACGCCGAACTCGTATCCTCGTACACCGAGTACAGCGTGACAATATTGGGATGATTGCCATAACGCAACATTATCTCCACCTCCTCCCAGCAGTCCGCGGAGGAGGTGGAAGCGGCAGCGACAGCAGCTTTCTCTATGATCTTAACCGCATAATGCTTCTTGGAGGCACGATGCTCACACAGGCGACACACCGAAAAGGTGCCACGACCCAGTTCCTGTAGCAGATGATATTCGGCATTAAAGTTGCCGGGCAAAACGCCAGGCAAACTGCGTGCAGGAGCAGCAGAAGCAGCCGCAATCGCAGCTGTGGCTCCCGCTCCTGTTGTCATAATGGTGGTGATGACGGAACCGCTACCCGATCCTGAACCCGTCGAGGAGGTGTTTGTATGCAGAGGACTGTCATGATTGGACGTTTCCAATAAAATGGGCGCCACGAAACTGAAACCTCTAAAGATTTCGTGTGCCGAGGCCGAAATGGGACCACCGGGTGAATCTCTGGGCGATTTTGAGGTATATTCCACATCGAAATAGAAGGCATCGTCGCGGCTGACCGCCGGTATAAAGGGCGGACGCACTTGCTTCCGCTCCAGGCGCACCCAGTCGATGGTGGAGAAGAAACAATGTGCCTTGATGTCCAATATACCCTGGCAGCCGGCGCCTAGGCGATTCTGTGGATTACGCTTGAACAGGGCACGCAGCAGAGATTGAGCCTCGGGCGACAGATTCTCGGGCATGCCCAGTTTGGAGCGTAGAATTTGATTCATGGTCTCCTGGCGCGTCTGGCCGTGAAAGGGCAAATTCCCCGTCAACATTTCATACATCAAGACGCCAAAGGACCACCAATCGGCGGCGAAATCGTGACCCTTGCGGTTCACTATCTCCGGCGCCATGTACTCAACAGTGCCGCAAAAACTGTACGTTTTCGAGCCATCCAGTGGCTGTTTGGACAGACCAAAGTCCGTTAAAGCAATGTGACCGTGCTCGTCCAATAGGATATTCTCGGGTTTCAGGTCCCGATAGATAATGCCCAGCGTGTGCAAGTGATTCATGGCCAGGGCCAATTCGGCCAGATAGAATTTGACATCCTCCTCGGTAAACATGACCTCCTTGGACAGGCGGGTAAACAGATCTCCGCCACGTAGGAAATCCAAAATGAGATACAGCTTGCCCGGCGTTTGGAAGGCATAGTGCAGCTTGACGATGAAGGCGTGGCCCACATCGGCCAGTATTTTACGCTCATTGGTGCTCCGCACCCGATCCTTGACCTTGAGGGTGGCCTTCTTCAGCACCTTCATGGCGTACAGAGTGCCCGCATCCTTGCCTATGATTTTGCGCACCAGAAACACCTTGCCAAAGCTGCCCTCGCCCAGCACACGCAACAGCTCGAACTGTGAGGGATCGGCCTTGTCGTGACCCTCTTTGATGACCTCGCGCAGCTCGAATTCGTTTTCGCCCAACTGCGAGGGTGTCTCCGAATCGCTCAGGTCCATGGGTGCGGCGGCTAATTCCTCCTTGGGAGAGATGTGATGCTGCTCGAGGGCCGCCTGCAGTTGCACCTGTTGCTGTTGCTGGCGCCGTTGCGATGATGTCACCAGCGTAACACCCACACCGCTCTCCTCATCCTCGGTGGGTGTGTGCTCCATGGGTGTTACCGCCAGGCTGCTGCAGCCGGAGGAGGTGATCTGCATGCGCTGGCGCAACTGCAGCCCCATGGCCGTGCCAGAGCCAGTGGAGGAGGTGGTGGTGGTGTTGGTGCAGGCAGCCTGGCCCTGGGCATTGGCATTGGCTTTGGTGTGGGTGTGGGAGTCAGCCAATGGCATGACTTTCAATTCCAACGACACGTTGAGGCCTTTTCTGTTTTCTAAATTTTCTCTTTATTACTTCCGTTGTGTAGGCGCGAGCGCTGCCGCTGCCTCTGCCTCTGCTCTGCCCTGGGCCCGCTGCGCTGCTGCTGTTGCTGCTTGGGGCTGTTGCTTTTCTGCCGTGCGTGTGCTTTTATTTTGTAATAGTCGGGCAGTGCTATACTTTAATCCAGTTGTTTGTTTTATTCGCTGGCTGCTGTTGTTGTTGTTGTGTCCTTATCACTATAAATACAATTGTTTTTTTCACTGAGATCTAGCTCTAGTGGTCACCCTAATGCACTTTAAATCGTATTGGACCACCTTAAGCGACTATCGATATGTCACTCAAGCAGTGTTGAAAAACGACCGCTGGTGCTATCGATTTGTTTTCCGTTCACTTATCAACTATTGGGCTATCAAATTCAAAATTACTCACTTGGTGCACAGCTGCAGGGCACAACGATAAACGGACACTATGCTGACCACAAAGTGAAGAAACAGGGCAAATATAAGACCGCACGCAGCCGAAACTTCATCATTTGCATGCATTAGGTCCAGCTGTGTGAGAGAGATAAGGCGAAATTACAATAAAGAGGAACCATTCAGATGTAGTTCAAGTGAAAGTTCTGCCCCGCCCTTACCTGTTGTTTGCCCTTCTGCTGTTCGGCCATGCGATTGAGGTCACGCGACAGTCCCACACCAGAAATGGCCAATGCCAACGTACTGCTGGCTATGCACACCAAACTCAAAGCCAGAAACGCCGTCTGCGTCTTGCGCATGCTGACCACTCCCAGGGAGCCCGTCACGGCGGCAATCAGGCCCGTCCAAATGCCACAGCCGGCCATCGACAAGGCCGCCTCGCGCACTATCAGCAGCGCACCGAGTGCTACCAGGGATACGGCCAATATCAGCTGCAAGGTGCCCAGCACAATTTGCAGTGGAAAGGCCGAGCAGCATTCATTGCTGGCCCTCCGCTTGCGCCGATCCTTCGAGGACAGTGTGGAGCCGGCGCCATCGTCACCGCCAAAGCTGCTGCTGCCGCCGCCTCCTTCCTTGTACTTGATAAACTCGGGCGGACAGCGTTGCTTCTTGCTAATGCGCGAGTCCAAGGTGTTGGCTGTGGTACTCTTTGACAGCTGGCTGGGATTGCGCAATGCCATGGCATCCTCCAGCTGTTGCTTGAACTCCTGGTGTGAAATCAGTTTGGGTTGCTGCTCCACCAAAGAGGCGGCGGTCAGTGTCAGCGTGGGCAACGGTTTCTCATCATAGACGGGACTCGAATAGATATGACTCTGGGCATCTTGGCGTGCCTGCTCCTGATCCTGTTGCAGCATGGCAATTTGTGAATTGGTTAGACTGTCGCCAGCTTTGACATTGGTGGTATTGGTGCTCTGCTCTATGGTGGCCACCTGCAGCAGCTCCTCTCGATTCAGACTGCGATCCACTATGGTGTCCAGGCTGGCTGTAGTGGAATCATGGGAGTCTATGGTGCGGGCCGGTGAGGCAGAGTGACGGCCTTGTGGCTGCTGCTGCTGCTGCTGCTGCTGCTGCTGATTGCTGGTCTCGGTCATGTTGATGGGGATGAAGTCACTGGCTCATTGACAAGCTGGCGGAGGAAAGAAAATAGAAAAAGAAAGGTTAGTATGAGATTGCAACTTTGAGTTTGAATTTGAAAGTCGATAAGAAAATTGGCTTAAATTTGTTCATCAATAGTTGTAAGTGAGATTTAAGTTCTTTAGTAGTTTTTTAGTTGTTCTTTGCCCTATTTTTTGGATACTTTTCGACCAGGTTAAAAAAAATGCCTCAAGTTATACCTAAGAACGATTCCCAAGAAGCTCACTAAACCACAGTTCGGCCCTTTATTGGGCGATCTTAAGACAAGTCTTATCGAACCTTATAAAATGCGTAAAACTTCTTGGTAACCCTAAGCAAGGCCTGTTCTAGTTTCCATTAACCTAGCCTAGTTTCGAAACGAAAACTTAATAGTTTTTCCCTGGAGAATATTTTTCAGCATTTTTTTAGGTAGGTGTAACTCCACCAAACAATTACCAAGATTAGTGCTATGGTTCTTATCATTTGAACGAAATGCCGCAACTGTGAAAATCCAGAAGAAAAAATTTCGGAAAAGAAATGAATTGTTCTGGCTAAACAACATTCATTCTACAGAACTACAAGAATAAAGAGATTCTTAAAAAATGTACAAGCAATTTGTCCCAAATTATGTAATTCTCATTTCTCAAGTAGCATTTGTTTGTTGGTTTTCTTTTTCTGTACATTTTCGACTCTGAAATGGCAAGCCAGCAGACAACTTTTGATGGAATGCAGGTGGTTTACCTCTAAAAACACAAATCAAACTCCCAGCAGCCCACCCTCCCCACTCCTTCTGGTTAAGGTCTCGTTTTGTTTTTCATTTTTTATTGTTTAATTGCCAACAAAAGTGCGAACCGGTTAGGACAAATGTCAAGGCAACAACAACGACGACGACAACAACTAGAAACTGTCACATTGAGAGCCAGTTGCGGTGTTTGCAAATCAATTTATGTATGAAAAACCAGAACATGAGACTGCCGACTCGATTATGTCAACGATTATGCGATGAATTTTCGATTATTGACAGATCGTTTTCAGTGTGATAATGCGGGCACCTTTCTAAAACAAAAAACAAAACAAAAACAATAGCAGCAGACAAAACAAAAGACTTAAGTAACGAACTTGCCTAATGGCCACGGGCGTAATTGGTGCGCTAATCTTTTAACCAATAATGTATACCAAATTTGAAATTAAAGTCAACAACACTGAGAGAAAATCATGGCGCTAAGAGCGGGATAATAAAGTGGATATGGCTTATGATATATAAAATATATATACAGGGTTGTCCATATTCGACGGACCCATCTGGCAACGCCATAACTTTTGACAGAGATGTCAGATCGCTTAATGACATACCGCGTTTGAAGCGTCAGTCCAAGCAGATTTTTACCATGGAACAATACACGCCACGCAAGCGCTCTGAAATAGTTGAAATTTACATTCAACAGAACAAGTCAATTGTGAAAACAAAATTATCATGTCCGATGAAGCCCATTTCACATTGAATGGGACCGTAAATAAGCAAAATTGCCGTATTTACGCCACTGAAAATCCTCAGGAGATTCAAGAAGTGCCTCTTCATGACGAAAAAGTCACAGTTTGGTGCGGCGTTAGTGCGAAACCGGTCATTGGGCCGTTTTTCTTCCAAAATGAATATGGCCATGCTGTTACCATCAACCAGGAGCGTTATCGCGACATGATGACCAATTTTGTGATGCCAATTATTCGTCGAAAGCGTATGAGGCAGTTCTGGTTTCAACAAGACGGCGCTCCACCGCACACAAGTCGCATAACAATCGATTTTCTGAAGAAATTGTTTCCGGGCCGTTTGATGTCGAAAAGTGGTGATTTGGACTGGCCACCGCGTTCGCCCGATTTGACGCCGCCTGACTTCTTCTTGTGGGGATATTTGAAGTCAAAGGTTTACGTTAACAAGCCAAGGACCGTAGAAGAGCTCAAGGACAACATTCGTGAAGAAATAGCCGCTATTCCGGCCGAAATGTTGGCGAAAACGATGGAAAATGCTGCAAAAAGGGCACAATACGCCCATGTTGATGAACGCCAGAGGCGGCCATTTGAGAGATATCATATTCAAAAATTGATGTAAACAAATCTACTTGGAACAAATTAAATGATTAAGATTGCCAACCGCCAAATTTTTTTTTTTTCTTTGATTTTTTTAAAAAAAACATGGGTCCGTCGAATATGGGCAACCCTGTACTTGGCTTTACACAGCTCAAAGGGACCAAGCCGTGCTCCTCTCAATTTCTTGACTTGTGTGCATTTAATTTTCGCACTAGAGACGTTTCGCATCCGAACGGCAAATAGCTGGCGAAGGTGACCGGGTGTGTAAGTTTTAAAAAAACACTTTTTACTACCTCTTGCATAACAGGCATATGCACCACCCGCTGCACCACACCCGGCCAGTCGCAACGGATAATTTGAAATGGTTTAAAATCCTGCAAACAACAGTATATACATTTTATTGCATGCTGTTCCAACAAAGACGATAACAGTTTGATGAGCTCATTGTGTTCGTGTAACGTTTGTGAGCACTTACAATTTATATATTTAACTCACCCACATCGGTTAAGTCGTTCTTAAGAAAAACCGGTTTTTTTGATTTAACTTACCGCCTTCAAAACTCCACCTCAAAAGCGACTGTCAGAGTTAAAATTTAGCAGTGTGACTCCCGCATTGATGGCAATCACATATTTTGCTAGGCCCTTTAACTGCACTGCAATGCTGACAAACAACAGATATGATATATAACCGCCGAAATGTTGTGTGTGCACAGTATTGACTGAAACGTTGAATGTTCACCGGAAGAATTTTGTTGCAGTCGCACTTTGTAATCTTTTTTTGTCCCCTTGCTAAGCACAAACTTCTCTTCTTATCAATTGTACTTGCTCTTTGTTAGCCTCTTCTTTTACTATATATAATTTTAAGATTTAACTAATGAACAATTTACCTTGGAAGTAGCCAAAAGAAGAAAGGAAACGAACAGAATCAAAGCAATTGATAAACAAAACAAATCAGAAGCATATACCCTCTAGCTGTGAAATGGTATGACCGCCTACTGCGCCACCTGTTGACAATTTTCCGTCTATTGATTGTTTCTTAAGCCTTCGCGTGGCAATTACGAACAAGCTTGTTTTCCAGTTCTAAGCAAACTAACAAACGAAGATCCACTTTTAAGTGCACAAGATGAAGTTTTCCATAATACCAAAATAAGTTATTATCTTTGTGTCATTAAGTCATAAACTATTTTAAAATATAAGCAGTTTTTTCTTAATGTTTTTTGTTTGTTTTGCCAGTCAGCAACGTCAACTGGGTCAAGCACAACACAATGTGATTTGTTGTAAATGTTGTTGAGTGCTTAAGAAAGTTGGCATTGCAGTTGGATGCTTGAACAAAAGTTTTCTGTTGACTTTTCCAACGTCCGGCAGTTTTCATTTTCATTTTCATTTTCACTCTCGAGTGACGCCTTGACAGCAATTATGCCTAATTGGCCAAACAACAGCACAAAACACTTCAGCCAAACCAAACGCTCACTTGTCAATTAGCATAAGCCAAATTGTTGTTAATGTTTGGAACTGCGGCTGCTGCATTGATTCCCACACTCTGGTGGCGGCAAACAGCAGCAGCAGCAACCCAGCCAAGCACAACCAAAGGTTTTTGCCAAATTGCAGCATTGGAAAATGTCGATAAATAAGCAAAAACCAAATTGAAGTATTTATGTTTTGAAGAACGAATATTTAGATACTGTTGGTATGTTGACATAAGCTAGAATGCATGACATTTGCACCACTTTAGTATACCCTTCTTACTCGACAAGTAGGGGGTATAAAAGTTTCAGAAAATGCTGACAAATATTTAGATTAAGCCTCTGGAGAAACGGTTCTTAGACTTTGAACACAGTCCATGACAATTTCACAATCTACATATACATTAGAGCACAAAATTTAAGGTCATATCCTGCCCCTTGATTCGCTAGTTTATGTTAATCTAACCAGAAAAAGGATATAAGTTCAAAAAGGAGTATTTCAATATTGATATTACTAATACTTTTGCCACCTTTTATGTTAATTTATTTATGTAGTTGGCAGGGATGCAAACCACTCGAATATAAAGACTGGTTTGGTTCAGTGGTTCAGACAGTTTCTGAACCGCCGGTTCGGTTCATTACATGGTTTTTTGAGCTGACTGAACAGCGGTTCCGGTTCGGTTCAGTGGTTCACAAAGGTACATTATGATTTCTATTGTCATGTGACTTTTGCTCACTTTCAAATTGAACTCCTATTTGAATATCTTTAAAATCCTTTGAAGATTGTCCCAAATATATTATGTCCGGATTCAAAGGATTCTTCTATATGTTCCTTGAGGAACGATCTTCGAAAACAGAGAATGTCGGCTAGAAAAGATTAGAATAGAAAAGTGTAAAAACTGAAGAAATATTACAGAAAATTCCAAATATTGTCCACTAGATGAAAGAATTTAGATTGATGGTATGTATATTAAGAGATCGGAGGGCAATTACAGAGGACTTGCAAGATTACTTGTTCTTAAATTTTCGTCAAGTCATCCTTAAAAGTTCCGACATCGGTAAGAATGAAGCGCAAACGAAATGTAGAAAAATGATCTTAGGGAAACGATTCAAATTCCCAAATTAATAAGTATCATTGGCTAGAGGAAAGCGAGTCCCGTCTTAAAACTCGTTAGAGAACTTAACCGAACCGAACCGATTTTATTTGTGGTTTTCGGTCTGGTTCAGCAATTCTTAAAGGAAGCCGGTTCGGTTTGCGGTTCGGTTCACCAGCTGGAATAAGCGGTTCGGTTCGGTTCAGAACCGGTTTGCATCCCTGGTAGTTGGCGTTGAGTTGAAACAAAATGAAATCGAGATATCCAAGATATCCGGGATTAAATCAATCCCAAACGTTTTCAGAAGTCGGGTAGATCCGGATTTTTTCCAAGTACGCATTGGATTGACTTGATATCGGATATCTCGGATCTAGTACGACTTTTGCTTGAAATTTCACTCCGAAGGTCGAGATAAAGCTTGATTTTAGCTCGCCATTTTTTTTCCCTGTGTACCCTTAAAAGATTACTCTGACTTAGGGAGGAAGCCCAAATCCAAATAATTTCCTGCATTTTTCTGAAAAATTTGATTACTGCAAATGTGCTGCTCCTTGCATTCATTTGTGCTCTGGGTGTGTTTCAGCTCCTCCTAGATCCGCCACACATCTCTGGTATGCCATGCCTCTAACTCCGCACCCTCCACAGCCCATTATGGTGCTAGCTCTGCCTATGATTTCGACAATAATTGTATTCCAGCAGCCTAAGAGGGACTCAGCTACTTCTTCCTCCAGCGCTGAACAAAATGAACCCAATGAAAGAAACCAAGCCATTTTTTTATGGTTTTGTAGTTTCTATCCAGATAGTTTGGATATAGTTCTCTGTGGTTTACTCCTAAGAGCAGAGTTCCATAGTAAGGCTTGACTTTTTTGGATTTGGTAACTGGCAAACCGGCTGATAGTTCCACATGTTATAAAATTCTCTGCAGAATGAAACCATATTTCTGATTTCTTTTTTGACCTTGAGTCATCCAATACTTTTCACAGCGTCCAAAAATGCTCACACTTCCTTTTAATGATATCCTCTGGGATAAATAAGAGTACAGATAGAGAAGAATGCAACACATTCGGTTTCCATTTAGGTTTAAAATTGGGCTTTTCGAAATACCTTGCCAGACTTTCAACGTTGCTTCATGCAGCAGAGATTTCACTGTGCACAGGCTACTTTTGCTGACCATTTTCAGACCCAGTCGCTCAAAACCAACCAGATAACAGATGGAATCGCTAGACAGAAAGTCAAAATGTCTGATGTCCTCCAATTTTGTTGAACCGAACCGATATTTTAGGTTCGGGCTTGGCATTTAATTCTAAAGAGATACTTTTTTGAGAGTTGAATAAAACTCGGAATATCGGTTTCGAACTGGTTTGGTTTAAAACCGGTTTGCAGCCCTGGTTATAACCGGTTCCCACTCTACAGCGAACTCTTGCACTCTTGTGTCGAATGCAGCTTCATGCCATATTGAAATCGAAGGGGTACAAGTTGCATCTCAATTGAATGCACCTGCATCCGTAACGTTTCGAAAAAAATCGTGCAAGTCGCCGAGTCCAAAGTACCAAGTAGCTGCATCTGGAGACACGATAAAGGCTATTAAAGCTTTGGTAAGGGGATATGGATATATATGGGGGTATACGGAAAAGCAGGATTTTCTATAAGGAAATTGCTGAAAACATGAAAATATGAAAGTATTCTTGCAGGCGGGATCCCTTTCCAGTCCATTTGATTCCCAGCTAGTTTTCTTTTACAGTGCAAACAAAACCAAGATCAGCCTTCAATGGATGCAAAGAGTGAAATAATGCTGACAATATGAACAGCTTGAGGCAAGTTTCGATAAATCGTGACGTCGATGACAAAATCACAGCTGTGAGAACCTAGCGTTGAGTTACTTAAACAGGCATGTTCCCTTTACTCATCAACCAAGGTAATCTGAATCAAACCTACAGTTGTAGCTGACCTGTATAAAGTAACCAAGAGCCAGAAACACAAAGATTGATTCACGATGCCTTTGGAAATTCATAATTTTCAACACTTTTTGACTTTACAAGTTCAGAATTGTAAGACTACATCTGAAAAGCTGAAATCCTGCACAAAATTTCTATGCCTTTGGCCCCTCAGAGCGTCTACTGGGCGCGGGGGGTATACAAAATGAAATTTTGCCAACAATGGCAACAGGTTTATAAAGTGGCAGGTTTTCTTGCAAGTGGTCGTGCTTTTTACTTCTTTTTTTTGATAACGAAAGGGCAGTTGAAAAATGGTTAAACTATAAAAACGGAAACCAAATAACCGCAAGATGGCGATGGGGAGGCGGAGAGAGAGAGAGAGAGGGGGGGCAATGGATGTTGTCGATGAGTTTTCCTGAAAGTAAGTTTGCACCGGTTTGGCAAGTCAACGGCTTCATCAGCCAAAAACCACCGCGTCGGTCAGTGGCAACTGCAACACTTTCACTCTTGCCTGCCCATAATTTTTGTGGCAAATTAATTTTCACACCACAAACCGAAAAACTATTGGCCGACCGTAGGATTTCCTCATATCGATTTGGGGCGGAACAGAAATAACAACTTTCGAAATAATTTGTTGGTGAGGCAAGACAAAAATTATTTGCTAATCATATTGCATGCCCATAAGTTTTTGGGCAATTTGCCACGCCTGCATCGCCCGCCCAAAATTGGAATTGTTGTTGTCTCAACGAGCGCTTGGGCTTCCACAAATTATGCACATCGGGCTTCTGCACAAGTGTCGTGTGTCGTGTGTGGGTTGCCCTAAACCGTTGTAGACGTCTACAAAAGTGGAGCCCAGCTGCATGACAGCTTGAGCAATGCAGTCACAACAGTTGCATAACCGGGCAGAGACCATTTGGCGTCTACTTTTGACCTAGAATTGGCATTACATAAAGTTTGGCTTATGGGCGACAATTTAGGGTTTGATTTGCTGATCGGTCGCAAAGGGAAGGAACTGGAACGAAAGACTTGGGCAGCAAACTTGAATTTGAGTTTGCCATTTACACCGCTTATGGTTAACTCTTTGATTGTGTGCCTATTGACAAATGGAGCTGGCTTTTAGTCAAGTCGATGGGCCACGCCTTCAGACCAAGAAAAAAATAGACTCTACTCTATTGTTCTGGCAAATTTGTTTCTTGACAACGATCATCAAGATGATGCAATGCCACAGTTGCCGCTAGACCAAAGTAGCTCAAGTGTTGCAGCCAGCTGTTGCTGTTGTTGCTGTTGTTGTGCTTGTTGCAGTGTCACATTTCACAGTTATTTGTTGTTGCACGTGCTTGTCAGATATTTTAATTTGCTGTCACGGCTGGCGGCGTTTTTAATTACCTCTCGACGTCATCCTCATCATCTGATCATGCATCATATAATATGTAAGTTTACCCGTAATAGCAGCAGCGGCGGCAGCAGCAGCATTTGTTGCGTGGGTCGGAAGGCAGTGGGAAAGCAAAATTCTATGCAGAAATGGCAGCAACAATAAAACAATGCCCCAGCAAACAAAATGCTGTGAGTGAGTTATGCAACATTGAAGGTGAAACCAGGAACCGTCAACGGTTACAAGAAGTTCATTTTACAGGCCTGCGAACCGGTTCAGGCTTGCAGCGAGTCTTCTCAGCTATTATCTATCTATAAAAGTTATCGAGTGCCTAAATGTTTTGTACAATCGTCTACAACAGCGGAGAAATTTGTCTTAAGGGGGTCTTCTCATTGAGCAACTTTTTTTTTCGCCTTTTTTTTTTGCATTTATTTATAGCTTGGACATTTAAGAATATAACCCTAAAAGGGTTTTTTGAAATTCGAAATACTTTAGAAGATATGGCCATTTTTGTGAAGCAAGGTCTTCGTCAAAATGCGATTTGCTTAGTTTGGCTACTTTTTGAATGCAACGGATTGAAGCAACTACCGAATTTCGTTCAAAGCGTTCTTTTCAGATTCGCGTTTGCTGGCATTGCAGTCTGATATATGTAAGTATTTCACAAAAAAAAAATGTTTTATTGCCTAAAATTTTCTTTGAGTGTCTTCAAAATCACGTTTTTGAACTTCGAAGTCACTTTTCTCCAGTTCTATGGAACCGATTTTGATGAACCCAAATGCAATCGACGGAGAATTGTCGAATTTCTAAAACTGCATACTAAAATTTTTCATTTCAATTTGTTTTTGATGCAAAAAAACAACTTCAAACTTCAAACACGTTTTTCGAACTGGCGGCCATGATATCTCCAGTTCAACTGAACCGATTTTCATGAAACAAAGTGGAATCGACGCAGAATTGTCACCATGCTCGGGTGAACCTCGACCATAATTTTAAAAAATTTTTTACTATTTTTTTTTTACACTAAACTACAAAAAACAAGCCCGAAATTGAAAATTTTTTTTTGAATGGCCGCCATTTTGTCAAAAAAATCACAAAATTAAGCTTGAGGTTCACCCGAGAATTACATCTATACTGATTATAACCCCGTTTTTTTTTTTCATTTCAGACGCTCCGGAGACCCGGAATCGTGGCCGCCGTGACGACACCTTTTTTTCCACCACCAACTTTGAAGTCTCATTACTTTTTGAACAGCCCACGTATCGAGGCAAAAAAAATTTTTTTATTTACTTTGAAACTTTTGTAATACAATAAATAAAAAAAGTTTTCAATTATTCTTTGCGTTTTCAAATAAGAATTTTTTTAAAAAGGGTCCAAAAAACGCGTTTTGAATGAGAAGACCCCCTTAAACAAGGCGACAATGGCAATGCACCATATATATTTATTTCTAAAATTGGAACAAACATTTAATATCTGCCAAAAACATTAATTTTATTTAATTTAAGAACAAATATTTTCCAGATTTTAGAGAGGAAATGGCCAGAATAGGTGCCACAATCGTGCTCCTTTCAGAGAAGAGCACAATAGGGATGCCTATGGCAACATTTAAGCTTCACACCTCGGTGGAAAATCCTTTCCTCCTGTGCGTTGGCGAGACTTACATGGCCAACACTTAACCTAAAGCGTACAACCACCGCAGAAGGGAACTCATGCCGCTTCTGGTGGGAGCCTTAAAGGGTCACCATGGTTTCTGCAGAAGTTGCTGGTATGAAGAAGATGAGGAAACAGTACAACACCCTGCCCTGAGTAGAAGGAGACTTAGGACACTAGGTCAGCCTAGATTTAGAGATCGCAGCTCTACTAAAATGTATTCTGTCCACAAAATAGTTCAAAGAGGCTTAAGCTTGAGGGCGACTTGTCTCTCTCAGCCATTGCAACCTAACCTAACCTAGAGAGGAAATATAGGGAAGGCAATAGAGGGAGAATAGTGGAAGGAACAACACCAAGACTCGTAAGTTACCTCTCCTAAAGTGTATTATAATTTTGCCCAGTAGTTAGCAACGCATAGAAATATACATTTCCGACCCCATAAACTATATATATACTCTTGATCAGGGTGACGAGCTGAGTCGATTCAGCTTTGTCTTTGTCTGTCAGTCTGTTCCTACGCGAACTAGTCTGTCAGTTTTGAAGCTATCGAGCTCAAATTTTGCACAGAGTCTTCTTTTTGCTGCACACTACGGATCGGATGACTATATCTCATAGGAACAATCGGTCGGAAAACTAGTTTTAGTATGAAAAACTTGTTTCTTTTCAATGGAAACGTCTCCAAACTTTGTATTCCTAGGTTCTCAATGCTTTTTTAAAAAATTCTACCAATTTTGATGAAAATCGAACAACTATATGGTATAGCTGCCATACAAAAGATGGGTCTGAAAAACACTCTTAGTTAGAACAAGAAAGAAAGTCGGTCAAGCCCGACTATAACATACTCTGTACCAAGAAAATTTGTCTGTTGATCATAACTCGAAAACCGTTCATCCGATCTTCTTCATTTCTTTGGCGGATCGATAAGTTATCCTAATAACTAAATATGTCCAGAAGGAACAAGCCATCTATCTTCAAAACTGTGGGAGATATGACGTTTTTTCTAAATTGCGGGGGCGGGAGGGGGCGTGGCCAAAATTGAAAATAAACTTGATCTGCCTGCAGACATAAGAAGCATATGTCCCATACATGTCAAACCTCTATCTCTTACCATCTCTGAGATCTGTGCGTTCATACGGACAGACAGACAGACGGACATGGCTATATCGACTCGGCTGTTGATGCTGATCAAGAATATATATACTTTATAGGGTCGGAGATGCTTCCTTCTGTATGTTACATACTTTTGCACAAACTTATAATACTCTATGTACCTACGGTACAGAGTATAAAAATGGCCACATCTCAACGCAAACGACTATCGACCTCACGCATGACAGTGCGACAAATCACAGAAGAAAGAAGTCAGCCCTAGCCATAAGCACTAGAGATGGCAAATCGAAGCAAATTTCTTTTCGATTTTGAATTGTTTCTAAGATTAAGAAAACAAATTTGTTGGAGCTTAATTTCAAGTTGGAAAAGAATGACCCATATCTGAAAATGGCAGAACGAACATAAACAGCAGGTGGACAAAAAAATATAGTATACATATATATAGATCCTTACAATTTTCTTCATATATTGTGGGTTCAGTTGCGGTGCGGTTCTGGTGTAAAAAACTGTTTCAGCCTCGATCCAAAGAGCAACAAAGGCAACAATCTTTTAGCTATACTTCCTCGGCATCTACTTTAGTTTCATATTTACATTATGCATGTATGCCATTTCCATTGCCATCTAAATCGGGGAAACGAAGGTCTGCGCCAGCTGGTTGCATAAGGAGGTGGCAGGTGGGTAGGTGTAATCGTACCTACTACCCACCAGTTGCCAGCAACTTACACGTATTATGCGATAATTGCAGGAAATGCGCGCATGCAGCGAAAGTTTTTCCTTAAAGTGCGCATATTATAAATAATAAACACGCACAAAAAAAAAAGAAAAGAAGAAAAACATGTGGCTCTAACAAGAAATCGCACATAAAAAATAAATGTAATACTGCCCACCGGCTAATTGGAAGTGAAAGGTGGCAGGGGGAACGTCATCGTCAGCGTCGCCGTCAAATTGGGCAAGTGGTTTCGATTTGATTCCAGTTTGTTGCACTCTTCCCGTGCGTCTGCCCATATCTATCTCGCGTCTCGAGGCGTGCAATTATTTTGTATTAAGTCATTCCGAATGTTAATTTTCAATGCAAGACGGCGACGACCTTGCCGCCTTAATTGTACCAGAGATTGGGGCAATAGCCAATGCGAATTGTGTGCGTGCAATGGCGGTTGAGGTTGATTGTTGTTTGTGGTGGTTGGCTGTCTCGGCCAGATTAGGCAGGCGTGCGGCATGACTTGACTTGACTTGTGTGTATTACAGTTTGACGGGAATTGACTTGTGAGTAAATAGATTATTATGCAGGTTCAATGGATGTTAAATCAACTGTAGGGGGGGCGGGCTAAAGGCCAAGTGGAATTCCTTTTTTTGTTCGCCTTTCGTTACAGGATTTCCTCGGTCAATTGCCTTGTCTTAAACATACAGGGTTGCCCATATTCGACGGACCCATCTGGCAACGCCATAACTTTTGACAGAGATGTCAGATCGCTTAATGACATACCGCGTTTGAAGCGTCAGTCCAAGCAGATTTTTACCATGGAACAATACACGCCACGCGAGCGCTCTGAAATAGTGGAAATTCACATTCAACAGAACAAGTCAATTGTGAAAACTCAACGTGCTTTTAAAAAATTAAAAAATGTGAATAAGAAAACCGTAAATAAGCAAAATTGCCGTATTTACGCCACTGAAAATCCTCAGGAGATTCAAGAAGTGCCTCTTCATGACGAAAAAAAGTCACAGTTTGGTGCGGCGCTAGTGCGAAAACGGTCATTGGGCCGTTTTTCTTCCAAAATGAAAATGGCCATGCTGTTACCATCAACCAGGAGCGTTATCGCGACATGATGACCAATTTTGTGATGCCAATTATTCGTCGAAAGCGTATGAGGCAGTTCTGGTTTCAACAAGACGGCGCTCCACCGCACACAAGTCGCATAACAATCGATTTTCTGAAGAAATTGTTTCCGGGCCGTTTGATGTCGAAAAGTGGTGATTTGATTTGGACTGGCCACCGCGTTCGCCCGATTTGACGCCGCCTGACTTCTTCTTGTGGGGATATTTGAAGTCAAAGGTTTACGTTAACAAGCCAAGGACCGTAGAAGAGCTCAAGGACAACATTCGTGAAGAAATAGCCGCTATTCCGGCCGAAATGTTGGCGAAAACGATGGAAAATGCTGCAAAAAGGGCACAATACGCCCATGTTGATGAACGCCAGAGGCGGCCATTTGAGAGATATCATATTCAAAAATTGATGTAAACAAATCTACTTGGAACAAATTAAATGATTAAGATTGCCAACCGCCAAATTTTTATTTTTTTCTTTGATTTTTTAAAAAAAAAACATGGGTCCGTCGAATATGGGCAACCCTGTATTTCCATCTTTGAATGTTTTCTTTGCTCTGCAGCCTTGTTATGTATCAATTGTTTTATTATTTCTTTGTTTTAATTATGCAAAATTGAAACAGTTTGTAAATCGTGGCCATACACAAGTTGAAGCAATTCACTCCCGCACCTGTGGAATTTTGTTTGTCTGGTCTGGTCGCGACTTGAAGTTAATTTTATGCAGGCATTTGGACAGGCAGGCAGGCAGGCAGGCAGGCAGACTAATGAAATGGAATGAGAATAATTATGTACAGTGGTGCTCATAGACTTAAACTGTTTCCTTAATAACTTTTTTGAACATATTTATTTCGGCCTGAAATTTTTACATTTTGCAACACTGTTATTTAAGCAGCTGATCACAGAAAAAAATGACAAGAATTAATTCGGGGGTTCCCAAAAAATTGACTAAATGTCAAAAAAGAGAATTGCGCTCTGCTCATATACTTAAGCCTCGTCAAACTTGTGTTTTTTATCGGGAAAGTTGTGCTAGTTATTTTCTAAACTAATATGTTGAATACTAAATACGTTTCCCAAAACAATTTGACCGCTATGGCTAAAAATAAAAATACAAATCCGGCCGAAAGAAAGCAAAGTCAGAAATGCCATTGCGTTTTATAAGAAACATGGAACCTGGGCAAATATTCCACGTGAAAAGCCCAGAAAAACCACTTTACACGACGATAAACGGATTGCCAAAATCAGTAAAGCCGATCCGTTCTTGACTTCGACGCAAATCAAAGGTCAAATGGTGACAGATTATGGCGTGAATGTGTCCTCTCAGACCATAAGAAGACGGCTAAATGAATTCGGGTTATATGGACGCATTGGCCAAAAAAAACCATTGCTGTCCAATTAAAATGTTAAAAAGCGGCTGCAATTCGCCAGAGAGCATATTCAACAAGAAAGAAAGTCGGTCAAGCCCGACTATAACATACTCTGTACCAAGAAATTTTGTCTTTTGATCATAACTCGAAAACCGTTCATCCGATCTTCTTCATTCCTTTGGCGGATCGATAAGTTATTCTAATAACTAAATATGTCCAGAAGGAACAAGCCATCTATCTTCAAAACTGTGGGAGATATGACGTTTTTTCTAAATTGCGGGGGCGGGAGGGGGCGTGGCCAAAATTGAAAATAAACTTTATCTGCCTGCAGACAGAAGAAGCATATGTCCCATACACGTCAAACCTCTATCTCTTACCATCTCTGAGATCTGTGCGTTCATACGGACAGACGGACATGGCTATATCGACTCGGCTGTTGATGCTGATCAAGAATATATATACTTTATGGGGTCGGAGATGCTTCCTTCTGGATGTTACATACTTTTGCACAAACTTATAATACTCTATGTACCTACGGTACAGAGTATAAAAAGGTCCCATGATTGTTTGGAGCGACGAATCCAAGCTTAATGTCTTTGGGAGTGATGGTAAAGCATATGTACGACGTCCTCCCAACAAACAATTGGACCCCAAATACACGAAGAAGACCGTTAAACATGGTGGCGCTTCGATTATGGTCTGGGGCTGTCCCCTAGTGAAGATAGAAGGCATTATGAACGGCGTAAAGTACAGGGACATCCTTATTAACAATTTATCTGGAGAATATGCCGATAATTTGCCACTTGCCTGGATATTTCAACAGGACAACGACCCGAAACACACCAGCAAGATAGTCAAGTCGTGGCTTAACCAAGAGGGAATCAATGTTTTGCAATGGCCACCGCAGAGCCCCTACTTGAACCCTATAGAGAACTTGTGGGGAATTCTTAAAAAAGTCGTTGGCCAAAAAAAAGCAGCAAATAAAAACGATTTGTGGCGAATTTTGCAAGAAGAGTGGAAGAAAATCACCCCTCAACAGGTTATCCCACTCAATATTAAAGTAAATTTATTAAAAGTATAAGGAATATTGGTCAAATTTTAACTTTTTCAACCATTTTTTTACAGGTGGCTTAAGTATGTGAGCAGGACATTTTGCAGATGGTCTCAGATTTTTGAAGTTTTTCGTTGAATATATATTTTTATAACTTGGTTATTCTTCTAAAAGAACACTGATATATTGACCTAATGTGACACAACAAATTGGAGCTGTGAAATAAAAACTTTTCTTAATTTTCGTTAAAATTCTTGGTTGAAGTCTTGTGGCTTAAGTCTATGAGCACCACTGTATGTCTGTGTAATGGATTGAAGTTGTCGTTGCCCAGGGGGGGTTAACCCAAGTCGAAATGTCACAGACAATGAAAATATTTCAGATTTCTGTTTTCAGTCAGCCACGGGCTAAAGTTAAAGGCAAAAGCCAGCCTTCAGAAATCATTTTTGATTTGATGTTGTCTTTTGGAATTTAGTATTTGGCTGTTAATTTGTTGTTGTGTTTACTTTTGGGATTTGGAAGCTGTTGGAGAGTGAGAAGGGCGTTTGCGGTAAGTACTCGAAGTCGCCAACCAATGACACTTGTTGAAGCTGATGCTGATGCTGATGCTGAAATTGTGGTGGTTGATTAAAATTTACGAAACATGTTTTCATTTTGTCTGTCTTCTAATTGTCATGGCAAATATTTTAGAGAGAGAGAGAAGCGGCAATTAATCAAAGATTCCACTTGAATAATTAGCCAACGCTAGACATTTGATGTAGAAATAAATAATGAACATTTGGGTTGGCCCAGGGGGGGGGAGGCAAGGAATGGGCATGGAACGTGTTTAGCAACTAAAAACCAACCCTACTTTTAAGGTTTTCCAAGTGGCAGAAGATACTAAACGCCCAACTTGATTTACTTTTATGCATTTTCTTCTAATTTGTATGAGTAAGAGAGAATTTCACGCTTGAATCAAGAATTTTGAGTCTCAATAGTAGGATCAGAATGCAAGTTTACAGAACGGGTTTGAGCCGGGAGGCAGTTGGATAAATATTTAAGCTCTTAATCAAACTTTGCTTGCTCTGCCTATAAGGTAACTTCTTCTCTCCCCATCGCCTATAAAACCAACTTCAGAGATTCACAATATAGTGACTACACTCCGGCAAACACTTAATCATTTTTGATTTCACTGTGCCCCTTTTGAATTAAAATTGTATATAAAGCACTTTAAATTGACTAAAAACATATTTACACGGCAAGTTTTAGTTACCCCTTTTATATTCCCAATGCAGGGAATTCCAACTTGAGAATTACAATTAGAATTTTGGAAAAATGCCAGAAATATGTTGATGAATATAACTAGTATTTAAGCCAACTGGCACAACTAATTCAGTTGGCATTCCAATCGTGTTCAAGTTCACAGGTCCCCAATTCGAGTCCTCCCAGAGTAAATTCGAAATGTATTCTAATTTATGTATATAATTCGTAGTTTTTCAGAACCAATACTAAAAGAATTCTGCTCTTGGATTCCATTACAAAAGTTGTAAATAAAAATCAGGTTTAAGTACTTTCATTTTCAAATTGAAGTGTGTAATGGTGTAAATATTAACATCCAAGTGTAAATATCAAAATATCACAGCATTTTTCCCTGAGTGTATTATGTATGACCTTCAGTCTTGTTCTCAGTCTCAAGTTCCAATGTCTAGATTTGGTCTGTAGATCACAAAACCACTCACACCATGATTGATGCTTGTTTTTGGAGCTCAAAATGTTCTTGAAACATGACCAAGCCCTTTATAAAGTAAGAAACAAATGTTTATATGGCAAGCCCAAAACATTCATGAGTAGTGAGAATAGTTTGTTTATGACATAGAAATCTCTAGAGATTTCCGTATAAACGATCGAATTTTGAACTTAGCTGGGAGAATTATAGATGTAAAGTGACTGGAACGTTGCAAGCTAAAAACTTAAACTTCCCACAGTATTAAAGATTGAAGGTTTGTACCTTCTAGACATATTTAGTAATCAGCGCTGCTTTTAGCTGCTACTGCAGCATCAAAATCTATGCTGAGCGTTGTTACACAGTATGTCCAAGTCTAGGCTTGACCCACTTTCTTTCTCATTCCAAGGAACATCCATTATTACACAGTTTAAGCCAATTTATGGATTACATACAAAGGTCGTTAATTAGATTTGTGTAAAATGTGTAAGTGTAGTCAAATTAAGAACATAATGGACTATTTAGATAAATTAAAGGAAATTTACCAATTTCTCAAAACTAAATTAAAATAATGGAATCTTTGGGAACCAGAACATAACTTTGGATTTGGTTCAGTTGGGTCAGTTTGAGATCAGCTTCGATCAGTCAAACATACCTGGTCGAAATAAATATTGGGACACTCACGTATCATAGTTATTTTTCACTGTTACTAAAAAATTGGTAAGCATTTAAACGACCCAAATATTTTTTTTAATGTGCTCGCATATCAAGAAAGTAACGGTACGCTAAAAGTTCGAATTTTATATTCTGGGACTTTTTCCTGACCAGTGTTGTGAAATGTGTTTGTTTCCTAGTACGAAATTATTATTGGTACACCATTAAGAAAGTTGTGCTAATTGACTGTTTACTTAAGATTTGCGTTAGATAAGGTGAGTATTTGATTCTTACTTTCTGTGTACAAGAAAATTTAGTTATTTAAAACTAAAAAAATGTTAATTTAATATAGTGCGACACGTAAAAACAGAAATAATGGGGAATGGAGCAAAGCTGTCGGAGAGTATGCAAAATATTATCCTTAATCTGCGCAATGAAGGCAAAAGCATTCGCGAAATTGCCAATATTGTAGAAATTAGCAAGAATACGGAAGCATACAATAAAATAATTAAAAGGGGCCGACCTTGCACAGTGTCAGAACGGACAAGGCGACAAATAAAAAAGTTGGCTGTAAATTTAGCGACTAGTTCACGGGATATAAAGGCTAAACTGTCTCTTAAGATCACCCCCCGTCGTATTCAGCAAATATTAAGTTCTGATAATAACATTAAATATGAAAAAATGGTTCGCAAACCTATGCTTTTACCAAGGCATAAAACAGCTCGACTGCTTTTTGCAGAAAAGTACAAATTTTGGACAAGTGAATGGGAAAACGTTATCTTCAGTGACGAAAAAACGTTCAACTTGGATGGTCCTGACGGAAAAATGATGCACTGGAGAGATATCCGCCGTGAACGCAATTTCGGGGGTGGCTCACTGATGGTATGGGCTGCATTTGGACACCCCAGGAGGTCCCCTGTATGTTTTGTATCAACACGAATGAACTCTCAGATGTACATAAGCCTTATGGACGACGTTTTGATACCGTTTAGCGAAACATACAGGGCGGAAAAGTTGAATTTCCATCAGGATAACGCTGCAATCCACGTATCCAAAGCGTCAAAGCAGTTCTTTGAGGATCGGAAAATTGATCTTTTGGGGTGGCCAGCTTGTAGTCCCGACTTAAGCCCGATTGAGAATGTTTGGGGGGTACTTTCGAACAAAGTGTATAGCAATGGACGACAATTTGAAAATTTGGCCGAGCTCAAGAAGGCAATTATTAAAGAATGGGCCAAAATCGACGGAAAAACACTACAAAATTTGGTAATGTCAATGCCTAAACGCTTGGCCGAAGTCATTTCAAATCATCGAGGCAATACCCACTTTTAGGTATAAAAATATATTTTTTCCTCTAATTATGAAATAAAATAAAAAATATTTTCATTCAAGGGTACCAATAATTATTTCTAAGGGAGCAAACAAAAGGATAAAGATTTTTCGTGGAAAGGACCAGTAAACTGAAATATGTTCATATGTTTTCAGTGCATTTATTCTCAATATTTACGAAAAAAATAAAATAAATAAAAAATTAAAAACCATTAACGATTTTGTTTTAAAAAAATGAAGTGTCCCAATATTTATTTCGACCAGGTATAAGGCGTCTGTTTCATGTTGCGGTTTGCGAAACTCAAAAAATGCAGCCATAATTTAAAGCAATGAAATTTCTACTAAGAAAAGTAAAAGCAACTCCTGAAGATAAGATTGATTAGCTTTTGGACAAGGTGCTTTGTTTTAAGGCCCTATTCTCTTTCAGCAAAAAATTTTTTTCGACCTTTTTTTTTTGCATTTTTTTATAGCTTGGACATTTAAGAATATAACCCTAAAAGGGTTTTTTGAAATTCGAAATACTTTAGAAGATCAGGCCATTTTTGTGAAGCAAGGTCTTCGTCAAAATGCGATTTGCTTAGTTTGGCTTCTTTTTGAATGCAACGGATTGAAGCAACTACCGAATTTCGTTCAAAGCGTTCTTTTCAGATTCGCGTTTGCTGGCATTGCAGTCTGATATATGTAAGTATTTCACAAAAAAAAAATTTTTTATTGCCTAAAATTTTCTTTGAGTGTCTTCAAAATCACGTTTTTGAACTTCGAAGTCACTTTTCTCCAGTTCTATGGAACCGATTTTGATGAACCCAAATGCAATCGACGGAGAAATGTCGAATTTCTAAAACTGCATACTAAAATTTTTCATTTCAATTTGTTTTTGATGCAAAAAAACAACTTCAAACTTTAAACTCGTATATCTCGAAACCACGTTTTTCGAGCTGGCGGCCACGATTCCGCCAGTTCTACTGAACCGATTTGGATGAAACAAAGTTTAATCGACGTAGAATTGTCACCATTCTGGCCCGTAGTACTATTTTACTATTTTTTTTTTACACTAAACTACAAAAAAATAGGTCCAAATTCGATTTGTCAATTTCAAGTGGCCGCCATTTTGTCAAAAAAAATCGCAAAATTTTTATTTTAGTACGGGCCAGAATTATATCTATGCTGATCATAACCCTATATTTCGTGGCCGCCAGCACCATGCCTTTTTTTTGAGGGCCAACTTTGACGGTGCCATCATCTATGGGCAGCCCCTATATCGCGGCGAAAAAATTTTTTTTATTTTCTTTCATTCATTACTAATTCAATAAAAAAAACAAAATTCATATATCTTTTTGCGTTTTCAAATGAGAATTTTTTCAAAAAAGGTCCAAAAACAGCAAGCTGAAGGAGAATAGGGCCTTCTCACTAAGGTATGTGTCATTTTATGGCGGGTAATTTGTATGAAATTGAATAACAACCAACTCTAAATCGATACTGCACCTTTATAAATTTTAAAAGAGAGTTCATAAGCCATTTTCAAATGCTTGGCACAACATCAATTCGTTGGAATTGGTCGGATAAGGCACACCCTATGAAGCTCCAAGGGAAAACAATCACAAATGGTTCGTTTGTCTTTTGAAAGATCTATAAAATGTACTTGTGGAACATATAACAAATTTTAATTTTAGAATACAAAGGCTAAGGAAAGTGCTGAAAACTGAAATCCAATACTCTTGATTTGATAACCAGAAGAAGAAGAAGACGATTAAGATCTCGTTAAGCATGAAGCATGAAACTTTTGACATGCGGCCGCTCTTTCCGTATGGAGTGACCTTTCTTTCGCTTGAATCAATAAAAAAAAAACAATCAATTCTTTCGTTTATAGTTTTTCAACGAAAAGCTAAGCGTTAGATCAAATGGCTACTTTTGAACCGTTTCTCAAGGTGTTCAAGTCATAATTCCCCTATTTAGAGCAACATAAGCAGTTGTGGGGCTATTGTTCGTTCTAACAAATTGTTCATAAATACTTTCCGTTTCTTTTTTTTTCTCAAGCAAACATAGAGAGACATGTACTTAATTCTACAAACAACATTTAAGTGGCCAGCATCTGGCTAAAATTAAGATTGTGGCTGGCATTTTGGCACAAATTTTGAAATACCACAGTTTGGCACTCAACCTTACAGTTTGTGAGTCATATGGTTGCATGCGCTTTGACTGCAATGTTTGTAGAACTTTACTATTTGGTAATCACACAGCTGCAGTACAATACAGTTATGCATTCACATGCTGCTTAATCTCACAGTTGCAGAACCCCACAGTTTTACAGCCGCCCGCTCTCCTACTAACAACACAGTTTCACAGCTGAAGAGTCACCGGTTGTTTTGGCCTAAGACACGTGCTTTAATCAACTAATTTGACTTACTTTATTTCGCTAGTTAACAGCAATTTTCTCCTGCTGGGCCAGAGCTGGTTGTTTGTTGTTTTTATTATGTTGAGCCAAAGTTGAATGAAATGTTGCTGCGTGCAATTAAAATTCAACAAATTCCATTTCACTTTACACACGGCAAATAAAAAAATACAACAAAAAAAAAACCATACGCACACACAGACAAACACACGCACACGACACGACACTTGACTGTTTTGGATGTGGTGGATGCTGCGACGTTTCAATGAACGAGACAAAATTTATCACTCACTTTACCGTTAAGCCGTTCAAGAAAAAAATACTCCGCTCTGCGCTCTCTAAAAGTTGTTGCGGCCGCTTGGCGCGTTCGTTGGAGACTGAAAAGACTTTGGCAAAGCGAGGACCGGAGGCCGCGCAGTCGCAGTCTCGCACTAAGCTTTGGTATGCCGCATTGTTGTTGGCCCACGTTAACTTTACAACCTGTTCGCGTAAATCTGCGTTTAAAGAAGTGCCGACAACGAAACGGTAATGAGCGTGCAGCAGCAGCTGCTTTCGAATTGAACTTTTATATTGTTGTTGTTGTTTTATGTTTTGATGTTCGAGAGATTCGCTGCAGCGTCTCGTCTCATCTTCAATTTGATTTTGATCTGCTGCTCAAAGCTTAAACTTTTCGTGGCAAAGTGCAGGACCAGGTGAATTCGCTGACATCACTTGGATTCACTGGGTGGTGGTTGCCTAGCCAAGCTCTCTTTAATGTGGTGAGAGGCAATCACGCCCAATATTAACTCTTGATTTCATTTGACAAGTTATAAAGCAGCAGCAGTCGACTATTAAATACCCAGGGCCCTTGATTTTACCCAATTTTTGTGTCACAAACAAGCATACAAGTCCATACTGAAAGAACTCACTTCGTGCATATCTTTCCAGGTTTTGGTTTAATATTTTTAAGAATAGATAGACCTTTTATCCTTTTTATACCCCTGCAGAGAAGCAACTCCAAAAACCTGCTGAACTAAGCAATTCTTGTACCTGGTCTGTTGTTCTCAGATCCAGTCAGTCCAATTGAATATGGGCACTTCCACAGAAAAGTCCACCCTGTCTGAAATATCGAAAGTTCATCTACCGTTTTTTCCTTCTTGGCTTATTAAAGAGAAAAGAGTTCGAAGCTTTGCTTAGTTGGGATATCGATAAGTAATCCTGACTAATTAATTGTCTAGAAAGAATGATATGATGTTTTTATACTCTGTACCGTAGGTACATAGAGTATTATAAGTTTGTGCAAAAGTATGTAACATCCAGAAGGAAGCATCTCCGACCCCATAAAGTATATATATTCTTGATCAGCATCAACAGCCGAGTCGATATAGCCATGTCCGTCTGTCCGTCTGTCTGTCTGTCCGTATGAACGCACAGATCTCAGAGATGGTAAGATATAGAGGTTTGACGTGTATGGGACATATGCTTCTTATGTCTGCAGGCAGATCAAGTTTATTTTCAATTTTGGCCACGCCCCCTCCCGCCCCCGCAATTTAGAAAAAACGTCATATCTCCCACAGTTTTGAAGATAGATGGCTTGTTCCTTCTGGACATATTTAGTTATTAGGATAACTTATCGATCCGCCAAAGGAATGAAGAAGATCGGATGAACGGTTTTCGAGTTATGATCAAAAGACAAATTTTCTTGGTACAGAGTATGTTATAGTCGGGCTTGACCGACTTTCTTTCTTGTTTTTTTGCAAATTGCGGAGGGGCGGGAGGTAAAGTGGCCAAAATTGAAAACCCCGGAGTTATAAGCGAAAAAATTGAGCTTGTAGAAGAAACCGCTAAAACGACAAAATAATGTGGCCTACTTTCGGGATGACCCTTTAATAGCTGTTACAAAAACCGGTTACATTCAAATCCAAAAATAAATAAATGAAAAGAAATGAACAGGGTATTCTGTAGTCGGGGCACTTGACTTGTTCTAGCTAATTCGAAGAACATTTCCGCTGAAAACAAACAAGCTTTTCTCACTAACAGTACTTTTCTATGACAGCTCTACTATATAAATGTCCGATTTCGACCAAGCTTAGTGAAATCATAGGAACGCATAGAAAACCAAAAAAAAAAACAAAATTTGGAAGCGTTTTCTTTGAAATCAAAAAAGTTTTTCTCACTAAAACTAGTTTTTCGACCGATCGTTCCTATGGCAGCTATATGCTATAGTCAGCCGATCCGGCCGGTTACAATTAGCATGCAGCGTATTTGTCCGACAAGTTTTCGTGTAAAGTTTGCCGAAGATGGCTTTCAAACTGACGGAGGAAATCGCACAGAAACAGACGAACGTTGCTATATCGACTCAGCTCTTTATGCTGATCAAGAATATGTATACTTTGTATGGTCGGAAATGCTTTCTTCTATAAAAATAAAAATATTTTTGTGTTTAACTATCAATTTTGGCAGCCGTTCCTGAGTCATCCCGTGGACTTGCAAACATCATCGTCTTTTCAAAAATTTTCATACATCTCTTTCCGTTTAAGTGCTACGATTCTGGCAAAGCCAAATTCGCGAATCCGGCCACTGTGCGTCGTCGTCTGCCCCATGGTTTGTCTGTTTTTAATTTCTCCAAATGATGTGGACTTTAGTTTTTGCATCTGCATAAGACAAACAATTTGAGCATGTCTTCGATTTGCATAATAGAAAATGGCTTAAAATGATTTTGTTTTCGGTTTGTTTTTGTTATTTTGTTTGTGGCTGCTGGCAGAATTCCACTCCCAGCGGAGGCGGCGGTCAGTGTCAGGTTGTGGTTCGACTTGTTCACTTTCTTTTTCAGCCAAAAACCAAATCAATGACTCTGTTGATTTCGTTTGGTGTGGTCCAGCAGCACCCGCATGATTTGATGGGACGGGAGATGTGATGTGATGTGACTGAACGGGGCAGAAGGCGACTCATTAATCATACGTATGCTCCAATCGGCAGTTGTTGTTGTTGTGTCATTTTGGTTTGCTAATTACGCACTTGGCAAATCAAGCAATATGCAAAGTCGTTAGCTGGCGACGTTTTCGAAATTGTTTACCTCCCGTCGCGGCAAGAAATTTATGAAAGAATCCGAAATCCAATGGAGAGTGAAAGCAGCCGGTAAAAAGTGTAAGTCGTTTGCCGGGATGGGGTGACGGCGCCGACTCGACGCGACTCGCTGAAAGATCATTGGCACATTTACATGGATTAGTGAGCAGGTCTGAGAGCGCCGGTGTGTGAGTGTGGGCAGTGGCCACACTTGTTTTCATATTGATTTCATTTTCAACATGTTTGGGGCTGGGCTTTTTGATATGGAATCGATCAAGCTGGCTGCCCAGACAGTTGCAGGTTAATGATCTGCCACCGAGACAATAGAACTGATAACTCGGGAACCATTAATCATTTGCCCACTTTTGTTTTCTTCTATTGACAAAAAGTTTCACTCAGAACTTCTGCATCCACTGATCACTCCTCTGTCCATGGGTTTAACTCTCCGCAAGCGGCGGCTCTAAAACGAAACCGTTGGCTTCGTGCTGTGGCTTTTCACTTGCAGCTCAGCCCAAGTTTTTCACTTTTAAGCACTGTAATTAGCATTTACCTCTGCATATTTTGTTTCCACTCAATTTAGTTTTTTGGTTAATTTTATTTTGCGCGGCAATGCGATTTACATATATGTATGTAGAGGCGACTCACCCACTCTGATCCATTAGCTGTGCGCTGTTTGGCATGTGGTTATGGGTGCGGGTGCCCACAAAAGTTTCGCCTGGCCTGGTTCGGGGGGGAAAGTTCTAAGCAGTTAAACAAAAAGTAAGACATAGACACAAGCGAAGAATGCAAAATCAACAAATATGCAAAGAGAAGAGGCGAGAAAAGATGGCTACACTCAGAAAAAAATAAGATCAATTATCGACTTAGTCTCTCAATATAAATTTACATATCAAACATAAATTATATAATGCCAATATGATGCTATGGTATTACATTGATACTAAAAATGTTACATTAATAAGTGAAATCAACACAGTAATCTGAAAACTGCCCTAGTGACTTGATTTCAGTTCAAAGTAGACATCAAAAATGTGAGAGCAGAAAGAGACACGCAGAGTTTCCTCCCTCAAATCAAAGGGAGACAGCTCGAAAAAGGCAAAAACAATTTTCATGTCTCTGCCGCGTCAAGCGAGACAGCGAATACTCTTCCGATTTGTCTGTTTTTGCTTTCGTTGCTGATTACAGTTCCCAACTGCTTAAAGCGGTGAGCGCATGGAGAGAAGCCGACTGAAGGTTGAATCGTGAGATTCGTGAAACAGTTCTGTTTAGGCAATAGGGTTGTGAAAATATGTAAAAAATATCGTATCGATGATTATCATTTTTGAAAAATATCATCAGGTTTTTGCAATATTTATCACCAAAATATATCGATATATCTGATATTTCTGATATTTTTATATTTCAGTATATACAAATCTTAAACCCCCCCTTTAAATGCATTATAATTATTTTGAGCTTTTTATTAATTAAAAATAAAACAATAAACTTTTTTCCATTAAAGAACAGAGATCTTAAGGTTGAATAGTTTAAGTAAGAATACAAGAAAAAACTTAAAAGACTTCATTTCATTTTTTAAACAATGAAAAAGTTCAACTTTCTAGAAAAATGACATATATTGGTAACATGATTTTACCTCCAAAATTATTTACAAAGCAACGAAATTCGCGGAAAGTACACACACATACAAATGCATAAGAATAAAACGGCTTCCCAGTCGGACTTTTCATCATGAAAAATGTACTTTCTCATGCTTACTTTTCACGTAATAAGGCATGACAAAACCTGAGCCTTGGGGTTTTAACCGTTACCGTTTAGGTGACGTCATCAGCCTTCGGGTTCTTTACTTTCTTAGTACTCCAGATGTACTTACTTTGTATATCGTAGGTGGGAAGACATGAGACGTTCGCTGACCAACCCCCGAGTTTTTCATGTTTTCGAATGAAATTTCAGACATTTAGCCTTACAAATACCTGAGAAAATAACGTGTGAGTTTTTCATGATATGTTAAGGGATAATAGCATGCAAAAAAAGTCATGTAGAGACTATTTACGTGAAATATCATGCCACCGGGTGTACTGATTCTTCTCAACACATGACGCAAAGTCCGACTGGGTTAGTGACGCGCACACACACACACTGTCAAAAAATTGCGCGGGAAAATTCTCCAGACTTTCTGGCATTACATTTTTTCTTACCTTAACACATGTTGAATACACTTGCGCCGGGTACTTGTTCCTCAAATGTGACAGGAGATTAGTGGTGTTGCCACTTGACTTAATTACTCTTGCACAAAGGCTGCAGGTGGCATTGTGTGCGTTTATGTTTGTGTAAAAGCTCCTTGCCGCGCTCATCTTCTCTTTTTAAGATTTCTAAGTGTAGTGTGACCAACCACAATATCAAAAAATATATTTCCAAATAATATCGATATGCGATATATCAGGAACAAAAATATTTCGATATAAATATTTATTTTTTTGTAAAAAATATCGATATATTGATATTTTGATATATTATATTATCAACAAGCCTAATAGGCAACCAGCTCTTTTTATACTCCGTACCGTGATACATAGAGTATTCTAAGTTTGTGCAAATGTATGTAACATCCAGAAGGAAGCATCTCCGACCCCATAAAGTATATATATTCTTGATCAGCATCAACAGCCGAGTCGATATAGCCATGTCCGCCTGTCTGTCCGTATGAAAGCACAGATCTCAGAGATGGTAAGAGATAGAGGTTTGACATGTATGGGACATATGCTTATTATATCTCCGGGCAGATCAAGTTTATTTTCAATTTTGGCCACGCCCCCTCCCGCCCCCGCAATTTAGAAAAAACGTCATATCTCCCACAGTTTTGAAGATAGATGGCTCGTTCCTTCTGGACACATTTAGTTATCAAGATAACTTATCGATCCGCCCAAGGAAATGAAGAAGATCGAATGAACGGTTTTCGTGTTATGATCAAAAGACAAATTTTCTTGGTACAGAGTATGTTATAGTCGGGCTTGACCGACTTTCTTTCTTGTTTATGTATATAAATGCATAAGTTGCTTACAGTTGTGAAAAATCGCATCTTTTCGGGACCTCGAGCCAGCTAATGTGACTAACTATTATTCCTATGTCTAGGGGTACTCTAGAAATATAGCTTTGATATTATTAAATACACCAAATTGGTAATACATTAATACCCCTTTGATATTATAAAAATATATATTAAATATTTCAGCCATGTCGTACAGGTATTGTGAAAATACTGCATTGATACCATACAAATATATCAGGGTATTAACAAACATCAGATTGTTGATCTGAAACATTTCACTTTGATATGTTCGAAATGTTGGAGTGATATATTCGAACACATCATTTGGGTATTTTTCAGATACTGAAAAATAACTGATTGATACTAAATAAATACACTCAGTAAAAGGGAATTAGTTAAACATATTTAACATTTTGCACATTTTAGCCGTCTGTTTGCTATTTTCCCAGTGTTCATATATTCATTCTGCCTGTCATGTGACTAACGAAACTAAAGACTTAAGACTCAAACTAGTCGCCATCCCACAATCGCAACTTACATAAAGAGGCACACACACATGCCCCCTCCCCTGCTGCTGCTCAAAAAAAATCAAAAATAAATAAACAAAATGCAACGAAATACAACAAAAAACATAGTTAGGATCCAGCAAGTGCACAAACCAGTCATGAAGTGGCCACCAGCCCCACCAGGAGTCGCATGTCGACGATTGGGTAAATACATTTTAGCTGTGGACTTGCGTAAATAAGTTTTGCAGTCAAGCGAAAGTCGTTTTGTGGCCAGTCCAGACATTGTCCAGACTTGAGTTCTTTTTTGTTGTTGTTGCGCGAGTTGAACGCTCCATTTAAAACACTTGACCAACACAGTTTTCGTTTAATTACACATTCAATTTGGCTGAGCTTGGCATTATCTGCCTTTTTATATGGCCCACCATCATTTTCATAACGCTACCGCGGGGTTTTAATGGATTTAACGATTTTTTGTTTGTTTTTGGACCAGCACTGCAACAGTTATAACACTGGGCCCAAACAATGTGTACGTAATGAGCCCTGCGGGGAGCAAAACAGATTCTTGAAGTCACGTTCCAGGGACTTGGTCTTATTTATGTTGTGCCTGGAACCACAATCAACCTTAAATAAACTACAAAACTACACCACAGAGTTCCGACTTCACTTTCAGTTGTGTGCCCAGAATGTTTGAGCACTAATTTAGTCAAGAAACACACAAGAACAAAAAGTGATATATAAATTGAGGAAGGAGAAGCGAACTGACAAGCCTGCAAGCTGAAAATCTAACCAACTGGAAAACTGGCAAAGGGACAAACTGGTAACTGGGAAGGATCCGTACAGTCAGATGTAATAGTCGGACAGACTGACTTTGTTTAATGTCCATGTTGAATAGTTTCGTTTCCACTTTCAGTGTAACTTTTATTATTATTATATTAAACGTATTTCCAAATTGTAATTTAATAAGATTTTGTTTTTACACAAAACAAGAAAGAAAGTCCGACTATAACATACTCTGTACCAAGAAATTTTGTCTTTTGATCATAACTCGAAAACCGTTTATCCGATCTTCTTCATTCCTTTGGCGGATCGATAAGTTATTCTAATAACTAAATATGTCCAGAAGGAACAAGCCATCTATCTTCAAAACTGTGGGAGATATGACGTTTTTTCTGAATTGCGGGGGCGGGAGGGGGCGTGGCCAAAATTGAAAATAAACTTGATCTGCCTGCAGACATAAGAAGCATATGTCCCATACACGTCAAACCTCTATCTCTTACCATCTCTGAGATCTGTGCGTTCATACGGACAGACGGACAGACGGACATGGCTATATCGACTCGGCTGTTGATGCTGATCAAGAATATATATACTTTATGGGGTCGGAGATGCTTCCTTCTGGATGTTACATACTTTTGCACAAACTTATAATACTCTATGTACCTACGGTACAGAGTATAAAAATTCGAGATATCCGGAACTATACCAATCCCAAACGTTGTCAGAAGTCGGTCAATTCCGGATTTTCTCATTCCAGGTACGAATAAGATTGTGTTGATCTCGGATCAAGTTCGATGTTCGCTTGAAAAAACTGGTAAACTGACAAACTGTCAATAACATAAGCTGACAGAACAAGCAAACTGACAAACTCACAAGCTGACAAACAAAACAAAGGTCAAACTAACAAACCGACTATCTCACAAACTGGTAAGCCGACCAGCCCACATGCTCAATAAAATAGGGATAAACTCACAAACTGGCAAGCTGATTAACTGACTAACTGTCAATCTGACAAACTACCAAACATACAAACCTGCTAACATTCAAATGCCAAACGTCACATTAGTGAACTGACAAACTGACACAATTTAAAAAGTATAAACTCACAAGCTGGCAAACTCACAAACTGGCAAACTCACAAACTGACAAACATACAAACTGGCAAACTCACAAACTGACAAACTACCAAACTGTCAAACTGCCCAGCATACAAAACTGCTAGCTTACAAACTGGCAAGCTGACAAGCCAATTCACTGGCCAACTGACAATCTCACAAACTTATAAAGTGATACAGCTAAAAAACGATCAACTCAAAAACTGGCAAACTGACTAACTGTTAAACGGGCAAACAAACAAACCTGCTAACTGACGAACCAGTAAACTGGACAACTGACAAACTCCACCAAACTGACACAACTAAAAACGAGAAAGCTAAGCTAGCTTCGTCTCTGCCAAAGTTTTAATACCCTTGCAAGTGCTCGCTTAAATATTTTCAAAAAATACTCTTTTTCCCATTTTCCGACCAATCGTTCGTATGGCAGCTATAGTAGTAGTAGTAGTAGTAGTTGTATCTTTATTTAAAACATTTTTATAAGAGAAAAAAAAAACATAGTTATAATATAAAGATATTAAAAGTTAATTGGCATGGAATATATCCGTCTGCCAAACTCAGCTCACTTCGAGGATGCCTGCCACTTTCGAGTACTACATGCATCGTTCCTCTTGAGTGACAGTGCTGGTCCCCTTCAAGTGTACTCGTTCATAATATTCCGCCGGTATCTCAGAGTCTCCTTTAAGAACTCAGCTAGAATGTGCCAGTCTTCACCGTTTAGAACCGCCAAGTATTCTTCCTTTGTTAGCGACGTCTTTTTCCAGTGTAACCGCCTGAGTTCGCTAAGAATGGGGCATATGGCGATAAGGTGGAATACGTCTTCTCTAACCCGTAGGTTGCACAAAGTACATTCTTCGTTTGCTGTCGGTATATGCGGGATAAAATTTAAGGCGAGCAGTTCAACTCGTGCCTTACATATCACTGATATGCTGAAGGAGTCATAAATGTCGTTGAAATAATTTTGCTCGTTTAAGTTGTGGTTCAATAATTTGTATGTGTTTCAGGTGCTACTCTGGATTGCTTTCTGCTCGTAGTTTGCTCTGGCTTCTACTTCCTCCCTTTGGATTATTGCTTGTTGCATATGGGGCCAGTTGTGAACTTCACTTTCATTCCAATTAATATTGTGCTTTTCAGCTAGTGTTACCCATGTCGAATAGAATTGCGATTTAGAGCGAAGTAAGTGTTTCGTAACGATTTTGGGCAATCGGTTTTCCGGCATATGCATCACCTTGTTTATATAGGTAAAGTGCTGTTCCAGGGTTTGGATGAAGAGTGGTTGGAGCCCAGTTTCAATGTTGGGGTATTGATCGGCAGACGAAACATTTTCTTTATGTAGAACCGCAGCAGTTGCTCCACCTCATCGTAGTACTGGTAACCCCAGACTTGTCCTGCATAGCACATTATCGCTTTGGCGGTTGCTTCAAACATTTTAAATTTCGTGCTATGATATACGTGTTTTTTTCCCGTGAAGCGATTTCCAAGTGCTATTCAGCGCCTTCTTCGGCAATATGTTTTGCGAACTTCATATTAGGTGTAAGTGTTACTCCTAGATATGTGAATCGCTTTACCACCTCGAGTTTCTCCCCATTTAGCATCCACTGCTCATCGTTAGCTGTTCTTCCTCGCTCCTTTATTATCATCACCTTAGATTTTTGGATATTTATTTGCAATCCCCAGGTGTCGCAATACCGTTGTGCCGCATCTATCATTTTATGTAGCTAATAAAACCATGTCGTCCGCATACATCAGGATCTTCACTGTTTGATCTCCAAACTTGACTCCTCCTGGCAGTGCCATAACTATGTCGTCGACATATAATGCAAACAAAAGCGGACTCAGTAGGCAACCCGTAATTTGTTTTAAACCAATTTGAAAGTGTGCTTCCGTCCCATACTGCAGTTTGGTTTTTCGAGTACAAGCTTTGGATGATATTTACCATTTTAAACGATACCCCGATAGAACTCAATTTCATAATCAATTTTTGCCTGTCGATAAGTGTCAAAGGCCGCTTTAAAATCAATAAAGAAAGTGAACATTTTCTTTTTATGATATAGTCATCCGATTTGGACAAAAACCTGTATAATTATTTAAAAGCATGTGAAACAAACAAATACAAAATTGCAGGATGCTACCATTAAAAACAAAAAAGTTTTTCTAACTAAGACTGTTGTTCAGAACTATCTTTTGTATGGCAGCTATACCATATAGTTGTCCGATTTTAATAAAACTTGGTAGAATTATACAAAAACATAGAAAACCTACGATTGCAAAGTTTGGACAGGTTTCCATTGAAAAGAAAAAAGTTTTTCATACTAGAACTAATTTTCCGACCGATTGTTCCTATGGGTGCTATGAGATATAGTCATCCGATCCGGTCGGTTCCGACATATTAGTAGTGTGCAGCAAAAAGAAGACTCTGTGCAAAATTTCAGCTCGATAGCTTTAAAACTGAGAAATTAGTTCGCGTAGAAACAGACAGTCAGACGGACGGACAAAGCTCAATCGACTCAGCCCGTCACCCTGATCAAGAATATATATAGTTTATGGGGTCGGAAATGAATATTTCTATGCGTTGCAAACTTCTGGGCAAAATTATAATACCCTTTGCAAGGGTATAATGACAACTCACAAACTGACTATATGACAAACTAGCTAGCTTGTCAAGCTTGCTAATATACAAACTGACAAACTAGTTAACTGGCCAACTGACAAACTGACAAACTGACAAAATTTAAATAAGGATTAACTCATAAGCTGGCAAACTGACAAAATATAAACCTGGCCTGCCTGCAGACATAAGAAGCATTTGTCCCATACATGTCAAACCTCTATCTCTTACCATCTCTGAGATCTGTGCGTTCATACGGACAGACAGACGGACCTGGCTATATCGACTCGGCTGCTGATGCTGATCAATATAATACTCTATGTGCCTACGGTACAGAGTATAAGAATGAAGAAACTCACGAACCATCAAACTGATACACTGGCAAAGCGTCGAACCTGATCTGCTTTGCCTTACTTACATGTGGAATAAGTCGGAATTGACCCAAGAATATTACACCTTAAACCCTAAAATGTTATCAAATAGTTCGTAGCAATCTTAAATCAAGTATTTCGAGATTGAAAAATTGTACATGAGTTGAGAAATTCGTCCTTGAATCAAGTATTTCCGTACTTACCATTTGATTTAATTCAAGCACAGGTATCTGCGGAGGTATCAGAATATGGTTCAGGTAGTAGACTTCCATTGGTTTAAGTACTCAGGTTTGAGATAAGTCGTACCCGTTCAAAATGGATAAAAGAGGTTCATCAAGTTGTTCAAATGTATTTAACAGGAAGAAGAAAACATTTCCGATAAACTGTCTGCGGAACGTGGATATCTCAAAGACTATAGGATGTAAAGCCAAATTTCTGATGAGACCAAGACTGATATTTCAAGAAGTGATTCTATTTAATGGGACTCAAAGTGGCACTTAATTTGCAGAATGTGTAAAATCGTGTGCCAGAAATCTCTAGTAGAGTCGATGAACCGGAATCAACTGTTAGTAATCCAGAATTTCAAAGGATTATCGGCAACTACAGCTGGAATCAATGTTTATGGTGGAGTGGATTTCAGACCTGGAGCCCTAATTGCTTGCATCTTCTGTGACCATATCAGCCCATAGCTCCTATTTCAAGGCTACCATTAGCTGTCAACCTTGTCCTGTCGCTGGGCGATAACTTGGACTCTGCACCAAAACGAAAGACTTAAGCAACGAACTTGCAGCTGAACTAAATACCTTCAGTCTGAATGCAGTTTGGTTCACTGTCATCATCAACTATTCAGCTCGAACATGGCCAGACGCACGGGTGGGTGTGCGGTGCGGTACGTGCCACGCATACGCGCAATTTAGAATTCAACTAAATTTGGTTGCAAACGGCCAATTCGAATGTGGATCGAGGTGGACAAGTGAAAACGTCGCTGCCAAGCGCAAATGCCAGTGGAGTGCCAGAAACCGGCTGAGGCACAAATTCTGAGTCACTTTCACTGCCAGTTGAGTAATCTGAAATTGGAGAGCCCTCGAGGGTGCGAGAGAGAGGAGGAATGCTTTCCTTTTTTTTGGTTTTTCTGACAGAAAAATAGACACTTGCCGGCTAACTTTATTTGCTTGGCCCAAACAACAACAACAAATGGGATTAGGTTTACTTTGTTTTTGTTTTAGATTAACGAGAGAATGGTTAGTAGTAGTTCACTTGGACGATGAGGTGGTCTTTGGCTGACTATTATCCTCCTCGGCGTCCACATCGTCCGCGTCCAGCGATAGTCTAGCCGGTGCCATGGCCGGCAGCAACAGAAACTCATTGAACAGAAAGTCGGCATCCATGGACTGTGTCTTGCCATGGTAGTTCCGCACTGTGCCGCGTTTGGGTGGCTCAATGAAGCGTTCCTTCACAATCAAAGCGCCCGGACGTGGCGAGGCTAGCGAGCAGCAGGCGGACAAAGCGTTGGGCAAGCGATTCACCCCCTTGGCTACCTTCTCCCGCTCCTTGGCATGCTGCGGTGAGCCAAACGCGGCGCTGGTGCTCTTCAAGTTGCTGCAACTCTGCGTGTGCGACACATTGGCGTAGTCATCGGTGGCCAGCAGCGGCACCCGCTTCAGCGTGTTGCTCTCGAAGGGGAAATTGGAATTCGAGGTGGACTGGGTGAGATTCTCGAACTTACGCAAGCGCGCATCCTGACGCAATTGCTGAGCGGCTGCCGGCAAATTGATGGAACCATGCAGAGCACTTGCATCCGGTTTGATGGCATCGGGATGGGCGGTCTCAAACATGTCGATCTGTTTCTGCATGCGCAGCGATACCGGATCATGGACACGACGCACGCTACTGGAACGTGGCTGATGCTCGGGCGAGGCTTGGGTTATGTGCACAGGCAGAGCAAAGCCATATTTGGGATCATCGGTGGCCACCTCAGGTGGAGCCTCGGCATGGGTGGGACAGCAATGGCAGGTTTCCAGCTTGGGTTCACCAGTATCTGCAAGCAGGGAAGGTGTCGTGGCCGCCGACAGGGTGGCATCTTCGTCGTCATCAAAGCCCTAAACAGAGAGAGGGGGTGATGAGAAAGGGGAGTTGGCAGCGGCAAACCACTCACATCCACAGACAGCGTGATGGAACCCTTATTGGCCACCATGCTGAGATCCAGTTCCATGCCAAAGCTCACCGGCGTCAGGCAGGCACTGCCGCTGCCCTGCTCCTCGCACACGCTCAGAAAAATGCCTCCCGTGGCACCCGCTTCCGCTTCCAGTGTGTCCTGGTTCATGGGCTCAAATTTGGTTTGCGTTTCCAACTCATGCATGATGATTTCCACACTTGGGTCAATTGAAAAAAGAAAGATTTGTGAGCCAGGTGGCCTGCAACTGACAATATTCTCACCTGATCGGCGGCTGCTGCTGTTGCTGCTGCTGCTGCTGCTGCTGTTCCTCATGCTCCTCATCCTGGGCTGCCTGCAGGCTATCCTGCGGCTGTTGCTGCCAAACTTCGTGTCGGTTTTTAAAGTTTCAATTTAATAGTTTTTTTTCTTGTTTTTTGTTTATGTGTTTTTTTCTTAAATACAGAGTGAAAGAGACGGGTGCAACAATGGTGCATGAAAGACTCTGGTGCGGGCGGGAGAAAGCTCTTATGCTTTTCCACAGGCCAAAGACAATAAAAAAACAAGTATAAATAGAATTCAAAGTGACAACAAACAGAGATTGAGAGATATACAGAGGCGGAATTATCGATTATGTATTTCTATATATATATATTTTGCATAACTACGGATAATACAGAAAACAAAACTCTATCAAAATGGCATCAATCCACTGAAAAAATGAGAAAAACAAAAACATAAATAAATGTGAGAGGAGATTTGTATAACAAACTGAAAACGTAAACAAAACTTAAGACTCTGAGTTTGTACTGAGACTAGTGACTATTGAGCTGGGCATTTCTATATTTTAGTTTAACCCACTACGATTCGTAGTACAATCGCTTGAAAAGTTCATTTCGGCAGGTCGAATCTGCATCACACTAAAAAGTAAGCATTTAAGCTATATTCGAAGTGCAGCAAAACGAAGGCCCGATTTCTCAAAGGTTCCGGTTAGCCCACCACGGGTCAGATTTGTTCGTTAAGATGACAAGCGGTTAAGTCATTTGCTTTTCTCAGCAGCAGTTTCGCCTGATATCGATAAATGCCTATCGCTGCTTCAGTGTGACCATACTGTTTGACTAAATGAACGAGTACACAGCTGATTCGGTTTGGTTTGTTTGTATTTTATTGCGATTGGTTGTTGCTGGTCATTGTTTTGCGTAAAAGTTGACTAAAATTCGATGTTCTGCCTCATCGAATTGCATTTCCAATGCGTGGAGTTAAAACATTCGTTTATTCATAAGCATTTTGTGTGGCAGCAAACATTTCAATAAACAAAGCATCGATATATCGATAACGAGAGCGTAAGTTAAAGTCGGCCCTGCCCGACTTCGAAATACCCGTTACTCAGCTCAGCTCGGATAAGTATGCAACATTTTTTTAACTCGGCCATTTATTATCCGATCCTTTTGAAAATTTGTGAGATTGTAGATATTGGCCACATAGACTACACTGCAAAATCTGAGCTCGATATCTTAAAAATTGTGGGAGTTATTCAATATTTTTTATTGCGGGGGCGGGAGGGGGCGTGGCCAAAATTTGAAGCAAACTTGATCTGCCTACAGACAATACTAGCTTACGTATAAAATTTGGTTGCTCTAGCTCTTCTAGTCTCTGAGATCTAGGTGTTCATACAGACGGACGGACGGACGGACGGACGGACAGACGGACATGGCTATATCGACTCGGCTGTTGATGCTGATGAAGAATATATATACTTTATGATATCGGAGATGCTTCCTTCTGCCTGTTACATACATTTGCACGACTTTAGTATACCCTTTTTACTCTACGAGTAACGGGTATAAAAATATGGATAATTTCATCGGGGCTGAGCTCGCGGTCAAAGTTGACCGGTGGATGAGCAGCACATAGATTATGAGACACTCAAATTCGGTTAAACTGCCTGTCAAGTTGACCAACCGGACTTTGAGAAATTGGGCCTTAGCCGATTTGAAAGTGTGAGCTTACATTCTAAGTTTCAAGTTGATATCTCTTAAACTAAGTCGCACTAGATGGAACAGATTGCAAATACACTGCGCGACGTACTATTACAATTAGTCTGAGTGCCTAAGTGCTCGCGAGCGCTTGATAGTCGTGTGCGCTATGATGCAGACATCCGTGTGTTCAGTCTTTGAGGGCTGTGTGCAAATCCCAGTAAAGCAAATCAATAGCGTAATTTCGATAAGCCCTTTCCCCAGGGATAGAAGTGTGTTCATCGTCCCTAATGTTAATTTACAGAGCATTAACATTAATGGTGACATACTAACATGTTGTAAACAGAATAGGCAGCATGCTTGCTGGTCACAAATGTTAACTTCGGCACGTTTTTCAAACAAAGACAGCTTTTGGAACCTTACTTTTAAATGGGAACTACACTATATAGATATACGATTTTGACCAAAATTGGTGAAATCATGCAACAGCCTAACAAACTAACTTGTACAAAGTTTGGAACGATTTCATTTAAAACAAAGAAGTTTTTTTTCAATAGACCGATCATTCGTACTGCACCAATAGGCTAAAGTCATCCGATTATGACAAAACTTAAAAAAAAACTTAAAATTTCCATTGAAAACCAAGACTACTTTTCGAACTCTACTTTTGTATGACAGCTAAACTATATAGATGTCCGAGTGGACTCATGGCAAAGCATAGCAAACTAATAAATACAAACTTTAAAGGCGTTTTCTTCGAAAACAAACAAGTTTTTCTTACTAAAACTAGTTTTTTGACCGATCGTTCCTATGACAGCTATATGCTATAGTCAACCGATCCAGCCATTTCCGATAAATGTGCAGCGTAGTTGTACTAAAAGACTTTGTGCAAAGTTTGTTGAAGATAGCTTTCAAATTAACGAAGGAGATAGCACAGAAAACAACGGACGGACAGCCGGATATGGCTAAATCAACTTAAGAATATATGCACTTTATGTAATCGGCGATACTTCCTGGTCTGAGTAACAACAAATAGATGCCTCCAGTGGGGTTTGAACACGCAACCTCACCGTTCTAAGGCAACGGTTTGAGCTTCTCTAGCATCAGGCTGAGCGGTTTCACGCAGTTTCGCTGTTGCGTCTAGCATTTTTGCCATGCAAGTTCCAGAGGCACCAATTGCAATCCCTCCGGACGGGCATGGTTAAAAATGGAAATGTGAACAAGTTTCTGTTGTTAATAATGTGAGCCCATAGGATTTAAGTGAAATTAATGTAATGTCTTTATTCAAGTAAAAGATAATCGTGTGCTCGCGTCGGAGATCGTAGGCAACTAACTTGCTCACGTGAGTCGATACATTAGGGATGGAACATGTTAGTCTATCGATACATATAATTTGATACATTTCAACAGTTTCAAAATGAGATTCTTTTATTTTAAAGTCGATTATAAACGATCTTTATCCAAGATGGTTGAATTTAGATTTAAATTAAGAATTTAATCTTGGGCTGAGATTTTTCATGCTTTGTGCATTTCTGTTACCGTTTCGTCTCGGTTTCGAGTCTATAATCTTGGTTTTAGACTGACTATTTTCTCAGTGTAGTATACCCTTTATATTTAACAAGTAACGGGTATAATAGGTAGGTGTGGGTGGGAGGCAATGGCCTTGCCTTGCCTATCCCACTCCCTTCTTACATATTTAGTTCGATTATAGGAACTAGTTTCAAGTGTAACACTTCATTCAGCAGAAACTATTCGATGGATCAGTTTTTTTTTGATGCCTGGTGAGCAATCAATCCTTCTGCTGAACACGGCCACTCTTTTTTTGATTTTTTACTTTCCTTTTATATAAGGTTGTCAAAAAAGTCTTGCGGTATTTCCGCAAGCTTGTCTTTGCAAGCGCGTAGTATTCGTCGCATCGGTTCACGCTAGAGCTTTTTGGAAAGCTCTTTTCACGCGCTAACAAGTGTTTGATTTATTGTTGTTTGTTTTTAGACGTTCGTGAGTTATAGCGTCGCAAACATGGAGCAAAATAAAGAGAAAATACGGCATATTTTACAGTACTATTACGATAAAGGTAAAAATGCATCTCATACTGCCAATAAAATTTGTGCAGTTTATGAACAGGATACAGTTTCCATTTCCACCGCACAACGATGGTTTCAACGTTTTCGTTCTGGTGCAGAGGTGATCGAAGATGCGCCACTGTCCGGAAGGCCTGTCGTCGAAAATTGCGATAAAATCGCTGAATTGATCGAAAGAGACCGGCATAGTAGCAGCCGTAGCATCGGCCAAGAGCTGGGCATGAGTCATCAAACCGTTATAAACCATTTGAAGAAGCTTGGATTCAAAAAGAAGCTCGATGTATGGGTGCCACACGACTTGACGCAAAACAACATTTTGGCCCGTATGGATGCATGCGAATCGCTTCTGAATCGCAACAAAATCGACCCGTTTTTGAAGCGGATGGTGACTGGCGATGAAAAGTGGGTCACTTACGACAACGTGAAGCGCAAACGGTCGTGGTCGAAAAGCGGTGAAGCTGCCCAGACGGTGGCCAAGCCTGGATTGACGGCCAGGAAGGTTCTTCTGTGTGTTTGGTGGGATTGGCAGGGAATCATCCACTATGAGCTGCTCCCCTATGGCCAAACGCTCAATTCGGACCTGTACTGCCAACAACTGGACCGCTTGAATGCAGCACTCATGCAGAAGAGGCCATCTTTGATCAACAGAGGCCGAATTGTCTTCCATCAGGACAACGCCAGGCCACACAAATCTTTGGTGACGTGCCAGAAGTTCCGGGAGCTCGGATGGGAGGTTCTTTTGCATCCATCGTATAGTCCGGATCTCGCACCAAGTGATTACCACCTATTTCTGTCCATGGCGAACGAGCTTGGTAGTCGGAAGTTGGCCACAAGAGAGTCCTGTGAAAATTGGCTCTCCGAGTTTTTTGACAATAGGGAAGCGAGCTTCTATAAGAGGGGCATTATGAAGTTGGCATCTCGTTGGGAACTCGTCATCGAACAAAACGGCGCATATTTGACTTAAATCGCATTATTATAACCAATTTTATGAACAATTGAAAATTCAATAAAAATACCGCAAGACTTTTTTGACAACCTTATATGTATAACTGGATTTTGCCCCCCAACGTAACATATAACATATATAGTATGTATACTTATTGCTATTAGATGTGTCTACATTTTGAAGGTTTGTTTGGCTAAGAATATTTCTGAGTGTCGTTGGACTGTTTGGTTGGACTTAAGGATTAAGGATCTATGTACGCCAGGATGGTTAACTATTTTGTGTAATCTGTTCTCTGGGTTTCAAAGTAGTGTTGATCATTAGGTTGGAAGCCGCTTTAAAGCAAAAGATTTGGTTAGTGGAACACTTTCGAGTTTAGGTTCATAACGTGCCACATTTTGAATCTATGTATTTGCTATAAGTTTCAGATAAGCATGTATTCAAACAGATCCGTATATGGTTCAGCTTCCAAAGACTAAAACTTGTGCAGAATCTGTTCTGACAGGTTCGGATTATTTGGCTCTTGATAAGGTAAGACGACGAATCCCAGAACCGCAGCAGTTCGAAAATCTCAGTTTTGGATCGAATTATCATATATGGTATTACCTTAAGAGCGTTAGAAACCAAGTAGACTGATAATTTGGATAACAAAACTGAAGGCATCTTCTTGGTTAAACGCCTTCTAATGCCACTAAGAATGAAAATAATAATCAACTAAAGAAAACTGTATATTTAAGTAACCGAAATTTGAATTGAACAAAATAAAGCCAATCAGATTTTATATAATCGAAAATGTTGTTGCATGCCACAAAACGGACGCTAGTCATTCGAGTGAGTGTGCGTGGAATTTCTTGAACTTACGCTGTTTCTTGGCGGCCAACGATCTGCGCATCGTGGTGCTGCTTGACTCCTCCAAATCATCTGCACGCGCTTTGGCATCATTGTCTGTGGCTGAGCCCGATTCACTGCCCCCATGATGAAAGGCGGCCACATCGGCCACGTCGGCAACGCTTTGCTGTTTGGCCACATCCTCCTTGGGCATCGTTGGCATCGTCATGGAGGAGACAGACGAAATGGCAGGCTGATCCAAAATTCTTGGCGGCGAGCCAGTGGGTGTTTTAAAGATTTGAGCAAATATCATATCCTGCAGGAAGCTATCCAATTTACGCAACGACAGGGCGTTGTGTAAGGTCTCCAGGGGTCGTATGGGTGGTACATCGCCGAAACCTTTTTTGATTGGATGGTGTTGGGCAAAAATGAGTGAGTTGAGATGATGGTGGGTGGGTGTGTGGACAAGAGGTGTTGGGTTGCTCACTAAATTGCACCGGGGGAAAGGAATATTCATCGTTGTTAGCTGCTCAACTCGCTTTTACTTGTTTGCTCAGTTGTTCAGTTGCTCGTAAATAACAGTCTATACATATTTTCAAGCAAGAGAGACTCTTCATCGGGCAACTCTGTTGTCCCGTTAATCACAAACAGAACTACAAGTGTTTTCATAAAAACATTTTTCCCCAATTTTGAAAGTATTCAAAGCTAAGCTTCTAGCGTTATATCTACTTATTTGAACTATAATACAACTGCTAGCTGCTAAGTGTCAGATAAGCTTAGATTTAACTCTCTTATTTGAAAGATTATATGGATAGATGGCTCTCTATGTAGTCAGTGTGCTGGGAATGCGGACCAGTTTGTCTTATTGTCGTCGCTGGAAACAATTACTTGATTTAAATATAGTTAAGGCCTGCTGAAATTTGTGTACAACTTAGCTCAACTATTTTGTTAAGTCAATTGAATTTTAATTCCATTTTTTCTCTCAAATTTAAAACTAATTGAAAATGCATGCCTCAAGTTAATAGTTAATGGCACAGCTAATATTTATTTTCCATCCACTTCCCTTCAATTATGATTTCAATTGAGACTTTGCACAACAGGTCAATATTTAATTGAGATATTTCACTTTAATTAAATTTTCAATTGAGATTGCCCTTCCATTCAATTTTCAATTGGCACTTATCACACATCATTCAATTGAGATACTTCACTTCAATTACACTTTAAATTGGGATTTCACATTCTGCTGTATCGATAATTCCATCGGGACTGAGCTAGCCGTAAAAAGTTAACCGGAGCTTGAGCTACGGTTATGCCGAACACAGAATGAGATACTCAGATTTGACTAGCCAGACATTAAGAATTTGGGCCTAAATAGTATCATTTCGTTGATAACTTGTTTATGGTTGAAGTGCAAAGCTGAAGTGTAAAAGCCCTGACACCCAAAATTTGCAGTTTTCAGACCTATCTTTTGTTTGGCAGCTATACCATATAGTTGTCCGATTTTAATAAAACTTGGTAGAATTATAAAGAAACATAGAAAACCTACGATTGCAAAGTTTGGACAGGTTTCCATTGAAAAGAAAAAAGTTTTTCATACTAAAACTAGTTTGCCGACCGATTGTTCCTATGGCAGCTATGAGATATAGTCATCCAATCCGGTCGGTTTCGACTTATATGTAGTGTGCAGCAAAAAACAGAATCTGAGGGACTATAGTGCGTAGAAACAGACAGACGGACGGACAAAGCTCAATCGACTCGGCTCGTCACCCTGATCAAGAATATATATATATAGTTTATGGGGTCGGAAATGAATATTTCTATGCGTTGCAAAACTTCTGGGCAAAATTATAATACCCTTTGCAAGGGTATAAAAAAGTGACGGCAAACGATGTAGAATTGTTTTTGTAATGTCAAGCGAGACCATTTTTGCATAACCTGTGCTTGTATAGGTATACGAAGTGAGTGGCGAGGGTGTCATTGCCATTGCAAGAGCAAAGCACAAATACAAACTCATGGCACGAGCTGTGTAAAGACTGCATACAATTTATGTGATAAATATCCAGTACTTTGGCAGTGCCCTAAGAGATGCAGCCTTCAACTGAAATGGATCAAATCCGTTCTCCACATCTGTTATGCTAATGTAAATCAATTTAATCAATTATAGTGTTTGCCAAAATATATAACTGATGCTGCTTCACAGTACCTTAGGGGGGTGGAGTTTTGGGGACCATTTCTTCCATTCAACCTGAGCTAAAGAGATCCTTGTTTGTGTACCTTTTCATACCAAAGAAGAAACGGTCCAGCTACCAGTTATGGGTACCACTTTGAATGCCAGCTTAAAGTCTAAGTAAATTCTTCAAGTTGAACAACTGAACCAGAAAGAGCAACCAAGTAAGCAACAGTGAACAACTGAACAAAGTTTCAACTGTGCATTTCTGGCCAACACTTCGTGTAGAGGGGGTGGGGCGGGTGGGGGGCATTATAAATAGTTTATGATAAATATGGTGTGTATATATATATATATATAGATGTATTTACGATATATGTGTAGGGGGTATTATTCACATAGAACCAGAGGAGTAAACTACTCACAAAATCTAAGTGCACAACACTTACACAATTCGGTGAGAGTTAAGAGCTCTAGCTATGTACGAGTCGTGTGTTGGGAACGAGGGAACTGGGGAACTGGACGGGGATGGACTTAAGCCTAGTGTACTCACCGGACGATGATACCGGTATCATATCGCGCAGATTCGGCGCCGAGGAGCTGCCGCTTATAACTGCCGTACTGAAAAGGCTATTCGCGCTGGTGGCCATCTTTTTGCTAAAACCACCGAAACCCAACATTTTCATATAGGACATCTGGCCGGCAATACTGTGTCTTTGGCGACGCGACGAAGTCGAGGAATTGGCTGATGATACCGAGGTCGATACCGAGACCGAAACGTTGCTATCTGTGGCGATGGTAGTTGTTGTTGTGGTGGCACAACAAGACGGGGTCGAGGACATGAGTGTGTCGGTAGTTGTCGTTGTGTGTGTGTCGATCAGTGTGTGTTGTGGTGTGGTTGGTGGTGCGTCAGTAGAGGAAGGATCGATTGATTTGAATTGGTTAGTAAAAGGTTGATTAGAAGACAAAGTTGTTGTTGCTGCTGCTGCTGCTATGGTTGTTGTTGTTGTTGTGGTTGTGGTTGTGGTTGTGGTTGTTCGGGTAGTGTTGTCTGTAGTTTCCCTAGTGCTAGCCGTGGCTGTGACCAATAGTGTGGGTATACTGAACACCTTCTTTGCTTGAATGGGCGTGGTCGCTGCATGCTCCGCTATGGGCTCAAAGGAGCTGACAAACAGAAACGGACTCTGCTCCTGCTGCACCACCACAGGAGCCGCCGCCACCGCCGCCGCCGCCGCCGTCATCATCAGGGCCGACAGCTGACCGCACGAATGACTGGTCGCCCTGCGAGCTGCCTCATACGTTTGCCTCAACTGCTTTTGATGCTCATCCATGTCCTTGCACAGTCTCAACGTGGAGGCTGTGGGTGAGTTGGTGGCATGTTGCACGGGTGCCAACAGGCAGCTGGAGCGCTGGCCAAACTCAGAGCTGAGCATCACCGCCGGCGCCGAACTCGAGAGTTGAAAGTCATCCTCGAAACTGCCACTGACAACGCCTCGCGTGCCGCCACCCACCGCTGTGGGTGGGCCAGGCAAATGCTGCTGAGCTGCTGCTGCTGCTGCCGCCGCCGCCGCCTCATTGCCGCCCCCCAAATCCATCAGACTCTTTGAATGCTCATGGGCCTGGGCATGCGAGCTGTTGCAATTGCAGCTCAGGGGACGCTCATTGGTGGCCATCGGTGATATCTGTGGCAAATGTTGCAAGCTCACTTCATTGTCATCGCCCTCATCGCAACTCTTCATGCGTCCCATGGTCAGCAGGTGACGACGCTTGTGCATTAGGGGACCGCACTGCGGTGTGCCCGGATTCAGTGAGAAGTCGATGTCGGACAGTGGCAGCTCATTGGTGGAGGAGTCTATTTTGAAGAAGGACAGTTTGTCGGTGATGCGCATTTGCAGGGCGTTGCGATTGCCCTTTTCATTGACCACGCCCACTCGCGCATTGGCTATCTCGCCGAAGGTGTTGGTGGAAGCAGAAGCCGCAGAGGCTGGTGATATCGAAGAAATATGGGGGGTTTTTTAATGAGGGATTAGTAGAGGGGGCAAAGCCGGAAGGATAGAAGTAGGGATTTATATATATATAAATTCGTAGTCATTGTCAGCCACGTAATGTAGGTGTACGGTATGTGTGTGTGTGTGTGTGTGTGTGTGTGTGCGAGTGGTGTGTGTGTGTATGTATACAAACAGAAAACTCATTAGCCGAAAATAAATACTCATAAAGTTAAGGAAATGGAAGAAAGAAATAAAACTTGGTAAGCAAATCTTCGATCAGCCGAAGTTCTAAATGCGCTTGCAAGGCTTTCCAGGAGAACTAACTGCCCACTTGGGACACAGAATGATTGACCGAAAGTAATTAAGCAGCACAGTTGAGCTGTGGAGTTGTTGAGCTGAGGAAGAGACACATAAAGCCAAAGAACTCTTCCGACATGTTTACAAAAAGTGCCAAATTGGAGATCGTGGGTTTGAGAGCGAGCCCCACGCGCTCTTTTCGGCTCATGCTCAGAGCCAAATGTCGATTTGCAGCTCATAAGAGACAGTTCTTAGCTCTCAGCTGAGAGCCACAGCTCGAAAGCCGGCAACATTAGCCGACTATCAGCTCGTGTATCACAGCTCTCTGCTATGAGCTGACAGAAATGGCTCAGGAGGCCGGAGCCATCAACCGGGTATCGACTTTTTTTTGGCTATTAGCTAGGAAGCTCTCAGTTTGGGAGCTTTCGGCTCATGAGCCGCAGCTCTCGGCTAGCAAGCTACAGCTCTCGGGTTGTGAGTCACAGCTCTCGGGTTGTGAGTCACAGCTCTCGGGTTGTGAGTCACAGCTCTCGGCTTGCAAGCTACAGCTCTCGGGTTGTGAGTAACAGCTCTCGGGTTGTGAGTCACAGCTCTCGGGTTGTGAGTCACAGCTCTCGGGTTGTGAGTCACAGCTCTCGGGTTGTGAGTCACAGCTCTCGGGTTGTGAGTAACAGCTCTCGGGTTGTGAGCTACAGCTCTCGGGTTGTGAGTCACAGCTCTCGGGTTGTGAGTCACAGCTCTCGGGTTGTGAGTCACAGCTCTCGGGTTGTGAGTCACAGCTCTCGGGTTGTGAGTCACAGCTCTCAGCTTGCAAGCTACAGCTCTCGGGTTGTGAGTCACAGCTCTCGGGTTGTGAGTCACAGCTCTCGGGTTGTGAGTCACAGCTCTCGGGTTGTGAGTCACAGCTCTCGGGTTGTGAGTCACAGCTCTCGGCTTGCAAGCTACAGCTCTCGGCTTGCAAGCTACAGCTCTCGGGTTGTGAGTAACAGCTCTCGGGTTGTGAGTCACAGCTCTCGGCTCATGAGCCGCAGCTCTCGGCTTGCAAGCTACAGCTCTCGGGTTGTGAGTCACAGCTCTGAGCTCAGTTACCAGCTCGAGAGCGTGGAAATGCTAGCCGTCTTTGGCTCGCGAACCAAAAACTAGTCGAAATCGAAAGCCTCTTAGGCCCATCCCCATTTTCGATTACGATCAGATCAGGCGGAATCGGCATTGGTAGCTGTTTCCGTTTCCATTTCCGAAAAACGATTAAGTTATTCTGTTTCAAAGGTTTTGCCTCAGAGTTAGTGGACTGAAAAGTAAAGCAGCCCTGTTCCGGTTTTCGAATTCGCAAAAAAGAACGGAAATGACACCTAATTGTCCGCAATTCCCCAACGGCGCAGTATTGATCCAAGTTCTTAAGGCTACCTTTATCGCTGTATTATAATTCGATAACGATTCGAACATTCGAATAGTTGGAACAGTAAATCGGTTTCTATTTCACTCGAAAATTGTTTTACTTTTTAGTTTCACTCCGATATGGGAACAGACCTGTATATCTTACATCTTTATCCAATATATATCTATCTTATCTTAGCTTACCTAATCAAATGAAGCCCTTTTGTTCCATCGGTTTTCAAGTTAAAGTTGAAAAACCTTAAGGCAAATATAAACCCTTTTGACATCTGCATGGAGTGGTCATAAGCCAGGCTTCCTGAGTACGTGCAGCATCAATGTATTTTTCAAAGATTTCGTGCACTGCATCAACTGAGAACTTGTTACACTTCGCCCAAAAGTAAGCAAGTTACCCTCCGGACGGGTGGAGTGCTTTTCAAACTGTTTCTTTTTTGCTCGGCCGCTGCCTACGCAGCAAGTAGAGGTAAACAGTATAAAGCTGGCATTGGTTTGGCATTGGTATGTGTACAGACACGAAGTTGAGGGCACAAAAGCATAAGAAACTGATTCGATTTGCTCTCTCTTAGGCAACCAAACAAGAGTCGAGCTTAGTGTTTTTCTGACACACACACTGATGCTTTATTTTGGCAAGCATTCGGTAAGCATTGTGGAGTGTGTTCGGCCCGATATACTGTTTAGTACTGTCGGAGTATCCAAAGCGCTGCCTATGCCCCCAGTAGATAGTGATTCACCGGCCACTGATATAGAACTGACAACTTTTGCTGCTGACTCACAAATACTACTACTACCCAGGCTTAAGTTCCGTCCATGTTTCTGCTCACATTAGCGGCCCTTGTGGTTTGGCCCATACTTCAGTTCGATCGGAGGAATAAAAACAACAACTATTTAGAAGTAACTCTACCTCTCTAAGTTTTAGTAATCTAGTAATGCATAAAACAATAACAGGGCTTTTGCTTTCCAAGCCCGAAGGTACCGTTTGCCAGTTATAAGCAACAGCAAAAAATATTCTAGCACTGCGTTATGATGTGGCGACCGTGCTATCAGTTGCCACGGTCGCCTAGTTCCCCCTACATTGCAAGTGCATTTCTCCGTCAAGCAAGCAAAGAGCTTAAATAGCTTTGGCAATTATAAAAATAAAAAACGAAAATGAAAATGATTAACTTAACAACATTCATTAACTAATTTCGGATTCCGGTTCAAAAGTGTGCGTGTTATTTCGTGTAAGTGATTTGGGTTAGGTCTGGCGTCTGATTTTTGTTCGACAAGCAATCAAACAAACAACAACAACAACAACGAACAGACACAGGCCATGAATAACGTCACAAAAATTCAATTAAAACAAATCTCTTAATGCAATTTACGTTTTTTGATCAAATTTAACTTTGCATGCACTAGAAATAGTCGCAGCATAGACACACACAGAGACAGAGTGAGTGACAGTGAGAGTAAGCGGTGGGAGACACAGAGAGGGAGAGGGAGAGGGAGAGAGAGAGAGAGTGACAGTCACAGCGATAGTGGGATAGAAGTAGTACATTGTGTGACCCGTACGGTTATAGCTGAATCCCAGCAAATGTTTCAACGAAAACATTTCCTGGCACTCAACTGCCGTTGATGGGCGTGGCTAACAGTTTGACCAGCATTGCCAAGTACACGGGATTCCGCGGCCAGATGCTTATCGATTTTCATTTTTTCTATGGCGCTCAGAGATCGAGTACAGTTTGATTTTGGGGATCAAGTGTTGTGTCTCGTTTAAGGTCTCGTTATAAAGTCATTTACAGAACGAACATCGTTGTTAAACAATATTTATGGTAGACAAAAGGAAAACCAAAAATGTTGGGCACAGTTCAAAAAGAGATTAAGAAATTTGGTTTGAGTTTAAGTTTCCAAAATCGATGTAAAATGGGGGAAAAAACCATGAAATCAGCAACCAACCAGAGTGAACCAAGACGAACTTAAGCTAATTGATTAAAAACAATATAAATATTCGAAAAAAAAAGAAAGAAGAAAACAAACTCTTGGAAGTTGGATTTGAAGAGGGGGTTTGCTTGGTTTTCGAGGGGAAAGGGGGTGGGGTGGGTAAAAAGGGAATCTCATTTTCTTGGTGTCAAAGTAAGAGAGAGTGTTGGAGAGTAAGGGGGGTGGTGGGGGTAGAGAGTGTGTGGTTAGAAATAGAAACGCACACACACACACGCAGAGTGGGCATGCAGAACCAAAAGAATAAACCAAAAACAATAGCAAAACAATTTTTGTAAAAAGCCAAACTTCGGTTTTGCCGAAGATTTTAGATAGGAACGATGTATGTATGTATGTATGTTTAGGCTTGGTTAAGAAACTACTCTTTGGCTCCCAAAACATATTGAAACTCTGTCTATTACCAGCTCTACGATCTAATCGTTCAGAAGTACAGACGAACCAAGATCAAGCGTATATATACATATATATATATTCAAAACCAATACCGTTACCGTAAAAGAACTCAGCCGTGCTTTGGTGAGCTCTTTTCTTTGAGGTTAACCAAAAAACAGGCCTAAAATATCTAAGGAATGAAAGTATAAGTTTGCAGAACGGAAGAATCGGGCAGGCAACTGAGTGTAAGTACTTCAAAATGAAGCAACATAGGATACGAATCGTGAACTACTCGAAGAGCATTGAAAACCTATGACAATCATCAATGTTTCTACACGCCCCACTGGAACCCTTGAACCCAAGCGTTAAAACTAGAATACGTAACACGACCCCACCCCTCCAGCCTCCTCAATTTGAAAACGAAATCATATCTCCCACAGTTTTATAGATAGAAGATTCGTACAACAAAGGTTTGGTAAAGATCGGATGAACATTCGTCAAGTTATGAGCAAAAGAATGTTCACTGCAAAAAAACAAGAAAGAAAGTCGGTCAAGCCCGACTATAACATACTCTGTACCAAGAAATTTTGTCTTTTGATCATAACTCGAAAACCGTTCATCCGATCTTCTTCATTCCTTTGGCGGATCGATAAGTTATTCTAATAACTAAATATGTCCAGAAGGAACAAGCCATCTATCTTCAAAACTGTGGGAGATATGACGTTTTTTCTAAATTGCGGGGGCGGGAGGGGGCGTGGCCAAAATTGAAAATAAACTTGATCTGCCTGCAGACATAAGAAGCATATGTCCCATACACGTCAAACCTCTATCTCTTACCATCTCTGAGATCTGTGCGTTCATACGGACAGACGGACAGACGGACATGGCTATATCGACTCGGCTGTTGATGCTGATCAAGAATATATATACTTTATGGGGTCGGAGATGCTTCCTTCTGGATGTTACATACTTTTGCACAAACTTATAATACTCTATGTACCTACGGTACAGAGTATAAAAATGGTTTTTAACCAGTGGTGTCCAAAATTGAAAAGGCAGCCACGCGTGGTTGGCAAGCCAAATTCTGCCGGCGTCGCAGCCGACACATATATAGAGAGAGAGAATATGTGTATTCTTTAAATAGAACGCTCGGCAGCTTGTTCTCGTAAGATGCGCGTGTTCGGCTGCATTTGCTCTCACGACTCATGTGTTCGGCTTTTTCAGTGTAAAGCAGTAAAACGTCACTTTCATTGTGTGAGTTTGGACACCACTGTTCTAAACGGATCTGATGAACGGATTAAGAACGACTCTTCAATTAGGGTTGCGGCTTGGGTACTATTTTCTCCCTACATAAGTATCAATTATGATCACAACGTACGCGCGTTATTGACTATCCCAAAAGCAAGAAGAAAGTAAGAAAAGAACATCACATTCGATCAAATATTTACTAGATTTTGGCAGATCATTTAAAGCCTTTCTGTTGACTAATTAGCGATTACAAACATGTGTGCTTAAGAGCAGACTCGAAAATGACTCATAATTATGCTCAAAAGACATCAAGACACGCAATTGATTCGAAAATGAGTCTAAGCTGATCACAAAAACGGATACAAAATGCCTCTTTAAGAAGAGACGCGGCTAGGGTACCATTTTCTCCCGACATAGGTAAAATTTATAAACATAAAACGAGCCTAGGGCTTGAAAATTACTCGAATGAGATCAAATCTAATATTATTTTGTTATTACTATTTGAAAAAATTGACACACAATTACAAATTGTGTCCAATTGAAAAGCCATAGCAAGGCAAGGCCTTGGTTTATAAAATGTTTGTCGGAAGAAAAAGGTACCCTAACCGCGACACATCGTGAAGAGTCGTTTCAAGCCTGTTCCTTCTGATCAGTTTTGGGTCATGTTCGAGTAATTTCAGCATCTTTTTCACTTCGTATTTCAATAAATCAAATTTTCGTCATTTTCGAATCGTCTTTCAATCGCACAATTGCTCGAAAAAGACCTTCTAGATTGGACGCGAGTGTGAAATCAAGTCAAGTTTGAAGCTCACCCCATGAGATTAAGACCAGAAGTTCAATTCTTTCGAAATTGGTTCGAGAAAATGCGGTATCGACTGACCATTGTTTAGGATGGATTTTGTAATGAAGTCGATGCTAGGTGTTGCGGAGGATCCGCTGATTTAGTTTGAAATTTAAGCTTGAATCTTAACTGAAATTTAATTTTGTTTTATTCATCAGTGTTCGCAAGTATCGATTACTATGAATGCAATCTGTGCAACACTGTCTAACTTGCAACACTGTTTATAGAGTCAGTCGAAATATGAGAGGAAACGAAGCGTATGTATTTACGGAAAATTGTGTTCAAACGGAAATAAAACCTTACACCTCACCCGAACTTGCTCATACCCCTTTAATCAACAATATCGCACTGGTTATTTGGCGGAGATTCTAGGGAGTTAATTTCGTATAGGATTATCGGCTCAACACTAGGATTTTGAAGCGCTCTACACAAAACTAGACAAAACCCACTATGAACTGACGATGCAAAAAGACTCCGGATAAGAAGTGCTTTGAAATCAGTGTGCGTAAAGCTACAAATGCAAACGGACGGACTCTTTAAAAACTAGAAACGACATACAAAAGAAATTACCCCGTGGACATACATACATACAGGAAAAATGGGAACTCAGAGCTTGATTTTGTTGGAATTATTGTTATTATTATTATTATTTGAAGTTTGGAGTGTGTTAAATTAAGCCAGGGAACACAAACGAACAAAAGTACAACAGAAACCAGAATGGGAAATCAACAGCAACCCAAATTCAGTTTGGAAAGTCGAAATGGAAATCAAAAGCCGCTTAAAAAGAGGTCCCCAAATAGCGTGGCGCTTCACGCGCGTTCACACCAAACAAACACACACACACACACGCTCATGGGAGTGTGGCAACGCCCCAATATACATACCCGGCTCCTTGCCGCAACCCCCCGAAGAGGGACGCTGCTCGAAGCTGCGCGAGCGCGGCTCCGAGTCGGGACTGATGGCACGCATGTCGGGACTGATGGGGCGCAGCTGTTGCTGTTGCTGCTGCTGCGAGGCCAGCTCCTCGTTGAGACGCTTGGCCAGGTCCATGGCCTCGTGACCACTGACCGTGTGATGGGCCCCAATGGGTATGGGCTTGGATTTGTATTGCTTGGAGCGTAGCTCCAAGCGATTGAACCCGAGCGCGCCGCGATCAGAGTTGCGCGGATTGGTGATTAGGGAGCAGTGCTAGGGATAAGGGATGGTAGAAGGGTTGTTTGGACTTTCCCATTGACAGTCCCCTACTCACCGCCTTCTTCTTGCCTTGCTGCTCTTCGCCCGAATTGCTGTCATTCTCCTCCTCAATGCGAGAAGGATTCGACTCATCGGAGGACTGTAGGCTCACGTTGCAGGCGTTGTCGCCGTGGGAGTGTGGTCGGAAGCCCGGTCCTGGTGGCAAATTCTTTTGCACACAACAATTAACGCCCGGACTAAAGTGCAGCTCCACATGGAAACGCTCCTCGGAAGTGGGGTCCTTGGTGGGATCCTCGTAGAGCATTATAACTATCTGTGACATGTAGTTGAGTTCCGTGACCATGGATATATAGTCCATGGCCCGGCGCCACTGCTCGTCGGTCACCACATTGAGCAATCCGCCATAGCGCAGCACCGTGAGCAGCGAGTGTACATGCGACTCGCTGGTGAAGTACAAGCGGGTACGCACATGCCGCTGCGGACTGGCCACCCCGTGACTGTAGTGCGGATTCAGGCGGTTCATAAACTCATCCTCAATCTCATCTATGTTCCGCTGCAGATCGCCCTTGATCTTGCGCAACAGGGGCGAACAGATGCCCTGACCTATGGCCAGCTTCTCCTGCGGCGTCAGGCCGTACTCCTGCGGTATGACAATGTCGGCCAGATTCTTGGCATAGATGTACAACTCCTCCGCCTGGTCGTACTGCAACGTATGCTGGTTGTGCTGCAGATCATACTTGATGCAATCGTAGATGTCGGGAATTTTGGAAATGTCGAACAATTTGGATTTGGTGCTGAAGTCCTTCTCGATCTTCTCCCAGCGACAGCGCATGAGATCCCAAGTCTCGCCATGATATAAAATGGCATCCTTGGTCTTCGGATCATCCTTCTTGATGCTGATGATGTGCAGCAGTTCGCGTATAAGCAAATGCACATGATGACAACAGTCCACGGGGTTCTTGACGAAGTCCAAGGCCTGCGTGATGGATTTGCTGTTGCAGGGATTGATGAGTTCGCGGTCCTCTTTGGTGAACTCGCGATCATTCTGCATGAGCTCATGCAGCCGACCCTTCGCACTGGGCGGGAGACAGCAGGAGCAGGAGTCAAGAAAGGTTTGAGTAAGTGTGAGGAGCAATACTTACAGATTTTGATATTTGCTGGAATCACAATCGTTGTCAAGCAGTCCATTCGTATTGGCACTCTTCACCATTTGCACTAGAATCGGTGTAAGTTCACCCTCCAGGGCCAAGAGACCCTTGGCAAAGGCAGCCGCTGTCATTTGGACACGACCCTCATCCGAGGCATAGATTTTGAGGTCATGGCGAAAGGTGGAGTGGAGGCTGGAAGTAGGGAATAGAGGAATGGGAATTAGTTTGTCTTTTTTTCTTGTGGTGTGCCAAGACTCCCTTCACTTGCCAACTGAACCTGAACTGGACGTTCCACCTGCTGCAGAGTGCACACATTCTCTTCAACGTCGCTACCATATGTACCAGGACGAGCCCTTAATTATCCCATTCTCTGATCTCTTTGGCTACCTATCTACTCCCCGAAACGATTCATTATGCCAATCAAACAAAGTGCAACTCGCCTCCACACTATCTCTAGTCCCCGCGTCACTTCTCCAAGCCCACCGGCACACACAGAGCCAGCTTCGACAGCAATCAGGAAACCAGGAAAAGCCCTTATTTGGTTCCTTAATGGGCCTCTTGTCTTCACAGAAGTGTTTCAGTAAGCGTCTAACCTTCGATCTTTGTCCTAAAGTGGCAGTAGCCACTCCTTCCCACCAAATCTTTGGTGCGAGCCCTGAATAAGACGGTTACACGGTGGAGCAAGCTTCAAAAAGCGTGGTGGTGTCGCTTGCCCCTCCATACCTCTTTCCTACCAACAAAAGCTTTCTCCAGCTTGTAAAACCCATCTGGTTCCCGTTTAAGTGTGGCTTGCCGCCAGACTCAAATGTCTTTCTTGCATAAGTAGAGCTCTCAGGGTAGAGCGTCTACGACCTCCCATAGCTTGCCAGATGTACCAGATGGAATTCGGTTTTCTGGAATTGAACCTTACCTTCATTAGGTGTAACAGGGAGTCTTTTTGAAAGGCAGTAATATTTCTACGTTTATGGCGGTGATTCTGGCTTACTACGTCTCATGTTGACTCCCACCGCTTCGTTGGTAACCGGTTCAACATGCCGAACCCAGAGTGATGCTGGCTATTTTCAGTACAAGTCGATTTACACCGCCTTATTGGTAAGAGAGATGCCATCGCAAAGCTGCTGGCTAACGTGAGCGGGACCCCTTTCTAGGGTAAATATGGGGCGGTGCTTTGGGCCTGGTGTCCGATTGCCGTAACAAACAATCCCCCACATATGAAAGCTACAAAAACCATGCCTCAAATACGGACCCCCACTGGCGACGACCAGCGCACACGCTTAAGGGACCACGACTAGAGGATACCCAGAATGTTTGCACCCTCTACAGAGAAGGGGCCAATTTCCAGCTAGTAAATGTCATCGAGGAATTGGGATAACAATATAAGCACATCAGTTTAACCATCATCCCTATAAGGTCGACTACAGCAATCATGCTTCCAAGCACGAGTTTTCATATAAGCCTTAACTGTGAGAAGACAAGAACAGACGATTTCTATGAGCGCTAAGGAACGCTCAGATGAGTGCTGTCTAGAACACGATATTACCTCTCCTCTAAACCTTTCCGAGCCATACCAAAAGAGGGTTTAGGCATGGTGACACCCTACCGTCTGACTTCTTTAAAAAGATCGATGGAGTAACAGATCGGACAACATCTTTTTCAAAGATATAATGCTACTTGCGTAAGCCGATGTTATTGATATTATCGGCAAGGACGAATGTGCGTTAAGCAAGGTGTTTTCAGAGACAGAGAAGCAGTCAAAACTCATGGGCTTAGCGGTAAGTGAGAATACAACGAATCAACGCGCAGTGAGTCTACTCGTCTTGGACAATCTGTTGCAATGGAAGACTACAACTTCAAGGTAATTAAGGATTTTGTCTACCTCGGAACAACGATAACCAGCGACAACAACATCAGTCTGAAAATTCGAAGAAGGATTTCGGATTTCGGAATACGGGCTCAATAGGCAGGGCAGTTTAAGAGCAGAGACCCATCCCAGTTCTGCAATACGGCGCAGAAGCATGGACATTAACAGCAGCGAATGCGTCGACAATTGGCATGTTTGAGAGAAAAGTTCTTCGAAGGATTTAGGTACCTCTAAGAGTTAACGGCGAATTTCGCATCCGAAAGACTAGTGAGCTGTAGGAGCTCTATAGGAAGACTAATCTTGTCGAGCCCATAAAGCAACAGCAGCTGCGTTGGATAGGACATGTTACTCGTAAGAATGACCAAGCTTCAGTCAAAAAGGTGTACAAACGGAATACGAAAGACTCTGGGAAAGAGTCAGAAAGGGGCGAACGAAACTAAGATGGGAAGGCCACAAGAAGCTTGGTGTGACCAACTGTTGCCAGATCGCATAAGACAGGAGCACTTAATACGCAGTCCAAGACCTTTAACTCGAACTAGAGCTCTTAAGGTGCCGAGTGTTCAGGACCTTTCCTCATTTCCCCCTGCAGCTAGAACCCTGAGAGCCCCAAGACTTTGGATCGATCTCATAATTACTCTCTCACCTTGAAACTTTTTCCTAAACAACTGGTGGAGCAACCAACCGGCATCGGAAAATGCACTTGAAGTGAAACTTGTTGTAGATTACGACCAGGCTGGACTCTCTCCTGTATAACTGTAGCTCTTAAAGTAGGAAAGCCAGAACCTCCTGTCACCGACTTGGAGCAAACGAGCTCACTGAGAGCAATCTTTCACAGCGGTCAGTACTTGGATGAGCCCCTAGCAATTCAATGGGAGTGAGCTGACTTTGCATAACGTGTTTCAGAGAGCGCCTAGACTTGAATCTATTCTTGGGGTAAAGCGCCTACGAACTACAGTCGAGAGCTGAGCAAGACTCGAGTTCGAGTCCGTGGTAGCTCTAAGTTCAGGGTCTGAACTTCAGCCCTTCAGATTAACAGCCCACGGCTTCCCGTCACTTCTCAAAGTCTAGGGAGAGTCTAGAGACAAGCCCATTCTGTGAACCCCCACGAGACATGAGTTACCCAGTTTTACTTATCTAAAGCAAAGAGTCGTGTTATTATCGACTTACCGCAACAAGCCCAGTCCTTGGGTGCCCGAGTAATCCGAGCGTCCCTGACCGCCGGGATACATGCAACGGAATATGCGACCCAATTCCTCCGCCTGTATGCGACCAGCTGGCGTTAGTTCGCCTCCCCATTTGAGGATGAGCACAAGCGAAGGCTCTGACGGCGTATCTGCTGGAACATTGGCTGCGCTTGGTTTAGATTTATCAGTTTGCCCAGCCCAAAAGAACGACTTACTATCATCCGAGCTAGAGCCACGCGGACGTCCCTTTGGTTGGTATTTCATTTGCACCTTCCTATTGATCCCCGAGAAATGGCCATACATTTCTAGCACATTCTTCAGCTGCTCCAGTTTGCTCTCCTTCTCCTCGATCTCGGCATGTGCCTTGGTGTGTATCTCGCTGAGCAGAAATCGTGCTATGTCCAATATCTCCTGCAGTTGCTTGGGCCGCTTCAGTTTGACATGTCCCAGCTTGTAGCCATCGTACTTGGCAAAGATCTCAAAGAACCTGCAGTGGAAAGTTGAATGGAAAGTGCCTAAGGACGGAACGCGGCTCACTTACTTGGGGTGACGCACTTCCACCTTCATTTTTTGCTTGGGTGTACGATCACCGTGCCGGATGACAGCCACCACGCAACGCAGCTCCATCATTTTGCCAAATGTGGTGGGCACAATGGGGGGATCATCCAGCTGGAAGGGCACCGACCAGGGTATATGGAGGGTGGGCGTTAGCTCGCGTAGGATCATGTTACCCAATATCTTGGCGCAGTCGTCGTAGTACTTGTTGGAGTTCTTTACAAAACTAAACCCGTTCACATCGCACACAAAACTCTTGCCATTGGCACGGAGCAGATCGAACCCGCAGACGGTCTGCTTGAACGCCAGGCACACCTTGCGCGAGATGAGCTTCTCGGAGTGATTGAGAATGACCGGATACCGGATTTCCTTACCCTCGCTGTCGCGCTCCACTTTGCCGTCCAGGGCTGGGCTCTTGCGAGCCTCGGCATGGGCGTAGTCGGGACCCACCGTGTAGACCTTGACATCGGTGCCTGAAAAGTACACTAAGTTGTAAAGGTAATGCTGGATTCAGTGCGTTCGACTGGCGGCCAGTTTTACGGGGTCAGCGTATGAGCGGCGAGCGGCGAACGAGACGCAAGACAATGGGCAAATGGCGGGGCAGGGGTTGGGGTTTTGGGTGGGAGGAAGGGGAAGGGGAAGGGGAAGGGGTTCTGGGGCTTGGGTTGTGTGGAATGCTATGAGCCTAAAGCGCGGTACATAGAGAGTTCAAAACGTGCATACCATCGGTGGGCATGAAGTCCTCGTAAATGAACGACCCAGTTTTGCGCACCCTCGACTCCGGCGAGTAGACGCTACTCCGGCTGCCGATCTTGCGAAACAGACGCTGGCTACCACCGCCAGCGGAAGTGGGATAGTATATATAGATATTGTGATCCTCCGCCGACACGGGCTTCTCCACAAACGGCTTGTTGAACGTGATGCCATTGACCTCCACATGATCCTCCGACTCAATCAGCTCGTGATCTGAAAAAAGCTAACAAAGTCACCTCCAGTTTCAACCAATCGACTCACCCCACTCACGTTTCGGATCTGGCGAATCACGATCCAGCACCGCATAGCGCGGTATCTCTATGCCCTCCTTCTCCAAAATGGCGTACACCCTGCGCCTGTCCTGTATATCGTACTGCATGTGCAGATTGTTGAGCACAAACGGATTCCTCAGTTGAGCATACTCAATCGCCTTCTCCAGCGGAAAACCCTTTGAGTGGAACGACACCAGGCAATCGCAGGTGGGCCAATTCTGCACCGGCTCGCGTAGGATCACATTCTCCTCGAAGGTGACCAGCTTGATGAACTCAAACTCGCCCAAACGAGTCAGGATCTCCTTCATTGGCTTTGACTGCGTTTTCTTGGCCATGGCACAGATGCCCACCACCACCTGTTTGCTGTTGCTGGACGAGGTGCTTGTGTCCGAGTCCATGCCGTCATTGCTGTCCCCGAAATCCGTGTCACCCTTGATAAATGGAAAGAAACGGCTATGAGTTGGGGCGGCACATGGCTCAACGCGTCCCTCGCTCTTGCCCATTTTTCAGAAAGCAAACCAAAACCAAACCAAAGCCAAACACAGCAGCAATAGTCAGAGACCAGGCATGGAGGCCGGGGTGGATTGGGTGTCACTAAGTATCCCCCCGAATTTCCTACAAGTCCCGAAATCGAATCGATCAACTGTCACACTTGAAACAGAGGTAAAACTCTAGAGCTGCCCCAACAGAAATTAACTACTATTTGTGCTGGAAACTGTGTTCTTTAACCACTTTAGGTATATTTTGAAAAAAAAAAGAAAAAAAAAGAAAAAAAACAGCTTATGCACCTCCATCACTAGTCAACTGCTTCGCGTGAACGTCGAGCAAGAAGTGGCCTTTCTCGGCGCTGGGCGCACTTTTATCCCTTTACAGTTTTGCGTTTCGGCGGCATATGACGCAAACATGTCTGACGACAATGAGTCCAGCCCCACATGTTAGGAACACGTCAAAGGGACGGAAGAAAAAAAACGAACAGAAACTTGTGTGACAGGTCTTCAGATTCGAACATTATCAGGGGGTCCTTTTCTATTGTTTTACTTGGCACGTTTTGCAATTGATTTAGTTGCCATCCGCCTCCAATGACCGGCCAAGCGTATTAAGTTTGTGCAGCTTATTTTCAATTTTGCCACGCCCCCTTCCAGCCCTCTGCTAGGTTTATGGATAGAAGGTTTGTACCTTATGCACATATTTGTGTAATTAAGATCAGTTATCGACCCCCCCCCCTAAAAGATTGGTAAAGATCAGATGAACAGCAGTCAAGTTAAAAGCAAAAGAATGTTCGCTGCTGCTGCGCAGTAGCAGCGCTGCTTGCAGCATTAAAACTAGTTTCCTCAACACACAGTCGCGCCTGTTCAACTTTTTTTGTTTCCTATTTAAGAAGGAGCTCCATTTCAAGAGATCATTGGATCAAATATTTGATATTGAGAATTGAAAGTGTTTCCAATTTTGTAAAGTCTTGTGTCGAAAGTAGTTTTTTGTCATTCATTCCTAATGAAAAGGCTTGTTAGAAAAAAAACGGGTCACTACCAAGTTACTTTGAAAACATTATTAAGTTATTATTATTGTTAAGTTATGCTATGGGAAATATCATATAGAATGACCACTTTCACTGTTCATTAGCAGTCCTACGTAAGCATTAGAAAACAACACTATTATCGATGAATCGATGTCTTTATACTCTGTACCGTAGGTACACAGAGTTCGCGAACCCCAAAAAACCCGAACCGAACCGGTTCTCAGGGGTTCGGTTCCGGACCGGTTTGCAGCCTTGGTTAGACATGTTTTGGAAACGTCAATCTAGTACAATTTTGACCATGGAACGCTTCACACCAAAACAACGTGCCGAAATAGTGACGCTGTTCATCGAAAATAATCGTTCAATTGTGCTAACTCAACTCAACAAATTTTGATGACCGATGAGGCCCATTTCACGCTTTCTGGTGGTGTTAATAAGCAAAATTGTCGCATATGGGGCACGGAAAATCCACACCGCATCCATGAAATACCTTTACACGACCAAAAAGTGACATGGACGCCTGGTATCAAAAAGAGGCGATATTGACTGGCCACCCAGATCTCCAGATTTGACCGCCCCAGACTTCTTTTTGTGGGGCTATTTAAAAAGCAAGGTTTACGCCAGCGATCCACAGACCATTGAAGAGCCTAAGGCCAACATTCGTGCCGAAATCGCCACTTTATCTCCGACCCCATAAAGTATATATATTCTTGATCAGCATCAACAGCCGAGTCGATATAGCCATGTCCGTCTTTCCGTCTGTCCGTCCGTCCGTCCGTCCGCCTGTCCGTCTGTCTGTCCGTATGAACGCACAGATCTCAGAGATGGTAAGAGATAGAGGTTTGACATGTATGGGACATATGCTTCTTATGTCTGCAGGCAGATCAAGTTAATTTTCAATTTTGGCCACGCCCCCTCCCGCCCCCGCAATTTAGAAAAAACGTCATATCTCCCACAGTTTTAAAGATAGATAGATAGGATAGGATAACTTATCGATCCGCCAAAGAAATGAAGAAGATCGGATGAACGGTTTTCGAGTTATGATCAAAAGACAAATTTTCTTGGTACAGAGTATGATATAGTCGGGCTTGACCGACTTTCTTTCTTGTTTGTACTAGATATATCAAATATCGATTTTGAAACTATAGATTTTTGATATTATCGATATTGATATTTCGAGAAATATCGGCAACACTAATCCAAAGCCCCTGCCGTGTTCTTAGGAGCTCACGCATAGTGCGATTGCAACAACAATTTTGAGTTTATCTCTCTCTCTCTCTCTTTTCTTTCGTCTATGCAATCTACGTTTGCAATAATCGGTTTCCTCTCTCTCACTTTCTTGTGCTTGTTGTTGCTTTAAAACTATTTCCCTCATTTGCATTAGTGTCTAAGAGGCCGTAAGCAAGCTGTGGGCACCTCTGGTCTATTCCGTTTGCAGTTCAAGAACATTTTTATTTGAACATGAAAGGCGTTTTCAAATTTTTCTCCCACTGTGAGTAACATAAATTCTTGATTTAAGTGTGTTTGTATTGATTTCAATAACACAAGGCAACAAAATTTAAATGTTGTGGGTTTATTGAATGATCGTTATCAACTCTAGAAGATTTTCTTGTGTTGAATACGAATCTATCTTGGGAAATCGTCCAACACGACTGGATTTTTGGTAGTTTGAGATAAAAAACGAGATCGTAAGTTAAAGTCGGTCCTGCCCGACTTCGAAATACCCGTTACTCAGCTCAGCTCGGATAAGTATGCAACATTTTTTTTAACTCGGCCATTTATTATCCGATCCTTTTGAAAATTTGTGAGATTGTAGATATTGGCCACATAGACTACACTGCAAAATCTGAGCTCGATATCTTACAAATTTTGGGAGTTATTCAATATTTTTTATTGCGGGGGCGGGAGGGGGCGTGGCCAAAATTTGAAACCAACTTGATCTGCCTACAGACAATACTAGCTTACGTATACAATTTGGTTGCTCTAGCTCTTCTAGTCTCTGAGATCTAGGTGTTCATACAGACGGACGGACGGACGGACGGACAGACGGACATGGCTATATCGACTCGGCTGTTGATGCTGATGAAGAATATATATACTTTATGATATTACTCTACGAGTAACGGGTATAAAAAATGGCAACAATCCTTGGAAAATGTCAATTTTTAGACTTGTTTCCTATTTTGCTTAAAATTAAAAAATTTGCCTTATTCCAAACTGTTTTGGCACCTGCCGGGAAACTGTAAACTGAACTGCAAGTGTTTCTTGTTCAATCCCCCCATCATTTTCCCGACAAAATCTTTATACCTGCAGATGAACTGTAAGTTTTGCGCGCTTAGCAAAATCTATGAAATTAATCAAGCCTTTTCATGGTTTCGGTAAAGGATTTCTGAGTCCAAATAATTAAGCTGTTCAGTTTAATTATATGTTCACAATTTGATGGAAGTTCAAGAGATTCAAGAGAAGATTACTAAAAGGTAAACCTGCAGTTTAAATGGAGACACAACACCACAAAGGAGGCTGATAGATCGTACAGCTGTTTCAAGAGAACCCAAACTCTATCATCAGCGATCAATGCCTACCAACTGAACGTTTCTCAACCGTCTCTTTATGCCTGCGGTGGCATAACCGTTTGGGAATTCGAAAGCAGAATGCGCGCAAAAACAACGACAGACAGACAGTGGCCTTTGTGTGTGTGTGTGTGTTCCCCTGGTCTTGCCGTTTTCAATGTGAGAGATACCTTTTGATAGAAAGGTTTTGGTTGACAGTAACTACGACTTTTCTCTAGCACAGTTTTCCATCTCAAAAGAAGATTCGGTATGGACATTTTATATTCAAGTATCTCAAACTTCCCTCTGAGTCAATTTTTTGCTCTCTCGCTCTCCCTCCCCCAAATGGAGCACTAGCTTAGGCCTTTCAGTTACTTTTTCTCACCCTTTAAAAAAAACAAACAGAGAACGAGAACCTTAACAATAAAAGAGCGCATAAATAAAGTATTTAGCAACCTGTCTGGCGTTATTAGTTTCTACATTTTGCTCTCACAGTCGTAAGATGTTTTCGAGCAAGTAGTAGAAATTGGATGTTCAGGTGTGACACATCAAACAACCAATCGGCCCTTTCTAGGCCCTTCACCTACATTCAAGCACTCGTCGCAGTAGCAAAACTCATTGCTGTCATCATCGCTGCCATAACGTCCACCGTAATCCTCATAGTCGCTGACATTGAAGGGCCCATACTCGCCATCGTCGTCATCGTCCACATTGTCCACGTTTTTCGCCGCCTTCTCGCCCTCCAGCTTCTCCACACCTGCACCGGCACTCAGACTGCGTCTGTGACGCTGCACTAGACGATTCCGTCGTCGGAATCGATCACGCACTCTCACTCTGCCCCTAACCACCAGGCTGTGTCGGCGGCCAGCGTTCGGTGGCGCATCCACCTGTGGGGCCTGATCGGTCTCCGCCAACATGGCACTGGCTGCCGCTGCAGCAGCTGCAGCGGCGGCCGCCTCTAACTTCTTTTTATGCCGCTGGTGACGCGAGCGTAGCTTTTTCAGGCGCCACCAGTCCTTGAACCAGGTCCATTCCATATGAGAGAGCACGGCGGTACGTGCCTAATTGGCAACAAAGGCGTTCTTAATTTTTAATTTGTTTTGCAAAATTGCGCGGCGCGAACCGTGCCGTGTGCTGGCTTCGACTGAGATGCGCCAAACGGTCTGACGACGCTTCATGATCATGATAATTGCTCCCAGTGTTCGCACAAAGTCTGAGGGGGCAGCGTCTTCTCCATTCCCATTGTTGTTCGTCGTTTGCTTTGTGCAATTGTTTCGCTTCTTGTTGTTATCATTAACGTTGCTTTCATTTGTTGACGACACACGACTTAAGGCGTTTGTATGTGCGTGTGTATGTACAGCTGTATGTACTAAACACTAATACTAATACAGCATAGTGCTAAATTATTGATAAGCATTTCAGTCGCTATGTAGGGTACACGTCCAGCCGGAGAGGGCGAGAGCGAGCGAAAGATAAGATCGTATCTGAGAGCATGGGAACGTCTTTCTGCCGGTTGTTTCCCACATTTACCAGTTTACGTACATAATTCTGATAATTGGCCATCCGTTTGAGTTTTAACAAGTACCTGACGGTCAATTTATCAATAATTAATAGTGTTATTTATTACATATCAACTGGGTGGGAGAGAGCTAAGTAGATTGATGGCCACACCTTGAACCGCACCTACAAGATTTAAGACTTCACGGACTTCAATCTTAGACCACAGTCCCTCTTTAATGGCAAAGAACTGCAGGGTTGTCCATATTCGACGGACCCATCTGGCAACGCCATAACTTTTGACAGAGATGTCAGATCGCTTAATGACATACCGCGTTTGAAGCGTCAGTCCAAGCAGATTTTTACCATGGAACAATACACGCCACGCGAGCGCTCTGAAATAGTGGAAATTCACATTCAACAGAACAAGTCAATTGTGAAAACTCAACGTGCTTTTAAAAAATTAAAAAATCACATTGAATGGGACCGTAAATAAGCAAAATTGCCGTACTTACGCCACTGAAAATCCTCAGGAGATTCAAGAAGTGCCTCTTCATGACGAAAAAGTCACAGTTTGGTGCGGCGCTAGTGCGAAAACGGTCATTGGGCCGTTTTTCTTCCAAAATGAAAATGGCCATGCTGTTACCATCAACCAGGAGCGTTATCGCGACATGATGACCAATTTTGTGATGCCAATTATTCGTCGAAAGCGTATGAGGCAGTTCTGGTTTCAACAAGACGGCGCTCCACCGCACACAAGTCGCATAACAATCGATTTTCTGAAGAAATTGTTTCCGGGCCGTTTGATGTCGAAAAGTGGTGATTTGGACTGGCCACCGCGTTCGCCCGATTTGACGCCGCCTGACTTCTTCTTGTGGGGATATTTGAAGTCAAAGGTTTACGTTAACAAGCCAAGGACCGTAGAAGAGCTCAAGGACAACATTCGTGAAGAAATAGCCGCTATTCCGGCCGAAATGTTGGCGAAAACGATGGAAAATGCTGCAAAAAGGGCACAATACGCCCATGTTGATGAACGCCAGAGGCGGCCATTTGAGAGATATCATATTCAAAAATTGATGTAAACAAATCTACTTGGAACAAATTAAATGATTAAGATTGCCAACCGCCAAATTTGTATTTTTTTCTTTGATTTTTTTAAAAAAAAACATGGGTCCGTCGAATATGGGCAACCCTGTACTTAAGTCGTTTTTTTTTGGTACTGAAAGAGGCGTTTTAGAAATCGTAGGATAGGACGCCAGACACTTTTGGAAGCGGTTCTATAAATGACCATGAATGCAAATCGTTGGACTATTAATTGAGGTAATGCTTGATAAAAAAAAAACAAAACAAAACCTTAAGCCCGGACAGTTTATAAAAACTTTAGTTTGTAAACCCGTGCAGCATGTTTTTATACTCTGTACCGTAGGTACATAGAGTATTATAAGTTTGTGCAAAAGTATGTAACAGGCAGAAGGAAGCATCTCCGACCCCATAAAGTATATATATTCTTGATCAGCATCAACAGCCGAGTCGATATAGCCATGTCCGTCTGTCCGTCTGTCTGTCTGTCCGTATGAACGCACAGATCTCAGAGATGGTAAGAGATAGAGGTTTGACATGTATGGGACATATGCTTCTTATGTCTGCAGGCAGATCAAGTTTATTTTCAATTTTGGCCACGCCCCCTCCCGCCCCCGCAATTTAGAAAAAACGTCATATCTCCCACAGTTTTGAAGATAGATGGCTTGATCCTTCTGGACATATTTAGTTATTAGAATAACTTATCGATCCGCCAAAGGAATGAAGAAGATCGGATGAACGGTTTTCGAGTTATGATCAAAAGACAAATTTTCTTGGTACAGAGTATGTTATAGTCGGGCTTGACCGACTTTCTTTCTTGTTATAACTAAGACCTTACTTTTCTATGGGCTATTTACTATATAGATGTCCGATTTCGAGCAAACTTTGTGGAATCATGCAAAAGCCCAACAAACTAACATGTAAGAAGTTCGAAGTCGATTCCATTTAAAACAAAACAAGTTTTTCTCAATAGAACTCCTTTTTCGACTGATAATTTATACAACAGCTATATGCTATATTGAATTGTGTGAAAGCATATCAAATAAATAATCAGGCAGTTTTAAGGACATTTCCATTGAAAACAAAAAAAGGTCTTCTCACTAAGACTACTTTTCTGACTCTTCTTTTCTATGACAGCTATACTATATAGATGTCCGATTTCGACCAAACTTAGTGAAATCATGGGAAAACATAGCAAACTAGGGAATGCAAAGTTTGAAGGCGTTGCCATTAAAAACATAAAAAAAAAGTATGAGATGATGCTTACAGAAGTCCCTTCTATCAAAATTTAAGGGTCTCAACCAGGGATTCGTTTAGTGCCGTACTGTGTTATTATAAATCTTTTATCTTTACAAAATAAAACGAGAAAGCTAAGCTAACTTCGTGTGTGCCGAAGTTTTTATACCCTTGCAAGTGCTTGCTTGAATATTTTCAAAAAATACTCTTTTGCCCATTTTCCGACCGATCGTTCGTATGGTAGCTATATGATATAGTCATCCGATTTGGCCAAAAATTTTTAAAACTATGTGAAAGCATGTGAAACAAACAAATACAAAAAACAAAAAAGTTTTTCTAACTAAGACTGTTTTTCAGACCTATCTTTTGTATGGCAGCTATCCCAAATAGTTGTCCGATTTTAATAAAACTTGGTAGAATTATAAAAAAAACATAAAAAATCTACGATTACAAAGTTTGGACAGGTTTCCATGGAAAAGAAAAAAGTTTTTCATACTAAAACTCGTTTTCCGACCCATGGTTCCTATGGTAGCTATGAGATATAGCTATACGATCCACTCGGTTCCGACATATTAGTAGTGTGCAGCAAAAATAAGACTCTGTGCAAAATTTCAGCTCGATAGCTTTAAAACTGAGAGACTAGTTTGCGTAGAAACAAACAGACAGACGGACAGACAGATGGACAAAGCTCAATCGACTCCACTTGTCAATCTGATCAAGAATATATATAGTTTATGGTGTCGGAAATGAATATTGCAAACTTCTGGGCAAAATTATAATACCCTTTGCAAGGGTATAAACATACAAACTACAACTACGATGCACAAAACGGTTAGGGGCACTTTAAAATCTTTGCTTATTTGCTCGGCCGCTGCCGACGCAGCAAGCAAGGGCAAGTAATATGTAGCTTAAGAGCTTGGTATACCAAAAATGTATTGCACAAAGAAGTGTTGATCTAATTAGAAAAATGGTAAAATTAAATTGTTTAAATCAGCTTCAAGGGACACTGTAGACACTTCTACACACATTGAGCCGAAAAGTGTGCTACAATTTAACAATTAATCAGAGAACTCTGTCAGGTCGAAGTACAAATTTTGATCAGCCAAAAAGTATGCTTTATTTTTTGCAGCCACAACAGAATGAAGGACACTTTTCTTGGACAACATCAACAATTTACCGACCCAAGCCAAAAAAAAAACTAAAACGGCCGAAACGCTGTGTTTCCGAAACACAACTGACACTGCCGGTATCTGGGACATCTTTTGTTGCCCACCCAGCTGAAATTCTCTCTGGCACTTATTACCACCCCAAAGTCAAAAGCAAACAGGCAAACAACATAAGCAAATAACGAGATAATTAATTCAGCGGCAGCGACAACAAATTAATTAGAACTTTCAGCCAAAATGCGCAAACAAGCCAAACGAAACGGAAATCAAAATCAGAAAAAAAAAATAAAATAAAAATTGAACACAAACAAAATAAAGTGCAGCTGCTGAGAACAATTTGAATCACAATTTCGAAAAAAAAAAACTGAAAAACTTGAAATGCCGAGGATCACCGTATGGGAAAACGATGAAGAGCGCGGCTCCAGCTCATTGACATCGGTCTCTGGATGAAGAAATTTAAAGAAAAAATGGAAATCAAAAACTTAATTCGAAGGCCTCAAGCTTAAGAGGCAAAAACGGAATCAAAATAATAATAAACGGAAAAAACATATGGAGACAAAATCAAGTCGGATTGGGTTTAACTTTAGATAATTCACTTGGCCAATAATTTTGCGATTGAAATAAAGTGAAAATGAGAAAGTACATTTTTATACGCAAAATTCTAAAATAACGAACTGATTTTGAAACAGTTTTGGAACCGAATTTCAACAGTTACCAAATGGTTTGGAAAGGGTTTTTACTTTTGAACTAGTTCAAAATGTTTCGGTTTTTGTTGGCTTCTGCTGCTGAAAGCAACGCAGAGAACTTTCTTTTGCTCATTACTTGACTGTCGCTCATCCGATTTTACCAGCTTTATGAAGGACTGATACTGTAATACTGACTAGCTGAATATGACAATCGATATTAACATTTGTACTCGTACAAACATGTTTGGAAACAGTTTTAAAATGTGAAATTATTAAACATATTTCCAAATTTTCAGTTCGTGGCTTAAATAATTTCTGAGATATGCAAATCAGACTAATTTTTCAAACCAAAGATCCTGTACCACTTTTGGTTAAGCCGGATGGTTCGGAGCCGGAAAAATGTTCAACTTCATCAACCACCACTTTTGAAGCCGGGTTTAAAGACGGGCTTAAGCCAGTTCAATACAAAACTCTGCATTATAAGCCGATTAATCAAACTTGAAGTTAGTAGCTTAAACATCTTTTTGGGTATAGCTTAAAATCACTTTTGAACCTGCCCGAAATCGATTCTATACTCGTCAATTATTCACTCATAGCTACAATATCTTCTGAGATATACCTATAAGTCACTTTTGAACCGGTTCGAAACCGGTTCTACACCAGTAAAATATCCCACTCCAGACTGAATTTATAGTTTGCAGCTTAAATAACTCCTTAGATATGGCTATATATCACTCTTGATTCTGATCCAGTAAAATATCCAACTTCATATTACCCAACTATACAAAAAAAATTTCAAAATAGTCGCCTTATCACATGTTGCTGTCAAACATGTTCAGATTTGTTTATAATTTAACCATGAATCAATGCTTTTTTATCCCCTTTTTACTACTTTGTTCCCATTTAAAATGGGTAAAAAAGGGTATCATCAAGTTGTGCAAAAGTATGTAACAGGGAGAAGGAAGCATATCCGATATCATAAAGTATATATATTCTTGATCAGCATCAACAGCCGAGTCGATATAGCCATGTCCGTCCTGCCTTTCGTCTATTCGGCCACTGTAGAGCCAGAAATTTGTGCATGAAGGTAGGTGTACTTATACCATACGCAGATCAAGTTTGTTTCAGATTTGGATCTGCTCTATCTGTTCTTAAGTGTGATCTTTAAAAATGTGATTAAATCTGTTTGGAAATTTGTTATTTTTATTTTGAAAGTGCGGATCGAAGTTAACTTTCCTCATGGCAATACATTCGAAAATAAATTCCTAGAGAATATTTGAATAGTTCATAAAGATTTCCCTTTGAAAGTCGAGCTCCTTAATCCAACATTAGATTGAGGACAAAATAATGAGAGTATGACCCAGTTAATGAAATGGGATACGTACAAAAATCGATTAACAACTTTCAAAGAAGGAATGTTAGCTGAATTGCAGGAAATGTACGGGTTCACATGTTTAACAATGGTTGCCAGCTGCATACAGTATGTCTAAAAAGTGTTTGTACGCATGAAAAAACTCACATTTTTCACTTATTTTGCACAAAAGGGAGCTTTCTCTATAAGAAAACAATGTGTTTTTATATTATATTGATTCTTAGAGCTAGATGCAAAAAAAAAGTTGCCAAATCTTTTAGCATCTACTTCTAAGAACCATAAAGAATCAAAATAAAAAATATAAACACAATTTTATCCCTTGAAGAAAGCTCCTTTTTGTGCAAAATGCGTGAAAAATGTGTTCGAATGTAAAAACACTTGCTTGACACACTGTACATCGTGAGCTGAACCGAACCGAACTGTTTTGATGTGTGGATTTTGGTTCAGTTCAGCATTTTCGAGTGGAGTCCGGTTCGTTTAGGTTGAAAACCGATTTTACACATATTAATATCATTGAACAAAAAGTCAAACACTGATACATATAAATAAATATCGTGAGTGATGAAAAAAAACTCAAATTTCAAAGAAATCTAACAATGATAAAGTATTTTCGAACATAGATTTGTGTTCAGCACAAAAAAAGCTAGAATTAGCAACAACCTTTTGAGGTACTGCATCTTGTTAGCCAGTGTAATTGTACTCTGTACCGTAGGTACACAGAGTATTATAAGTTTGTGCAAAAGTATGTAACATCGAGACGGAATCATCTCCGACCCTATAAAGTATATATATTCTTGATCAGCATCAACAGCCGAGTCATGTCCGGACATGACCGTCTGTCCGTCCGTCCGTCCGTCTGTCTGTCTGTCCGTATGAACGCACAGATCTCAGAGATGGTAAGAGATAGAGGTTTGACATATATGGGACATATGCTTCTTATGTCTGCAGGCAGATCAAGTTGTTTCAATTTTGGCCACGCCCCCTCCCGCCCCCGCAATTTAGAAAAAACGTCATATCTCCCACAGTTTTGAAGATAGATGGCTGGTTCCTTCTGGACATATTTAGTTATCAGGATAACTTATCGACCCACCAAAGGAATGGAGAAGATCGGATGAACGGTTTTCGAGTTATGATCAAAAGACTGTTCGCTGCTACTGCAGCATCAACATTTATGCTGAGCGTATAATTTTCTTGGTACAGAGTATGTTATAGTCGGGCTTGACCGACTTTCTTTCTTGTTTTATATTGTGACTACAATTATTAATTTGGCGCTTCCGTGACTCTTACACTTTTCATTTTACCTTTCATCTTTGCTTCTCGTTTTGTTTAAAATGAATGCCATGACCTTTAATCTCTTCTCTTTTCCAGGGCGCAATTCACCCTCAAACTGCGAACCCGCTCATCTCGGTAACTAGTTCAACTTCGGAACATTACGCGCGCAGCCCTGGCTCTGATCTGGCTTATCGGCGGCTTCGCATCGAGAATAAACATAAATTCTGCCTTTGATGCTGATCCGGCAGATATGCTTCCTTCTGGCTGTTGTGGTGCGGAGTTATGGAACATTTAGAGCAAACTTGTAAAGCAAATTCTTTGACACAACTCCCGTCTTTTCCAGCCCCCCTTCCGAACCGTACACAATCACTTAAACGCCCTCATTGACACCCATCGTAATATTTTGCACGCTATTTTCTAGGCATATTTTAGCATAAATTGAACCCTCGGACTACGGGTATTTGCTGCATGAAATCACGTAATAGATTTTCCATGTAAATGGGAAATTCCTAAATAAATATATTTTAAATACTCGAGTTGATTTTGCTCCAATTGTGTCCGGTTTCAGGGTCGAAACGTTTATGGTTTTTTTGAACCGTTTTTGCCAGTGGCTTTTGGGTGTACAACCCACAACTTCTCTCAACACGCACCACCCAAGTTAGGTGTTGAACTGACATGCGTCAGTCTTCCATGTGATGCGGCGGTTGTTTCAGCTGGCTGTAGTACGGCCGCTGCTGTTGCAGTTGTTGTTGTTGCTGTTGCTTTTTTTGTTGTTACGGGAATTGGTACACCAAAGCGACATCGTCGTTGCCGGCTCCAGCGACGATCGGTGCCGTCACCAAATTTATCAAAACTATTGCCCATGTGTGGCTGCTGTTTGCTAAATGTTATTAATTGTTTATTTGGGAGCTACAGAGCAACGAGACAGAGAGAGAGAGAGAGAGAGAGTGCGAAAAGCTCTTGACACTGACATTGACCAGAGGCAAGGCAGTCGGTCAGCTGTCAGCAGCAGCTGTTGCTGTTGTTGTTGCTGCTGTAACTCACAAAAGTCAGGGTCAACCCCAAATTGCAACGCCCCAGCTATTGATTATTTTACTTAAGTTAAATTGAAGCGCATACATTGCCATCATGACCCAAATAGAAGCCCACGCGATGCTGCCCGGCGGCCGATTGCTGATGTTGCTGTTGCTGCTGTTGTTGTTGCGCTTGCGATTGCTGATGGGGCGAATTTTGTGTGGCTTGCCGCAAATCCTGATAGCCCGACTCCAGTTCAGTGTACGACATCTTTTTAGCGTGGGGTTAGTATCAAGCGGCAGCGCACATAAAGCGGCACACTCACACACTCTCCTTCATGCACACACGCACACACACGCATACAAGCAGGCTAGCCGCCACGCGTGTTGAGAATTTATTTTAAACGCGCAAAAAAAAACTCTTTCTCTTTCGCTGCTCTGTTTTCTTTTTTCGGCCTTCGATTTTCCTGCACACACACAATATTTTGCTTTAATTTCTGGCACTGCTCTTTTTCATTTTTGGTTACGAAAGAATTTTTATTTAGTTTTGCTCAAGGCACTCGCCACGCGGTTATCAACATTAGGGAATAACAAAGTTTCGAAAACAAATTATGACTGTATCAAAATAAATTCTAGTTTTGTTGTATTGTTTTTTTTTTTTTGTTATTCTGCACGCACTCTACGTCCGTTCGCAGCAAAAGTTTCTGATGTTTTGGGCAAAATTTGCAGCTTTTTGTTGCGAGCGAAGCTTTTTTGTCTTTCAGCTGGTCAAAAGTTTGGCGGCAAAATAGCTTTTTTGGGTTTCCAATTTGTGTGGGGGGATCCAAGCAACTGTAATGAAATGATGTGCAAGTTGGAAATGGGATAAACGAGATCGTTTTACAAAATATACAAATACAAAAGTCGGTAGAACCGATTCAAACCCGTTTTGTTTAACACTCACTTAATGTCGGCCAACGAGCTTTAAAACGAAGGGTACTTTTTATACTCTGTACCGTAGGTACATAGAGTATTATAAGTTTGTGCAAAAGTATGTAACATCCAGAAGGAAGCATCTCCGACCCCATAAAGTATATATATTCTTGATCAGCATCAACAGCCGAGTCGATATAGCCATGTCCGTCTGTCCGTATGAACGCACAGATCTCAGAGATGGTAAGAGATAGAGGTTTGACGTGTATGGGACATATGCTTCTTATGTCTGCAGGCAGATCAAGTTTATTTTCAATTTTGGCCACGCCCCCTCCCGCCCCCGCAATTTAGAAAAAACGTCATATCTCCCACAGTTTTGAAGATAGATGGCTTGTTCCTTCTGGACATATTTAGTTATTAGAATAACTTAGGAATGAAGAAGATCGGATCAACGGTTTTCGAGTTATGATCAAAAGACAAAATTTCTTGGTACAGAGTATGTTATAGTCGGGCTTGACCGACTTTCTTTCTTGTTTTTTTAATGAAATTCGCAAATTGAGGGATCTTAGGCAACAGGTTCCTTTCCAAAGAGACAGAGTGTATGCCTTGATTTCATGATTTCGTCCAAAATGAAGGGAAAAGTTCTATGGGGAAATGTGTTCTACAATGCACTAAAGCAAATTAATCAAACGACTTTTTTTCTAAAAATGTCAAAGAACAATTTTTTTTCATCTTTCGTTCACAAATACCTCAGACACTACAATGTGGCAGGCATACCATAAATTTTGAGTTAACAGAGCTCTGTTAACTGAGCAGCTGCTATCGAGTAACAGTTCAATGTCAAGTGTGTTTTGTTCTGCTGCGATTGGAAATAGCTAAAAATTAATTAAAGCGGATTTATTTAACATATTTTGGATGAAAAAACTTTCTGTGGTGTCTTTTTATACCCTTGCAAAGGGTTTTATAATTTTAACAATGAATCTTGAATATTGGCCAAGGCAAGAAAGTTTTTCTCACTAAGATCCATTTTCCGACCGATCTTCATCAGATCCAGGACATATTAGCAGCGTGCAGTGAAAATCAGATTCTGTGTCAGTTCGATAGCTTCAAAACGAAGAGATAAGTGTTCTTAGAAACAAACAGACGGATCAGACGATCAGCTAGCGCTGATCAAGAATATATATCTAATTTATAGAGCATTTCCATGCGTTGCAAACTTCTGGGCAATAACATTATTTAACACTTTATTATTGTTAGGAAATGTAAATGATTTGGGAAAGGGGTAGTACAATATGTTAAGAACACTATATCAAATGATGACTAGAAGAATCTGGTAATACTGGATAGACCCTAGATACTCCGATCCAAAAAACACACATTTCTTATACCTTTACACCAGTAATTTTCGAGTCGATTCCCTTTCTTAATATTACGATCGATCTTCGTATCCGCATTTTTAGAATCGGAACTCTCATTTGATTTGCCCTTTTGGAATCTTGAGATCAAAAATTAATCAGAAAACTGTAACTTTGGAAGAAGTCAAATCTCTGGGAATCTTTTTAAGGTACATCAGTGTATTTGAATCATCTTCAACGGAAGACAAAAACCAATATCAAATTTCTCGAATATTTTTAGTGGAAATGTATAAAAGGTAGCTTTATCCACAATTTAAAATCGTCTCCTTGAATTGGAATGATGATGTGTGTTACCTCTAATGCCGCTGCTTGAGATGCAGGGCCATTGATTTGGTTTTAATGCGTTTACGGTCTCGTGCTATGATCTCCATGCGTTCCTTGCGGCTTGTTTGAAAGAATATCAAATGTAGGGTACGACTGGCGGAGCATAACTGTAAAATATAGGGAAAAAAGAGAGCAGTTTAATGGGGAAAGAGGGGAAAGAATGAAAGAAAACTGTTGAATTGCTCTTTTTTGTTCAGTTGCTCACATACTGTTGAGAGAGTGGGTGAAACTGAGCAACAGAGGAAGCAAATAAATGAGCCGAACTGAACAGCTGGAACGGGTGGAGGAAGGCACAAGTGAGTGGCGCAAATGAACAATAAATTGAACAACTCAACAGTTTACCCAGCACCAATTCTCTGGCCCACCTGTTGCAGTAGACGCATCTTAAGCCGCATATTCGCCGGCTCCTCCTGATCCAAACTATGGCCAAAGGTTTCCAAATGCAAATTAAGCACAAAGATGAGTGTATCCCGTATGGTCTGGACAATTCGTTGCACTTGCTCGGTGCGAAATAGGCGACGCACCAGATAACCACGTACCGCCGCATTGATCCTTGTGGCCGCCAGTTCCAGCTCCAACTGCTGCTGGCAATGAGTGATGTTTGCGGGGGGGAAGGATGGGGTGAATGATTAAAAGTGCTTGGTACAATGGTTGCTTGAGGGGATTAGTAAAAATTCGTTGAGGATTTTGCTTGCTTGCTTGCTTTAAGGCACCTGTCGTTGATTGTCTAAATCTTACAATTGTTTGTTATGGTTTCTTGCCCGCAAGACGCTGCTGCATGTGTTGGGTGGGGGGAGGGGATGTGAAACATTGTTTTAACGGGCTCATCTCTTCTTTTTCCCACGACTACTTACACCCTGTGGCCGGTTGGAGTTGGCCCTACGCGTCTTGGACACTGCCCTGGGCTGCTGAGCCAGTGGAACAATCTTTCTATTGGCTGCAGTTGGCCCACTGTTGGCCTTGGTGACCCTCAGTGGAGATTTGGTAGCAGCTGGGGACGTTTGGTTGGTCTTCTTCGGTGGTGGACGTCGGACGGGCGATCGGTTGCGCTGATTGCTATTGCTTAGACTGCTGTTCCGCAGGGGCAAGGATCTGGGTGTGCTGGGTGCACTATTTAGGCCGGTCAAGGGCTGAGGTTCCGAATCATAGTTGCCACTTTGATGGGGATCCAAGGCAAACAAACGCTTGCGTGCCGAAGAAGCGCCAGCTGCTGGCTGACGGCAACTATTCTCCATGCTAAGAAACTCATCCAGATCGGCAAAGCTACGCGGGGTGGTGGGCAGTGAAGAAAGCGTTACAGTATGACTCGGCGAATGGGAACTGCTGGCCAAGTCCCCGGTGCTGGTGTACTCCGATATTTGGGAGCTGGTAGCTGCTGGAGGGGTAAGCACCGACACATTGATCTCCGCACAAATCTCGTCGATAAGGGATTTCTGTTGCCGTTCGAACTCCTGCTGCAGGCGACGCTGCTCCTGTTGCTGATACTGCACCAGCTGCTGGAAGCGATCCCGATGAGCACACTTGATGGCCTGGGTGATATGCCGAGCCGTGGTGCCCGCCTCGCTGAGTGCACGCTCCAGCAGTTGCTCCAGTTGGTGCTGGCGTGGCGATTGTCGGGGACTGGTGCTGCTGCGTTGCACCTTTTTGGCCTTGGATTCGACCGTGTCGAGTTGGAAATGGGCCAAACGCTGCATGTGATCCACCAGAACCTGTGAAGGTTCCTCTAGAGTAAACGAACGGGAACGCTGGAGAGGCTGCTGCACCTCCAGCTGTGGCAGTGGACTGGCTGGCTTAACCTGCGCCTGGGCCAGCGAGGGGCTGGTGCTGGAACGGAGTATTCGTTTGTCCTGACCCAGCCACACCACAGTAACCGGCGCTGCCTCCTGGTCTGGGACATTCCGCTCAAAGTGCAAAATGCGGCTGGTAATCTTGTTCAGCTTGCGTCTCGGTGAGCTGAGTGGGGGATCCTGCGGAGTAGGTGGATCCACAAAGATCATGGGTATGTTGGGCTCCGGCAGCAATTGTAGGGTTTTCGGACGCGACTGCTGGGTGCTGTCGTAAATATAGGTCTGGGTTTGCTCCAATTTGGGCCAGCTGCGACAGCTCTCCATGCTGCTGTTGCTGCTTGCTGCCGACAGTCTGGCCTCCAGCTCTATGGCACTCTGCTTGGCCAGCTGCACTTCCCTTAGCTTGGCGGGCGTCATCTAAAAATGGCTGTTTAGTTCAAGTTCTGCTTCAGTGCCCACCCGGCACTCCTCGGTACTCACCAGCGGCGCTAGAATGACCTGACCATCCAGGCGGAACCGAAAGCTTGAGTCTGCATTGGTAGTGTTCGGTGTGGGTGTGGTATTGGCAGTTGCCGCATCTTCTGTGGCCGCCAGCAGCTGCTCAATGGCTTCGCTAATTGTTTAAAATGGTGGAATTTTTGGCATCATTCCGAATGAGCTCGGTTAGGTATTACGATCTCACCTGGCACTATCCATCTAAATATGGGCGTTGGGTTTACGAAGCAATTTTGTACAACAGAATTTTAAATGGAGAGGGGTCAAAATGTTTAAAATTAAAGGGAAAACTACGTTTGTATTTGTTATGCTTCGGTTGCCCATGGCAAAATGTATCGATATTCAAAATAAGCGAGCCGATAGCAGGAACTATCGTTATTGATATCGCCATCGATAGTGTGAGCAAAGCAAATCGACATTCAAAATACTCAAGCCGCTGGTAGTGTGACCAGACTTTAAAGCCCAAATAAGACAATTGCCAAAATGTACAAAAAAATAGGGCCAAGCCGAGCTCCTCTCAATCTCTTGGCTTGTGAGCTTCTAATTTTCGCACTGGAGAAAGGGACCTACGGTTTAACGCCAAATCCGAATCGCAATGCTACAGAAGCTGTTTCATGGCTGGCTACTTCAAAGCCGCCGCCAACAGCTAGGGAAGTTGACCGGGTATGTAAGTTTTTAATTTGAATTGCAATGTAATTTTGAAGGGCAATTCATAAAAACATTGTTAGCTGGTCGTTGATTACTTAAGCGTCTCGTTAAACATTCCCAGTATCCATGATGAGTGATACAAGAAATTCGGAAATGTTTTTAATACATTTTTTCGAAATTTCGAAAATGTTTTAATTTTTTTAAGTTTACGTGTTTGCTAACTGTGTTTAAGGTCACACCATTTCAATTTAGCTTGTGCACATTAAAATGCTCTAAAAAATACCCATAACGCTTTTTTTGCGCGTGTCTGTGGCAATTTGTGGCTCATCCCTAGTTTGAATTTTACAGTTCGTCGGGGAGAGTCGGAGTCGGTTGTGTGTGTTATTGTTGTTATATTTTTTTGCGCGATTGACAATTTTTTTTTAAATTAATTGTTTACCGCCAGAATTCAAGTGAATTAAAACGAGATCACTAAAAACTGTGCTAAAATTGTGAGCATTGGGAATCCAAGTGTTGTTTTGTTGTTGTTGTTCGTCTGTCTGCCTGTAAGGGAGTGTTGCGTAGGCGGAGTGAGGGGCGGGGGTTGGTGCAGGTCTCCTGGTTTTTGCAGTCACTTGGCAAAGATATAGTAGATTTATAATCAGTCTGCTGACTCAAGTAAGCCATTCACTTTACATGGATGGCTTTATGTTGTTGTTATTGTTTTGTTTTTTAATTACTTGTAGAACCAAGTGCGAAACAAATAGAAGAAAACCACAACAAACGCCAAGTTTTCGCACATATCTAACATATGTACACACAGTTAGATGTATGTATATACACACACATGTGTGTGTACACATATATTCTGCGACGCAATTGAAAAGACATCGAAGGCCAAACAACTTTGCCTTTTTTGTTTTTGCTAGTTTTGTTTTTGTTATTATCACAACTTCAGTGTGGAGGCCCTGTGTAGGCTGTTTTTCATGACTCTCTCACGCCCTCGCATGCGCCCGCGCCGACACTCTTGCTTTTTATCTCTCTCTTACTCTCTCTCTCTCAGTCACTGCCGGCGTTGTCGCTGTTAATAAACAACAAAATAGTTAAGTCCTTCGGACTTCAGATCAAAAAGTCGCAATAACATTTTAAGCGCAATTCTGTTATTCAGTTTCTTTGTTGTTGATGACGACGTACAGAAAATTGCAATAATAACCCACTGTGTGTGTGTGTATGTGTGTGTGTGACAGGCCCTCAAAAATATGGATTTCTGTTTTGAAAATTGTTTTTCTCGTTTTTGGACGAATTTATTTTTGGTAAAATGCCATATTTCATTTCTACGCAGCCATTTCATTGTGAATTGTGGAACTGAACACAACAAACAAAAACAAAACTCAAGCGCTGGCTACCCCGCAACCTCCTGCGCAACTTAAGCAACAGCTGATCGGTACCAACAACCTGACCTAACAGTCTGTCACTGTCTCGCTCTCCCTCCTCTAGAAGTGTGTCTGCTGAGAAACGCCGTTAGATTCAAAACGTTACAAAACTTTTACGAAAATGTTTCAAATTCCAAGACCCTCGCGGTCAACGCTTCACTGCAGCCTGGCGGCCCTGGCTACGTTGCTGCTAATGACCTGGTAAGTGCCAACCATAAATTGTACAATCATACATACATATGTCCATTTTAAGTACATATCTTCGAATTGGGTCAACAGCCAGAACATTAACGACAATTTCTATAGCCGGCGACAAAAAATCGTTCAATGCGGCTGAGAGCTGGCGCAGCACAGCACAGCACAGCCAGCACGCCGCGTGGCCAATTTCAAAATACAGAAGAAGAAAAAAGTTGCAATGTTTTATTTTAAGAATATATGTGTGTACCTATGTAAAATGCGCTCGATATGTGGACATATAAAGTATCTACAGAGCACACTCGATAAGGTAAACGCCCCCTGTGGGAGGCCGAAAGTGCAAAAAAAAAAACATTTCGTCAACTTCAAAATTAAGTGAACTAGTTAAAGCTAGAAAATAAACAAAATAAAGCTAGACTTGGAACTTTAAGTATCCCTAGAAGTGGTTCGATTTTCGGCTCTCTTGACCTTCCGAATCTGAACCCAAACCTGGCCTCTTTTTGGATAATAAATTAACAATAAACTACCTTAAGCAATCTTTTGTTAATATCGTGAATGTTCACTCAAAAATTGTGCCATAAAATGTCATCTGAGTTAACAATATTTTGTTAATAAAAGGATTAGAGAAAAAAATCTATAAGAATCTTCATAATTTAGCCCCCACCCATATTAGCCTCTGTTATTTTTAAAATCCTCGACTCCAACGCTTATTTCATAAAATAAAAGCTTAATATCCGGTTGAACCGCTTCAAAAAAAAGTAGCTTGTAGATTATTTTCACCTTTTTATTGGCTTGGCTACGAACCAGATCAAATGTGGAAACCAGCTTTCGATGTATCAAATTTTGCTAGAGAAACACTTGAACACAATTTCTCACAAGCGAATCCGAAGGACACAGTTTGAGAAGCGATTTATGGTTAGTTACTTCAAAGCTGGCGAAAATAGCTAGAGAAGGTGACCGGGTGGTGTGTAAGCTTTTTAAGAAAAACAAACTTTCATTTGATGTTACCCGAGGCGAACGCGCGACCTCTTGCTCAGCAGGCACACACACTACCCGCTGTACCACTCGTTTTTTTTTTGTATTTATATAGATGAGTCCGAAAACCTTTTCTTATTTGTTTACGCTGGAATCGCTTCATATTTTTTCAATATTGGGGAATCAGGATTAAAGGGACAATAAACTTTACTCAGCAACAAAAGCTAAGTTTAAAGTCTAACAAAGACGATATAGAAGGTTGCCATTCGTGTCTGTGACTAGCACAACATTTTCCATTTATCCCTATAAGCATTGTTATTAGTCTTTGCTCTTTTTAGCTATATTTAACAGTAGATTATGCCATTTTTGGCACCACCCTAATAAAAAAAATCAAAACACCGCCAATGTCAAACGGTCACACTGCATTGCGTTTGCTTACAATGAGTAATTTGTTTACATTTACATTGTTTTCATTAATAAAAGTGAAAATATGAGTATTTGGATGATATTTGGAGAGCAGAGGGGATGGGCAATGCCTTGTGTTTTATTTTGTACTTTGCTGCAGGCTGCTGTATCCATTGTTGTCCATTTGGGAATGTTTGCTCTACCCAGCTAAACTTAATCAGCTGTTAAGCCAGTCAAGGTTGCGGCGTCACTAGTTTTGCGCCGAGAATTAGCGAAAACATTTTGTTTTTTTGAAAACTGGTAATACTAAGAGACCAGTCGGCAATTTCAATTTAGTCTGAGATTGTAATACTCGTAGGGCCGTTTTCTAAGCTACTAGACCTGCAAATAACTAAGCAAAATCTTAGTTTATCTCACACATAGCAGCTATGTAGAAGATGAGAAATCGGCATTAATATATATAAGGCTAGTTAAAATGAGTCCAGATTTTATGTTCAATTAATAAATTTACAGACCCTTTGACTTGTCGATGACATGAACCGAATGAACCGGTTCGGCATTTTTGAACAGATTCTTGTTTAATAAGCGGTTCGGTGCGGTTTAGGTTGGGCCCAAAACCGGTTAGCATTCTTGTCAACTTTTAATAAGTTGATAATTCATGTCAGTCTCTATATAAAATTAGTTACATCGCTTTGTGTATACTTTTCACTCCACAAATCGGAAAAAATGTTTGGAAAACAAATCTTAAATATTGTTTAGTTCACATAAAGTATCATAGAATCTCATTTCCGAATATTTTATGAATTTCTATTAAAAGTTCTTATATTTGAATTTATCAAATCTGTGTCAAATACTCCCTAGGTTAATCATAACGTATGATTACTGTATATGATGCTTACATCTCTTTGTACGTGCTAAAACACCTTCGTTTTTGGCCCGTCGTTGACGTGCATATACTATACATATATATAAATCTCTATAAAAATGTCATTCCATGCTCCACCCTTCTACTCTTCGCGTTGGCCAATTTGAAAGCACATTTCTCTGTGGCGTCGCAATTAACCAAAGAAAGAAAATTCAATGATTTGTACGCAGCTTCAGCGCTCGCCTGTTACAATATATGTGCATACATACATATGGGATGTATGTACTCTCGTACTCTACTTCCGTATTGAAAAGGGGGAGGTACTCTATGTGCCGATTGTATTAGTTTTGTTCAGTCAACAGAACAACAACAACAACAACAGCAACAACAACGACTGCAGCTGTTATGCAGCTTAAATTATCAAATCGATTGATGATATCGTCCCCCACCTACCTATAAATGGTCTAACCAAAGTGCGAGAGATAATTAATCTGAGACTTTAGGAAGTAGCAGAAAAAAAAAACACACAAAACACCACAAAAAGTTAAAAACAAGTCGTCATCATTTCGGAGGGCAAAAACAAAAACCGAAAACCAAAAATTAATACGAAAAATAAAAACAAACTAAAGCCATAAATCATAGGCAAACGAAACTGATAGTGCGCTGATACCATGGAGAGAAAGGCAGGCATTTTTTTTTGAAAGAAAACAAAACTATCCACAATACATTTAAATATAGGCATGGACTAAGAGTCTTGAGTGTCACCAGACCAAACGGACTTCTGAAATGAGCAATTCGGCTGTCTTGCACTTGATAAACTTAATCGGAAAAGAAAGTAAATCGAAAACGCAATAGCTTTTAATTCCAAAAGCAAATTCATGGCCCACTCGCGAGAGGGGAAATATAAATCGATATCAAATATCGGAATTCACATAATCGATATCTTTTTTATCGAGTCCATTAGATATCGATACATCGTTGGTCTATAAATCGATATACAAAACAAGAAAGAAAGTCGGTCAAGCCCGACTATAACATACTCTGTACCAAGAAATTTTGTCTTTTGATCATAACTCGAAAACCGTTCATCCGATCTTCTTCATTCCTTTGGCGGATCGATAAGTTATTCTAATAACTAAATATGTCCAGAAGGAACAAGCCATCTATCTTCAAAACTGTGGGAGATATGACGTTTTTTCTAAATTGCGGGGGCGGGAGGGGGCGTGGCCAAAATTGAAAAAAAACTTGATCTGCCTGCAGACATAAGAAGCATATGTCCCATACACGTCAAACCTCTATCTCTTACCATCTCTGAGATCTGTGCGTTCATACGGACAGACAGACAGACGGACAGACGGACATGGCTATATCGACTCGGCTGTTGATGCTGATCAAGAATATATATACTTTATGGGGTCGGAGATGCTTCCTTCTGGATGTTACATACTTTTGCACAAACTTATAATACTCTATGTACCTACGGTACTGAGTATAATTAAAAGATCAACTAAACAAGGGTATCCGTTTTTAATGATCTTTTCGATGGGAAATGCTATAACTACAATTGATTTCAAAAGTACCTTACCATAAAATAATATGTAAATGGGAAGTTAACAGATAAATCCTTCGTTTTTAAACCGGGAGCGTGAATTTTTGGGAATTGTGTATTTCGTACTCTGTTCCAAAGGTTAAGATTCCGACCCTATAAGCCTTGATAAGCATCAACAGACCAGTCGATATATCCATGTCTGTCTGTCCGTTTGAACAAACAGTTCTGAGAGTCATTAAGGAGTAAGAGGTTTGTAGTGAATTGGACATACACTCCTTTTACTTCCAGGCAGATCAAGTTTATTTTCAATTTTATAATTAGACAGCGGATTTTGCATATTATGCCCTTGCAAAGGGTGTTATAATTTTGCCCAGAAGTTTGCAACGCATAGAAATATTCATTTCCGACCCCATAAACTATATATATTCTTGATCAGGGTGACGAGCTGAGTCGATTGAGCTTTGTCCGTCCGTCCGTCCGTCTGTCTGTCTATTTCTACGCGAACTTGTCTCTCAGTTTTGAAGCTATCGAGCTGAAATTTTGCACAGAGTCTTCTTTTTGCTGCACACTACTAATATGTCGGAACCGACCGGATCGGATGACTATATCTCATAGCTCCCATAGGAACAATCGGTCGGAAAACTAGTTTTAGTATGAAAAACTTTTTTCTTTTCAATGGAAACCTGTCCAAACTTTGTAATCGTAGGTTTTATATGTTTTTTTATAATCCTACCAGTTTTTATTAAAATCGGACAACTATATGGTATAGCTGCCATACAAAAGATAGGTGTGAAAAACAGTCTTAGTTAGGAAAACTTTTTTGTTTTTAATGGTAGCATCCTGCAATTTTGTATTTGTTTGTTTCTCATGCTTTTACATAATTCTACAAGTTTTTGTCCAAATCGGATGACTATATCATATAGCTCCCATACGAACGATCGGTCGGAAAATGGGAAAAAGAGTGTTTTTTTTTTGAAAATATTTAAGCGAGCACTTGCAAGGGTATAAAAACTTCGGCACAGACGAAGTTAGCTTGGCTTTCTCGTTTTTTTCTTTCTGTACTATTCGCAAATGTTTTGGTACTCTTATTGAACACATTCGTACTCGAGAACCATTAAATGCATCCACTACAGCTTGACAAAAGTTTTTGGCGTCAGCTGCTACGAAAAAGGTAAAATATTTTGGATGATGCGCCCACTGGAAATCACCCAAACCTTTGTGTATCGTACCGTGAAGTTATTTGAGCGCACTGATGGAATAAAAGACCGTGCACTGCCGTTAAAGATCGAATTCGTCGAAATCCACTGCGCAAGCTGAAAATCATGTCTGGTGAGGCACACCGGTCACATGCTCACAACAACATTATAACAAAAACGTAGAACCAAATCGAAAGCTTTACGTCGCCAGTGCACAAACAATGCCCACAGAAAAAATTCAACATAAAGGAATCGTTCAACAAGCAGATCGATCGATAAGAGTGTATCGGTATCAAAACAAGCGTCTCATTCCGCGAGGTTTGTAGGGGGGGGGGGAGTCGTCTATGATGGGCTGAACGAGATCCATTTTCGTGAAAAAGGAGTATCAATCCGACGTTTTCGAAAAGGCACGACATTATTATTATTTCAACAAGACTACACTCCAGCTCACAAGGCAAAAACGACTCCAACATCAAATTGGCCTGCTGGTAGCCCAGACCTGAAACGATTCGAACAAACTACAAACTGTGGTCCGTGCTCGAGGCTATGGCTTGCTCTGCTAGATGAGTGGCTAGAAGGAACAAAGTTTTCAAAAATATTCCAACCGTGTGTATCAAAACAATTGCGATTCCTGTAAAAAACATGTCATTGAACTCATTTCTATTAGCTCTGCTGAAGTACCGCCACACTCCCGCATAGGGCTCGATCTTTCTGCCTAATCTTTCAACAAATCCACTTACGCGCCGCCCCGTCAACAAAACTTGTTTTCCACTTTCAGGCAATGAATCAGTAAAGATCCCCTCCCCCCACCACCCCTTTTCTTCTTACGTATTTATACGCTTGCCTATCTTATCTGTTCGCTTACAATTTGCAAATACTTTACACTGATTGCGAAATGTCTCAGGGCACCGGTCGGACAACCTTCCACACAAAGTCGGTATACCCGTGTCGCGGCAAGGGGAGCGGGCGGGTGAATAGACGGAATTGTTAAACAACGCAAATCGTCATCATCAGCAAAAGCCAAAAAAAAATAGAATAAATAGAAGACCAGGTTTGACCAGGTTTCGTTTTTCTTGTATTTTTTTTGGAGAATGTTTTGCTTCCTGTTAGAACATGTTTCGCCGCCGCCGCACACAAGCTATTTGAAGTATTTTGCCCTAAACATTATTAACATTATTGGCGGGTCAACATATATTTTGCCCAGTTGCCATTCGTCGCTTGTTAACGCCAGTTCATCACAACTCTTTCTTCTTGATCTTCGCAGGGTGCGTCCGCTTGGCGTGCTGTTCCTGGGTCTGCTCAGCTATTGGTTGTACTGGACACGCTGCAGTTTTCGCATTGTTCTCACACCCGAGCTGCGCGGCAAATTTGAATCTTGGCTACAGCGGGCCGACCATTGGCGGCACAATTCACCCAGCATGTTTTGTTTGGTCAGCAGCGGTTGCCTGGGCACTTTGGCCATTTTGGGACATTTGCTATCGGGGTCGACTTTGGTGCTAACACTGCTTGTGCTATCCGCACTGGTTTCCACAAAATTCAACTTTCAGTTGCTGAAAATCGAACATAAGGGTGAGTATTGGTGATAATGCAGTGGCAACAAAGGATACGGACACCAGGACGTGTAATCTCACAAATTTTCATAAAGATCGGATAATAAATGGCAAAGTTAAAAAAACGTTGCATACTTATCTGAGCCGCATGAGGTTATTCAACACTAATTGCCCTGAGTAACGGGTATTTCGAAGTAGAAGTTACTGTTACTTTTGCTCTAACGCAATCTTAAAGGGCCACTTCGTGCCCATCGTTGCCCTTTGTCGTTTTTTGTTGCCAATTTGATAGACTCACGTGATTTTGTGGCCACTTTGTACCCAAAAAACAGAAATCTAACTGCTCCACTTTCCTCTCTCTCGCCCTCCTTTCGACCCCAACAGACTTTCACTGGACGGAGAAGCTAAACTACAACAATGTGGAGACCGAGCTGGAGGATGAATTTATGCCCGACGTAAACGAATCGAATCTGTTTGTCTTGGAGCGTGCCAGCGATGTGGCCACTATTAGCTCACCCACCGATGCCGATGAGGATGAGGAGCGTAGCGATGACATACCCTCCGAGCTGCTTATACCCGATGTCATACCCGAAATCGATGAGCACTCCACCGACGAGGATGATGAACTGGCCCCACTGACCAGGCAAACGAAACCGGAGGCCCGAGTTCAGCACACGGATGCGAGTAGTGAGAGTACCATGGAGTTTCGTAAGGGTCATTTTAAGCGCGACTCGTCGCTTTCGACCACCTCATCCTCATCGGAGGAGAGCCTGTCGAAAGGTCTGCAATTTCCCGATCACACAAGCGTCGTGGATGCGGGTGGATCGATGCGCCAGCTAACCGGAGCGGATGAGTCCACTTCCACTGCCGGCAGTGAGCTGATGGCCTTGGCCGTTAAAACCCAGGCACAGGCCCTGCTGGCCAACAGTGGCAAATTGCTGCCCAGTCTAGTGTCCGGCCTGGTGCAATGGGGTGCAGGTAGCAGTGCGGTGCTGGACGCCACAGATGCAGTGCAGCAGCAGCAACAGCAGCGACGCATGGTTACCGCTTTGGATTCATCCGATGAGAGTGACTTTGAGATACTTGAAACGGATGATTTCAAGTAAAATGGAGGATAAGATGAGACCGATACGGTCAGGGGCGTATTACCAAGCTATTATCTTAACTTACATATATACAACAGACACACCCATACACACACACACACACACATGCATATAGTTACATACATATATAATAGAGAGTGAAGGAGATTTGCATGCCATACGTCTTACGTCTTACAAATCTGACAATTCTATTTTGCTATATACTATATATATATATCATTGATCTATACCTATATCTTATGAATATGTTATCTAAGGGTATTAATGTGATTGAATTTTAAGTAAAAACAAAGAGAAAAAACCAATCAAATTGTGAAAACAGCTGAGACAATTGTAAATTGTATTTGCCGTTACCCAACATGCATTTTCGGACTTTCCTTTGGAATTTCAATTGAATAGAGAAAGATGTTGTTGTTGAAACACTAAAAACCGTTGTGAGGGATTCGTTGTCGTCTCTCTTTTAGTCTCAAAATAACTTAGAAAACGAGCAAAAGTGAGGAAGAGACAGAGAATGAATGACTGTTATTTGTCGCAAGACTGTAGATCAGTGTTCGCCCAGAAGAGAGGTCGCAGAAATATGCAGGTTTCTCAGTAGATCAGGTGAGATTCTGTCTTTATTTTAATAAGTTCTATTAATTTTAAAGACAAAACTTGTTCCACCTAGAGAAAATTCGAATTGTTAAGTTTTTTAATAAAAAACTTTAGTGAGCTGTCCAGATTTCGAAGATATGTTTGCATCTGTGACAATAACTAAAACATATCAGCTGTTCCAATGAGACAAGGTTGAAAAGCTGTTTGCTTGGAGCCTAATACAACAAGTAAGGTAGGCAGCTCGCAGTGTGCGCCCTCAGCTAAGTACTTAAAACGTGCAGTGTTTCACCTACTCTCGAAACGTGAGGTTCTTCGCGCAAAATCTCAGTACTTACAAAAAATGGGCGCCGTACCTGAGTGCGCGTGCTTACTGAACTAGTTATTAACTGAAAAGAGAGCGCTCTCCCTACTTGTTATTCCACCCAGGGCCAGCCCATGATGCACAGCAGAAGGGAAGCATTTCTACAACCTTTCGCATAGAGTATCAACTGCCATAAAGCAGCGATGCTCACCCATAACCCCCAGGGGCCGAGTGCAATCGGCTATTTACACACACACACTAGCCGTAAGCAGCGCTCTCGTTGCTTGCATTCGCTGCCGTCGATGAGAGCACACAATACACTCTCACTTTGTGGCCTCTCTCTTCTTGAACATCGCTGCCCTAAAGCAATAAACCAAAGAGAAACACACCGCTATGCTGACAACTTTTCACACAGAAATCAGTCAGCTGTCCGTTAATATATTCGCTCTGCCCGTTTCTTTTTTTTTCCAACCAACATTATTTCTTACGTCGACTATAGTTTTATGGTTAAATTGGCTCGAGTAATTTGTGCTTCATAAACTTTAGTGCTGGTTTGATCTTTGACTAGTTTCAATGGGTTTTAGAGCAGTCGAACAACCACTTACGGCCAGTTAACAGTTGTAGCTTGTTTAACAGTCTCTTAACAGCAGGCAGCAGCAGATTCTCCGCTCTGCATGCTGAGTAACGGTTAAAGCTTTCGTTTCCAATTGTTTAACTCATGATACAACTAGAGAGGTAAGGTGGCGTCAGTGTGAGTTCTCTGAGTTCAGTGCTGCGCGTACTTTTGAAGCATAAGTTTTTGGCAAAAGTACGCATCACACTGACGCCGCCCCACCTGTGTGGTTGCATCATGGTTTAACTGGTGCTCACACACACACTTTGAACTTAACTTTCAGCACATGAATCCCACCAAAATATTTGTAATTTTCGCTTAGTTACTTAGTTATGTGTTTTGTTTCTCTATTACAACAAACAATTTCTCTGTGCTTTGTACATTATTTATCAATAATTGTTATGTGTTAGTCTTTTTTTTTTGTTATTTACGGAGCAGCGGTTTAGTTACTAAAAGATGCTAATTTGCAGTTCGAGTTGAGTTCTAATCACAATTATGTACAAAACACACATACACAAATACATGCATACATAGTATAGGACAACTACTTAATCTGCACAAAAAACAAGGACACACATAACGGCAGAATGAGCAAGAGAAGGAGAAAACGCCAGCGTTTCCCTGGCCACTTTTGTCGTACCCAAATTGTTTTGTGTTTTTTCCGTTTGATTTTGCTTTAAATATATTTTAAGTTGTAATTTAATTTGCAAAACAAAACTAAATGTGATTTTATAAAAACAAAAGAAACTAAAATAAAAAATCAAAAAGACCTCCAAAAATGTCTGTCAACTGTCCTCCTGCTCGGCTTCCTCCTTTGTACTTGAACCCGCCTTTGCCTTGGCACCTTTGCGCAACGGAATGGTGTCCAATATGGCCTGCATCCAGTCCTGGCCAGCCGCCACACGGGAGAGCAGCTCAAACACTGCCAAGGTAAACAAAACTAATCAATCGAAAGAGCTTCCTCTTTCCAACACACACACACTCACCATGATAGGTACTCAGCACCGAGCGCGTTTTCATGTCCACATGCTCGCTAAGCGGCAGTCGGGCGGTTTTCAATCCCGCTTCCGTGGCCCTTTGATGGCACAAGCCCTTGAAATGATTATGATCGACCAGACCACCAATGATATAGGTACAGCCGGGCTGGAGTTTATCCAACACCGTCTCCGCCTCGCAGGTGAGATACACCATTTGCTCCTTCTCAAACACTTGGGTATGTGTGCTGTCGAAGTGGTAGGTCACGTGCCAATTCTCCCAGCCATCGTTCTTCTTGAACACCTCATGTATGTGACCGTCACGTTTGATGCCGGTGAAATGCAACAGACCCGGCTGCTCACTGCGCCGATTAATGGTGTAAATGCGCAGGCATTGCTTCACACATTTTGCTATGTCTCGCTCCTGCATGAGATCATCGTAGTCCAAGTCGATGGCTACACTGAGTGAGGCAGATTGGCCATCGCCGTTGATGGTAATCTGCTGACGCCGTTTCAGCTCCTTACGCGAGGGTCCTGTCCTCACAGGCAGACCCAGTTGTTTGGCCTCATGTCGCTTCTGTTTCTGGCGCTCGCGTTCACGTTGACGTCGCAGCTTGCGCAGTTCGGCATATTCGGCCAATTTTTTTTGTTTCTTTAGCTGGTTCTTGCTCTGCGGAGTGCCGGGTGTGGTGCCAGGACAATTGCTAAGACTAAGAACAGCCGGGGGCAGCGGCTGAGAGGGCGGCTGTTGTTCTTCTTCCATAACAAAAAAATGTGATTGAGCAGGAACAGCTGAGCTGCCGCTTAGCGATGTGACGGATTAAGGTCGACGGCTAAGTTTATATCGATATTTGGATATATCGAAATTGCGCGCTCACGAGCCGCCAGGTCTGTCTCTTTTGGCTCCCGCTGCTCTTTTGAACCGTGATCAAAGAGCGATTCCGTACCCTGTGCAGTACACATCGGTCGTATGAATGCTCCGCGTCTGTCTTTTTCTCAGCACGCGTTCCACCGCCGTTAATTTACGGTGTTTGATAACTGCAACAAACTGCAGTTTATGCCCAAAATAAAAGCAGCTGACTGAATGTTTGATTTAAAATTTTTTTTTTCCTCTGGCCACTATCGATATGCTTTGTTTTACCTATCGTCTAGTATGTCATCTCTAATGCTTAGCTCTAGAAAGCGAAATCAGCAGATTTTTTATTATTGTTGTTGTTGCTGCTCCTGCCGGTTGGAAAAGCGAATTTCAATACAAATTGAAGTAAATTTTCACATTCTCACACTGAACCGGCACAAGTCAACATATCCATAACAATCCAGTTTCACTAACATCGGCCTCACCACAACAATTATACTAAAAATAACCAACTCAAAAAAAAATATCGGATCGGATCAGTTCGTAATCCTCAACCAAGAGCCATGGTAACGGTGGCACTGCTAACACGTCTCCTGGGTGGCCCCGGCACCCAGCAGCGTACCGCCTTTGTTTGTCAGCGACTGCTGAAATCTACACCAGCGCCATATAACACACGCTGCCTGAGCAGCTGTCTCGTGGGCAGCAACAGGAGGAGTAGCAGCCATCGCAGTTTGAACGAGGATAGCATGTTGACACCACTGCTGGCCGCCACCAAATGTAGAAGCTATGCACGCCTCAGCACCAAATCATCGACGACACACTGTGCCAACAAAACGGACACCAAGGCCTCATCCACATCGGCCAGCGAACTGTTTGGCGAGGCGGCCAATATGGGTCTGTTTGCCAAGTTCAAGCACATGTACAAGCAATACTGGTATGTGCTGATACCGGTACATGTGCTGACATCGATTGGCTGGTTTGGCGGTTTCTACTATTTGTCCAAGAGGTGAGAGCAAAGTAGTTGCGTTGCTCTAGGAGCACATTTGTTTGCGTAAGACAGCGGAACTTAAGCCGGGTATACTTTCACATATTTTCACAGAAAGACCGAACATGGAAGCTTTGTCTTAATCGAAGAACACCTTTGTTCTTCGGTTCGTTGTATTGAGGTACTCTAGTACTTTCCTTCCTAAAAAACATCTTCCGAATCACTCACCATTGAGCACTGGTTTATCTGGGATACCTGATAGCGCTTCACAAAGCCGCCGAGCATTTAATACAATGGCCAAAATATAGTTTAGGAGATATTTTAAGTCATCCCTGCTCCATTAAATTTAATTAACAATACTAGGTTAGGTTCCACAGGTGTCTCCCACTTCAGCCACATGGTCCCGTTGCAATGCCATTCGTTCGCTGCCCTACTAATCCCTAGGGGGTGTTCAATCCTGACCCATTGAATGTCCCCGAGAGGTTAATTAGGAGGGGTTGATCAAGTATCCCCAGTCTTTTTCTACTCAAAGTGGAACCATGACACTATAGGTGTTGCTCCATTTCCTCCTATTCCTTATATTCACCGATCCTGCACCTTTAAATTGGTGTTCCATAGTTCGGAGAGACATTAGGAATCTCTTTTTTTTTAAACTTGGGGAAACTACACACAAATTTTAAGCATGTGAAAGACATAGCTTTTAATATGGTTCCATTCTAAATTGTTTTTGTGAGCACTAAGCTAAATACTGCCAAGTGCTCTTGGTTAATGCTGAGAGTGCAAGAGAGAATCGTGCTTCTACCCTGTCCGCTGTGCTTTTAATTTGATTTACTTTTGTCTCTTTCTTAGTGGTGTGGATGTGCCTGCCTTACTGCAGTACATGCATCTGAGCGAGACGATTATTGAGAAGGTGCAAGGCTCGGATATGGGACACTATGCCATTGCCTATCTGTGCTATAAAGTGGCCACACCCCTCAGATATGCTCTGACCCTGGGTAAGCAGTAAATCCAAAATTGCAAATTTCGACTAGTTTATTCCATTCCGCCCCCTCCCTTCCTTGCAGGCGGCACCACCGTGTCCATCAAGTATTTGGTACAGCGTGGCCACATCAAGCCCATGCCCACTAAAAATGAACTCATCAAAATGTATGAGGAAAAGAAGGCGACGCGTGCCAGCGCCAAGGCGGACAAGGCCGAAAAGGATGAAACTCGCAAATGACCATTGCCCGATCCCGTGCACGTGCCGGTTGTTGCCCCCAAGCGGCGGCGCTCAGTTGACTTGTTGCCTTTTTTGTTTAACTGTTTGGCCCGTCTTAGTGGAGGCAGGTCCATGTCGAATTTAACTTTCACTCGACGCCTGACCAGAACTACCCAACGTACATCATTAACTGCACCCAGAGACGGCGGCGGCGGCAATAACTCAAACGTTTAGGAACCACCCAAGAGAATGCTTTAAATTATATATTTCGTAGTTTTTCCGTTGTTTAGTTATGAAAGATCACAAAAGGCTGCGGCCACACAAACGATAAGTAAAAAAGTAGCAGTATGCAATCTATTTTTTAAATGTACAAAAATACACAAAAGTTGTTGAACAACAATTAAAAAAAAAGAACTTCAACTTGATAACTGAACTGAAAAAGCCGTTAAAGTGGATTTCGAGTGTGGCCAGACCTGGTTGATGGTGCTGACACTTTTGATTTCCCCCCGCTAAGTTTCAAACGTGGAGCGGCAGAAAAACTGGCCTATTTTGAAGAAGCTATTGAAGGTTTCGTGGACATAAAATGTAAAACTTGATGTCAGGATGTCAATACAAAAAGCCCACTGTGCTGTACAAAATATATAAAATAAACTTGCTATTGGGCATTTCGTTAAACATTTGGTTTCGGTTGTTTTGTTTATTTAGAGCCGCGTGTGAAAAAGGGAAATTTAACTTAATTTGCCTGCATGTAAAGTTTATGTCCCTTAAATGTCAAACCTGTAGAAGAAGCCAGCCACACACTGCATACATTTGTTGTTGCAATCGTCTCGACTAGAGATGGGGCGGGTGTCGTGTTTTGCTTCGTGTCACAGACGCGCACGACGTGTTCCTTGAATCCAAAGCTTTTTCAATAATTCACATTGGAAATATTTATCTAAAAAAACCACGAAATGTTATTTTACTTAAGAGTAAATTATATTTTAAGTATTCAATATACCAATGTGTTCCACAAACCATCTCCGACCCAAAAACAACCAGATTCCCATACGATTAGTTTATGTAACCAAACTTCGTTTTCGATCCCATATTAATAAGTATCATCGGCTTTTGAAATAAGCGGGTCGGTTCGGTTATAAACCGGCTCTGCTTTTTATTTAATACTTTTACACATTTATTGGTGAATCCTTACACATTAACTCCGGGTCTCCTCCTTGAAAAATGCCCATATGCTGTTTTTAAATGGAAAATCACATCGGCTAAGTTTATTTTAGAATAGTCCTTAAATTTTGTATCTAGTTTATTTGTCTTAAGTTCAATCATTTAAATTGCTTGTTTGGTTTCAAACTTTTGGAAACCCCTTGAAAAATGCTTATGTGGGACATTGAGCAACCTTTTATTTTGGTGTGGCCGTTTGACCAGTCCAGCGCATCCTCCCATCACTCTCACCAGTTAGCCAAATTTTTGGTTATCCCCCTGGCTTTGAGTTAAAATTCGTCACATTTTGTTGTGTCTGTCAGTGAGTGTCGCTAATTTTAGTTTCGACTTGAGTTCGGGGTGCAAAAAAGGACGTTTTCCAAATTTTAGGGATTTAATTTTGAATTTTTCGTCGACGAAGGTATCGAAATCAAAGTTTGGTGACAGAGAGAACTAGTCAGCAGAAGGCTTAAGAATGCCACGTGGCAGATTTGTAAATCACAAGGGCCGTTGCCGCCAGTTCACGCCTGTTGATGAGCTGCAGCAGGAGCTGGAGGAAAGCCACATGTCCAGGCCCAGCAGTGAGGCGGACAACGAGGAACCTGTTAAGGGGGCCAGCGAGGTAAGCAGCAGTTCGACGGACTCCGATGTTGGCTCCGAGGAGCCAATTCCCAACGAAGTTGTGGCAGTCGCCGGCCCCAGCGACCGTGCTAAGACCAAGCGGCAAATGGTGGGCGTTCATGGTCTGATTGAGATATCGAACCCAAATCGCCCATCTGATCCGAATGCGCTGAAGAAGTCGGCGTCGCTAAAGCTCAACCAACTGCCAATGCCGGCCAAAGAGAAAGCCGGCGAGGAAAAGACGGTGGATCATCGGCGTCGGGACAGGGAACGGGAGCGGGTGCGTGCCCAAAATATGCAAAAGACCAACGAGGCCAAGGCCGATCTGGCGCGTCTGGCGCTGATACGTAAGGAGCGTGAGGCGGCGGCTGAACGGCGCCTGGCTGCCAAAAAGGAGACTCTGGTCATTCCCGGATCTGACTCGTTGACTTCTCTGAAGAAGAGCAATGCCATGAAGGCATCGTCAGCTGCTACAACAGCGGGCCGACGAAATGGCAACTTGGTGGCTTCTGAGTCACAGGGATCGGCCATCAATGCGGCTGCGGCTGCTCGCCGTAAGGGCCGCAAGACGAAGTAATGTAAAAACCAAATCCATAACAAAAAAAAAACAATCCAAGTAAGCACTGATTTCCCTCAACCCAAATCCTCTATCGTAGTAGTCTGGCACATTAGTGTTCCCCCAGTCGTAGTCTGAGTATTTTGGGTCAGTTCATTTCGATTTTATTTCATGCTCATTTCGATTTGTAAATTTTTAGAACTGCTCACACGTAAAGATCAAAAACCAACACGGCACCGGATATTCTAAATTGTATTGTAACCCCAATTAAACACCCAAACCACCGACTGACCAACAAGCCACACTTATATGCACACCACTCTGTCGGAAGTGAAACAATTCGTGGTCGCAAGTTAATTAAACTATTTGCACAGGTGAGTGTCTCGATTCAAATTCAAATAAACGTTAAGAACACTTGCGCGCGCTTGCAACACTATTCAGAACACGATTCGCGTTTTCCAGCACTTGCGCCCAAGCAACAGGTAAGCGGCAATAGGAAAACCACAAATTCCAAATTTACTCAAGCGAAATACGACAACAAGACACAAAATGGAGCGCAAATCTTTGAAACGCACACGTTCGGAGGACGAGGATGACAGCAATAACAATGTGACACAGTCCAAGGTCTGGGTGAATCAGAAGATGAGCGACATGCACGACAGAAGCAAAATGAAAGCAGTACATGGTGAGTGCAACGGGAACAATTTTACCGCTATTCTACTTTAACCCCCCAACCTGCAGCGAAAACCACCAAAATGCTGTTTGATGCTGCTGCTGCCATTGATAAACCCACCTCCAATAGTCAGACACAACTGAAAGCTACTGGTCCACCAGCCAGTCTGGTGCGCGGTGGTGGTCCCAGTACCTCAACCTCTTCGTCTACCGCCTCGGCTGAGCCACCCTCTCTGTGCGACCAATATCAACTGCTGGGCGATGGCACCATACTCTTGCGTGACCTACGTCCCGATGTGGCCAATCCAAATTTGGAGCGCAGCAAGTCGCGCTGCTGCCAGCGTCCTACCATAATACACGATACCTGTGCGAACTGCACCATGGATTTGTGCGAGGAGTGTGGCTATTCCTGTGTAGAGTGTGCCCAATTCATATGTCGCACCTGTGTGATGTTGTTGTAAGTGGTAGCGACCTGGTCAATGCCCCCTCCCAGCTCTAATTTTCCCCCCATTCGACTCTTTCAGCGGCAATCGTCCCCAGGAAAAGGAGGATCCGTTGTGCGAGCGTTGTCAAATGTTTTGCGCTTAACACACACATGCCACACAACGCTGCTATGACAGCTGTTTACACTGTTTTGGGTCCTTAAATTTCCAATTCTGCAAAAGTACAAATTTATATACTCCCACATCTATTTATTAAAAAACATTAAATCTCGAAATCAATTATCATCTACACCTTGCCACGGAACTTGTGATACTTCTGATGCTCCTTGACCAGGCTCTCGTACATGCGTGCCCCGGCCTCGCTGCTGGAGCGAAGTATGAAATGGCCAGAGCGATGATCGCAGATGCTAATCAGGTCATGGCAAACGCGCACCAAATGCACCTTCACCTGTGGGAGAGAAGATACACAAAGGTAATGTTAACTTGAGTAAAGGGAAAGTGCTGCTTTAGTCTCACCTTTTCGAACAGCGTGGTGGGTCGCTCGGTGGTCACCATCTGTCTGATAGTGAAGATGAGCAGGAATGGCGCCACTCGCTTAACGGCCAGGGCCTGTGTGCCAGCTATACTGGCCGTTACCGTCGCCAGCTTCAGACCCAAGTCGGCCAGGCCATCTAGCTCCGTTTCACTCAGGTCGTGGGCCTTGCGCTCACTGCGATAGCAAACAATGGCCTGGATCAGATCCTGACAAAGGGCCGTCAGCTGAGGAGCCCGATCCGACATGAGGTTACCATGCTGACGCAGCAATATCATACAATTGTCGGTAAGCTTCGCGTACAACTCCACAAACTGTGACCAAGTGCCGCCGGCTTTTAGATACCGCTTAATATCCACATCCAACATGGAGCCCAGCAGGCAGTCCAGCGTTTCTCCTGTAATTGGAACAGTACGATTGCTGGCCAGAGCATGCTGAGCCTCTAATAGACGTAGCACATGATGGGCGTAGAACGAATCCGAGGGCTCGGGCAGCCGCAGGGCCACATTGACGCTGATCAGCTCAAAGTATTCGTTGAGCATCTGCGAATAGAGGAGATTTTGGTTGGACGGCAGCGGAGAAAATGATGCAGAAGCTCACTTACCGCTCCCTTGATGCTGCTCAAAGAGCACTTGGCAAACAGGCTCAACAGTATGAGCACATTTTGCAGATTAGCGTGCTGCTCGGCCGTCTCGGGACGCTTCATCTCATCCACCTGGGCACTGAGGCGTCGTAGCAGCAGCAAGAAATCCTCATTGGTCTTATAGCCAATTATCAATTTGATGGCGGGCTCCAGGCAATGGATATCCATCTGCTTGCTCATCTGAATATCGTCATTGAGTTGGCGCCAATAGCTGCTTAGCACAAACTCAATCTCATCCGGATCCAGATGCAGCTGCTGACGATGTGTAAGGGCCACATTAAGCAGGCGGATGGCATGAGCATTGCGATAGTTGAGAGAATGGCCCAAATAGATCTTGCAGATGCGTCGAAAGTTATCATCGATGGTAAAGGTCGCATCCTGCTTGGCGGCCCGATTGATGCAGCTGCTCACATAGGTGGCATAGCCGCCCAGTGTGACATCCACAAAATCTTTATACAGAGAAGCCTCCTTTTTCTTCGAGCGGAACTTGTGCGACACCATTTGGCCATATATCTCCAACAGGGGCTGCAAATGGCGCTGTAAGCGCCTTCCCTGGCTGCCAGTGGCTCCCGCCAGCGTCTCGATGGCCAGCAAGAGTAGACGACACTGCTCCGGCTGCAGTTTGTTGGTGGCCGTCAGCTGCTCCTGCAGATGCTGGGTGCAACTGGTGAGCAGGGTCTCACTGCCAGTGGCCTGACGACGTATACAGCGGGCAAAAAGTGTTTCATAGAAATTCCAACCCAACGTGGAGGAGCTGGGAATTATGGCCAGCAGTTGGCTGAACTGGGGAAAGTGACTGCAAATGGGCAGGGGCTGGCCAAAGTGCATCAGATCTGTGAAAAACAAGTTGTGGTAGCTAATAAAGTGTCTTTAAGGATTTACAAATGTAATTACTTTTACAATTACTTCGGTAATTGTAGCTGTAAATAGAGATTACTGAGAGTGGGAGCCAAACGTTGCATTAGATCAAAAGACGTCGAATTGGAAACTGCTGTCTCCAGAATCTTTCTAGTGGGCGAGTAGCCTCCCATCAAAGGAGACGGTTAAAAGGTGCGACCTTAACTCAGGGCGTCGCCAACAGATTATTCTCTACACCATCCAATCATCATCTCTAGCTTTAGCACCAAAATATCCTTGGAAAATACTTCATAGGATCGTTTATTTCTTTATCATAGTTGCAAAGGCACCCAAAACTATGGAAAACCTTGAAATTATTTACTTGTTCGAAGTAGAGGACAGACCTCTGTCTAAATATGTTGGGCTCTGTGACTGGAAATCATATTCCGGCTTTTATTTTGCGTGTTTGACCCAAACCCAAGCATGAAATAGGGCCGACAGGAACGAAAACGACAGCATCAGTTCCATATTCGTGCAAGTTCTCGATGTCAGCCCATCTCTACATTCGGGAAGCGTGATTTTTAATGCTATTTGGCTATTTCCAGTGTACATTTTTCCCTTCATAATGCTCTGTAAGGTTTGCCATTTCACTACGAATGGACTTACAAGCGAACAGCGTTTGAAAGTGATCGGTCTTGGAATAGTAGAATAAGAGTCAATGGTCTACACTAAGAAAAATCGATCTATAAAGCTGTGGGAGCTGTAACGATGTTTCCAATTTGCAGTGGCGGGAGGGGGCGTGGCAAAAATTGAAAGAAAAATGAATCCGCCTGCACTATCCCTTGCCATCTCTAAGATCTCTTTGTTCATAGGAACAAACAAACAGGACATGGATAAATCGACTTGGCTATTGATGCTGAACAAAGGAGATGCTTCATTTTGGCTGTTACACAAGCTAAATATCAAAATATCAATATAAATATCAAAACTTCAAGCACAATTACTCGGTACAATTACTGAAGTAATTGTAAAAGTAATTAACTCTTTGTAATATTCACTGAATAATCGTGAAACCAAGATACAACAATTTTGAATTTCAAAATAAAGAAAGTAGCGACTACATTACAGCTCCGGTATTTACCTATAAGTTGTTCCAGCACCAGACGAGCTGGCTCCCCCTGTTCCGGGCTGCTTGTTAGGTCCTTGTAGAGGGCGAACAACATAAGCCAGAGGCGTGACTTGATGGGACTGCTTATTTGGGATAGCGGCAGCTTTTGCAGTGACTGCACCAGCTCCAAGGCACAAGGTAATAATGTGTCTTTGGCGGGCTTTTTGATCTGCTGGCTTATAACCTCCGCCAAGGCGGTCTCATCCGGGGACTCGTCCAGTTTCAGTTTGGGCAACAGTGCGCCCTTAACCTTGGCCTCCTTAATACTCAAGGCATACTCCTGAATAAGTTGTGAGGTGAGCAATTCGACGCTTTCGGCATCCTCCAGATCTTCATCCACATGTCTCTTCTGTTGGATTCTCAGCTGCTTTTGGGCCCGTGTGAGCCGAGCCAGCTGTTGAGGTTTTACCAGATCGGCCAGTGAGTCGGTGCAGCCAGAGCCACGCTCGTCTTGGAGTAGCCAGCCTACTTCGGCCAACTGCAACTCCAGGCGCTGCATTCGCCGACGGCAGGAGCTCTTGCCAAAGTTGTGCACTCGCTGCTGCAGTAGTGTCCACTCTGCTGGAGGCAGGAAGCCATGCAGCTTCAGCGAACGGCTACTACGAGCTACTCCATCAGGCCAGTAGTGGGCCAGCATCAACTCCAAGCCACTTGCCCGTTCTGTACACTCAAGGAACGCATTCATGAGCCGTCGATTGTGCTCCTGGCTGAGCAGGCAACGGCCAAACTGCTCCAGCACTTCCGAAGTGTGGTCCAATTGTTTCTCAATCTCCAGCTGATTCTGATGCAGCTGTTCGGCCAGCCGTGTGCCCAGCAGATATTGCGTGAGCAGGGCTGCATGCAGCTCGCGGGCAAAGTCTAGATTGGAGGGCAGCACGGCTGAGGAATTTTCTTTGAGCAGTTCGCTAAAGGAATGCAGCAGAGTCTTCCAGATCACTATTGAGGGCTTGGTCATCAGATGACTAACTAGTTTGGTGAACGCCGCGCCGGCGGAGTGACTGGGCCAGGTGTGGTCCAGCTGTGCGAAAGCATCGTGGGCAGAACTAGCTGATGTTGGTGAACTGGAGGCAAAGATGAGTTGTAGATAGGGCTCCGCCGCCTGCTGCTGCTGCTCTTCCACCATCTCCAGTCGCATTTTCTTGCTGTCGGCCACTTGCAGCTGGTACTTGGCCAGCCATTCGCCCAGCGACTTGAGCAGATTCATGATGAAACGTTCGGCTCGACTTAGCCTTCGGAACATGTCCAGCAGCTGGACTAGATACTGTGAATACAGTTCCAGTTCCTCGGCAGTCTGCTTGGGTGTAGTCATCAGCCAAATGGTTATCTGATAGACGCTGTGCTCGAGAAGTAGCGGGTTGAGCCGCAGGGCCGCACGAAGCAGTATAAGCACTTCGCGCAGATGCGACTGCTTGTGTTGACGGACCAAGTCGAGCAGCTGCTCGCTTAGGTATGTGAAGGCGGATTGCTGCTTCTTTTTGTTGGGATTTGCCTGATCCATGTTGAATTGCAGCGAAATGTCATGTTTCCTAAGAGACTCCAGCAGATGTGCAGCCAAAGCCAGAGTCTCCTCTGGCTTGGTAAGGCCGTCGTCATCAGCTTTGAACACAAACTCAAAAAGTTGCACCAAATGGGTGTTTTCGAAGCGGTAGTTGTACAGTGCCGCCTCCAGTAGGATGAGACGCACATAAAGGGGCAGCCGCTGATTGCCAAGACGGTTCAGCTGTAGCAATACGCTCTGCTTATCGCTGAAATGCTTCTCCAGAGCTGCCCACTCCTCAAAACAGGTCAAATGCAAGTGAAGCAACAGTTCCACCAAAGGACAGACTACCTGATCATCGTAGGCCTCCAGCAAGGGCTGCCATTTCTGAGCTCGTTGGGCATAGTCGGACAACTGTCTCACCAGCAGCATGAGAAAATCAGCATGGGTTTCCTTCGGCTCCGCGAGAGATTTCTGATAGCATTTGAAGACCCTGGCATAGCTTTGCATCAAGAGCTGGCTATCGGCTCGTAAAGCATCTTGATTAAGTTCCGAGTTGAGCACACTCTGCAGCAGCTCCAAGTGTTGGGATTGCGAGCTGAGAACTTGGATTAGCCGCGATTTGCTGTCCAAGCTGACCAGGCCGGGCTGTACACGTAGCTGGAACAACTGCTGCAGTTGAGGCTCCAACACAGTCAAGTCTTGCTCGGTGGGTAGGGAGTCTGCCAGCCATTTGATGATCACCTCGTATTTGCGGGGGTAGGAAAAGTCGACTGATTGCCAGACCTTTAACGCGAAGTCCAAGCGAGCCGTAAAAGGCTTCTGGGAGTTCTGTAGCCAGGCCTTGAGTTCTGGTGAGAAACACGATATAAATACGGTGTACCAAAGTAGGCGTTCCCCTTACTCACCCTCGCCTGTATCCATGTTGAGACCAGAATTCGAAACTGGGTCTGCACGTGTTGAAAAATAGACATCGATAGCTCGACCTTGTCATCGGCAGCAAGTCGATAGTCGATGACGATGAGAGTCGAATTCCGGGTCCATTGTGTTTATTTGTTTTACAGCACTGGCCACGGTGAACTGCCGATGGCAACAGCTGTTTTGCGTTGTTTAGGAAGTTGGAAATTGTTATTTTGTTTTTCTGTACAAAAATTGTTACATTATTTTCACAATGTTATTGAACTGCGCACGGTTGAGGCTTAGTTTACGTGTCTCGCAAATACGGCGAGCTATTCATTCACCTTGTAACCCCCTGAACAGAAGCATCCACCCACGAATACGACCACCGGCTGCTGCGCCTGCTCCTGCTCGACGAGGAGATCTCCTGCAATTGGCCGCCCGTATGCATGGACATTGCATACGTCGCGGTTTGGCTCAAAGCAGGAAACAGTTGTTCGACAATGCGAAGGGTCGTGCGGTACCCGTGCACATAAACATGGCCAAGTCGGAGTATGGCAGGTTGTTCTCATTGATCAAAACAGAAAAATGGACGCTGATGGGTAAGTTCGTGGCTTGCTTTGTGTGGGCTTGGTATAATTCGATTCTGCTTGCAGTGGGCATTGTCTGCCTGGTGATTTCCTCGGCGATATCCATGTCGGTGCCCTTCTTTCTGGGTAAAGTCGTGGATGTCGTGTTTAACAAAACGGGAATGGATAGTGAGGCCCTGAAGAAACTCAGAGAATATGCGATTAGCCTCTTCTGGATCTTTGTCATCGGTGGATTTGCCAATTTTGCTCGCGTTTATCTGTTTGGCACGGCCTGTAAGCCAGGAGGAGATGTACCAACTAAAACTAAACACTCCCATTGACTTTTCAACTTCTTTTAGCCCTTAAAATTGTACGTCTGCTGCGCTCCCGCCTCTATCGTTCGATGCTAATGCAAGAGGTGGGCTGGTATGATACCAAGGGCACAGGCGAGCTAGTGAATCGGTTAAGCAATGATACCTTCTTTGTGGGCATATCGCTAAGCCAAAATGTATCGGACGGACTACGCGCTCTGGCCATGATTTGCGTGGGCACTGGCATGATGGTATACCCCGATTATCTGAACTCCCTGTTCACACCTGCCTAACTGGAGATGCCCTATTTTCCCTTTCGTACAGATATACACCTCGCCACAGTTGGCCCTGGCGAGTGCTTTAGTGGTGCCTGTCATGGCTGGTATGGCCATAGTCTATGGACGTTATGTAAGGAAAATTACCAGAGTGGAACTAGACAAATACGCTGAGATTATGAAATACGCCGAAGAGCGTTTCGCAAATGTAAAGACGGTGAAAACATTCTGTCGGGAACAGAAGGAGGTGGCCGAATTCGATGCCAAGCTGAACGAGGCCTTCCACATTGCCAAGAGGGAAACACGTGCTCGCTCTATATTTTTTGGCCTGGTAAGCTTTTTCAATCGGGAAAACCACTGACCACTGTACACGGGAGAGATTCGAGGATTTGGCTCAGGGGTTTGGTTTAGTTTTAATCGCGGAATAACTCCACGTTTCGAGCAAACCAGACAAATTTACCTAGTGCTGTGTTGTGGATCCTTTAGATAAGATAAGGAAAGGGGGATAAATACGATGTTTTATGCACCGCTGTACCGCTTATCTTGTGAAGGCTGAACCTCTCTGATGAAACAAGCTTTGTCCATTAGTTTATTTGCCTGATAAGCTCTTTACGCCATCACAGAAATCGATCAGATAAATGGTTAGATTATGATTTAGTTATGGAAATGATATTGTTTCGGTTAATATTTCAGTTATGTTTAGGTGATTTCAGTATTTTGATACTGTCTTGGGGGAAAATAGCTTTTGATTTTCCATTTTTTGCAATCTTTAACTTAAGAAGTTTCACATTTCTTAGGAAGGATTAGAGTTTTCGGCTGAAATGTTTTGACTCCAAGACGTTTGAATGAAGGTATATAAAGCTAAAGCTGACATAGGAACCATCGGTGAGAGATGGTTGGTGGCTGTAGGCGATTTTATACCCCTTACTTGAAAGGTAAAATGGGTGAAAAAGAGATCGAATGTTAATGTCATTCTCGTCTTTATATGAAGCAAAACCGTATTTGGCGTAAGTTGTTTGAGTCTAGTGCTGCCTGAATGTTATTATAGTACATTTGATTGATTTTTAATGTAGGGTCCATGCTAGATTAGGTAGGCTTTTAATAATTCCTATGTTTGATACCGACAATTCTCTATCATCTATCTATCTATCAATCAGATTCTGCGATGCTGTAGCGCAGTCAAGTAGCCGAAGTCAACTTTACTCCATTTTTAGCTTTTAAAACTTACAGCCGGTCATCTTTACAAGCTATTGGTGCCAGCTTTTAAGTAACTAGCCAGGAAGAGATTGAGAGGAACTCAACTTGAGCCCTTGGCCAAGTAGTTTAGCAACCAACCGAGGCTTATAAAGAACTTTAGAATCTTGTAGTCAATTCTATGATCGTTCTTGCGTGTCCTAAGATTCATTTGATACCAAACGCCCATTGCAATAGATTGCAAATTTTCCTTTGCCGGAGCTCAACTTTTGCTGTAATCTCTCTCTCTCTCTCTTCCTTTCTAATCCTTAGACGGGCTTCTCTGGCAACTTTATTATCATATCGGTGCTGTACTATGGCGGCACTCTTGTTCTGGATAATGCACTAACCATTGGCGCTCTCACCTCATTCATGCTGTATGCCGGCTATGTGGCTGTGTCCATGAATGGCCTGTCCAATTTCTATAGCCAGCTGAACAAGGGCGTGGGTGCATCGGAACGCATCTGGGAGATACTGGATCGGGAGTGCAGCATACCCATTGACAAAGGCCTGGTGCCGCTGAGCAAGCCCCTGGGTGAAGTTGGATTTCAGGGGGTGGAATTTACGTTTCCGTCGCGACCCGACCATAAGGTTTTGAACGACTTCACGCTTACACTGCTGTCGGGACAGACAACGGCAGTGGTGGGACGCTCCGGTTCTGGCAAGACGACAATTGCCTTGCTTCTGTTGCGTCTCTACGATCCCCAGGCGGGCGTTGTGTCGCTCGATGGAATGGATCTGCGCACACTGAATCCTCAGTGGCTGCGCCATCAGTTGGGCGCTGTCAGCCAAGAGCCGATGCTTTTCTCGGGCAGCATACGGGACAATATCTTGTATGGCGTGAATCCGGGCGATGAGGTCAGCGAGGAGGCGTTCCAGCGGGTTGTGCAGGAGTCAAATATTAGTGAGTTTGCAGCCCAACTGCCTGATGGTCTAGATACGATGGTTGGCCAACGCGGCATGATGTTGAGCGGCGGTCAGAAACAACGTGTGGCCATAGCTAGGGCCCTGATCAAGGTAGGTCAGCGCAGTGAACGCTCGCTCGGCGCCCTGCTGATACTGCTTCTCTGTATTTCTCTGCAGAATCCCAGCATACTTATTCTGGACGAGGCCACAAGCGCCCTGGACGCCGTGTCTGAGCAGCTAGTACAAAACGCACTGGAGCGTCTCGTCAAAGGACGCACAGTGCTGACCATTGCCCATCGTCTTAGCACCATACGCAATGCGGACCAAATTGCCGTGCTCGATTCCGGACAAATCGTGGAGCTGGGCAACTATGATGAGCTCATGAACAATGCGAACGGCGCGTTCCGGGAGCTGGTGGCCAGTCAGGCCTTTGGCACGAACGCACCGTGAGCGCGGGCGCTGCCTTCTTAGGGGAATTCCCAATTCCCGTTTTAAGATTGGGATAAGTAGGGACTCTTATTATTGTTTAGCGGATGGATGCAATGTGTTCAATTATTACTTTATTGAAATATACAGCGGATTGGTGGTCGGAGCGGACGGTTGAAGCGCTGCCAAAGGTTTCAAATTTTGCGCCCTATCGATTATTCACCATTTTACCGCTCCCATACGTTGACATCTGAATGGCCACTACACGAAATGTAAACAAATTAGATAAATCAGCTGTGAGGCAATCGGCATTGTCAACCGCCCCGAACAGACCAGGGCTGCAGAGAAGCTAAATGAAAATTCACAGTTAAATGTACTACTAAATCTCCACTATAAATTGACAAATAAATTGAATATTTTATGTAATACTTGTGCAACCTTTTAGTTCGCTGTTTATCTGCTGAGTTACCAACCACACGCAACAGCTGACCACCGGGCAGTTGGCAACGCGGTCCGCCAGTCACAGTGAGACGTCTGTCAAAGCGATAAAAAAAAGTTGTCTCCGCATTAAAAGAATTCGCAGGTAGTAAATAATTTCAAACATTTCGGTGGGTTTCCTATAGATTTATGTCAAAATAAAATGAAACCCCTGGCTGTGCAGCGCTTAACGCGGCTGACAACTATTCTGGGTCGATAAGCGCTGGGCAGGGGGAGCGCAGTCGCCCCCCTCGACCCGTGGGCCAACTTATGTAATTGTTATGAATTTCGGTTTGTTGCAGAAAAAATGATACGTGCACCGCTGGTCAAGGCGCTGGGCGCACTGGGCTCACCCACACATCAGATCACCAGCCGAGCGGTGCGCACAAGTGCCATGGTGGCCCAGCAGGCGCCGCCAGCAAAGGTCCCCGAGAAGATTGAGGTATTTGTGGACGATATACCCGTGATGGTGGTCCCCGGCACCACAGTGCTGCAGGTGAGTGGAGCGGTCAGCCTTATGCTCTGTGTAAATCTAGCCTTGCCATTTCCGTTTAGGCTGCCGCCCAAATTGGTGTGGAGATTCCCCGATTCTGCTATCACGAGCGGCTGGCCGTCGCTGGCAACTGCCGCATGTGCCTGGTGGAGGTGGAGAAGAGTCCCAAGCCCGTGGCCGCTTGTGCCATGCCCGTGATGAAGGGCTGGCGCATTAAGACCAACTCGGATTTGACTCGCAAGGCGCGCGAGGGCGTCATGGAGTTTCTGCTCATGAACCATCCCCTGGATTGTCCCATTTGTGATCAGGGTGGCGAGTGTGATCTGCAGGATCAGGCCATGGCCTTTGGCTCGGATCGTTCCCGCTTTACCGACATCAATTACACGGGCAAACGGTGGGTATCCTGCCGAGATTCCATTATCCTCAAAAACGAATTCTCTTTGTAGAGCCGTGGAGGACAAAGATATTGGCCCGCTGGTCAAAACCATCATGACACGTTGCATCCACTGCACCCGCTGCGTGCGCTTTGCCTCCGAAATCGCTGGAGTGGATGATCTGGGCACCACCGGTCGCGGCAATGACATGCAAATCGGCACCTATGTGGAGAAGCTCTTCCTTACCGAACTCTCGGGCAATGTCATCGATCTGTGTCCAGTCGGAGCATTGACCAACAAACCCTACAGCTTTGTGGCCCGTCCCTGGGAGATACGCAAGGTGAGCAGCATCGATGTGTTGGACGCTGTGGGCAGCAACATTGTGGTCAGCACCCGTACCAACGAGGTGCTGCGCATTCTGCCCCGCGAGAACGAGGATGTCAACGAGGAATGGCTGGCGGATAAATCCCGTTTCGCCTGCGATGGCCTGAAGCGTCAGCGCCTCGTGGCTCCCATGGTGCGCATGCCCAACGGCGAGCTGCAGGCCGTGGAGTGGGAGGGTGCCCTCATTGCGGTGGCCAAGGCCCTTAAGAAGGCCAATGGACAGATAGCTGGCGTGGCCGGCCAATTGGCTGATGTGGAGGCTCTAATGGCGCTTAAAGATTTGGTGAACCGCCTGGAGAGCGAGACACTCGTCACCGAGCAGGACTTTATCAAGGGCTCCGGCACCGATGTGCGAGCCAATTATCTGCTAAACAGCACCATTGCTGGCCTGGAGGAGGCCGATGCTGTGCTTCTGGTTGGCACCAATCCGCGCTATGAGGCCCCATTAATCAATACCCGTCTGCGCAAGGCCTATGTGCACAATGAGCTGCAGATAGCTTCGATTGGACCCAAAATCGATTTGTCATACGAGCATGATAATCTGGGTGCTGAGGCCAGTCTCATCAAGGATGTGTGCAGCGGTTCGCATGCCTTCTCCAAGGTCCTGGAGGGTGCCAAGAAGCCGGCGATTATTATTGGAGCTGATCTTCTGGAGCGGGCTGATGGTGCTGCCATTCATGCCACCATTTCGGAGTACTGTCAGAAGCTAAAGAAGCCGGTAAGTGTTGGAGAATGGGAGACGGGTGAAAAGAAGTCACTTTAAAAGCATAGTAGAAGAAGAAGAGGAAATCCGACGTTGCCCATCCGGCACATTAGTTGGAGCTTTTCTCTTTTTTGTGTAAGATAAAAGTTGCCTCTGACTTATAGCATCTCTGAGATGTGTGCTACGGACAGATAGAATCACGGCCGTTGAATAGAATGCACTTAAATGCTTCTTCTCTGTCCCTTGCAGGAGTGGAATCCCTTCAATGTCTTGCAAAACAATGCCGCCCAGGTGGGTGCCTACGATGTGGGCTACCAGCCGGGCCTACAGCGTGCTTTGAATGCCCAGCCCAAGGTGCTGTTCCTGTTGAATGCCGATGCCGGCAAACTCACACGCGACCAGTTGCCCAAGGATTGTTTTGTGGTCTATATTGGATCCCATGGTGACAATGGTGCCTCCATTGCCGATGCCGTGCTGCCCGGAGCGGCATACACTGAGAAACAGGCCATCTATGTGAATACCGAGGGCAGGCCCCAGCAGACGCTTCCTGGTGTGGCACCACCAGGCATGGCACGCGAAGATTGGAAGATTTTGCGCGCCATTTCCGAGGTAGTGGGCACACCGCTGCCCTACGACACACTGGACGAGTTGCGCTCGCGTCTCGAGGAAGTGGCACCACATATAACACGTCTCGGTCAGCTGCAGCCAGCCGGATTCAATGAGGCCGGAGCTCAGGCATCAACCGTAAGTGATCTTGATACAAATGCCAGGCAGAGTACTTTCATCCATCGATACCTTTTCGCTAGCAGAGCAAAACCATCAGCGGCGGCCCCATCGATGTGAAACAAAAGGATCTGCGCGACTACTTCATGACCGATGCCATTTCGCGCGCCTCGCCCACCATGGCCAAGTGCATATCGGCGGTCAACAAGCAGCAGAGACAGAACGAGGCCCAGCAGAGCGTGGCCATCTAAGTGGCGGGGATCTGATCTAAATACTAATTAATTAATTTTAAACTTTGCCCTTTGATCCATTTGTTGCTTAACCTAAGAAAATATTAGACGAGCAGCGAGCAGCCAGCCGGATGAGGATGAGGCGGTTTTGTAAATGTCTTTTTTGAAATTGTTGAAAACAAGAAGAGAAACAACAACACTTATACCATACGAGAATAGGAGAAACCAAAATAAACGAGAAATAGAAAATTGAGAAAAATACTTAGAAATAATATGAATGCAATATATACTCATCGATATCTATGTTCTTCCGCTTCGGACTCTTGCGCCAGCATATTTTTCATTTGGCATAGCCTTAGCAGTTCCTCTTGCAAGCAATCTTTCAGTATTGGGGCTCAGAAGCAGGGAACAAGGAACCAGATTCGGTGAATGCGACGGCTGAGGCACGATGACAGTGTTGTTGAGCAACTGAGGAACAGGCGGCGATGTGGCTACAAGTCCGTAGGTTTTCTTTGTATTGCCCTAGAAAATCGGCATCGGCTGGGCAATCTTTCGCCCTTGCAGCATACATCTCATTGATCCGTTGACGGCCCAAACAATCAAACTCCAGCACTCAGGTCTTTTTACGCGACCAAATCATGTGGCCAGTTTAAGCGGTGCATGGAATCTTTAAACAGAAATACCAGTTTCTTGGTGGAAAAGTTGACAATAGTAGACAAGTGCTGCCAAAAATAGAAATCCTCTGCAAGATGGCGTGCTATTTTCGTGTAAAGAAATTCCAAAACTTGAATCAGTTCCGAACCAAAGTTTTCGGTTCGAAGTAATTATGCAGCCGCAAAGATCTGATTTCCATATACCGAGTTAGGTTCAAAAAAAATCTGATCAAATTGACAGTGCTCGTTTGTTTTCAGCGTCTTTTCCTCTATGTAAGAAGTGAGCTTTAAGCCAGCTAATAGAAAGGAGTCCACATCAGAGGCCAACTATTTGAAATCAGACAATTTAAAAATGGCGGACTGGGCGATAACATTGACTGCTTGATAATGATAGACTCGATTCGATGGGATTTTCTATCGGCTCGACAGCCAATACTTCTTGTTTCGATAACGATAGCATCAGCTGCACGTGGAAATTTCTTGTTAAATTAATTCGGAATAAAACAACGTAATTTCCACAACATCAGGCATGGAGACGGAGAACATCAAAGTAGATGCCTTTGTGCCCACCAAGAAGGCTCAAAAGCGTAGCCTTCAATCCGAAATGCAAGTGGACGATGCAATGGGTGAAGGTGCAGGAGCAGCGGCACAGTCCACTGCCCCACCAAAGGCCAAACGCATCCGCAGCGAATTGCGCAAAATTTCCGTGCCACCACACAGATACTCATCACTCAAGGAACACTGGATGAAGATCTTCACTCCAGTGGTGGAGCACATGAAGCTACAGATCCGTTTCAATATGAAGGCCCGCCAGGTGGAATTGCGCATTGGGCCCGAAACGCCGGATATATCTAATTTGCAGAAGGGTGCCGATTTTGTAAAGGCTTTCCTATGCGGTTTTGAAGTGGACGATGCCCTGGCCCTGTTGCGTCTGGAGGATTTGTTCATTGAATCGTTTGAGATCAAGGATGTGAAAACACTGCGCGGTGACCATCAGTCTCGGGCCATAGGTCGCCTGGCCGGCAAGGGTGGACGAACCAAATTTACCATCGAGAACGTGACCAAAACCCGCATTGTATTGGCCGACAGCAAGATCCACATTCTGGGCAGCTATCAGAACATACAGTTAGCACGTCGTGCCGTTTGTAACCTGATCCTGGGCTCACCGCCCAGCAAGGTCTACGGAAATCTGAGGTCCGTCGCCACGCGCCTATCGGAACGCATGTAAGACCGATGGAGGGCTGTGATCATGCTGGATGTAGCTGCTAGGATTAAGTCTGCGTTTTTTTAATCTGATACATATTAAACAATAATAAATAATAATGCTAAAGAAAGAAAAGAGTACGAGGTTCAAGTGATGTGGACTGGAGACAGAGCATGACTGGGATGAAAAGTTGCCAAAAACCTCCCACCAAGTTTTGAAACAGTTTCTTATGCCTTTTGCCAAATGATTCCAATCAAATTTGGTTTCTTAACACTTGCAATAAATAAATACAACATATATTTTAAACATATACAATATACACACACTGATAGAAGGACTGCCGACTGCACTTATTAGCCAGACAGGCAAGCCGCTCCACCCGCACAGGTTCAAGTTGAGCCATCTACAGCTTGGTAACGATCAGAAGCAAGAGCATAAAGAGCGTAACTGCCGCCAAAACCAGAATGATGCACATCTTACGATTCTTGCGCTGATACATTTCCGCTTTGTGAAGCTGGCGCAATCCTTCCGACACACGCGTCTGGGTCTGTTCCACATTATAATCGATGCGATCCAGAACTGTCCCCTGTTCCTGCACCATATGACCCAGGTCCTTGAAAATGTCGTTAAGATCGTAAATGGATTTCACTATCTTCGTCACCTCCTGCTCGCGATGCTGGGCCAGCTTGGAATTCTCCTCTTCAAAAAGCAGCAGTTGCTGTTGGGTCAGGCGACTGGCCAAAGGTTTCTTGAAATGATCATCAATCTCCTGGTCATCCTCTTCAAAAAGGTAAGCATTGCCCTTAGCTGAGGCTGTACCTTCCATGGGCTGCAGGAAATTATCAAAGGAGTCCACAAAGTTGGTATCGCCGCTCTCCAAGCCGCCCAGTTCCACGTTGGTGAATTCCCCATTGTCGAAATATTTTTGGGAACGCTCTTCCCTGGAATTAAGCTGCACTAGATAGGCATTTTGGCTGCTACGGAACTTGAAAGTCAACTCCTGCAGCTGAAGGAGAGCACAATGGACTGCATTGGTGGTCAAACGTTGCTCCACCTTGGTTCCCACACCCAAACTAGAGCGTACACACTGTATGTGTCTGTGGGTGGATGTGATCAGCTTGGAGACTATTTGACTGAGCACCTCGATGTCGCACTCGTCATCCCTCTGATCATCGAAGGTTGGACGCAGCAAATGGCGTGCGTGCAGAGAGCCCAGCTCATCCAGTTTTGGCTTTATTCTATGGGTAAAGAAATGATTAGCTGGGATTCATGGGTGGACGTTGAACTTAAACACACTTGGACATCGTATACTGAGCCTCCTCAAATTTATCCAGCCAAATTGGAGGTGTGCCATAGTCATCCTGCATTTCCAGACCCTCCTCGGCCTCACGTACGGAATGTTTAAGCAGGCGCTCAGCATCGCTGCCACGCTAAGAGAAATATATACCATTTACGCAGTTCTTTTTACAATTATGGTGGCTTCAATGTTCTTACCCGATCGTCGTAGTGATTTCGATTTTTGCTCGCATTGTTGCGCATTATAACAAAGACCTCAGTTAGATTCCGTGACGTCATTGTGTCTGGTTTGCTTAGTAGTATTTGTTATGGTGAAAAAAAAAGCATCCTCGGGTCCTGACTTCCTAATCGTGTCTACAAATATGTTGGCTAAAAATAATTGCAATTTTTATTTGCAAAACTTTGGTTACAGAGTGACCAGGTCGAGATTTAAAAAAAATGCCTTGGAAATGAAAAGAATATTTTCCAGCACTGAAAATCATCGCAGTGTAACTAATAAAGAGGATGCACACCGTGTGACGTCATTAAATTTATTCAAAGGGCAGGGTAAAATATAAATTCGAGAGCATACGTTAATGTTGCATTTTCTTTTCATAGAGTCAGGGTTCGTGAAGTACGATAGGCCGGTAAGTTTATTGGAATCAATGGGAAACGGGTGTGTATATGAGTTTTTTCTACAAAAGAACTTGAGGGTCGTTAATTTGGCTGTTATTTTGATCACAAACATTTGATATGTACTGATACTTAAAGGTTAACAAGATTTAAATCATAAATTACGTAGTTTTACTCTCTCAAAACTTTTAATTGCACAAGACATAGGTCATTAAATTTGTAACTCAATCTAATATCTCTCAATCTTTGAAAGTTTCTATAATGAGCTACCGAATACCATTCTTTTTTTTTATAAATTTGAACAACAATTTTGGATATCTGTGTAGATGTTGCGTTTATTCTCGGTTACCAGCTACTGTCGCCGTCTGCATTGTGACGTCACAAGTGACAAACTGCGCGCCGCATTGTTCTTGCGCACTGTTCTACCTCTTGTTAAAGTCTCACAGGGGCCAGTGTTGTATAACTTAGAAAACCATTTTTTATTTCAAATTGAGGAGCAGGGCAAACTATTAATTGATTAAACGCGTTCAAAAACAGTTAATTTACATTGAGAGAGAAAACATCTCAATGAATATAAACAATTAACTATAGCTGGAAACTGAACATAAAAATTGCAACCTAGTTTAAGTAAAAGTGTCATAGTTAATTAGGTGTAGTTTTATGTTAAGAACGAAAAGAAAAGTGGAAATGGCAAATGCACAGAAGGAAAAAAACTACGATTCATATTCATTCTAAGCCACCAAATTCGTGTGCGTGTAAGTGCAAGTGTGTGTGCGTGTGAGTGACGACATTGACCCGCCACCGCCCCCGCCCATTCCCGCGGCCTCCACCTCCTCCTAGGAAAATGTGCCATGTTGTTGTTGCTGCTGCTGCTAACGGGGCAGTGGGAGGAGTTGGAGTAAACGTAAACTAAACAAAATCGAAGAAGACGAAGAAATAATAACTCGAGGGGAAAAATGTTTAATCGTCAGGCAGGTGGGAGCTGCTCCTGCTCCTCGCTGCCCATCTTCCCTCACCACCCTCCGTCTCGCCCTCTCCTGATCTCTTCTTGCGTCCTCTGCCTTATTTGGATGCAAAATGGTTGCGTGCCGATCTCATTGCCACCCTACGCAACTCCTCTGACTCGGCGGTGCTGTGGAATCATCTCATTCAAGACTGTGAGCTGGTCTCCTCGCCCACAGCTCCGCTACTGAATGCCCGCGGACAATTATCCTATCTGGGTGACGATGGCAAACATTATTGTGGAGCCCAGCAACTGAAGTGCTCCTGCTGCCAGCCGGACTACTGCGGTCCACTGTCCGCCTGCAATTGTGATGGTTGTCGGCCATTGGACTCTGACACCGCCATCAAGAAGTTGACATCGCAAGCAGCACAGCAGGCGGCAGCTCATCAAAATCAGGCCACTGATTTAATCCTTAGCAGCTGGCTATGGAGTCAACCGCCCAGCCAGCAAAACAAACAGGATTGCCAGAGATCTCTGATCGGGGAACTGCAGGAATTGGCCTTACGAGCTGCGGGAAACTGTCTGGCGGCCCAACATCTGCGCCAAGAGCTGTTCATTTACGAGCGTTACTTTGTTGCACTGAAAAGAGCCAAGAAGGAGCAAGCAGCTCCCGTACAAAATGCGCCACAGACCGCGGCCCAACTCATCAGCCAACAGTTGGTACTGGCTGGAGAATCTACTTCTAAGAACACCTCAGAACAGCCGACCGAGCATGCTGCTCTGGGCTTGGCTCGAGTGGGCACCCGAGCAGCCCTTAACTTCAGTTTTGCTTTCCTACGACGTGCCTGGCGCTCGGGCGAGGACATGGAAATGTGCAGTGAGCTGCTGAGTGAAGCATTGGAGTCCCTCCAGGAGCTGCCAGAGGCGACTCTCTTTGAGGCGGCCGAAGTATCGCCTCTCTGGTTGGAGGTGATGGAACGCTCCATAAAGTTTCTACGTCTGGTGGCACTCGGAGATCCCATGGGTGGACGGTGCATAGCGCCATTAAATGATCGCCATACAGCTTTATGCTTGCTTTTGGAATTGGGAGTTCAAAAGGGCACTCTGGCGGCTACCTTAGAGTGTGTGGTGCTGCTTCTGCTGCTGTGGGACAAGGACAAGGCTGGAAATGATAATCGGGATATGCCCAGAAAGACGGGTGCACCATTGCTGCGTATCTTGCAGCGTTATCAGAAAATTGGAGGAGCCACCTCGCTGACTCTAACTGCCGGGGACTCCACCTCCTCCTCCACAGCAGTAGTCAGTGCCACGGAGACCTTTTTGCGCTTTCTTATGCTGCCCAAGAGCAGCTCGGCGATTGTGGATCTACGACGAGCCGCTGTAGTCATCATCAGCCATTTGGATCGCCTGGTTCAGCCGCTGATGCCCAGAAGTCTGCTAAGAAACAACTCTGCTGTCGCCCCTAACACCTCCAATGCCAACTGTAACTCCCCCCAGCAGCGTTTGTATGCATTGGGATGGCCCACTCTCTCAAGGAACAGCCGGGATTTAGTGCAGAATCAGCTTTGAGCTGGTCCAGTGAGGTGACATCGTCCTGTTGCCCACTCCTCAGCTGCCGTTTCCAAGTCAAGCAGATAGCCTGCAGTGAGAGTCTTGTCCTATTGCTGAGCCAGGAGGGAAAACTATACAATTGGCGCCTGGCCAAGCCGGAAACCGAGCCCCAGCTAATTGAGGAGGTGGCCCAGGAGACTTTTGTAAATATAGCCTCTCATGTCGAGGGTCGGCACTTCATGGCCATCGATAGCAACCGTAAGTAGCACTAAGGTTTTAACTCGTTGCCATTTTTTACATACTCTTTTCGCTCAGGCAATGCCTATTCCTGGGGCGCTGGCGAAGATCATCGGCTGGGTCATGGTGACTCCCATGCTCGTGCGGTGCCCACCAAAATTGCCACTCTGGATCGTTGTGTCAAGGCTGTTTTTTGTGGCTGCTCCTACAGTGCAGCCATCACCTGGAGTGGCAATCTCTACACCTGGGGCAGGGGCACCTACGGCCGTTTGGGCCATGGCAACTCGGATGATCAGTGTGTGCCAGCCATTGTGATGGCTCTGGCCGAGCATGAGGTTACAGATGTGGCCTTGGGCAGTGGCGATGCGCATTCGCTGTGTCTAACCGCCGAAGGTCTGGTATATGCCTGGGGTGACGGTGACTACGGCAAATTGGGAAATGGAAGCTGCAACAGCAGCTTGCAGCCGCTTCTGGTGGAAACCCTGCCCAGAGTTCAGCGCGTTTTTGCAGGCTCGCAGTTCTCCCTTGGCCTTGAGTACAGAGGGTCAACTATACACATGGGGCAAGGCCAGCTGTTTGGGTCATCAGCAGGTGGAACGTAGTGTTCAAGGATGCAGTGTACCCAGACTGGTTAGCAGTCTGCAGGTGAGTGACTCCTACTCCATTTAAAATGAATAAATTATAAATCAAGTTTATTCTCCGCAGCAAAAGCGCCTGGTGGATGTTTCAGTGGGCGTGGCCCATTGTCTGGCTCTTTCTAGTTGTGGCGAAGTCTTTGGTTGGGGACGAAATGACAGTCAACAGATATGTCCCTCTTCGGTGTCCAGTGAACCCTTGCTACGTCTGCCCATACTGGTCGCCCTGCCCACTCTCCCGGCCAGTGGAGTGGCCTGCACTGCAACCCAGAGTCTGATATGGACCCAGAGCTCACAGCAGGGTGTTCCTTTGAGATCTCCCTTTGTCATCGATTTGGGTGAACCCACTTTTCGGCTTCTGGATCAGCTATTGGGCATGTGCAGCAGCCAGGATAGCAGACAGACTCCTAATCAAGAGTCCGAGTGTATAGCGGTGGCCTGTTTGAATCTAGTGCGTCTACAGTTGTTGGCATTAATTGGAAATGGAGTTGATCCCCGGCAAGTGGGCCTGTCCAGTGGCGGCAGACTGTTAAGTAGCCTCAAGACAAGAATCCTTGGCTTGGCTGGAGGCAGTCAAGTGTTGCGTACTATTCAGGTGGCCGCTCAGCAGGCGCTGCAGGTAAGCAATCCCCGTAATCCCAGTCTGAAACTGAAAATTATCGCAAATTAATTCTTTGTAGGATGGCTGGAGCGTTTTATTGCCTACGGCGGCGGAGCGTGCCCAGACACTGACCTCTCTACTGCCGTCCGAACCGGGCCAGGCTTCCTCGGCGGGACATCGCTTTATGACCGATCTGCTGGTCAGCTCTCTAATGGCGGAGGGTGGTTTGGAGTCGGCTCTGCAGCATGCCATACGCCTGGAGAGCAGTTCCTGCTCTGCAGACTGCGGCGACGGAGTTCACCTGCCCCTGCTGCAGCTCATCACCCGGCTTCTTGGAAATAATGCGGCTTTGACTCAAAACCGACTGTCGCCCACTTTTGGCAAGGAAAAACAGCAGCAGGAAGAGCATGAAATCCATCAAGAGCCCAGTACAAGTCCAAGTCTTAGTCTGTTGCATCGTTTCCAGCGGCTACTTCTGGCTCACATCCACCAGGCGGAGCTGGAGGATGAAACTACAGGAGCCGAAGCTCTCATGATTCAGTATTTGCATAGCCTAGTCCCCGCTTGCGTCTCCACGTTGCAGCAGGCCCATGAGTTGGCCCTACAATGTCGGGATCAACCGGGAGATCATCCGGGGAGTTACCAGGTGGGTCATTTAGGTTATATCCTCCAGGCGGACATTTCGGACGCCTTGTTGCATGAGCTGCTCGTGGGGCTCGTGCTGCTTAAACGGGATCGACCTCAGTGCCTATCGAGTTTACGTTGGGCGCGCCTCTTTCTGCCCCTGTTACGAGTCCTGGACAGATTTAATCGAGCCTTGGGTGAGGGAGAACTGCGCGATGGTGATGACATGGGCTGGCCGGGCATCATCTGTCGTGGTGGACCCAAAGGTGCCACTCCACCCGCTGATCCCGAAACACATTATGTCCGCAAAGCTGATTTGGAGAACCAAATGCTGGATGGGGCTCGCTGCATCATTTTGGCTGGCTATGTTTGTGACCTGACTAACTATAAGTGAGTTTAACCCGTAGGGTAGGAAGAGGATTCCGTAATAAGTTGTACATCTTCCATTGACAGTTGCGAGTCCGAGAACTTGAGAGTGCTGCTGGAAGCAGGACTGGGCAAAGATTTAACTTCGGAGCTGACGAACCCGGCGCATAGAACTGCCATGGAGCATATCCTTCAGCACCATAAGCTGGGCAAGTACCTGGCCCAGGCCTTGAATGATGAAAAGGTGAGTGTGTTGAAGCCCAATTTGAATTTAACTCAGCAAACAACTAAACCATGGAAACCCTTGACAGCCATCTACACCTGGTCCCAGCCAACTCACCCACTTTAGCTCTGAGTGTGCTCTGGCTCAGCTATTGGGCCTGGTGGCCAATATCATGTGCACTGGTCCTGCCCTACAGCCCGCTGAGCTCCAGTGCCGGCAACTGGACAAATCGGCTCTACTGAGTGGAGGATTACTGCTTCTCCAGCCCAGCAATCCCTTTGACGAAGAAAAGGGCGAAGCGCGCAGTAGTCATAGCTGTCACAGTACCGCTGGCAACACACCCACAGAGCTGCCACCACCCATTCCCCTTCAACAACAGTTGGGCACGGGCAGATCTCAACTGCAGCAGCGGATTGATAGCTTCATAAGTGGTTTGGCAGAAGCTAGATTAGCTGAGCCACCAGTGGCCGCCTGGCTCACCCTCACTGAACGGTTCTGTAAGGCTCACAACTTGATGTGGCATCAGGAATTCGCCACCGAACATCCAGTTCAGGAATTGGAGCGTCTCATGAGTGCGGTGCTAATACGACACCAATGCTTGGGTGGCCTGGTACTTAACGCCCTCGAGGGTGCAGAAGCGGGTGAGATGCCGCCACCAAAGCAGCTAGGCGAGATCATACGACTGGTGCATCAGGCCAAGTGGTCTGTTGTGAGGACACGCCAGCAGTTGAATCGCAGCTATAAGGAAGTCTGTGCACCCATTCTGGAAAGACTTCGTTTCCTGCTCTACGAAGTGCGTCCTGCCATTAGTCCCCAGCAGCGAGGACTGCGTCGTTTGCCCATCCTGCAGAGAGTACCACGTTTTCGACTGCTCGTTCAACGCTTGTTGCAGGAATTGCGTGCGGCTAGGAAGCCCGCCAAGCCAGAGGATCTACTGAATGCCACAATTCAACAGCAGCAGGAGCAGGAGAAGAAACCCCAGTCTCCAAATCCCAATCCGAAGCAGGAGGAGGAGGAGAGTCTACTGCGGCGTTTGAATGAGCGACAAGTGTACGGCGAGGGGGAACTGGATGCCAAACTGATGCAGGACATTGTGGACTTTGCCCTGCAGGATAGCTGTGATGTGGAGACGGCCCGCAGAGCCATGTACTGCCAAATGCAGAGATTTCAATTGCGCCTGGCTGGACTACAGTTGGTACAGCAGCTGCTGGAGTTGCATGGTCTGTTGGATGCTGCCCAGTATAGTCTTCTCAATGGTTTTCTGGGTCTCCACTTAAAGTCGTCTGGTGCAACAGGAGGATCCCTGCATGTACTGGGCCAACTGAATATGGTCAGTGCATATCAAAAGGCCAGACTACTGTTGGCTCAGGCTCGTGTGCTGGATTGGGCTGTTAGAGAGCTACGCCGGTTGGTCAATCAAGAGCAGCAGGGAACACCTCGTGGCAAGGATAGCTCAAATTTAAGTACCTATGTGCTGCTCAAGCGTCTGCCTAGGGCTCGCTTCCTACTGAGTGTATTTGGATTGCTGGCCAAGGAGCTGGGACCCAATGAGCTGGGTTTGCTCATCAATTCTGGCTTGCTGGGAACTGTTTTGGGTCTACTTGCCCAGACAGGCGGCGAGGGCGTGGCTGGTGGCCAAATGAACTGCGAACTGAGTGTCCTGTACGAGGATAGTGTCATGAAACAGAAATCTAGCAAGGCTCAGCTAAGTGGACCGGATCTGGCCAAGTTGATGAAGATCGGCACACGGATTGTACGTGGAGCCGACTGGAAATGGGGCGATCAGGATGGCAATCCCCCGGGCGAAGGCCGCATTATAAGCGAAGTGGGCGAAGATGGGTAAGTGACAGTGGGCCTTCATTATTTTGTGCTAATGTACTTGACATAACTCGCAGGTGGGTGCGCGTGGAGTGGTATACTGGTGCCACCAATTCCTATCGCATGGGAAAGGAGGGTCAGTATGATCTTCAGCTGGCCGACAGTGCTCTAAATGTGGCCTCACCCACGGAACCTGAGCGTGAGGACTTGACAGGCGGGGAGGCTTCTCCCTGCAGTGAATCGCATCCCTCCAAATTACTCCGCCACTGTGCCGCCAAGTTGCTACAAATATTGGCCGTGGGAAGTGGACTTCATGGAGCCCAGCTGGACAGACATGCACTGCGTGGAGTGACCAGCATGTTCAGGGCCATTATAGATCCCAAGCCGGCACTGGCGAATGTCTCGCATTCACTGGGCTGGCTCAATCTGGGATTCATCAGGGCCATAGCAGGTGAGAATCCTTTTTTCCATGCCATTTGCCAAATTCTGACTAATCTGTCTTCGTATCCAGGTGACTGTCCCCGTCTGTGTCTGGAACTAAGCACTCCCAGTTGGCTTGGGCATTATCTCTCGCTACTTGAGCAGCCGGCCGGTAGTGAGCGTGGTGTCTATAGGCAACTCCATTGCCTGCGCCTATTGCAGTGCATTTTGGCCCAATGGACTGCCGAGGAGGAGCCGCGTATGAGCTCACTGGTGCGTCAATTGTTTGCCACCCTAGGCAGGATTGCCCTGCATTGTCCAGGTGACGTTACCCTGCAACATACTTCCGAAGGCAAGGCCAGGGTTCTGCTCACTGCCTCCCATTCGGGAAGTGTGGCCGAGGAACTGGTCTCTCTATTGCGGCGCCTCCATACACTGCCTCACTGGAACCCCGTCATCAACTCATTTCTGGCACAAAAACTTTGTGTGGCTGCCGAGCTCCTGGGAGAGCAATCTTCCAATCCTTTGGACAGTGAGCAGATATTTGTTCTCGGGGTACTTAGTGCCATGGGTGGCTATGACCTGCGCCCGCGGGTGGGACTCCATTGTTTCAATGAAGGAAGTCACATGATCATCGCCAGCTTCACGCACAAAGGCAGGTGCCTGTTGGCCCAGGGTGGTGGAGGAGCAGCGGGTTTTGTAAAGGTTCCCTTGACCTCGGTTATCTCGCAGCTGGATCACAGTGTGTTTAGCTTAACTCGCCTGCCAATGAATGAGATGTTGCTCAATGCCTGGACTGTGCTGCTCTATGGACCTTCTGCCGAGATGCGAGATATGCTCCCAAACGCCACCAACAGCTCTACAAACTCTGAGGGACGCTTGGATCTCGCTCAGCTGCGCAAGCAGCAACTTCAATTGGCTGTACTTCACACCAATGGCGTTCTCTACAGGCATCAGGCGGCTTTGCGCAGGATTCTGAAGCAGCGTGCTCCTGGAGGATACACCCAAGAGGTGGAAACAATCGATAGAGAACCAGATCAATTGCCAGTTGGGGAATCGGAATCCACAGAGGAACCACAACTCTCGCCCAGTAGCAACAGCCATGAGTCGCAACTTTTGATTCAGTGCATCCTGCTAAGGGCCACCCAGCCCTCGCCTGTAAAGGCCTGCTATAGCTACTTGGATCTCGCTACGGCAGCCCTCAATTGCGTGCAATCCCTGGCTAGTCAGGCTCACCAAGATCTCAGCGAGCTCGATGGAGCAGCTCCTTTGCCTGCCTCAGCAGCTCCGCCACAGCCCACTATGGTTCATGGCGTGCCCGTTTACAATGTAATCAGTAAGCAGCCAGAGCCGGAGGTACACGAACGTCCCAAACTACCTACCCTACCAGCCGCCAGCGATGCCCAGCTGATTGGACAGATTATGGAAATGGGATTTACTAGAAGAACCGTGGAGTTAGCTTTAAAACAGCTCTCCCTGCAGGCAGAGATTATGCCCACGCCAGAGCAGATAGTGCAATGGATCTTAGAGCATCCAGATGTGTGCGCGAATACCATCGAAGAGGATCCACTGCCCATTGCGGGCAGTTCCTCGCATGATCCCGAAGCAGACTCAGACAACGAATGCCCCAGCTCAACCAGCTCCACCTCCTCCACGGCCTCCTCCTCGGACACAGTGGAGGGACAACCCATAGCCCCCACTCCGCCCATCAAGTTCGAATCCCGCAAGGATTTCCAGACAGCCGATCATTATGCTTTATACGTGCGTGGTCTGGTCCGTCCCGGAATGACAGTTCGTTGTTGTCGGGACTTTGAGGAGATCAAACAGGGTGACATGGGCACCGTACTCATAGTTGACACCGAGGGCTTACACGATCTTAATGTCCAGGTGGATTGGCGTAATCATGGCAGCACCTATTGGGTTTGCTTTGTCCACATCGAGCTGGTGGAGGCTCCGCCCGCTCGGGATGGCCTCGCTGCCCAACTGCCACGGCCTCCTCCTATTGTAGTGGGCGCCCGGGTCCGTCTGCGCTCTTCCGGTCGCTATGGGTTATTTAATCAGCTACGTCTGCCAAGCAGCGGCAGCTCTGCCGGTGTGGTTAGCTCGGTCAGGGGCAAGCAACTCACCGTGGACTTTGCGGATCTGCCAGGCTGGCAGGGACACATAAACGAAGTGGAACTGGTTGGTCCTCCGCCTGCTGCGCCTGTCGCTCAAGTTCCGGAGGCCACGCCCAATGATCTCATTGAGGATTGGTCGCGCTGCATACGCTCTTTAACGGTGAGCTCCAACGAGACAGCAGCCAAACATTTACTGGATGGATTCGGCGGCCAGCCATGGCAGAGTTGCTCGAGTGGTCCTTGTCGTCATTGGATTCGCCTGGAATTGCACGATCGCATACTAGTGCACAGTCTGGCCCTGAAAGTCAGCCCCGAGGATCACTCACATATGCCCTCGCTCTTGGAGATCCGTGTGGGTGAATGTGTGGACAGTCTGAAGGAATACACCTGGATACCAGTGCCTTCGGGTGCCAGTAGGGTGATGCTCATGCAACAGGTACCCAATTACTATCCATGGATCGAGATTGTTGTCAAGCAGTGTCAGAACAATGGCATCCAGTGCAAGATTCATGGACTGCAGTTCGTCGGCCGTCGCCAACAGCCGGACTTGCAGCATATTTTGGCCAACGCTCAGTTCCTGGCCTGTGAGTACCAGGCAGGAAGTGGAGTGTCAGCAGCCGCCACTGCGTCCTTGGGCGAAACTGTGCCGCCAGAACAGGAGCTACCGTGCACAGTCATGGTATGGGGTCTAAATGACAAGGAACAACTGGGTGGCTTGAAAGGATCGAAAGTGAAGGTTCCTACCTTTTCCCAGACCATCAGTCGTCTGCGACCCATTCACATAGCCGGCGGATCGAAGAGTTTATTCATTGTGAGTCAAGATGGAAAAGTGTACGCCTGCGGCGAGGGCACAAATGGACGTCTGGGATTGGGTGTGACCCATAATGTTCCCCTGCCCCATCAATTGCCCGTGCTGCATCAATACGTGGTGAAGAAGGTGGCGGTTCACTCGGGTGGAAAACATGCCCTAGCCCTGACACTTGATGGCAAAGTCTTCTCCTGGGGCGAGGGTGAAGATGGCAAGCTGGGACATGGAAATCGCACAACCTTGGACAAACCGCGCCTTGTGGAGGCCTTGAGGGCAAAGAAGATTCGAGATGTGGCATGTGGATCCTCCCATTCGGCGGCCATCAGTAGCCAGGGTGAGCTGTACACCTGGGGTCTGGGTGAATATGGCAGGCTAGGACATGGTGATAATGCCACTCAACTGAAACCCAAGCTAGTCTCTGCCTTGTCTGGACGTCGAGTGATCCAAGTGGCTTGCGGCAGCCGGGATGCCCAAACTCTGGCTCTGACCGAAGACGGAGCTGTATTCTCCTGGGGCGACGGTGACTTTGGCAAGTTGGGACGTGGCGGCAGCGAAGGTTCGGCCACACCTCATGAGATTGAACGTCTGTCGGGAATTGGTGTGATCCAAATCGAATGTGGTGCCCAGTTCAGCTTGGCTTTAACGCGTGCCGGCGAGGTCTGGACTTGGGGCAAGGGCGACTACTATCGTTTGGGCCATGGCGGTGATCAGCATGTGAGGAAACCTCAACCCATAAGCGGTTTGCGGGGGCGACGTGTTATTCATGTGGCTGTGGGCGCCTTACATTGTCTGGCCGTAACCGACGCGGGACAGGTCTATGCCTGGGGTGACAATGACCATGGCCAGCAGGGCAGCGGCAATACGTTTGTGAATAAGAAACCTGCTTTGGTGATTGGATTGGATGCGGTGTTTGTAAATCGTGTGGCTTGTGGCAGTTCGCATTCCATAGCCTGGGGTCTACCCAACGCAAGTCTGGATGAGGAGAAGCGCGGCCCGGTGCCTTTTGGCAGTACTCGAGATCCTCTGGGTGGCAGTAGCCTGGGCATCTATGAAGCAGAGACTGCTGCAGCCGGAGGAACAGGAGCAGCTAAGTCTGGCGATGGTGGTAAGACAACGGCCTTGGCCAGTCTAAGTGAAAGTTTGGCCCTGGAGACACCAGCGGCCCGACAAGCGGCCTTAAGTCATGTCCTAAGGGCCATGAGCATACTCCAGGCAAGGCAGCTGATAGTCGCCGCCTTAACCAGCCACAGCAAGGTGAATTTCAAGGAGCGAAGTGGTGCCATGGCCTGTGGACCGGGAGTAGTCGAGGAAGATCAGCTACCGGGTGCCGCAATGGCCGGAGCGATTCACCTGCCCACAGCCGAACCAATAGCCCAGGGCGGTGGAGAGGCTCCAGCGGATGCCAATGATGCGGCTTTGCAGGAGCACAGTCCAGATGCTCAATTGGAGGTTGGAGCCGGCACTGTTGCGGGAGCTGGAGGAACTCTCCCCCCACAGCTCACAGCAGGACCACTAAGTGCCTTCCAGAGCCTGACCGGTTCGCTGTCCATGTCCGGTTCCCTGTCGAGCTCTGCCCTGCCGCAGCACAAACACTCAAGGATGTCGGCCAGCGCCATGTCTGTAATGGCCGCCACCATGACGCAACAGGAGGAGATGCTGGCCCAAATAAGTCATGGACATGGTCATGCCCATGGCTTAGATGACTTTGGGGGCCTGCTGGGAGAGCCCGAGGCAAAGAGCCTAGTGGAGTTGTTGAAGTTAGTCGTTTGTGGACGTTGTGGCCCGCCCAGTACCGCCCAGACCATAGCCGAAACTCTCATCTCCTTGGGCTCAAACACTCCAGCCATTGGATCCATGCTGCTGGAGACCTGCATTACTGAGCTGGAAGATCTGTGCACTTCCCGCCATTGCCTGGGCAAGCTGCCCAAGCCCGTCATGCAGGAGAGCAGTCATCCGTATGTGGACAATGTCAATGTGACGGGAGCGGTGCGCATACTTGGAGCCGAAATGCTACGCATAGAGTTTGATAGCCAATGCAGCACGGAGAAACGAAATGACCCATTAGTGATCATGGATGGAGCTGGTCGTGTTCTCGCCATGCGATCCGGACGAGAATTCGCCCACTGGGCCCCAGAGATACGAGTTCCTGGTGACGAACTGCGCTGGAAATTCAGCTCGGATAGTTCGGTGAATGGTTGGGGCTGGCGCTTTTGGGTGCATGCCATTATGCCGGCGGCAACGCTGGGCGAGAGTGGCTCTGACAGGGCGGTACTCTCTCAGCCCTCGATGGCTCTGGTGATGTCCCTGCTAGACTCCAGATTGGCTCCAAGTCAGCCGGGTGTTCTCATTCGCTTAGCTTCGGCTCTGGCGGCTTGCTCCCAGCTAGGAGCCCTCACCACTGCACAAAGAATTTGGTCTCTGAAAAAGCTACATGCTGTCCTGCTTCTGGAGCAGGCGCCCAAACCACAGGAATCCACCCTGGCAGCCATACTCCAGCCGCTGATACCCGAGCTTTTGCGTCAATATGAGTACGAGGAGCCACAAGTGCGAGGTGGCATTCATCTGATGCACTCGGACTACTTCAAAACGCTGGCAGCTCTCGCCTGCGATATGCAATTGGACGCATCTCTACCCGCCGCCTCCTCGTCGTCAAATGCGGTGGTTGCCTCAGCTTCTTCCTCGGCCAGTAGCACAGGCGATGTTCACAAGTGGGCGTGGTTCAAGCGCTACTGTATCGCGGTGAGGGTAGCCCAGTCCCTGATACGTCGCACCGAACTCCCACGAGCCTTTTGCCTGGAAGTGCGCAAGAAATTCGCAGAGATGCTGCCCAATCCAGGTAGTCAGTCGCCCGGAGCATCGCTAATGAACTCTACCACTTCACTTTCCTCGAGCACGGCCAGCAATGTGACAACTCCGCCACCTCCGCCGCTGTTCCCGACCTTGCTATTAGGTGAACAGCATGCGCCGGAGTCGCTGATCCAACAGGAATGCCTGCTACTCCATGAAGATCACACACTTTTCCAGGCCCCACACGATGCCCAATTGCTGCAGTGGCTCAATCGACGACCGGATGACTGGGCCCTGAGCTGGGGCGGAGCCAGCACCATCTATGGCTGGGGACACAATCATCGGGGACAGCTGGGTGGACTGGAGGGCAGCAGAATTAAGACGCCCACGCCGTGTGAAGCGCTAAGCTTACTGCGTCCTGTGCAGCTGGCTGGTGGAGAACAATCCCTGTTCGCTGTCACCCCGGATGGTAAGCTCTTTGCCACGGGTTATGGGTCCGGCGGAAGATTGGGTGTTGGCGGAAGTGATTCCTGGGCCATACCCACCCTGCTGGGGTCCCTGCAGCACGTTTTCGTCAAAAAGGTGGCTGTCAACTCCGGCGGCAAACATTGTCTGGCTCTAACCACCGAGGGTGAGGTCTACGCCTGGGGCGAAGGCGAAGATGGCAAACTGGGACATGGTAATCGCATGAGCTATGATCGACCCAAGCTGCTGGAACATTTGAATGGCATGAGCGTGGCGGATATTGCCTGTGGCAGTGCCCATTCCGCAGCCATCACGGCCAGCGGACATGTCCTGACCTGGGGCAAAGGTCGTTACGGCCGGTTGGGGCACGGCGACTCGGAGGATCAGCTGAGGCCCAAGCTAGTGGAGGCACTTCTGGGCTATCGGGCCATAGACATAGCCTGTGGCTCGGGCGATGCTCAGACCTTGTGCATTACGGACGATGACAACGTATGGAGTTGGGGAGATGGCGACTATGGCAAGCTGGGACGAGGTGGCAGCGATGGCTGCAAATTGCCCTACAAAATTGAAAGCTTGGCCGGCCTGGGAGTAATCAAGGTGGAGTGTGGCTCTCAATTCTCCGTTGCTTTAACCAAGTCCGGCGCGGTGTACACCTGGGGCAAAGGCGACTTCCATCGTCTGGGCCACGGATCCGTTGATCATGTGCGTCGCCCGAAGAAAGTGGCCGCGCTGCAGGGCAAAAAGATTATCTCGATAGCCACAGGATCGCTGCACTGCGTGGCCTGCAGTGATGCCGGCGAGGTCTACACGTGGGGCGACAACGACGAGGGGCAACTGGGCGATGGCACCGTGACGGCAATACAGCGACCCCGCCTGGTGGCTGCTTTGCAGGGAAAACACATTGTCAAGGTCACTTGTGGATCGGCCCACACTTTGGCCCTGTCCACCTCCCAGCTGAGTGAACGATTGCGACCGCTGCCCAATCCACCGCTGGAATATGATCTGGTTAGGGATCTGGCGCCAGAGGCTTTGCACGCCCGCTTGATACTGCTGCATCACTTCTCGGAACTGTTGTGTCCTTGCTTGGCCATGCTGCCCATTGCCGGCGACCTGAGTCTGGGTGCCCTTAAGGATGTGCTGGTGTACAACATCAAAGAAGCCGCCTTTCGCAAAGTGATTCAGACCACCATGGTGAGGGATAAACAGCATGGCCCCGTCATCGAACTCAATCGGATCCAGGTGAAGCGTTCGCGAAGTCGCTGCAACGGACTCGCTGGCATCGATGGCATGAAAAGTGTCTTTGGACAGATGGTGCAAAAGCTTCCACTTCTCACCCAGGAGGCTCTTGCCCTGCCGCATCGAGTGTGGAAGGTTAAATTCGTCGGCGAGAGTGTGGATGATTGTGGCGGCGGATATAGCGAATCCATTGCCGAGATGTGCGATGAGCTGCAAAACGGAAGTGTCCCACTGCTAATTAATACACCCAATGGCCGGGGCGAGGCGGGAGCCAATCGGGATTGCTTTCTACTTGATCCGACTCTGGGTTCAGTGCTGCAGATGAACATGTTCCGCTTTCTGGGCGTGCTAATGGGCATTGCAGTGCGAACGGGATCACCGCTGAGTCTAAAGTGAGTCGAAGAAACTGCCTTCTAATTTTCCCCGTACTAAACTTTTTGTTTTGCAGCCTGGCGGAGCCGGTTTGGCGGCAACTCACAGGCGAAGCTTTGCGTCCCACAGACCTGACCGAAGTGGACCGTGACTATGTGGCCGGTTTGCTTTGCATACGCAACATGGACGACGATGCCAAGCTGTTCAACACACTGGAACTGCCCTTCTCCACATCTTCGGCCCGTGGCCATGAGGTACCGCTGTCCACTAGATATACGCACATCTCCCCGCGCAACCGTTCCGAGTACGTACGCCTGGCATTAGGCTTCCGCTTGCATGAGTTCGACGAGCAAGTGAAGGCGGTCCGCGACGGCATGTCCAAGGTGATACCAGTGCCTTTACTCTCCCTTTTCTCGGCCGCCGAGCTCCAGGCCATGGTCTGTGGCTCGCCGGACATACCACTGGGCCTGCTGAAGTCAGTGGCCACATACAAGGGCTTCGATCCCAGCTCAGCTCTGGTCAGCTGGTTCTGGGAGGTAATGGAGGAGTTTACCAATCAGGTAGGGTGATCAGTCGATAATCCACAAGACCACTATGTAAGCAATGCTTTGACCCTTTTCAGGAGCGCTCGCTGTTTCTGCGCTTTGTGTGGGGACGCACACGGCTGCCTCGGACCATAGCCGATTTCCGTGGTCGTGACTTTGTGCTGCAAGTGCTGGAGAAGAATCCGCCCGATCATTTTCTACCCGAAAGCTACACCTGCTTCTTTCTGCTCAAAATGCCGCGCTACTCCTGCAAGGTAAGTCCCAAAGTCTGCTGCCATGTGTGCACCCAAATCTTACGTTTGCCCCTCTTCCACAGGCCGTGCTCCTCGAGAAGCTCAAGTATGCCATACATTTCTGCAAGAGCATCGATACGGACGAGTACGCACGTGTGGCTATGGGCGAACCCACCGAGGCAACGGGCAGCGAGGACAACAGTGATCTGGAGTCGGTTGCCAGCCATGAAGGCTAAACGAACGAACAAAGAGTCATTGAATCTCATTCTTAATATTTAAATAGAGTCGAAGGAAGCTCTCTACACACACAAACATACACACACACACATACATACACAGAGAGACACCGACATATATTTTAACTGAGCACATGCCAGAGAGCGAGACAGCAATAGAGCGACTAGCAAATCGCGCTACCAAACCAAAAAGCAAAGCGTTAAAGTTATTTCCATATAAATATATATATATATTAAACATACATACATACATTTAAATATAACTATAAATGTTAGTTGAAGTCCCACACTCATACGTAGATACTTAGCTTAACCGTTTAGCCACCGCCTCCATTCCCCTTCAAATGCTGCAGTTGGGACGAGTTACACACTTAAGATACACCATTCAAATGCAAACGCTAACGATGATCAATTCAAAGTTAAAACCCTGAGCAAATTGAAGAAGCGCCAGAAGAGACGCTGGAATCTGAAAAGCAAAAATAAACAAAAATCGAAATAAAATGCAAATTACCATTAAACAAACGAATTAATTCTCGTCTTCTCAAAAAGGGAGAAAATAACCACGAGGAGGAAGTTCATCCAAACATATTGTTGTATTTAACTAAGAATATCACTCAGGGAACTCATCCTCAGGTGTGATGGACTTGCAGCCTTGTTGTTTGATGCAACCATCGAATATAATGAATAAGTTCACAGTCATTAGCCGACTTAGTACTGAATACGGATTGTTTCGGATGTGCAATTTGCCAAATTCTTAAGGCTTCAATGAAAGTTCGAACCAAGACCTTGACTTTACCGCTTTTCGAACAGCCCTAACACCTAACACCAATCTTTTAGACGACACTCGGTTGGAATAGGTTACTTAATGTGGCCTCAGGACAATACTTTTGAAACATAACGAAAGTGTGCCATCTTTTCTGGGACAAAAACTTGTACTCTGGCGGAGCTGAAAACCATCCAAAGGGTATGCAAAATGATCATCAGTTGAATGATGTTCAGCTCCGTTCGAATGTCAAGTGTTCCAATCATGAAACGACGGCTGCTGCTGCTGCTGCTGCTTTGAAAAGTAAAAATTGTGCAGCTTTTGCTCCTTCGACTGGAGCAAGTTGAACACGAGGGTGCTACAGTTGGATCAAATCGCTGCGGTTATATTTATAAATTAATTCGCTTTGGTTGCACTCTAAAATTTTGGAAGACCCAAATCCCCAGGTAGCACTCGGCACAGTCATTCGTCGGAGTTAAAGTACAAGTCCGAGGCAAAGCTATCAGTGAAGCTATGAAATGTATCCTTTGGCGCCTGCTGCTCCTCTGCAGGACCCTGAGCATGGGGCTGTGGCTGTGCATCTGGCTGCTCTTGGCCCTCCTCATTGTCGGCGGGCACACAGGAGCGAGGGGCTGTACGCCGCTGCAAAGTAATTTCCTCATCTCGCTCTTCATCTTCATCGGCTAGCTGCTGATCCTGCTGTGTGCCAGCTGTGTGCTTGGGTGTATAGGTACTGGCGTCCTCCTGCCCAGCTTCCGCTGTACCGCTGAAGTGGGAACCACTGCCGTTGGTCATCGAGGCGCCGCCCATGACGGCGCCGATGACGCTGCGCAGTGCACGGTAAACGGCCTCGTGTACCTGACCCATGATCTCGCTGGCCGGATGCACAGTTTCCGTTTCCGGGGCAGAGGTGGCAGTGTGTTGGTACTGATACTGCTGGGGCATCTCGGCCCTAGTATGACTGGTTTTCAGGGCGCTGTCCACATTTCGTTTGGGCTCGTCGCAAGGGCATTTGCGACGCGGAGGCGCGGCGCCGGCACCCCCACCTGATGATGGAGGTGGACTTGTTGGCGGCGGAGGTGGCCGCTCGTCATGGCAGCCACCTTCTTCCTCTTCCTGCTGCTGAGCCTGGGCCGACAGACGCTGCTGCTCCTTATCGTATTCGGTCATGGCACGGTCGGATCGTTCCCGGCAAACGGCGCAGTCCGGATCGACCTCATACACGCCCGTATCCGAGTCTATTGTGGGCTCCTGTTCCTTGCTGCAGCCACAGGCCGATTGCTTGCTCTCGGCCAGAACCTGCTGATCGACGGCTGGCTTTTTGCCCGATGCTCGCTTGATGCGATAGACCAGATAGAGCAGGGCTAATGTGGCGTACGTGGCCTTGGCGACCTGTGGGAAAGCAGAAGGGACAAGAAGTTAATCAGGCAGCCGAAACGCCATGCAATTGTTCAAGGCTCACATTGGCTCGCCCATGGAGTGTGTAGCTGTTGAAGTGTTTCTTGAAACCGTCGGCCATTGCAGGGAATTGATTAACCACACTGACGCTCACCTGCCCGGATACTGTTAAAAGCTTACGAGTTCCGTTGGGATCTGGGCCAGATCAAAACCGAGTCGTTCCGTTTGAAAAGTTGTGTGAAGTCAAAAGCTGAGACCTACTAAGTGCTGTGCCTAAAAATCAGTATGAAATGTGGTGGAAGATGCGTCCTTTGCCCTTGGCAAAGGTGATGTTTTAAGGCGGACGTAGTGTTACGCCCCAAAGGCACATTCCTTTGCGGTTCCCTATATTTTGCATTAAGTGAAAAACTGCGTATCCTATCTAACATTATTCAAATCGAAGCAGTCTTGTATTTTATAGCATCTCGAAACTCAAACCCAACTCAACCCAAACCCAGAAAACCAGACGAAAATCTATACCGAAATTTCGAAAATATCGCAAAGATGTCCGATCAATTCGGTTTTAACGAATCCTTTAATAGCTACACATTGCGTGGACGAGCCAATGTAAGATGAGTTGAGCCCCATCTGTCACTCTACGCCTAACACCAACTTCTTCTCTCTAGGTAGCCAAAGCCACCTGGGCTTCTGTGGGTCTATTGTATGTGCTGGTCAAGATGCATCGCCGTAACGCCAAGCGTCGGGATGCAAGTCGCTACTGCATGGGATGCCAAAAGAAGCTGAAGTTGAATTTATAGAAGAGTTGATTAGTGATTACCCCAAAAACTGCCCACTGTAGTGAATCAAACCGAAAATATGCGATCATGTCCATGGTTAAATTTCTTGTACTTTGAAGTGTTAATAAAATTTCAACATTTGGATCTTTAATTCCATGGAGTAACCCAAAGAGTGTAGTCTGTAAATATTTTGTAAGTGTTGTTAAGATAAAGTTGCACCATCGGGGAATGCAAGTCTGTATCTACATAGGCAAACTAGTCTCTCCGAAGCTTTAAACAGAGTCTACTTTTGACTGCACTCTGCAATATGTCGGGGCAGCTCTATCCTATGGACTATATCCTACAGTGAGGTCTTCTCCCGCACGCGATGGGAACTGAAATCTTATAGCCTATTCACACTGAGCACATCTAACATCTAACATCCCACATCCTAAATTAAAATATAATACTTAACTATTGGCTAGGCCAGCATTAAAATATTTTTGTTTTGTCAAATTATTCAGCGGATCAGTGGCTTATGGAAATGCGTTGCAAAAATGTCAAATTTTGTCCGGGTAAATTTGAATGATTCACAATTTTGGATGTTGAATGTTAGATGTGCTCAGTGTGAATAGCCTCTTACAGCTGCAAAAGCAAAAGAACGATCAGTCGAAAAACTAGTTCTAGTGAGCAAAGCTTTTTATACTCTGTACCGTAGGTACATAGAGTATTATAAGTTTGTGCAAAAGTATGTAACATCCAGAAGGAAGCATCTCCGACCCCATAAAGTATATATATTCTTGATCAGCATCAACAGCCGAGTCGATATAGCCATGTCCGTCTGTCTGTCCGTATGAACGCACAGATCTCAGAGATGGTAAGAGATAGAGGTTTGACGTGTATGGGACATATGCTTCTTATGTCTGCAGGCAGATCAAGTTTATTTTCAATTTTGGCCACGCCCCCTCCCGCCCCCGCAATTTAGAAAAAACGTCATATCTCCCACAGTTTTGAAGATAGATGGCTTGTTCCTTCTGGACATATTTAGTTATTAGGATAACTTATCGATCCGCCAAAGGAATGAAGAAGATCGGATGAACGGTTTTCGAGTTATGATCAAAAGACAAATTTTCTTGGTACAGAGTATGTTATAGTCGGGCTTGACCGACTTTCTTTCTTGTTGTTTTCAATGCAAAACGTCTCCAAACGCCGTATTTACTAGTTTTCCAATACTTGGTATTTCTTAGTTTGCCATGCTTTCGCATGATTCCATTGATTTTGGTCGAGTTCGGACCTCTATTTATTAGATCCCTTAATTTGTCTCATATAATATGATAAATAATGTGTGTAAGATGCATGGTTCGTAGTCTTTTTTAGCCGACATTCTCTGATTTCCTAGGGCATTCCCCTAGGAACTTATAGACGAATCTCGGGATTTTAAAGATATTCAAAAGGTGAATAGGAATACAATTTCCAAAGTGTGCGGAAAGTCACATTAAGACAGAAATCATAAGATTTTATAATGTGTCTTCAAGGATCACTGAACCGAACCAATGAATGATCCACTGAACCAAAGTATTACCTATTTTCGAGTGGTTTGCATCCTTGGTAAATCACATAGTTTGTGTGTGCTCCGAATATGTTAACTTCTGGGCCAACAAAACACAGTTTGCATTGTGACTGGTAATGCAAAATGGTCTCATATGGCCGAATATTCGCAGGAGCAAGGACTTGTAAGTATTTGGTGGTACAGATTGGGCGTGGTGTGTACTATGTGCTGCTACAGCCGGGTGAAACCATCACAGGCCAACTCTACCGTACTAGATTGAGGCGTTTGAGTCGAGCATTGAAGCACAAGGTATGGCCAACTCACGGCACCATGTTGCGCGTCCGGTCAAAACAAACTGTAAGAAACCGTTTTCCGAGAAAAAACCAAAATACCAAAAAATATCAATGCCACTTTGAGAGTTCCAGATACTAGACATACCTTGAAACGCTACACCACACGCCGTATAGCCCAGACAATGCCAATTTCGACTACCATTGGATTTCGTCGATGTCGCATGCTTTTAAGGATCAGCAGGCTCTTTTGAAGAACTCCAAAACTGTTAATATTCGTAGATGGCATGAACCCAACTTAATCAAGTTTGTAACCAAGTTGTAGTGCAGCACACTGCGCTAAAATAGAGAAACATCTTTCCTGGCCTGTTCAATACTCATCTTGAGACCAATATTCTCGTTTGCTCCACCTCTCCGTAAGGGGGAAAATATCTATTATTTTGACGACAACGATGGATGAACTTTTTCTATAAACAACTTTAATTGCTTATTTGGCTCACTGCGGATTGGAATTGTTTAACATGACACAGCGATTTAACTCTAACATAGCATTTGGTTGCCATCGTTGCATTTTGATTTGGACAAAAGATGTGAAAACTTATTGCACGCAAATTTGTGTACCGTCCCCATATAACTTACTTATAATAAATTATGAGGGCACACTTAGAGACTACACACTAGACCTCTTGACTGAGTGTGGAGGAGGGCCGGACCTCGCGTGTCAATTTGAGAGATTGAGACTCCGCATCTCGAATTGAGCAATCGATAGTGTAGTCGATGACATGTGATTTCCCCGCCCACTTAACCACTTAGTTGGGCCAAATGTATGCCATTAGTCCACCTTTTAGCTATATCATATAATTTGCATGCGGGAGAACCCTGGGAGAGCTGATATCTGGAGAATATATAAACCAAATCAAGGTTTCCATAGGCATTCGCCGAAATGAAATACAATCGGGTGTTGCTGATCAGTCTATTTGTGGGCATGAGCTTGGCTCAACTGCCAGGAGCCAGAGCTGGGGTATTTAGAGCTTTAATAAGAAGCCAACCAAACTGGATTACAAGTGTTGCTTCGTTTTAGGCCACAGAAGAGCAGATGTACGCAGCCGGTAAGCTGATGCGGGATGTGTGTCTACCCAAATTTCCGAAAGTTACCAAAGAGATAGCCGATGGCATTAGCAATGGCAACCTACCCAACACCAAGGATTCCAATTGCTACATCAATTGTATTCTGGAAATGATGCAGTCCGTAAGTAGGTCGATTTGGATAGAAAACACTGGCTGCATAGATCCGAATCTATGTTGGCTTCTCGAAGTTGAACTCAAGAATTGCCTTCCGTCTATCACCAGGGGGCTTAATCTGGTTGTTTTGTTTTTCGATCAAAAGACCTTATAGATGTCGCGATGTTCAAATCTCTTGGCCTCTCTCCATTGGTGGAGGTTTCTTCGGGAAGGCTAAGTCGGGCTCAAAACTGCTTCTCTGCCGATTTCTGCGCTAAAATTGCCTACCACGATCTTAATGTCGTGATCGGGGCAGCGCTCGTAGAGATCGTCTTTTGTCGAGTTGACCTAATCATATGTTGAATGTCCTAGAAAGTATTGGTTGATGATGTTCTTAACGTTTTCCCTTGTCCAATGCATCGCATTTCCAGAAGTGCGCTTATGTCCGATGTATATTTTTCAGGAACATTCATACATAGCTGAAGATCTATGGGTCCTAGTTCAAGCAAAGGGTAGAGCCGAATAAGCCTGAGAAAAGTGCCCCAGGAGATTTTTGAATATGTATACCCGGTACTCGTAGAGTAACAAGAAAGAAAGTCGGTCAAGCCCGACTATAACATACTCGGTACCAAGAAAATTTGTCTTTTGATCATAACTCGAAAACCGTTCATCCGATCTTCTTCATTTCTTTGACGGATCAATAAGTTATCTTAATAACTAAATATGTCCAGAAGGAACAAGCCATCTATCTTCAAAACTGTGGGAGATATGACGTTTTTTCTAAATTGCGGGGGTGGGAGGGGGCGTGACCAAAATTGAAAATAAACTTGATCTGCCTGCAGACATAAGAAGCATATGTCCCATACACGTCAAACCTCTATCTCTTACCATCTCTGAGATCTGGGCGTTCATATGGACAGGCAGACGGACATGGCTAAATCGACTCGGCTGTTGATGCTGATCAAGAATATATATACTTTATGGGGTCGGAGATGCTTCCTTCTGGCTGTTACATACTTTTGCACAAACTTAATATAATCTATGTACCAACGGTACAGAGTGTAAAAAGGGTTTACTAATGTCGTGCAAAATGTATGTAACAGGCAGAAGAAAGCACCTCCGACCCCATAAACTATATATATCAGGGATGCAAACCACTCGAAAATAAGTACTGGTTCGGTTCAGTGGATCACACAGTTTCTTAGCCGCCGGTTCGATTCATTACTTGGTTTTTGGAGCTGGCTGAACCGCGGGTTCGGTTCGGTTCAGTGGTTCACAAAGGCACATTAGAGAATGTTTCGGATGTTTAGGAAAAACCAGTTGACATCCAACTTAGTAAAAGTAAATCGGCCTACAAATTGTCGGTGCTTATTTTCGGTCCAATGTTCTCGGTTTTGTGCCTCTGTGTATGCTCCTAAAGTATCCATGATGCTAATTAGGAATATACAAACACAATGTGTCAATGTGTAAACTCATGGACTATCCCATCTTTTGCCTCCATAGATCAAAAAGGGCAAATTCCAGCTGGAGTCCACCCTCAAGCAGGTGGATCTTATGATGCCCGATAACTATAAGGAGGAGTATCGCCACGGGGCCAATGCCTGTAAGGATGCAACGGTGGGTATCAAGAATACTGGCAATTGTGACACAGCCCACGCTCTGCTCACCTGCCTCAAGAACAACATCAATGTTTTTCTCTTTCCCTAAGAGGGGATTTTCGTAAAGGGGAAATGTTTCCATAAGGTCAACCATCCCCCTCCCGCATCCCTCTTCCCTGCATAGAATAAAGTTTATGTAGTTCAATGTGCAAATGAAATTGTGTAGCATTTTGATTGGTGGTGGTGGTGGTGGCCTCCGGATTGCATGTCCAACGAGTGATCTACAAGATATAATCGCGATCTTGTACCGGATGTACAAGCACCGACACGACGGGGGTGGAGTTGTTCCATTTCCAACTTCAGTTGGGTATAAAACATCCGCACCCGTTGTGTTCGATTCCATTTGACGCCGACCAAGATGAATAAATCTCAAAGCATGACGACTGCCTTCTTAGTGCTGGCCTGTGCCGCAGCCTGGTCGACTTTGGTCGGCGCCGACGAGGACCAGGAGGAGTTCTCCATGTCGGTTAGCGAATTGGTGGAATTGATCGAGCCCTTTGGCGAAGGTTGCGAATCCAAACCGGAGAAGGAGCACATTGTGGAGATGATTCTGAACAAAGAGGAAGCCCAGTTGCAGACCAAATGCTTCCGTCAGTGCATGCTGGAACAGTTCGAGGTGATGCCAAAGGGGGCGATGAAATTCGATGAGGAGAAGACGGTGGAAATGATGGTTCTGATGTTCCCGGACAAGAAGGAGTCGCGAGACATTGCTCAGAAGTGCAACGAGGTGATGAATGGAAACACCGACAAGTGAGTAGAGCACTCTGAGATAACCACCAGCGTAACCCGACTGTAACATTACCCACAGGTGCGAGGTTGCCCATGGCATATCGATGTGCATGCTGCGCGAGATGCGTGAAGCCTCCTACAAAATACCCAATATCAAGGAGTAGCTGGCTCCTCTTTGTGTGTTTCTTAGTTTCTTTTATTTCCATTTGTCTAGTAAGTTCGAGAAATGGATGTGGTTCCACGACACAAATAAAGCGCCCAAGTGAAGCCACTTTGGTGGGGTTTCCCCTTACCAGCTTAAATTTATCCGATGTCCCTCCAATTGGCGACTGAGACACTGATTGATCTGATGGGCCGCATCACAGGGATTCTTTGCAGTGATCGAACGATTGCAGCCCTGGGCCAGGCCACAGCTCAAAGCGACGGCCACTTGATTGTTATTCGTCACCAAATTGGTCAGCTTCTCCACCTGCTTTAGGCTTAGGCGATTGTTGTCATCCATCTGAAAGGGGGGGGAGGGTTAAAGATTAGCTAGAGTTTTCCAGCTGCCTAACCACTCACCATCTTCATCCTCTTCAACATACACTCCAGCAGGCACTTCTCCTGCTCACTGGGTCGAGACTCCCTCTTCAGGGATCGCTGACTCTTTGGCAGGTCCAACTCCTCCACACACTCCTCTTTGGCGGTATCCAGCATTTCTTGCACTTGGGGTAAATTTTTGTCCAACAATTTCCAAATCGACGGAGACCCCCTGGAACCCAGCAAACTGGTCAGGTCAATACCCTGGCCCTGCACCTGAACCAGCTGAAGCTGCAGCAGACAGCCGAGCAAAATGGTAGTGAACAACATATTGGCTAATTTCTTTCTTGGCTCTTCTGGTCGACCGACCCAGTTTATATACCCCAGACCAAGTCATTAAGACCTCCACACATTTTGCTGACACCACATCAAAGATTGTTCCCAAGAGCAAGTGCAAGGTTCCGTTATTGTTATTGTCATCCACTCGTCACGCAGTTGGAGCTGGCCAGCAACACCAAATAGCACACATCGAGAATAGCATAGAGTGATGAGCAACCAGTTGAATTATTTATTCTCATGCAAGGGTTTTACACGGTGAAGCAAGCTTTTGGAGGGTTTTCAAAAAGCTCAGGCTGGTAGGAGAGATACCAAGTTAGACAAGGTAACGCAATGGACTCCACCAAATTTAAATGAAACATGACTCCCAACGCCAAAAGAACTGTCATGAAGAAGGCGACCAATGCACTCTATGCATCCCAGAAGATGCTGAATAGCACTTGGGGGCTACCACCCATTCTGATGCATTGGCTCTTCATTTCAGTAATACGACCGAAACTGCTAAGGCTGATAGAGAGGACCCGCTTCCCGGAAAATCTTGGTGATCTGCGTGAAGAGCAAGGCGAACGGTTTCATGATGGTGCACTAGTTTTGAAGCATTAAAAACAGCCCTCTTAACCAAGAAAATGTTGTGGGATCGCAAGTATGGTGAAATCCCGATGAAACCCATTCGGTTCAATAGTAGTCAAATTCATCAAATCTTAAGGTGATTCTTGCGACGCTCTTTGATATTAAGTAAGACCGAATTTAGGCGAGATTATTTGCTCATCTTCTAGATAGAGCTATCTTGCACACAAACTCACAAATAACAGTGTAAAATCTATGTTTATCTGACACATAGCCGCTATTTAGAAGATGAGAAATCGGCCCTTAGTCTTTTCATATTTCCTATAAACATTTCGTGTATGAATCTAGCTGGCCTACCATAAATTTTAAGGGGGTCTTCTCATTGGGCAACTTTTTTTTCGACTTTTTTTTTTGCATTTATTTATAGCTTGGGTAGTTGTAAATATGCCCCTAAAAGGATTTTTAGAAATTCAAAATACTTTAGAAGATACAGCCTTTTTTGTGAAGCAAGGTCTTCGTCAAAATGCGATTTGCTTAGTTTGGCTACTTTTTGAATGCAACGGATTGAAGCAACTACCGCATTTCGTTCAAAGCGTTCTTTTCAGATTCGCGTTTGCTGGCATTGCAGTCTGATATATGTAAGTATTTCACAAAAAACAAGAAAGAAAGTCGGTCAAGCCAGACTATAACATACTCTGTACCAAGAAATTTTGTCTTTTGATCATAACTCGAAAACCGTTCATCCGATCTTCTTCATTCCTTTGGCGGATCGATAAGTTATTCTAATAACTAAATATGTCCAGAAGAAACAAGCCATCTATCTTCAAAACTGTGGGAGATATGACGTTTTTTCTAAATTGCGGGGGCGGGAGGGGGCGTGGCCAAAATTGAAAATAAACTTGATCTGCCTGCAGACATAAGAAGCATATGTCCCATACACGTCAAACCTCTATCTCTTACCATCTCTGAGATCTGTGCGTTCATACGGACAGACAGACAGACGGACATGGCTATATCGACTCGGCTGTTGATGCTGATCAAGAATATATATACTTTATGGGGTCGGAGATGCTTACTTCTGGATGTTACATACTTTTGCACAAACTTATAATACTCTATGTACCTACGGTACAGAGTATAAAAAATGTTTTATTGCCTAAAATTTTCTTTGAGTGTCTTCAAAATCACGTTTTTGAACTTCGAAGTCACTTTTCTCCAGTTCTATGGAACCGATTTTGATGAACCCAAATGCAATCGACGGAGAACTGTCGAATTTCTAAAACTGCATACTAAAATTTTTCATTTCAATTTGTTTTTGATGCAAAAAAACAACCTTAAACTTTAAACTCGTATATCTCGAAACCACGTTTTTCGAACTGGCGGCCATGATATCTCCAGTTCAACTGAACCGATTTTCATGAAACAAAGTGGAATCGACGCAGAATTGTCACCATTCTCGGGTGAACCTCGACCATAATTTTAAAAAATTTTTTACTATTTTTTTTTTACACTAAACTACAAAAAAAAGCCCGAAATTGAAATTTTTTTTTGAATGGCCGCCATTTTGTCAAAAAAAGTCACAAAATTAAGCTTGAGGTTCACCCGAGAATTACATCTATACTGATTATAACCCCGTTTTTTTTTTCATTTCAGACGCTCCGGAGACCCGGAATCGTGGCCGCCGTGACGACACCTTTTTTTTTCACCACCAACTTTGAAGTCTCATTACTTTTTGAACAGCCCACGTATCGAGGCGAAAAAAAAACTTTTTTATTTAAGTCGGGTATCCAGCACAGCGGAAACTAAAAATTCCTGCCAAACTTCTTATAAAAAAAACTGTGCCAGGAACTTTTAGTTTGCTTTTTCGTTTGTTGTGTATCCAGCAGGGTTCGTAAATTAACACACATTATTTTTAACACGAGAAAAATTAACACAATGAAAAAATACAGTGTGTAAAAAATTTTTTATTTTCACACGTGTAAATAACATTTTTTTTCAGAAGAAAAAAATTATTTTTTTCATGAAACTAACACGAACATTTTTCACACGCATGATTCTAACACGCGTGTGAGAAATTTTTGCAGCCTTCTGTAAAAAAAAAATGCGAGCAAATTTTTTTCACAAAATTTCTCACACGCGTGTAAATAATTTTCAGAATATTTTTTACACTGCATTGGTGTTGGTGTGTATATGAGAGTCGGCTGTGTGTCGTATTCTCGGGCGCGGCTGCGGCGGCGGCTGCGGCTGCGGCTCGGCCAGGCACACAGAGCTGACAAACGGGGGTGGAAAATTTTAAGACGCGAGTGCCTGTGCCTGAGGGCCATAAAAATTGCGATCGGCTGCGTTCTGACCAATCAATGAGCTGTATTTTGGAGATGTCTCTGCTAATATCCATTTTGCATTTATCCCTTTTTTAAAAGGGTAAGCTCGTACCTATTTTGATTCGCAGCCCATTGATGGTTGGCAGGTCATTGCAAATACAGCGGATCTCGAATTTTTATGACCCCCATATAAAAGGGACAGGCACTCTCGCGCGACTCCATTGCTGATAAAGTAAAAAGTCGTAAACTGTGCCTAAAAATGGATATTCGCGGAGACCGCAGAAAGATGACAGCTCATTGATTGGTCAGAACGCAGCCGATCGCAATTTTTATGGCCCTCAGGCACAGGCACAGGCACACGCGTCTTAAAATTTTCCACCCCCGTTTGTCAGCTCAGTGTGCCTGGCCGAGCCGCAGCCGCAGCCGCCGCCGCAGCCGCGCCCGAGAATACGACACACAGCCGACTCTCATATACACACCAACACCAATGCAGTGTAAAAAATATTCTGAAAATTATTTACACGCGTGTGAGAAATTTTGTGAAAAAAATTTGCTCGCATTTTTTTTTTACAGAAGGCTGCAAAAATTTCTCACACGCGTGTTAGAATCATGCGTGTGAAAAATGTTCGTGTTAGTTTCATGAAAAAAATAATTTTTTTCTTCTGAAAAAAAATGTTATTTACACGTGTGAAAATAAAAATTATTTTCATTGATGTTAATTATCATGACTGAAAAATATCATTTGTGCATTTTACGAACCCTGGTATCCAGCAACACGAACGAAATCCACACTTTATAGATAGCGGCGTATCAATAGCGGCGTTTCGGATGCGTGTGTGGAACGAGAAACAGCTGATGTTCAGGCCAGGAATATATTGCTGACAATTATTTTGGAAGTGATTAGGCAAAAGATGGAGGCAAAAACTGTGCGCAAGACTAAAAAGAGAATGGAAATTTTTAACGTGAGGAGAAGATAAATAAAATCAAATAAAAGCAGTTGAAGCAAGACCATGTCTTTGGCGAATCACAGAGAAAAAGCATTTTGACAACATTTCTGTGAAAAGTGCTTGGGAAAGTGTTGCTGCACAAATAAATAAAGAATATTATGTTCAAAATTATTAAATTCATTAATGTTATAAACGCTTGCTAGCGACTGACTGTAACTACGCTTGAATATAGAGAACAGAGAGAGACACAGAACGTTCCGCTTGACAGTTTGTTTCAATTGGGTTCCACACACTCAAAATAAATAGCAAATTCCTGGCAGGAATTTTCCGCAGTGCTGGATACAGGCCTTTACTTTGAAACTTTTGTAATACAATAAATAAAAAAAGTTTTCAATTATTCTTTGCGTTTTCAAATAAGAATTTTTTTAATAATTCATGTTCTTTGGGATTAACAACCGCCAGTAGCTTGTCCATCAAGCTGATATAAGTGCAACGAAATTTACGAAAATATATGGGTCTTTTGGCTATAGTCCACCGCTCTGGCTTGTACATGACGATCAAATTTGAAAAATTTGCCATAAACTAAGGAATAACTCTATTCAAAGGCCAATTTGGGCACCGGCCGAAAGCTGATATTTAGTCGAACCCAGATATTTTTCGCTATATCCTTACTTAAAACAAAAGCTGATGGAGCCAAACCGAGACCAGTTTTGTGATCCGTGTACAAAACTGAAACAGAATTTTCCATCAAAGAACATGCAACAAAATGGCTGCTCCCCTGTGTAGTAGAGTCATAAAGTTAAGTCCAATAATCCAAAATCCAATTACAGGTAATACTAAAATTCAGAGTGTGAATTTGTAAAGTTTCGAATCGGTTCGAAGGGGTTCGAATATGAGATAATTCCAACCAATTCCCATGGCTTTGAAAGCAAAATCTGTTGTATCGCAGAACTATAGCACTATACACTTCTCAGATTTGATCTCTGTGCCGTGATTTCCCCAATCCCATTGACATTTGAGTTATCTCACGGGGCTTTTCTATATTTCATTACCTGCGGCTTAACTAGATCACTTAGATCTCCTCCCACTTTAATGGTTGAAATTTGCATTGAAATAATTGGAGGGGTGTCGTCTTTCCCGAGTGGCAAAAGTTCTGAACGGTTTAATTGTGTTTGGAGACCTTAATTTCCATCTGGCAGATAGATTCCGTCTCTCTGATTGTGATTTCATGCCAGTCAACAATTAAATGAATAATTACCGATTGGTAGCACCCTCCTGACCTGCCCCCTCGTCTTGGCCACTTCCCACGTGGCCCAGTCGACGGCATCTCCGCCGGATCTTGTCCAGATCGAGAGTGTCATGTGTTGCGCATATAGTTCAACTGGGCTCCCATGCTTATAATTGTGTTTAATTGCCGCCGCTGCTTGAGATTCACATTAAGATGGAGGTGCCTATAAAATGGCAACGACTCCCAGTGCCCACATTTAAGTGAAGTGTGTACGTCTCGCCGTCAAGATGTCGCGATTGGTTTGCTGGGCTTTGTTGTTGATTTGCCTAGAGGCGGTACTGGCCAAGCCGCACGAGGAGCTGACCAAGGAGCATGCCAAGGAAGTGGCTCATGAGTGCCAAACGGAGACAGGCGCCACTGATGGTAGGTAGCTGTATTTTTACTTCCAATCCTCATTATGGTGGAATTTTGTTTTTAGAGGATGTGGCCAAGTTGATGAAGCACGAACCGGCTGAAAGTCACGACGCCAAGTGCTTGCACGCCTGCATCATGAAGAAATTTGGAATTGTAAGTTGTTCCCCCCATTTGGTGACACTTTATACTCACTTCTGTCTCCTTAAAGATGGACGAGGCTGGCAAATTGAGCCCGGAGCGTGCACTGGAAATGATAACGGCTCTTAGCAAGGATGATGAGGAGAAGGCAGCCGCCGCAACTGACATTGTGAGCAAATGTGAAGGCATTGAAGTGCCCGATGATCAGTGAGTCGAGCTAGTGTTTCCTTCTCTGCGTTACAATCAACACTTAAATTACCTCCAATTCCAGTTGCGATGCTGCCCATACCTATGAAAGCTGCATCTTTGAACAAATGCAGGAGCATGGTCTGTCGATGGAGGAATAACGAGGCCGAAGCTGAGCTAGTGTCCGGTACCAAATGACCTGCTATCGTTCTTACTGTTTTTTTTTTGTAAGTGTTAATGAATGCTATATGCTATATACCGACTAGTCCGTAAGCGATAAACTGAGCAAATACAAAATGGATATATGTACTCCGATCCCAAAAGCCAGGCTATGAGGTGACTAGGGGCAAGGAGTTGCTGTACGTTAAAAAAGTTTATTCAAGTCGCATTATCGTCGAAATTTGTGAAGAAATCCTAGTAGAATTAACTACAAACTAAACACCTAGTACTGGTAGCCATCCGGTTGGTAGGGTCTGGCAAATGGCGCCGGCGCAAAGGGCACAGGCGGCGGGCGCCAATTTGTAGGTGGTGGCCTGGGTGGCGGCGCTGGCATACCGGGCGGCGCCCAGGCATTTGCCTGCATCATGCGCGGTGGCGGCGGTATGCCCATGGCCGGAGGCAGTGGCGGCTGTCCGCCAGCCATAGGCGGCAGCGGAGGCGGTGGTATTGTGGCTGGAAACGGTGCAGGCTGTGGTACTGGCGGCGGTGGTGCTATCATATTCATGTTGTTGGATGAAACAGGCACGACGGGAGGGGGTGGTGCCATCATGGGTGGTGGCATCATTTGACCCGGCATTACAGGCATCATATTCTGCACAGGAGCATCGGCGAACAGTTGATGCGGACGATCCGCATGTGCTGAGGGATTCTGGGCGGCCAGCAAGCGTTCCGCCGCCGAGCCATGCCGTTCACCTTTGTGATCTTTCTTGAATGCATACGACACCGAGATGGGACGATTGCACAGATACTGGCCGTTCATGGCATCCATGGCCGCGTCACTGGCCTCGAAGCTGGCGAAGTTGATGAAAGCAAAGCCCTTGGATTTTCCTGTTTCCAGGTCGCGCATTATCTTCGGCGTCTGCAGAATCACACCGAAGGCGGAGAATGTATCGTAGAGTAGCTTTTCGTCCACTTCCACGTCCAGGTTGCCTATGAAAATGTTGGCGCCCACATCAAGATTCTTTTGATGTGCCGACGCTTTGTTGACTCGTATGGGTTTGCCATACAGCTTGATCATGTTCATAATCTTAATCGCATAGTCGGCATCCTCTTCGCTGAGGAACTCCACAAAGCCATAGCCCTGGTGCATCTGCGTGACGCGATCTTTGGGCATATGCACATTGACTGGGGAGAGATGAAGAGTGAATTAAAATCGAGTTGGTCAGTGGATCAGTTGTGGACTTACCAACCGGTCCCGCCTGCACGAATAGCTCCCAGAGCAGCGTCTCCGACACTTTGTCATCCAGGCCGCCGGCATAAATTGTAGCCTCTGTGGAAGCAAGCGAAATGGAAGGGGTGTTAACATTTGACGCTTAAACTTTAAACAACTTCTGCTCACCCTGGTTACGTTCAGCTATGGGACCTGCTGCCATATTGTTGCTGCTGTTATCAACTCACTATCTGAATCTGTATTTTGGCAATAATAATAATATTCACCATACCAGTTACAGCAAGCGGCAAATTACAGAATACGAAATTGCCTTAATTTTTGGCTCTAACAAGGGGAAATTTAATCAGAAAGGAAAATTATCGAGAGCATGCGATAACTAGTCGAGCGAAATCGAGGGTGGTCTTACTAATCGAAAAGCAGGGTGCAGCAATATGTCTTCGGTATTAAGCTAGAACCGAAGTTCGGGAAAAAATACTTTTGAAACATGGCGAATGGGATAGTTTTTTGTAGTCTTTTTTAATTGTGTCAATCTTTTTGGACATCTGGGGGTGTCCCTAAGAGGCAATTTCTTGACTAGGTTTTGATTTTATCGAGAAGGTGGTATCTTGCTCGGAGCAACTGAGAGCCTGACTGTGGTTTTACTTATCATAGCAAAGCAGTAGAAGTATAAAAGATTTACCAACAATTATTGCGATAGTTTGCGTCCACACGCTCTAAGCGAACATCGACTGCCTCTTGCCTCACCCTGTTTCATCTTGGCAGGTGAAATTGTGAGAATGGTCTCACTAGTCGATAGGAAAAACAGTGAGCATGGCTCGATAAAAATTGCGAGGGCGGTCCCACTAATCGATAAAATATATCGAGGGTGTTCTCACAACCCTGATTTTTATGTAATGTCACTTTGTTGTCGTTTGGTACGAGGCAAGGAAAAAAAAGTCGTGCTAGAAACTAAACCAAAGAACCGAAGAATACTACAATTTGTGCGCTGTGATGTGATAACCAATTGTAAAAATAATGAATTGTCATCAAATACTGAGCGGTGCCTGCAATGCAGGTGACCGGTGCTTCGCAATTGGCTCCGTGGAAGGCATCCCGTTTACAGTAAGATTTACGTTCGAACGTTTCATATTTTTCGCCCTGACTTGGCGACTTGCATTTCATTTGCCTACAACTATTTTCCATTTGTTTTTTTTGTCTTTTATCATGCATCCATCATATTTGAGCAAACACATTCGCACACACATGCACATATTGCTGCGAGAGATATGGAGACAGCCAGGCGGAGTACATATAGACGTAGTTAACTGATTTTCCAACACGTTTGGCATACATATTGGCAAATTCCAATTGGAATAAACGATCGCTGAAACAGTCGGTGGACGTGGACGGCAGGAGGGGGGCTGGCTTAATGTTTTTATTTACATATTTGTACATGCATATGCATACACACACTCGCACACGCACACAGAGCGACACATATTTGGTGGTCAATTAAAAAATCAAAAAATGCAAATGATGAGATAGCGAACGGAAAAGGAAAATGGCAAATTTGATCTAAAATTGCATTTACATACAATTTTGAAAGCAATTAATTACATTTAAAGGTCAAGTGTGTGTGTGTGTGAGCTGCTTCTGACAAGTCAACTAGTAAGACCGAGTGTGTGTGCGCGTGTGTGTGTACCCTTCGATTGGTCAGGTGGCCTTTGTTGCCCTAATTTTGCAGCTTGCACCTCCCTCGCCTAACCCCTGGAAAGCCATAAAATGCCGAAATAAACGTGATTACGCATTTATAAAGCAATTTCCGATCGCTCCCCCTTCTTGTCGCAGCCTCTGGCCGCAGTAGAAACGTTCAAATGTACATACAACACATATGTACGTATAATTGTGTGATATTTGTATATTTACGCCATTTATTGTTTACCCTAAAAACGCTAGACGTGAGGTCTGTTTTCTTGTAAATTTACCAAAAGCTTAATTAACTGCACATTTTCCGCCTTGCTGTTTTGTTTGCCAGCTGCCCCGAAGAGTATTATTCTGTAATGAGCTAAGCTATGTGACATATTTGCCCACCCATCTCCACTTACCCTGGCCTCGCCACCCCTCCCACTCTAGTTCAACAACAGGCAGATTCAATTATAGTATTTAATAATTTATACAACACGTAGTCCAACACAGTGGCGCCCTCTGACGTCTATTGCGGCCAGACTTTGTGGGGGCTGTCAACTGAATGGGCCTTCAAATTGGAAAAGTTGTTTAACCCCTTAAGGGCTAAGCGGGTGCCTTTCTGGAATCCGTAGGCCAGAAATTTTCCATATTCAAGGGAATTTGGCCTTTATATCAGGGCGGCAAAGCGGTTTGAAGCCGGATCTCTAACTTTTATTTTAATGTGAACCGAAGAAATTAATGCGAATTTTGTAGGTCAAGAGCGATTTTTTGAAAGGGATAAAATAGAATTAATTGAATTATGAAAAAATGTAAAGCTTTTATTATGATTAATAATAATGAAGCGCAAGGGCTGATTCTAGGTTCGTACCAAAACCTACGCCCAAAAACCTTGAACCTAGAATTTCCGAATCTTTTCCATTGGTAAATTTTGGTGCTACCCTTAGATCCGAAACCTTTTTTTGTTTTTAATGTAACGACCTTTAGAATTGTGGAAAATTTGCTATAAAATGTTGAGCATTATGAGAGTTGAGTATTCTATTGTACTTAAAATGTAGGACCAAGCTTAGTAGTAGCTCACTTTCAGAAGGAATGAGCGATGACGTTTAGTTTTAAGCTTAAAAGTTTATCATTTAATACTTTTATAAAAAATCGGTGAAACCTAAAAGAGGGTTTATTAAAAAATACATCTCTCAGCTTGTGTTTATCGGGCAGTTCTCGAATTGATATTGCTGAATAGTACTTTACTGCCTCTACTTCAATCACAATGTTATACAAATTTTCATTAATAATACTCGGGAATGACAAACATGAGTAGTCGTATAAATTTGATTGAAATAGTCGGGTTATAACGCTTAATCTTAAATTCGTAGAATTTGAAAGCAGTATATCCAACCGAGACCAAATTTGGTGTCGTTCAAGGCTTTTATATTGGTCGATAGCTATTCTAAGCTGTGTAGGAAATGTCTGTTTTCCATAATATACCCCTGATAATCAGCCCGACAGCTACCGAAAATCATTTCGGTTGGACCTGCTTAAAAAAAATACTTTTGTTTATTAGAAAATTTGTTCCCAACATTCGATTTATCTTCATTGAAACAATTTGTATCCGCAGTTGATGGAATATCGACAACAGCCAATTCCATAAATGCAATTTACAAAGCTTTTATTAACATATTAAGGTTTGATTTCTCAACTTCTAGATAGAGTGTTATCCCAATATTATTATTCCGCCATGGATTGGTGGTTGATATTGATAAAAGTAGATTACAGAATAGCTTGGTTTAGTCACAGTCGCTCGCTGTTGCCTTTTATGCTATATAATAAGCCCAACTGCATTTAGTTTGTATAGATAAAAGCCAACACCATTCGAATGTAGTAGTCGAACATATTCTTTGTATTCAAACAAGTTTAATTCGAAATGGAATTGTTTTATACAAGAATTCCAGGACATACGTGAATATGCGGAACGTGGAATGTGATTTGCGTCAGGCAAATTTAAAATGCTTTAAAAATTGAGAAAATGACAGAGGTTCTAATGGTTTTTGGAAAAGCGGTCAGCAGCCAGTTGAAAAAAAGAATTCCTTTGCTAAAGCTCTTCATATAAAACTAAACCTAAAATGAAACTCTGCTCTGCGGCGTTCTCTGTCAGCGATTAAACCAGATAAAGTGATAATTAAGAGTTCAAATTGTTAAAACCTGAAAAGCTTGGAGCTGTTTAAAGTTGTAAATTATCTTCATTTCGGTATTCGAACCGTCGAAAACAGAAAAACAAGTAAGATAGTCGGTCAAGGCTGACAGCGCTGATGCAGCAAACCGTTTGTTCTCTACCAATCCTTTGGCGGATCAATAAATAACCCTGATTCTAAGTATGTCCAGAAGTTACGAACCTTCTATCTATAAAACTAAAAGTGATATGATGAGAGAGGCTTGGCGGAAATTAAAAATAAACTGGATTTGCCTACAAGTATAAGAAGAATTTGTGCCATACACTTCGAGCCACCATCTCTGAGATCTGTGCAGATCATATGGACTTCGCTGTTGATGCTGATAAAGAATATATTAGCTTTATAGGTGATGCAAACTTAAAATACCTTGTGTACCTTTGGTACAGGGTATAAAAGTGAGTAGGAAAGATTAGGGGTAAATCCCGAACGGTATTTCCGCTGAACTGTCAGGCAATCGACAATTTCCGCTTATACTCAAAGGAACAATCAGGGGACGTCAACTTCAGCGGTTAAAACAGCTAACTAAATTCAGTTGGAGAGGATAAAAGTGTTTGAAATTATTGCGACACTAACCTTATCGACTAAAAACCAAGTAAAGACATTCACATTGCACTTATTTTTACATATCCTTCAACTATTCCTGGTTATCAGATGCTTACATCTACTTAAGAGAGAAACTAAAGATTAAAAAACCTCGAACCATGTTAACTTTTTAGGATAATCGCAACAATTTTGGATTTCCCAGTGTCCCACTGAGTAGCTAACCAAGCAATCGATTTTAACTCCACACACAAACTCCTTCAACTGGGAATAATAACAAAAATAAACGATGTTTATCTACGTTGTGTGCAAAATGGGTTAAAATTGTCGCAGCGATAAGTGAGAAGCATATCAGCGACAGGGCAACAAATAAATCATTTAGTACTCATAACCAGGTAACCAAATATTATGTGGCTAGACTACAGGGGCTTTTCAACTGAGCTGATAAATAGCCTTCAGTTACACTTTAAGAAATTTATTGCATTCTCTGGTGAGAACTTGACACATTCCACTTGCATATTAATTGCATTTTGCTACTTGCTCTGGATTCGATCTGTAAAGGAGCAAAGAGGGAAAGGGGAATAGAATTCTCAAGGTTATTTTCTCTCACAAATTTAATAACAAATTCCAAAAACTTTCGCCGTTAAAAGAAGTTGCATGTCAAATGGGTGAATCAGTGCCTCGTTTGCTTATGTTTATGTGCAAGCCCATGGCCATAAAGCTGCAAAACTAAGGAAGGTTATCAGGCCTGTTCTCTGATCGAAATTGTTAAGGCTACCATATTGCTGAATAATAATTCGATACCCTTCAGTTCGGCTCAGAACTGAATCATACTTGAATCAGCCCTGAAATAGAAGCGCTGGTACTGCATTCATGGCATCCTTTTTATGAGTTTCAGCCATGAATTCAACACAGAAATGACCTACAACGCCATGATGACCTTGGCTGATTTTAGGCAGGATTTCAGTGCTGAACTCATGGGTGAGTTTCATGGGAAGTACTAAAACATGCCTAAATTCAGGCATAAAATTCAGTTTTTGCTACTGCTCAAGCCTAATCAGCCCTAAAATATTCGGTACTGAAACGTAGAACTGCTGGATAATGATTCAAACAACATTCGAAAAGCAAATCGGTTTCTATTTCACTCAGAAAAGGGAACACCAGAATGAAAACTATCCGGAATTGAAATCGTTTTGCTTTATAACTCCACTCGAAAATGGGGTGACTATCAGGCATGCTTCCATTTTAACTATCGAGTTCCAATGTGGACTGAAAATCAGTATAAAATCGCACAATTTTGGAGCAAGTCTACATGGAAGCACTGCCTTATGGCAACTTAGATTGTCATGCCAATCAAGAATTTATATCTGGATTGGATTGAAGATCGTATGGGATCCGAGATGGCTAGATTAGATTTACACGGTAAAGCAAACTTCAAAAAGTTTTTGAAAAAGGCTTTCTTTTGTAGAAAACAAGATGTTTCAACAAGATGTTTTTGTGTTGCAAGTTCAGATTTCCAATAATCTAAGAAAAACTTTGCACACCGAAATTGCTAGACTTCCATTATACCACCGAGCTTAAATCAATCATCAGTCTGACACATTACTGAAAAAGCTTATAAGCCCACCAATCTTCATTAAGTAGGTTTCTTTTTAGTCCAGAGAAACAAAATGTAGTCTTAAATAGTTAGACATTTTGAAAGATTGTTCTTCCAAACACATGTTGAAAATAGGAGCGAAAAAAGGGCCAAAGAAATAAAATAACAAAAATGTTAAATAAAGTTCAGTTCCCCCCCTTTTGCTGTGGGTATGCGCTTGTGGCTGTCTGATGCAAACGCAATCGTTCGACGCACAACAACCAATGTTACAAGTACAAATACAAAAGCATGATAATTTGCAGTGGTTTGTGTTCAATTCTGCAAGAACCATAAAAGAGAAAGAGAAGAGGGACACATAAGAAGTTTTTGTTCCAATTTCGCTTCAACCGTTGGAATGGCTATGCGTAAAGCGCGGCCTATGCATATAGCTTGCGGGCTCCCCTGGTTTAAGGTGTCAAAATCTAACATTTTCGCTTTAATGTTCTAATTTGATTGTTTTTAAGGTGATGTAAGCAAAACCATTTTTATACTCTGTACCGCAGGTATATAGAGTATTATAAGTTTGTGCAAAAGTATGTAACATCCAGAAGGAAGCATCTCCGACCCCATAAAGTATATATATTCTTGATCAGCATCAACAGCCGAGTCGATATAGCCATGTCCGTCTGTCTGTCCGTATGAACGCACAGATCTCAGAGATGGTAAGAGATAGAGGTTTGACATGTATGGGACATATGCTTCTTATGTCTGCAGGCAGATCAAGTTTATTTTCAATTTTGGCCACGCCCCCTCCCGCCCCCGCAATTTAGAAAAAACGTCATATCTCCCACAGTTTTGAAGATAGATGGCTTGTTCCTTCTGGACATATTTAGTTATTAGGATAACTTATCGATCCGCCAAAGAAATGAAGAAGATCGGATGAACGGTTTTCGAGTTATGATCAAAAGACATATTTTCTTGGTACAGAGTATGTTATAGTCGGGCTTGACCGACTTTCTTTCTTGTTTTTTTCTCACTTGGTCTTAATATAGAAATCATTTGGTATCTGGAAAGAAGTCACATTACTTTCCCTGGTATCTAGGTTAGCATATTAGCATCAATGTTTCTCCCTTTGGTGTCAATTTACCGGGGGCAAGCTATATTTCTTTCTTTTGATTCCGAGGAGGACACCAGACCCTTGGCGGGTCTGGATATTTACATAAATAAACGCATAACCCAAGACATTGAATTGGATATCCCTAAACTGAGTTGCACTTCCATACCAGGATTGTAGTATGATGTTACAAATTGCTGAGCGTGTGCCATTGCTAATCTTCCCTTAATTCTTACAATTTATTCATAGGCCTATGCCGCCGGCTGTAATGTGGTAATCCTGGCCAGCACTTTTGAGCGTGTCCAGATCATACCGGGTGCCAATCATGGCTATGTGAAAATTTCAGCCCTAGATTGCAGCACGGATACAGGCAAGATAGCGGCTGCCTATGAGAATAAAATATGCATTTTCGAGCCCACACCAGTGATTGAGTCCAGCAAGCATAATACCCACTTTCTGGACTACAGGTGTGCCGTCTGCTGCTGATCCAGCCTCTGTCTGGCCCCTGGCTAACTAATCTTTAAACAATCTGTCTTTCAGATGGGTACAGACGGGTTCTTTTACCAGCCACTCGAGTGTGGTGACCTTGTCCTGGAATTTGGAGGGCACACGCCTTTTAACGGGTGGAACCAACATTCAGTTGTGGAAGAGCAAATCGCCCACACACCAACAGGAGGAGGAACATACGGGTAAGTTGTGCGAGCAACAATTGTATTGACATTCCTCATGGGCTTCCTTTTCTCGATTCAGGTGTCAAGTTCGAGATTGGCGAGAGCAAGGAAACCAAACCTGCTGCGAATCAGTCCCAATCCGACGATGTGTCTACGTGGGAGAACATTTGGTCGTGCCAGACGGCCATACCCATTTATCACATGGCATTTAGCCCGGATGGCACACTCTTCGCCACCTGTGGACGCAATGATCGTCTGGTCAAGATTTGGTATGAGAACAAGCAAGTGCTGTTCCCTGCCAAAGGTCCCAGCAGCACCACCACCAATCGGCATGCAGAGGACGCGGCCGGGAATGGAGGTGATCTGAACTTCACCTATGTCTACATAGCCCATCCCCGGGCCGTTTCCAATATTGTGTGGCGGAAGACAAGTAAATATATGCCCAAGGGCTCGGTGGCCAATATGCTGGTGACCTCCTGTTTGGATAACATTTGTCGCATTTGGATCGAGACGGTTCTCCCCGATGATGGGCTGGTCAATATGACGCAATTTGATCCGATGGCCTCACAGAATCCCAAATTCCGTACGCATCGGCACAAGCACCGCTTCATGCAGAGATTGAAGCATATGAAGACCTGTTTCCACATACGCCGACACATGAAGGCGGGAGCCCATGCAAGCGGCAGTAATGGAGCAGGAGGAGCAGGCGGTGCGGGTGCTGGTGGGGTCATGGGTATGGGTGCAGTGGGCAGCTCACCGGCCAGTTTTAGCAACTATCAGGGACCCATTCCCTCGCTACCCTCGTCGTGCAGCGTCCACGACTTCCATTCGTATGGATTCCAGGGTTCGGGAATGACGCCAGGAATGCATTTCCATTTGGCTGCCTCCATCAATGCGGAAACAGACATCCCGTTGGTGCCATCGATGCAGACCTCCGATCCAGCCAATCAGAATGTGTTTATCCTCCACTGGTTAAACAACAAGGAAATGCATTTCACACTCCAAGCGGAGGCCATACTCCAGGAGCTAACCAAAAAGGTGATTGATGAGGAGAATGGACATGGGCATGGGCACGGCAATGCATCGACTGGTGTGGATCTCCCCGACGATGCTCCAGGCATGCATGCACCTGTACCTCATCCGCACAAGAAATACTTGCGCAGCTCCAAGTCCGTCTCGGTGGACGATAGCGGCGAAGAGTACAGCAAGTACTCGCAGCACACCGCTGCCACGGGTCTGCATTTGAACTCCATGTCCAATACCACCTCGCAGAACTCGTTGAATAATGACCAACATCACCCTATCACCCAACTGGTGGACTCTCTGGACAATAAGATTGAGTGCCTGCTCCGCGATTGGCATCAGAGTCCTGATTTGCTGTTTGCCATCCACCCAGTGGATGGCAGCTATCTTATCTGGGTGATCGAGTGGCTAGATGACTACTATCCGGGCTCGTTCCGACAGGCTCAGGTCTCCTTCTCGACCAGGATACCTTCAGCCTTTCCGCTGGGCGATGCCATGTCCATGTCCACCACGGTGAGTCTGTTTAATACGGGGACACATCCGCTGGCCTTCAGGGATATCGCCAATAATGTAAGGAGCAAAGATCAGGCGGATGATTCGTCATTAAAGTCGGATCAGCATTCGGGACAGACCTATGATAAGCATGATGAGGAGCCAGAGGGGGATGGAGACGGCGACGAGGGTAGAGGTGATCAGCAGGATCGCGAGCAGCAGGAAGATGATGCCGGCGATCGTAGTGCCGCCGCGAGCAGCTCTCAGGACTCTGCCGCCGTCGGAGCTAGTGCTCTGCCACTAAATGTCTCCCCCTCCGTTTCGATGGTGACCAAACACTCCAATGGCACCCTCAACCTTTGGCAACTCACATTTGCCTTCAAGACCAAGTTTACCCAAGTATTAAGCATTGGCCATGTGAGCCGTGCGTCCGGACATCGTTTCCGGGTCAATGACATCACTTGTCACCCAGTATTGCCACTGCTGGTGTCCACCTCGCATCATAACTTGCCCGACTCGGAAGTCAAGTCGCCGATGTCGCCCTTCGAGCAGCCCCTAATGGCGGGCGGTGGGTTAGGAGGAGGCGGATCGGGAGGAACAACGAGTTCGAATGGCGATAAAGAAATCTTCACACCCACGGGCTTTTGTTCCGAGTTAATTCTTTGGCGTGTGGACTCGGTGGGTCCATTGTGTCATTCGGGTGGCGTCAGTGAGCTGGCGCGTATCAACTCCCCAGAGATCTCGGCCTTTAGCAATGTGGCATGGATTCCAACACTTCTGCCCAGCACTACTTTGGGCAGCTACAGCAATTCACCATCGGCCTGCTTTGTGGCCAGCGACGGTGAGAATTTGCGTGTCTATCAGGCCGTGATCGATGCCCGTACCCTACTGGCGGAGATCTCCTGCTCGGAGAACCTGAACTCGCTACACAAATCCCACTCGCTCTCGTCCATGATCTCAAATGCTTCTAGCACACTGAAGGCACAACGATCGGCGCTCCACGACAAGCTTAAGGTGGTCTCGCAACAGTCGACAGCTCGGCCGGGCTGCATACTCCAGCTGGATGCCATTTCGGATGCCAAGCACGATTGGCAGAACACCCAGTTCCTGCATGTGTTCCAGGCTCAGTTGATAACGGGAGGACAGAGGGCTTCTGCGCTGGATCCGCGTGACCAGGACGAGCCTCGCTTGAATGCTTTGCTCGAGTCCGACATGGATGCCATTGTGGATCTGCAGCGAAATGTGGACTTTGAGGAGCCGTTCTATATAGTCAACATCGAGAAGACCCTGCGTGGCAGCACCATACACATGTGGCGCATAGTCATTAGCTCCAAACAGCAGAACTCGTTCCTTTCCGAAACGGCCATGTATGTGCCCGACAGCAACCTGACCCAGGAGCCGGATGAACAAGAACAGGGACCAAATCCCCGACGCATGTCCCAAGGCGCGGAGACGCTGACCGGAGCCGAGCAATTTGGATCGCATGTAGAGGCGCCGCACATCTCGATTACCACCAAGAAAGTGTGCACTCAGGAGTTGCCCCTGCCCGAGGGTGTGGATGTCATACATGCCTCCCCGGCGGCCGGCCATTTGAGTAGTTCCAGCATTTACCCAGCTTGCTTTGCTCCCTACATCATTGTAACGGCCTGTTCCGATTCCATTTCCCGTTTCTGGAAGTGTGAGCCACTGCAAGAGGAGGAGGAGGAGAATGGGGAGGGCGATGCCTATCACTGGTCGGAGTGGAAAATGTTCAGTAGAGTTCAGCATTCGGCCATTGAAATTCCAGGTCAACCGCTGAACATCAGTGCCGCCTACTCCGGTCGGATAGCCTGTGCCTATAAGTACGGCAAGAGCTTCACCCGACCGAACAAGGGAGATCCCGACTCCAGATATGTGAACCTATGCGTGGCCATCTATGAGTGTGAGAGCTCGGGTGGTAGTGAGTGGGTGCTGGAGGATACCATACACCTAAAGAACGTCCATTTGCCGAGGATAAACATTGGGCATGGCATTGATTTGAGTTACCTGCACGATAGTCGCCTCTTGGCCAAGAAGCAGCGCCTCAATCAGGTGCTGCACACCTTTGCCCATGACGACAGCCGCTCGCCCCGCAGTGGTGAGACCACACCCGAGCTAGCCGTGAATCGTCAGCAGCAATCGGCCGCCGCCTCGGGACTGCTGACTGTACCCAGTTTTAGTACCCTGCAATCCCTGAGGAAGAGCATTGCGGAGAATGGTAATACTTGTCCATTGACTCAGAAGCACTTGGTCCAGCTGGATTGGGTGTCCAAGGAGGATGGCTCGCATATTCTCACCGTGGCCGTGGGCAGTAAGATTCTGCTCTACACTCCCGTCAGCTCCGACATAGCCCAGGCCAATATCAAAGCCATGAAAGAGTCCCGTTCGGTGAACCGTCCCATTTTGCGCAAGGCCAGCTCCCTGGCTCAGCCTAACTTTGTCGACGAGATCCGTTGGATGAAGTTGCGGCAGATTGACTTACAGACCGCCGATGGTTTGCCACCGTTGCCCATGCAAATCTCTTGGGTGCGTGATGGCATTCTGGTGGTGGCCATGGATTCGGAAATGCATGTATATTCCCAATGGAAGCCGCACTATGGATCACTCTACTACACGACTCCGGCCGCCGGCGAAGATGTGCCGGACACACGTAATCTACGCGATGAGGATCTGCGCTCCTTGGCCAACGAGAGCACCCAGCTGAGGCTGAAGAATGTGGCTTCCATGCCATTGATCAGCAAAGTGAGCACCGCTAATCTTCAGTTGCTGTCGCATGACAAGAAACGGCGTCTGGGCAATTCCAGCATGGCCAACATGAATGGAGGCGCAGGAGGAGGCGGCGGAGCTTTCAGTGCCGGGCAGGATGAGCCCTCTAGCGATGATTATATGACGGATTTCGGCCTCTTCCAGGCCTCCAGGATAGCCTGTCCTGTCCTGCCCCAATACCATCCCAAGCAGCTGATGGAGCTGCTCAATTGTGGCAAAATTAGGTGGGTCAAGGCCATCCTGGCCCATCTGGTGCGCTGTATGAGTGGCACTAGTTCTACGAGTGCTGCCCAGGATGAGGAAGGTTATGCGCGGCAGCGTAGCTGGTCGAGATCTCGAACCCTGAGCATCAGTTATACCGCGGATACAAACATCCAGGCAGAGCATAGAGGCAGCACCACCCAAATACCAGAGGAGCTTATGCTGGACTACACGGAGATCAATTCCATTCCTCCGCTCCCGCTGTGGGTGCTCTTGAATGCCGATCGGGAGACGCCCGGTCAGCTAGCCAATTCGGCGGAAACGGACAAGGACTACGACGAGCTCTTTGATATGCACAACTCTGAGGACAATCTGGATGAGCTGCTGTGCGATGGTGAGGGTGGCAAGCGTCCAGAGCGTCGTCTTTCCTTGCCGGAAAAGCAATCGATTTCGCATTTTGGCCCTCGGCAGGGTCAACTCTTGTCGCGTCTACTGACGCATACCCATCTGCCAGGGCTATCCTCGTTGGACCAGATGCATTTGCTGGCCTTGGCCGATACGGTGGCCACGTGTAACACAGATTTCTCGGACAAGTTCGCCGTCGATATGGGTAAAAACTCCAGCTCCGCAGGTGGTGGCATTAAGGAGGCATCCGGAGGCGACTCCTTGGATGACTGTGGCTTGCGTTTCCTGCTGGCCATGAAGCATTTCACTTACCTGCTCCGTTGCCTACCGCTCCAGCAACGCTCCCAGTTCCAGCGACAGGGTGTGGGCACTTCGAACATCGTTTGGGCCTACCACTCGGAGAGCGAGGAGGAGCTGTTGCATCTGATACCCAGTTACACCAAGGGCGATCTCCGTTGGGCCACTCTGCGAGATCTGGGCATGGGCTACTGGTTGAAGAACATCAATACGCTGCGCAAGTGCGTCGAGAAGCTGGCCAAGTGCGCGTATCAGCTTAAGCAGGATCCACTGGACGCTGCCATCTATTACCTGGCCATGAAGAAGAAGTCCTTGGTTTGGGGACTGTTCCGTTCCAAGCGGGATGAGAAGATGACCACTTTCTTTGGCAATAACTTCGCCGAGGACCGCTGGCGAAAGGCTGCTTTGAAGAATGCCTTTGTCCTGCTCGGCAAACAGCGGTTCGAGCACGCGGTGGCCTTCTTTCTGCTGGCCAACTCCCTCAACGATGCCATCGAGGTGTGCATGAATAAACTGGAGGATTTCCAGCTGGCCCTGATCATAGCCCGCCTGTACGAAGGTGATGGCGAGGGGTGCTATTATCACCGTCTGCTGCATGAGCATGTCCTGGGTACGGATGTGGAGACGGGGCGCTGTGATGTGACACGCGCGCATCCGGATCCCTTCTTGCGTTCCATGACATACTGGACCATCAAGAAGTACCAGGAGAGCTTGAACACACTGCTGCTAAATGGTGTGGGCAGCCTCCATACCAGCTATCGCGAGGAGGATCTACTGCGGCCCGAGCCGCAGGCGACCAACCCGAATGTGTTCAACTTCTACATCTACCTGAGAACACATCCCCTACTTATACGCCAGAACATAGCTTTGTCCGCCCAGGAGAAGCGCATAGCTCATGTGGCCCTGTCCGGTTTCAATTACGCCGGCGATGGGACCGGCTCTTCGGCGTGCGACAGGCAGCTGCAGCTAGAGGATTCGATAACGCCCATCGAGAGGCAATTGTACTTCACCACTGCACACGGACACTTCAAGTCGGGCTGCCCGGCCTTGGCTCTGGAGGTGCTTAATAAGTTGCCCATGAAGATTTGCGACGATTCGGGCAGCAGTGTGGCCGGCAGTCATATGCAGGAGTCCCATCAGATCACCAAGGAAGAGCTCATCAATACAGGCATTATGGATCAGTGGGGTCAGGGCAGCACAGCTGCAACCGCCACCGCAGATGCCTTCGATTGGGGTGCTCCGGTGGCGGGCAGCGATGCAGAGGCCAAATTTGAATTAAAATGGGATGATGATGAGGAGGACGAAGACGAGGAGGCGGCGGCACCGGTTGACGAAGAAGTGGCCACTCCCCAGCCTCCGCCTGTTTTGGCTCGGGGCAAGTCCTCTGCAATGGACACTAAAATGGACATCATGGCCCAACAGCTGAAATTTGTGGCCTGCTTGAAGATACTGATGGAGGAGCTGTCCACTTTAGCCACCGGGTTTGAGGTCGATGGCGGCCAATTGCGTTACCAGCTGTACATGTGGTTGGAGCGTGAAGTGGAGGCACTGAAGCAGCTGTGCAACTATTGTAGCTCAGAGCAGAACAGCGAGGGGATAGATTCTGATAATGCAGATGGTAGGGATAAGGATCCGATGAATGCCAGTTTCTGTCCCAGTGGGGAGAGGCCCACACTCCATGAGATTCTCATGCAGGATAAGCAAGACTTTGAGGCTAAGGTGATGCGAGCGGCCAAGCGCAAGAGGTGGCTAAAAGGTGAGTTCAATTCGGAAGATTGTTTCCAAGCTAATCCTCCCCCCTCATTCTCAGCTAACGAGACCCTGTTGAGGACCCTCCTCAGCTATTGCTCCCTGCATGGCGCCAGCGGTGGTGGCTTGGCCTCAGTGCGCATGGAACTAGTTTTGCTACTCCAGGAGCTGCAACAGGAGAAGACCCAACAACAGTTGCTCAGCCCGCTGCCCTTCCCTACCACCCTGCCCCTGCTGAGTGCCTGTGTGGCTGGCAATAAGACCGTCATTGCCGATCCCATCAAATATCTACAGTCCCAGACGGTGGACATGCTGCAAAGCATCATCAAGGTTTTGCCTTTTCCGGGCATTGAGACAAGTGCGTTAAGCGAGATCTTTGTGCTGAGGGATCTGGCTGTTGCCCTCTCCTCCTGCATCTATCAATCACTGTGCGACTCCGAAAGCTTTGTGGTCAACAATTCGGCCTTCAACGGCTATCCGAGCCCGGGCATTGAGAACATAGCCAAAATCAATTCCTCCTTTGAGTGCAGCTATCTGGTGGGCAGTAGGAATGCCTTTGGCAGGCGACGCAAGTATTCCACAGACGAGCCGGCTGGCATCTGCACCACACCCTCCAAATGGCCGGGAGTGACCAATCTGAGAGCGCTGCTGGCTCGCGAGAAGGATGAGGATGTGCCCAAGTTGAATGTGTTGTTGTTGGAGTCGTTTGTGTCCACCTACATGGCACTGTTCATCTACTCGCTGTCCACATGCGATAGTCGCCTGCTCTACAGATTGAGCGGTCAAAACTTTAGCAACGAAACTTGGTCCACGCTTTTTGGGGGCGGCATGAAGAAGCTGCTTATTAAGCCAGCACCAGGCGGAGGAGGAGGCGGCGGCGGCGGCGGCACAGGGTCCACCTCCGAAGAGCCGGCGGATGAGAATAGTGTGTGGAATACAGTGACCTCGATTACCAAGCAACGCATGAAGCTAAATATGAAAATCTTGGGCAGCTTTAGTCAGAATAGCACCTCCAATAATATGAAAGAGGACAAACCCACATACAGGGAACAGTTTATGCCGCCAGAAACATCCATGCTGTCCTACTTCCTCACCAAACCGCCCAGTACGGGTAAGCACTCAGTTGCCACTCCTAGCCAGAAATTTGTCCCTAAAGTTGCTTTTTACAGAGTGCGATGACTACGACACGGATGACTCACATGAGTCGGACAACGAAGAAGAGGAGGATGATGATGATGATGTGAATGTGAGTCGGTCCCAGCTTAAGTCCAAAGACAACACCGAGCACACAAATCCTACTTCCTATTCCTGGAGCATACTCCGATTGGCGCTAATCAAGATTAGCACCCACAAGATACAGGAGTTTGTCAAAGTGGCCGGCATCGAGCTGCAAGGTAGCTGTACTCAAGATTATACCGTGTGTGCTCCATTTGTAATCAATCGCTTTCGTTCCACCACATAGATCTGCCCGTAATCAGTCCGTTGTCCCATGAGGTGCTCCGCACTCTCAACCGCTGGCAGGAGTTTGCCCTAAGCGATTTGATAGCCAGGGGTCCACCCTCCAGGCACTACATCCCGGGTTGCTATGCTGAGAGTGGCATCAGTGGGCTGGCCATACACAAGTATCGCTCGCTGCTGAACAAGGAGAATACACCATTTGTGTCTGGCTCGTCGGCGGGACCAATTCGCCGGCTGTGGAACTATCTGGTGCGGCAGGAGCCAGCCCAGGAGGTGTTCATCAAGAGCATTTTCGGCAAGAATACAGAGCCCAGCACAAGGAGCTCACATCACACGCAGCACGACAATGAGACCGACGAGGGTGGGTATCTCTCTCTCTCTCTCTCTCTCTCTTAAAGGCCGCTCTCTCTAGCCATCTCTCTCTTTTTTTCAGGACAATCACATTCGACCACCGAAAATTCGGATCACATACGCATCATTCACAAGGATCACGAGTCTATTCTTTCCTTCTGCTTGAAGAACAACACCTCTTCCATGATTGCTTTCTCCAATCCCCGTGAGATTCAGGAATTTGACATCTCACTGCTCTTGGAATCGCCCAATTGGTATGAGGATGAGTGTGACTATGATATGATGAATCTAACCAAGGATGCGGACACCAATAGTTCAGCCTTTCTCATCATACAGACGCAGGAACAGTAAGTCTCAGCCCACTTGCACAGAAATGTGATGAAACTAATCCATCTGTCCCTTAAATAGAAGTCAATACGGCAATAGCAATGCCTACAGCGAGTCCAATGCGAGCACACAAAGTGCCTCGCAATCAGGACGTGGAACATCCATGGTAAGTTGGCCTTTAATAATCTTTGAATTGTAATATGATTTCAACCCATCTACCTTAGGTTCTGCGTCACAAGGTGGACAATGTGAAGCGCATGAGCGCTCATCCTCTAATGCCGCTCTACCTAACTGGTGGCCAGGATGGCTCTGTTCAGATTTGGGAATGGGGTCACCAGCAACCCGTCTGCTCTCCACGCACCTCCGGCACATTTGCCAAGGTCACCCGCTGTCGCTTCTCCGAGCAGGGCAATAAATTTGGCATTGGGGATGGTGACGGCAACTTGAGCCTCTGGCAGGCGGGCATCGCCTCACAGAACAATCGTTCGTTTATAGTGAGTTGTTGTCTGGTTAGGGGCATACCAAGGCTGCAAACCATTGAGATAAAAGTTACAAAACCTAAAGTGGAGCTGTGATCTGCCAGCATAGTTGAAGCGAACAGATTCAGAGCGGAGTTTATTCTAGATTTCCCCGCTTTATGCTTCAATCCAGAGGTTCACACTAGAGTTTCACCAACACAAGTTTTTAATTCAAGCCTCTTGGTTCATAACATTGTGGAGCGTTGACCGTTAATTGCAGTCATAAAACTTTCCACTCAGAGAATAAGAGAACGTCCTATTTCACGGACACGTCCGTCTTACCTTTAAGGAAGATCTATGTGTTTTCCGACTCTTCGCCTCTTTCGGTCTGGCAGCCTTGAAAAGGGTCGTTGAAATAAACTTAAACCTTTCTTTACTTACTTTGTAGACTTACCAGTGCCACAATAAGACGCTTTCCGATTTCGTATTCCTCGGTTCGTGCAGTCTGCTGGCCAGCGGTGAGTTCCTTAGATAGTTGAATGAAAGAAGAACATCTCTATCCTATCATGCTTTAATTTTCAGCTGGTCAAAGTTCCGAGAACAAGAATATTAACATTTGGGACACCCTCTTGCCGCACAAAAAGTCCTGTGTATCGGGTAAGAGCGGACTAAGTGTAAAAGTTGGAATTCAAATAATCGTTGAACATATTTCTTGCAGCCTTTACCTGTCATGACCAGGGTTCGTCTTGTCTGGTGTTTGCCCCACAACATCAAGTGCTCATTTCGTGCGGTAAACGTGGAGATGTTTGCGTCTTTGATGTGAGACAACGTACGTTGCGGCATCGTTATCAGGTACAGTCCTCAGAAAATCATGAATGCTTCCAAACTGATGACACAAATGATTCTCTTCTTTCAGGCCCATGACAGCACCATCAAGTGCATAGCACTGGATCCGCATGAGGAGTTCTTTGTCACTGGCTCAATTGAGGGTGACATTAAGGTGCGTAATTTGCGTATGCGTTGCCCTGTGGCTTTTATTAACATTTGCATTTTGTTCACAGATCTGGGATATGAACCAGTTCATGCTGATCAACACGTTCCCCCATGAGCATGCCAAGAATGGATTCTTTAAGCACACCGGCCAGGGTGTTAGCCAGGTGTACGTCGATCCATTTGGCCGCCTCTTCTCCTGTGGCTCTGATGGCTGCATGAAGGTCCGCCTGCTCGTCGAGAAGGATAATATTGTTCACTCGGTGTATTAATTTGTATTTGTATGTACATTGTTGCACGTGCCCCATTCGAGTATGTGCGTATTATGTGTGTGTAATTTTGTTAAACGTCGTTGATTATTGAAATTGTATTTAAATTTTTGTATTTTTTTTTGTTTTGTCTTTTGTCTGTTTCTGTTTTGCGCTTTGCGTCTCCTGTTTCCACAACAAAAACAAACTACAAGCAACTTTTGACGGACTAACCATTCGTTTCTAATTCTATGAGTATTTCCTAAACAGACTATATACAATATATATTACTATACATATACAATATATATATATATACCTACTATATGCTTTAAATCAATTACAATTATGAATTACTTATTATGATTATTATAAAGAAAACAACAAGAAGACATTCTATACAGTATGGTAAATTATATGCTTATGAATATATTATTATATATATATATATATGTATACCTATATATGTATATATATATATGCAAATATGTATGTCCTTGTGTTAATCAAAAACTTTGTGCAAAAGCGAACTTACGTCTGTTAAATCAATCAACCAGATATATGAATACCTAAAAACCTAAATCAATTAACTAAATAAAGTGCAAAAATCACAAAAAAGTATTACAGAATCAAAAGTGGTTTTCATTTAACGTCACCGATCAGATCAAGCATTGTAGGAATGTAAGTAGGTACGATCATTACCTGTGTCAATGTCTACTGATGATAGTCGCTGGGATGTAGCAAGGAATACATAACACCACATCTGTCCACTGCCGTCTCTTCATGCTAGCATTGCATTAGGTAGGTAGGCAGTTCCGGCTGACCCCAGATGGGGTCACACATAGACCTTAGGGTCTCCTTAATGAGGCCGGGTGATTATTTGGGTACATTTGACTTAGAAGTCCAGGAGGATTCTTGACGTTTTGACAAATGCCAATAATTGTTTTGGGGGCCTCTTGGCCGCTTCCTCCAAAGAAGAGAACCGTGGGGTGTGTAGAATTTTCAATCTTGTCGCATTGCATTAACTGCTTGGGAATTCCAAAGCAATATGAGTGCAAAAATGGCGGCTTCCTCACACAAAAAACGAAACTGTGAGTGCGAGTTCAACGCTACTCACTCAAGTGTGCCTGTTCTTCTCTTCCAGTTTCTTTACTTTACTCCAGGGTTATTCACGAAGAGAGGCTATCTGTCGCTCGCCCTCTCTCTCAGTCAATCACTGATGCATTATTTCGGCAAGCAATCGGGGCATGGCTGGGGTAAACTGCTTTACTCCCCTCGCCTAAAAGCAACAAGCTTAAAACGAATTTAGCTTGATCTTAAGAGCGAAATTCTTGAAAATTTAAGAACGAATAGTTTTATTTTTAAAGAGCGTTTGTACTTAAATCATTCTACATACCTGCCTTTTTTATACTCTGTACCGTAGGTACATAGAGTATTATAAGTTTGTGCAAAAGTATGTAACATCCAGAAGTAAGCATCTCCGACCCCATAAAGTATATATATTCTTGATCAGCATCAACAGCCGAGTCGATATAGCCATGTCCGTCTGTCCGTCTGTCTGTCTGTCCGTATGAACGCACAGATCTCAGAGATGGTAAGAGATAGATTTTTGACATGTATGGGACATATGCTTCTTATGTCTGCAGGCAGATCAAGTTTATTTTCAATTTTGGCCACGCCCCCTCCCGCCCCCGCAATTTAGAAAAAACGTCATATCTCCCACAGTTTTGAAGATAGATGGCTTGTTCCTTCTGAACATATTTAGTTATTAGGATAACTTATCGATCCGCCAAAGGAATGAAGAAGATCGGATGAACGGTTTTCGAGTTATGATCAAAACACAAATTTTCTTGGTACAGAGTATGTTATAGTCGGGCTTGACCGACTTTCTTTCTTGTTTTTGGATGTACAAGTACAAGCTATGGAGTCAGGCGGGTAAGTTAGATTGTTAGAACCCAGAAATTGCATTCAATAAGTTAAGCTGTGTGAAAGATAACGCAGATGAACAATGGAGATTATGGATATGGGCAAAAAGTGTCTTGTGTCTCCATAGTTGCCGCCCCTGAGCAGAGTATGTAGTATTCTGCTGTATCTGGATTGCTAATGGCGACTGTGGGAACTTGACTTTTGCAGATCTAAGTACAATAACTCTTCTTTTATCCAAAGATTCAGTCAACATAGTAAAATGTGGCATTTCTGAATCTTAAGTCTTCAAAAAAGTTAGCTTTGTGAAGTAGCTGGGAGAATTCTGGAAGTCAATGCCAGGAAAAAGTGCATAAGTTGTGTCCATCATTCGCTCAAAAGTAGCTGCAGCACTTGTTAACCTTTGCCAGCCAACTTTCACCTACTCTTTTCTGTTTCTGAATATCGTTCGGCCAGATCACCTTTCACCCAGATCCCTTGCTTGTCAGCCCAGTAAAACAAAGATGTGCGTCTTGAACGCATTTCATCAGATTTATGATATCATAAATATCCGCATGTTATTACAAGTTATGATAACCAGCAAATGGAATTGCCTTATACATATAATTGTTTGTCAAATTGAATTAGTTGATTTCCGCTTGCCATTGAAAAGTGTTTTACTTATTTTTTCGTTTTATATTTTTGTTGTTAGACAATCAAACAAATTAGACGCTACGCCGCCATATATGGGCCTTTAATCATAAAAACTAGGCAAAAAAAAAAAAAGTAAAGAGTTCACGAGATAGGAAAAATGGTAGCCAAAAGAGGAATTATTATGTAGCAACGGCAACGGAAACGTTCGCGCATCCGTTCAAAAAAAAAAGTATAACCAACTCGAAGAGAAATGTTGTCGTCAATGTGGGATTGGATTGGATGGGGGACGGCTGCTGCCGCTCATTCATGACCTCGGCGGCTTAATTAGCTTGCTGGTGGGTGGAGGCAATTTGCAGAAGCCAGCTGCATCGAAAACGGGAAGCAGCTCGCGCACACGCCCCGGTATCGAGCCATCGAGCATTCTACGATCATGCCAAATTGGTTAATCGACTGGTGGGCGGCGGAGGGGGGGGAGCCGGGGCTCATATTACCTGCGCTTGTAGTCAATTTTGGCGCCTTTTAGGGAGATATTCGCATCGGTTGGAAAGAATGTGGCATCATAGAAGTTCAGACCGTTCTGCAACAGAATGTTGTACTCATCCATCGAGGCCAGTGTGATGCGTATGACGGCCGGTGGCAGTTCACGACGCTCTGGACGTTCGGCCTTCTCAATGGCATCGCCCACCGAGCCCGCTTGGCCCCCCAAACCCACATTTTTCGAGCTGCTGCCTGCAATTTGGGGGACATGAGAGGATTAAATGGTGCTTGGTGGGGTTAAACAGGATCGCAAACAGTCAAATTTTGGTTGGCGCACTCGAAAAAAGAATTTGTTGATTGGTTCATTGGCGCCGCAAAATAGGCAAGCAAGTTGAAGAGCATATTTCATGATATGAATCGAATTTTTGATAAGCGAAAGAAAGCGACAGCTTTGTGGTCGCGTTGTATATAAATATTCAGTCTGAGAACGCGAATTCTTAAAGTGATTCGAGAATGAGTCTCTCAATCTCTTTGAATTGCAGCAGTGGCCCCGACAGCACTATGCCGAAACTACACGAAGAGCTTATGCTGTCGGTGTAGCGACGTCGCTGCCGTTAAACACTGCATTACATTTAAGAGAGCGCAGAGCAGCTCGGCTCGACCCTTTGGGCCGTTTGATGCTTATTTGATATTTGATCATCAAAAGATACCACTTACACCACGACTCTAGCTAGACAGTTCCACAAATTTAGTACGTTTGTGGGAATCCTTTTGACATTGATTCTAACACGACAAATGAGCCAAGTAGAGCATCTTCTCTTTTTCTTATATGTATATAGGCTAATACAAATGATAAGGTGACACATAAAATATATTCTTAATCAGCATCAACAGCTGATGGGATAAAGCCATGTCCGCCTGTCTGTATGAATGCGTTGATCTCAGAGACTAAGTCAGGAATTTTTGAACGTATACCATTACCCGATCAAGTTTGATTCAGATTTGAAAAAGTTTCCCTTGATTAGCCTCGGGACTTAATATATATGAGAGAAGGCTCAATATCAATATTTAAATATTCTGTAGTCAGGTGACTGAGATATTTTTTGATACATTTTTCACTTTAATTTATCACAAATAATTCATCCAAATTTTTATTTAAAACTTGGCTAAATTGGCCAAAGTAGGAAACCTGCTGTCTCAGCAGGCTCGAGGCTGGTGGCTCTCTTTCACCAGCGAGCTCTGTCGACTGGCGACTCCCTAATGCTGGCGATGCCATAACTGTTTGAGAATTTCAAAGCAGCAAGCACGCAAATATAAACGCACAGCGCAAAAACGTATACAAAGTAGAAAAGTTTTCAACAAATACTTGAGCAAATCGTTTAAGCATCTTTAAGACTTTACAAAAACTGCCAACATTCCTATTCTGACAATTGTTCATCAAAAATTTAGTCACCTTTTTGAATTTGGGTACTTTTGGCTTGAAAATAGGAATTAACTTGTATGTTAATTGCTTAATAAAACGTTGTGGCAGTTAAGTTACTGAGATATGTACTACGTTTTGTGGTATTTTAGTATCAATCTCTTTTTACGCAGGCGAAACTCTTTCTCTTTCTAGGTCTAGGAAGACTTTGGACCTCCAATAGAAAGATCGCTCGAAAAACTAGTTTGAGTAAGAGGAATTATTTGGTTTTTAATGAAAATGTCTTTATTACTTTAATATGCTTTCCCATGATTACGCTAAGCTAGGTCGAGATCGTTCACAAAATGGGTACTGAATACTGAAATACTGAAACTAGAAAGGGTGTTAAACAGATTTGCATAACTTGGCTGATATCCCCTGACTTTATCTAATGGCTCACAAAGAACCGATCGCTTACCAAAGCCCGGAAATCCGGTTTCTAAAATTGAGTACCTAATCAAAAATTGCTAAATATGAACCAGCTCCGAGCTTACACTTTTGGTTTGGCTTAACAACATTATAGACATGCTTAACAAAAGCAAATATGTTGTTAACTGCTCAATGTTGTGCGACAAGGACTTAAAGTCATCAGGAATTGGGAATCTCAGACATATTTAGAAGATGGGAAATCGGTCCTTAATCAAACATTTTTAAAAATTTTAAGGTAAAAAAAAGGTTGACAAAATTACAATTAAAACTGGATAGAACATTGGCCGAGCCAAGCTGCGATCAAAAACTTTCTTCACACTACCTCGAACTTAACATTTCCGCACACTTAACAAGGGTTAATTAAAAATCCAATAGCACTTTGACCTTCTTAGAGTGTGGAAGCGTTTCGGATAAAAACAAGTTGTGGGTATATTTTGGTATATTTCACATATTTTCTGCACTTGCGCTTTGGAATTCCCAAGCAGTTAAAGTCGACAGCAGAGTCTGGTGAGATAAAATCAAGCTCAAATCAAATTGATTTTATATCGAGATCAAGTCAATCCTATTCGTACTTGGAATGAGAAAATCCGGGATTGACCGACTTCTGACAATGTTTGGGATTGATTTAATCCCCGATATTTGGAATATCTCGACTTTTTTTCTAGTAGAAACAGTATTAAAGCAGTATTAGAGCAACCATAGTTTCATGACTTAAACTTGCTAACGTATATTAAATCAATTACAAAAAATTGATGAAAGCTGATAAGAATCTGCTAAAGTTTATATACAAATGGTTTTTGAAACAACAATTTCAGTTTTGCTTCTCTGAGGGTGCAGACAGCTATGGCTATATGGGCCTATGGCTCATTTCTCGAGATTACTTCAAGCTTAAAGCGAACTGGAAATGGCGGAAGCCATTACTAGCAGACATGTCCAACTAAAAGCAGAGCTCTGCCGACTCAGTTGTCATTAATAACAGGAAAAAAGAGTTCCAGAAAGATCCATAAACTTTTAGTCATCCAACAGTGCTGATCCCAACGATATCATATATGATCATCTTTGTTTAAAAGGATATTTAGGAAATATGCAGTCTTTCTTATTGTCTGTGTACCATAATTGGGCACCAGATTATGAGTCATCTATAAAGACTTCAGTGACACTTTTCGTTGCAAGACCGAGAAGAATCCCGCCTCCCACTTTGTATAGGCTGTCTCTGATCTTGTCTCTGAGAATAAGCCTAGGCTTCTATCAAGTATCGACTTCTTTTTCTTACTCTTTTATAAACTTAGGCAGGGGAGGAATGGACCCTGTACACATATATAGACCATGGTAATAGATCCTTGATTCCAAGAAGGAAAAATAGAAAGTAATAGAATCTTTTAAACGAAAATCACGTCGACTCAAGTCCAAGTTGAAAAGGCTTAGCCAAATACGAAGAAATTCGGTATATAATTTGATTGAACCTCAAATCAAAGGTTAATCCTTTGTTAATTCCTCCTCCTTGGGACTTGGTTAACTTGTAAGCGGCCTCTTCAATTTCTGCCCATTTTCGCAACCAAAACTCACCAAAACAACAAACTCTTTCCAGGCACTTGGATTTATACATACGACTATGTATGCCATATCGAATTGTCGGCACATTACTTCCTATGGCCGCTCTGCGCAATGTCTGCGTCGTCTGCTCACCTTCAACGCCCTTGTCCGCGCTGCTGGTGTTGCTGGTCGAGCTGGATGTGAGGCTTGAGTATATATGCAAGCGTACCACCTCCACCACCGAATCAAACTTGTACATGGCATGGCGTATATCCTCCACGGGCAAGTCCTCCGGCACATCCAGCACATACAGCGTGAAGGTTTTGCGTGGTCGGCATGGTATGGCAATCTAGATCAGGGAGTACACAATTGGTTTTGGTTATCGTTTATCATGGGAGGCTTTAAGTACGTGGATGATTTCGGTTTAGTTTCTGTATCTGTAACATACATCTAAGTAATCCAATACTCACACTCCGCGACACGGATTGCTGGAAAAATGTGGTTGAAATCAATTTTCGGTTTAACACAACGCACTATGGATAATGGTTAGATTCTCATTGTTTTGGTGAATACAACAACAGAGCAGAAATGGTCAAATGGTTGGAAAATGGTTGGTTGGTGCAGGTTGTGTGGTTATTAAAGAGAGCTCCATTTTCCACCAATTTGAATGGATCTCGTGAGGCTGGTGATGAGTTTGGTTAGGAGATTCTTGAAATAAACAATTCTTTCATCCAAATAGTGTTGTTTCGATCTTAGCTTGAGGATTTTTTGAGCCAATTTTGGGATACAAAAAGTCGATGCGACACTTTGCCCTTGGGTGCAGCGATTGTATTAGTTTGGAGTTGAATGCTCTTAGACAAGTGTTAAAGCCCCACGGCACTCACTTTGCGATAGAAGCGCGCTCCGGTCACCTTGTGGAAGCCCTTCTTGAACACCGCCTGATAGTCATCTGGATGTGAGAATTTAAACAGAATTCCTGTAGCGGTTTTCGTCAAGCTGAAGCAGCCCTTGAATGTCATTTTTTCACAGATTAGAGCGGCCCGTTCCATGGATAGTTCATAGGAGGGGGTCAGTAGGAAGGCGCCTGTAAGATGGGATGTGTGTTCGGGTTAGTGTTCCGCAGATGACAAGCAGGCGGTTAGTGGAGTGCATGCCGAGCGGTTAGCAGATGGACACATGCAGGAACCTTTGGTCAGAAAATTATCCGGCGACGACACCTCCGAGTCCGAGTCATCCTCCCGCTTATCCACCCACTTGGGCTCCGCGGAGAGCTTGTGGGCCGCCACCTTGGTCACAATGCCCGTAGGACGTGACCTGGGATATTCATTCTTCTCACACTCCAAATCCGAGGTATTCCCAATGAAAGACATGTTGCAAGGTAGGGCGCAAAAAAAAAAGGGTGGACGTGTGGAACCGAAACCGAAATCGAAACTTGAGGCGCGCTCGAAAATTTTGAGCCAACTGAGACGGTGAAGCGTTTCCCCACAGCTTTTATACGCACGCTCCACTGGGACTGGGCTAGCATCTGCGAATGGGCCGCGCTCGGTGTGTGTGTGTGTGCCCGTGCTGTGCCTTATGCGTTCATGGCGTTTGCTCAAATTGGAAGTTCTTACAATTAACCGGAGAACGCTTGTTATTGATCCTCATCGAGTGGGCGGCGGGGCCTAACGATTGCAGGTTGACGCCATCAGCGACAAATGTCAAAAGACGCGCCAAATGTTGCGTAAATTTCAAGAACAGACGCAATTTTATTATTTTCTGAGTTTCATTCTGTTTTTATGGCATGAAACAATTATGTGAGAAAGATAATTGGATATGAGTTTCAACGGAAAAACTCTTTGAAGGATATGATGTGTCTTCCTTCCTGGCATGTCCACCTATTTGTGCTTCAAACTTATCTGGTTTATTTCAATATAGTTTCCTGTATACAAATTTTGTTAAGATATTTCTGATAGATTTCTGCATGTAAATGGAGTTCAAACTTCAAGAAAATCGGAGCAAAATGAAAGAAGTGGCTCCCTTACTCTTAAAGTGATTGAGTAAGCTAGGAAGCAACATATTGGAAGTTCGTTTACCATATTATAATAACAAATTTACAGAATTTTGTTGTATTTTACGATATTTGCTAAGGCATCAATTCAATTTCATTATATTCTCTTCGTTTAAACTTAGCAACTGATCCTATCCTATCATTACAAATTGAAGAGTTCCAAGCACATTGGCTTTTTCCGGAGACTTGGTCCCTAGATTTTGAACTCAGCTGTTATGAAGCTGACTTTGATTTTGACTTTGAAGCAGGTTTCAAAGGGTTCTAAGGTACCCTGAAGAGTTGAACACATGGCTTCAAAGCAGGGCCGCTAACCGACTGCGAACCGGAACTCCGACTTTTATTTTACTGTGAATCGAACCTTAAATCGAACCTCTTTAGCAATAAAGCCTGAACACGAACTCGTTTCGAACTCAAAATGTAAAAATTGGCAGGCATCAGAAATTTGACCTTCTGTCAAGCGATTGATCTGTTATCTGGTTGGCTTTGAGTGATTGAGTCTTAAAACGGGCAGATAAGTGTATTTAAAAACCTAGAATAGAATTTAGAACTACTTTTAAGATCCCCACCCATAACAGCCACTGTTTTTTAAGCTGTTCGGCTCAAAAGCCAGAGCTTAACATTAAATTGGTAATATTTTTCTTTAAACAAGAAAGAAAGTCGGTCAAGCCCGACTATAACATACTCTGTACTAAGAAAATTTGTCTTTTGATCATAACTCGAAAACCGTTCATCCAATCTTCTTAATTTCTTTGGCGGATCGATAAGTTATCCTAATAACTAAATATGTCCAGAAGGAACAAGCCATCTATCTTCAAAACTGTGGGAGATATGACGTTTTTTTCTAAATTGCGGGGGCGGGAGGGGGCGTGGCCAAAATTGAAAATAAACTTGATCTGCCTGCAGACTTAAGAAGCATATCTACCATACAAGTCAAACCTCTATCTCTTACCATCTCTAAGATCTGTGCGTTCATACGGACAGACAGACAGACATGGCTATATCGACTCGGCTGTTGATGCTGATCAAGAGTATACATACAAGAGTATATATACTTTTGCACAAACTTAGTATACTCTATGTACCTACGGTACAGAGTATAAAAACTACGAAATGGACTTTTACTTAAAAGTAAATGATGTATTTTAAATATTCAATATTTGATTGTATTCCACAAACCGTTTCGTTTTAGCGCATAGAAGGCAGCATTTCCGACCACATAAAGTATATATATTCTTGATCAGCATAACAAGCTGAGTCGATATAGCCATGTCCGTCTGTTTCTATGCTATTTTCACCGTCAGTTTTAGAGCTATTGCAACCAAACTTTGCACAAAGTCTTCTGGTACAAATACGCTGCACTTTTGTCGGAACCGGCCGGATCGGTTGACTATAACATATAGCTGCCGTAGGAACGATCGGTCGAAAAACTAGTTCTAGTGAGAAAAACTTTTTTGTTTTTCATGCAAGCGTCTCCAAACTCCGTATTTACTAGTTTTCAATGGTTCTCCATGTGTTTTGCCAAGTTTGGTCGAAATCGGACCTCTATATAGTATAGCTGCCATAGAAAAGTAAGGTTCGAAAAATAGTCTTAGTAGGAAAAACTTTTTTGTTTTCAATGTAAAAATCTTTAAAATTGGCATATATTTATTTGATCAGCTTTCACACAATTCTTCAAAGTTTTGTCAAAATCGGATGACTATAGCTTATAGCTGCTGTTATTATAGCTGCCATATGAATGATCGGTCGAGAAACTAGTTTTAATTTGGAAAACCTTTTTTGTTTTCAAAGAAAACGCTTTCGAACTTTGTAACTCTTAGTTTGCTATGTTTTTACATGATTCCACTCAGTTTGGTCGAGATCGGACATCTGTATAGTATAGCTGTCATACAAAAGTAGGGTCAGAAAAGTAGTCTTGGTGAGAAAAACTTGTTTGTTTTCAGTGGAAGTGTCCTGCAAATTAGTTAGAAAAACGTGCTGAAAGGTTATACAAACTTAGGCCGAGCCGAAGTTAACTTTCCCTTATATTTTTTAGCTATTTTTAACTAAATTTTGCCTTTTCTAGCTATTTTTAACAGTCACTTTTGACATTTTTGAGCATTAACAGTTGGCAGCACTGGCAGTAATACAGTCACTTGCCAAATAGCCGTCAAGTTGAAGTGGATGCATTCAGCGGTTCTGGAGAGCGAGTGTGTTAACGAGGTTAGATTATCTTTCAACGAGGTTGTTGAAGGCTTTAACAGTTTTTGCTTTTCAATTTTGTTCTGTGGGCATAAAAATAAGTTATTTTAAGTGCAAAATGCAAGTCGAATAACCAGGGATGCAAACCGGTTCAGAACCGAACCGAACCACTTATTCCAGCTAGTGAACCGAACCGCAAACCGAACCGGCTTCCTTCAAGAACTGCTGAACCAAACCGAAAACCACAAATAAAATCGGTTCGGTTCGGTTCAGTTCTCTGACGAGTTTTAAGACGGGACTCGCTTTCCTCTAGCCAATGATACTTATTCAGCCATGCTCCCATTTTCGCTTTCGCAAAAACTTTGCGATTTGATCATCAAATCGTAAAAGTTGGTGCTCCGACACTCGGAAATCGCAAAGTTTTGGCGTTTTTAAACCGGCGACATCTGAGTCCGTGAAATGAAAAGTAAATGCAAAATATAGGTTGATGCACAAACAGACAGCCCACGGAACTATTTTTATTCAGTTCCTTGACCTTTTTAGATTTGTCTTACGGACTCTCCCACTCCATTCGCACTAAGGCAATATTTTAAACAATTATTTAATAGAGATACACAAAATTGAGCGAGATGGAAAACTGCTCACAACAACAACAATTTGCGATTTGGCCATGGTATATATCGATATACGACTATCGATAGCATGACTAGTGGCGCTCATCAGCTGTTTTTGTTATGTGAAATGACACAAAACAAGTTGGGAATGGAACATTATCGATGACACAAACTGACGAATTTCGGAGCGCTCTAAACTAAAATCGTACGAATTTGCTGAAATCGCAATTCGTAAAAATAAGTGAAAACCGGAGCATGGCTGATTAATTTGGGAATTGGAGTCGTTGCCCTAAGATCATTTTTCTACATTTCGTTTGACCTCTCTACATTCTTACCGATGCCGGATCTTTTAAGGATGACTTGACGAAAATTTAAGAACAAGTAATCTTGCAAGTCTTCTGTAATTGCCCTCCGATCTCTTAATATACTATACATACCATCAATCTACATTCTTTCATCTAGTGGACAATATTTGGAATTTTCTGTAATATTTCTTCACCTTAATTCAATCCTAACCAGGGGAGTTTTTACACTTTTCTATTTTAATTTTTTCTAGCCGACATTCTCTGTTTTCGAAGATCGTTCCTCAAGGAACATATAGACGAATCCTTTGAATCCGGACATCATATATTAGGGACAATCTTCTAAGGATTTTAAAGATATTTAAACGGATTATAGGAATTCAATTTGAAAGTGTGCAAAAGTCACATGACAATAGAAATCATAATGTACCTTTGTGAACCACTGAACCGAACCGGAACCGCGGTTCAGTCAGCTCAAAAAACCATGTAATGAACCGAACCAGTCTGAGCCACTGAACCGAACCAGTCTTTATACTCGAGTGATAAAAATAATAGCCCCTTTCCACTGGGCATCAGTTCTATCATTTGAATTTCTGGAAAATTTTGTCGTTTCTGCTACGATGACGGTTCCTCATCCAACGATAGTTGATCACTCATCCCAAGCTGGATAGTTAAGGGCGCGACCCAGATGGCTGCTCGCTTAATGCTCTCATTCACGAGCGTGGAATGACTCCATAAACAACCTCGCAGTCAACAGAATCTTTTTCCAGGCTCTTGGGGGTTTTCCGGGAGCCGATCTGTAAATAAACCAATTACTTACCTCTCTGATATTTTGGTTTTTCTGATGGCACTGAGAGAGTGTCGGAACAATACCAAATCCACTCCGTGCGAATTTCATCATTTTTTGTGAAATGACTCGAAAATGGAGAAACGTGTGGCAGAAATGATATAAATTCTTTTATTTCTCGTCATTTCAAGAAATGATGTTTGATGTTTGATGTTTTGTATATTTTGCAGTCCCCCCGCCCAAAAAAAAGGCATCACAATAATCCTTGTCTTTTGTTTTTATGTCATTTCCATAATATGTGGTTTATTAATAAATTATTTTTTATTTAAATTAATTTTTTTTGTCAGTTTTTGAATATTTATAATATTTTTTCCATTTCATTCATTTCATTTTTGTTGCTGTTGTGTTTGTTTGTTTTTTCGTTTCGTTCAAACCAAAATGAGTCGTGTGTTTGGTTTCACTTAGGAATATGATAATAAAAACTACTAAATTATGTGTGTTTTACATGGCAACTATAATTTCAATTTGCATTTCGCTTTCGGTTGATAACATAGGCGTAAACATAAGGTACAACTGAGTGATTGGGGGGTGGGTGGGGGTGGAAGGAAAACAACAAGAAGCAAGCAAAAACGGTTTGCATTCGATTACGGTTACAATATATATAGTTTGTTGTTATATGCGATATATACTTTATGGTAATATAGAAGCTTCTGCTAGAGTGTGTGTGAGTGTATAAGTGGGGCTGGGGCTGGGGCTGGGGAAGGGGCAGGTTATTACATACATATATATATATTTGCGGTTGCTGTTTGCTTTTTGCTTGCTCTTTCACAAAAGAAAAGTCAGGGGAAATCGGAAATCATATCACTAGACCTTAATAACAACAAGAATTGAGTATTTTTCGTTTTTCGTTTTCGAAGTAAGCACACATTTACATACTTACAGACATACATACACAACAACTACGTTAATAACTGATACAATCTGTTAACAATTATGCGGCGGTGGCTTTTAAAAACTGTCCATTTCCCAAGGACTATTTTCGCTTTTTTGGGGTATTTGGTGCAAATCATTAGCGGTAAGGGGGCTGGGAGGTAAAAGCGGGATGGCCAGGCAGGTGGGACATTCACATATAGAACTTACTTGGCAATAATTTTGTTTAAGTGTTTGACTTGCTTTAGTTTTGAGTTTTAAGCGATTTCTTTTACATATATGTTTTCGTTTTTTTGTTGTTTGCTTGTGTTTTTCAATATTCATAAAAGCAGCGTAAACAATTTTCATTTTGGTTTTCCATTCGTCATGCCTTACACTTAGAGTTTCTGGTATATTTCGGTTGTTTTTTGTTTTTTGTTTTTTGTTGTAGCATTACACTTAGCCGGCGCTATATATATATATATATATGTATATATATGTATATATTAACTAGATAATTTTATGATTAAACAGAAAATGCATTTCCTTTGTTTGATATTACAAATATTTAGTACATTCATACAGCTTAGCCTTAGGATTGAGGGGAGCATGGCAAAATGATTGCTACTTAGGTAGTATATGTGTGTGTGTGTGTGTTGTGTGTGTTGTGTGTGTGTGTGACTAGAACAGCTAACATTGTCTTACGAAATAATAATAATAATAATCATTTTTTATAATTAAAAAAGTCTTTGCATTGGAATCGATGATACAAAATTGTCGAAAGAAAGCTCAAGCATTTGTCTATTTAGGAGGTAAAAGATTTTCTAACTTTGTTGCGCTCAATCAATCATGATCACAAAACCCAATCAATCAGTTTCATTACCAAATATTCATTACGCACAGAGAGTTGTTTTAAGACTACGATTTTTGGTTGGAGGGAGTTTAAGCTCGAGGCATGCCGTGTTAGGATTGAGGCCCTCATCTCATCATGATTGATTGTGTGTGTGTGTGTGTGTGTGTGTGTGTATGGCACTGGTTTTAATGCTGTATGCTTATATAGTATATGCCTAAAGCTTCACCATGTATATATAAATGGCGGCAGTGCAGTTCGGCTTGTGCCAAAAGATATGCCCAAGTTTGTAAATTGAAGGAGGAGAGTGTGTGTGTGATATATATATATAGTTAATGGGGGGAGGGGAGAAGAACCAAATATGGTAACTGAATTCGGCCAAGCCGAAGTTGGAAATATTCTTGCAAATTGTGGCTGCCAAATGAAAGGACTTAATCTAATACCAAATTTTATGTATGAATGATTCGAATACTGAATGCGTTGCATTTGACCACTACGGATTGAAGGTTTAAGGTTCTTGTTAAACTGGTCAGAAATATGCTCAAATTTTGACCGAATGTGGGTGGGAATCTAACAATCAAGTTCCCATATTTGAGATCAAGTAGGAACCCTACCCAGCAAACATTTTATGAGATGTTTAATCCCATTCGAGTCTTTTTCGATTAAAACGATCGTTTTCTGTTCATTTATGATACGTTTCTCGGGAGAAAATGGTACCCTAGCTGCAACGCTTCTTAAAGAGTCGTTTATAAACCGTTCTACTGATCAGTTGAGTTTCATTTTCGAGTCATTCCGAATCATATTTTGGAGAAAGCACATTTTGAGCATTTGCATGAGTCATTTTCGTATCTTCTTTGAATCGCACATGATAGTTATCTCTTTTTAATCATCAAAGGTCTCGAGAAAAGACTTATCAAGGTGATGTTTGTTACAATTTTATGAAATTTTTAATCCCATTCGAGACTTTTTCGAGTCCTCAGTCTGATTAAAACAGTTAATTAACTTTTATGATACGTTTCTCGTGCGAAAATGGTACCCTAGCCGCGACACTTCTTAAAGAGTCGTTTTTAGCCCGTTCTACTGATCAGTTTCGAATCAGATTCGAGTCATTCGAAGCACATTTTGAGCATTTGCATGATTTATTTGTGAGTCTTCTTTCAATCGCACAAGATAGTAATCATTTTTGAATCATCAAAAGGGCTCGAAAAAGACTCATTAAGCTGATTGTGTCAAAATAATCCCAGAAAACATTTTTTATTATGCGGAAGAATGCGATTCGCCTAGTGGGCATCGTTTTACTCCAGCAATAACGCATTATTATCGCTCTCTCATCTCCCTAAGGGCACAAATGTGACACTAGGCGATAAGAATGCGACACTTCTGGGAGATCAGATCAACAGTCTCTTCTGAGGGACAGGAAAGCGCTTCATCCTGGAGATAGGGAAAATTCTCTTCTGAACGACAGCAAAGCGCTTTATAAGAATGCGATTCTTTCCCCGAAGATAAGCCATAAGAATAAAAGGTGTTACGAATTCTGCATTTTAACAGTACGATTTTGCACCTAAGGTAAATAAACGTTGCCAAAGTATTTTCCTTCGGTAATATTGTAAAAAGTCGTCCAACTCACTTCAATAAATACAATAAATACATTCGGTAATCATAAAAGCGATAAATTGACGATCCGTCCATTCGATAAATTGACGATATATCCCTCCAAAATCGCCTTGAGGGCAAGAATGCGACGCTATATTATTGGTCTCGCTTTTTCATCATCCCATCTGAGAATTGACAATACATCGCCTAATACTCCCTAAGAGGACCCGAATGCGATTCTTCTTGAAGTGGGTTGGAGCAGTTTTTACAATATTACAAAAGCAAAAAACTTTGGCAACGCTTATTTAACTTAGGAAGAATCGTTTTCCTACCGCTCAGAACAGACTTTTTTCCTATATCCCAGAAAAATCGCTTTCTTATCTCCCAGAAGTGTGGCATTCTTATGTGTGGCCCGTAAGTTATCGCATAGTGTCACATTTCTTCCCCTAGCTTGATGAGAAAGCGTTACCTACTAGGCGAATCGCATAAATGTTTGCTGGGCCAATATACATAAACTACGTTTATACACACCAAATTATTTGAGATTAATGCCCTTCAAAGTATGCAAACTTTATATGCAAGTCAGTTATGGCCGCATCATAGATAACCGTCACAGAATATTTACCCCGAATGTTGGGTAATTTAAGATGTTAAGTTAAGACAAACTTAAATAAAATGATCATTTTCATAAAACGTAGCATACTTTAAAGGGCCTTAAGCATGATTTGGTTTTGTGTGTATAAACGTAGTTATAGAAAGGGTACAGTTGCGTTAACTTTATCTAACTGTTTTGCTAATGTTGCAACGTTTTCGATATGGAATATCGGTAAGTTATTCATATCTCATTTAGACGGAAAGGGAAAACCCTTTGACTTCGAACTCAACATAAGCTTAAACAGTTTATCAATGGAATTCCTCAACGAAAGTATAATGCTCCTGCTGTTTTCAACTCTAGTGGTTGTGGTTACATTTTCAAGAAGATTTCACACTCACAACTGGTAAAGAATTGGTAATTGTTGATTGATTTTTGGCATTTTCACTGACAATGTTCCATTTTATTTTGATGACATATTCTTAGTGCTAAAAGTATAAAAATACCTCTAACAAAAGCACTTAATTCCGTACTATTTGGCAACTGTATCCCTGAACTATAAACACCTTTATGGGGTCTCTTTGCAGACAAGGCGAAACCCAGTGGCGCTGGGCTGAATGTGGTCGGTCGAAATAATGCATTACGTACGAGCCACAATGTAATGAATTACCTATGAGATTTTTTTTCAGCGCATTTGTAATGGCTCGAGAATACGCCCGAAAGAAACTTCGGCACGTCATTACTTTCTGCATTACAAAATTCAATAAACTCATGTACCGTGCGGAACATTTTGGCCATTTCTTAAGAATGTAAGGCAGGTTGTATTGGGTTTTTGAATGCATACAGGCGAGAGGTGATGCATTAATAATGGACGCAATAATGAGCATTTTGAGAGGAGAATTATGATTAACTCCAGGATGACTTGAACAATTGCAAGAATACATTTGTGGTACAGCAATTTTGTATAAGTAAATGTTAATTATTTCAAATCTCATTTAAAGGAATTTGGTAGCAGTGTGTGTGTGTGCGTGTGTGTGTGTGTGAGCGTGAGAGTGTAGTCCTTGCATTTGACAGAAAAGCATTCAAGTGTATATTGTAATCAATTATTTACAATATGTGCATTTTCGGTTTCAGCTGCAGCAAAGGACTACCAAATTACAGAGAGAGACAGAGAGACAGAGAGAGAGAGAGATAGAGAGAGAGACACACATACAAAAACTGTTAATTGCCTTTGCATTGTTTTACACTTTCTCATGTTGCTTATTATGTTTCTTTTCTTTTCGTTTCTTTTTTTTCGTTTTGTTCTTTTTTGTTTTTTTTGGTTTTCTTATTTTGGACGGAACAATTTACAACATATGATTATGAAACAATGATTGCTTAACAAACAAACAGAAAGAACACAAAATAATACTTAGATGGCTTACAAATGAGTCAAATAAATTAATGTATGATTTTGACTAAACAAAAACCTTTTGCTAATGGAATGAAGTGGCGGCTCGCTCGGTGTGCTTTGGAAGAAGAACAGTGGAGCTCATTGGGGGTTAGCTTGGATACACACACAGATGCATATGCTAGCTATGATGTATGTGTGTAGTTGGTTGGTTGGTTAGAAAGGGGGCGCGTGAGTTTTACACATAAGATAATTATATATTGATATATATATATGTAAGTATGTGTGTGTGTATATGCACTATAATTGTGTGTGTGTGTGAGTGTGAGTGTGTACTTGTATCGAAACTTTGAATTTGCACTTTTTTTTTTGTTTTTTGTTCCTTTTGTTCATAATAAATATAATAATGATAATCATAATAATACAATAATAATAAATATGGTAAGTTGTTTTCTTCTTCTTAATTTTTTGTTGTTGTTTTATATATAAAGCTTGACCGCTCAGTTTTAATATCATATAATATTTGGTTACACATTTCCCATACTTTATTTAATGCAATCGACCAAATAAAGCTCATAAGCGTCTATATACTTTTTTGTGATTTCTGGGTTTCGTTTATATTTGTGATTGGTATTCGTATTAGGCTTCTTTACCAACTTATAAAGCGATGTTTATGTTAATATATTGTAGCTTTAATTTTAGATTTAGCGCGCACATTTGCTGGTATTTATATATATATGTATATATATATATCATACATATATTTCATATATAATATTATTCAGTTTTTAAGTTCTAGCGACTTTTGGGAGCGGTGCCCGGCACATTGTTTGGAAACACACACAACTGGGTGTTTCTTTGAAAGGGATGTGTGTGTGAGTTAGAATACGGAATACAAATAACAAATGGAAGAATGACAATATATATATATATATATAAGAGATATAAGAGAGATATGCATATCAGGCCGAGATCATCGTTTGTGTGAAATAATGGTTTAGTTTTCTTCTTCTGTAAATATCTAGTTGAGTTTTTCAAGGTGGCACATCAGAGTTGCATCATGAAGGTCTTAACCTGTTTCTTACCCATAAAAAAGGGAAGAAATGAACTTACATATTGTAAAGAAGGCAAAGGTTATGGAAGGATTCAGGTTGTGCATAGTCTGTGCGACTCTACGATGCTCAAGGGAAGGCAGATCGAGTAAACACAGATTTCAGTTTGTCTACAAGTATTTGGTCATGTTGAGACCAAACCCAAGAGCCTTAGACAAGAAATGGCGTAACCAAAAACACGCAAAACTATTAAAAGACTTAGAAAACATGAAAGTTCATCGGGTCATCTCTTGATCAAGCCAAATAGGATACTAACAATAACATTTCATTGATTAGTAAAGCATAACTCAATGAAGTACCAAGGGTACACAGAGTATATTTAGCTTGTGTATAGGATTTTAACAGCCAAAAGGAAGCATCTCCGACCCTAGAAAGAGAATGCAGCATTTTGAGTCTACCCGGGCTACATATATTTCTTTTTTTGTGGACGTTTGGAAACAATTGATAGCAGATTTGGTATCAGGACAGTCCAAATACTTTGGAAAAATGGCAAATATTCATGAAAGTCGAAAAACGTTGGATATTGTTGTTCTGTGTTATTGACTATTCCAATAAATAGCATCAGATTTTGAGTGAAGCACAAAATTAACTGCATTCCGAATCTTAAATGTGGCTTATGTTGAAGCTTACTTGGACCCAAGCAAAGTTTATGGGTGGTAGAAACTTCTCTCACAAGGTCAACAAGATGAGACGAAAACATTCTGAGGAATCGCTGAAGGTCTAAACATATTGATTGGCTGGTGTTGTTCAATTTTAGCCAAAGACTTTGCAAATTTCGTGTCAAAAATGAACTATTTCGACCCAAAACAGCATCGTATTGACATGCTGATTTCCCTAATTTGCTGCAGAGGCTCATAACTGGTGATCAATTATGGAAGCCAAAGCTCAAACCTCAAAAAAAGTTCCTTCGAAAGTGAAGAATTTACTCACAGTTGTCTTTGGTTGCAGGGGCTTGGTGCAATTTGCGTTAAGCAATCCATCATAAACGTCCGGAAATGTGGAATAACAGAAAGCATGATAACACCACTGCTCACAAATCATTGATTGTGCGTAAGTTATTGGCTAAAAACAACACTCTAATAATGCTACCCAACAGGGGCCATCTTTTGCCTTTTTATACCCTTGCAGAGGGTATTATAAAATACCCGACCGGATCGGATGACTATAGCATATATTTGTCATCAGAACGAGCAATCGAACAACTAGTTTTAGTGAGAAAAACTTTTTTGTTTTCAATGGAAACGACTCCAAACTTTGTATTTTTTAGGTTGCTATGCTTTTCTAGAATGCTAGAAATCGGACATCTATATAGTATATATATAGATGTCATAGAAAAGTAGAATCTGAAAAGTAGTCTTAGTGAGGAAAACTGTTAAGTTTTCAATGGATTTACTGGCTTTTAATCATTTGACATGCTATCACACGATTCCACAAAGTTTGGTGAAAATCGGATGACTATAGCAAATAGCTGCAGTACGAATGATCGGTCGGTTTATTTGGAATGGACTCCAAATTTCTAACATGTTCTTCCACATAGATTGGTAGAAATTGGACATCTATGTGGTATAGCTGCCATAGAAAAGTAAGGTCCGCAAAGTAGTCTTAGTTAGGCAAACGTGCTGCAAGTGTATAACTCCTCTACTTCCTCTACTTCTACTTATTTTCTACTTCCCAAACTAAAAAGACCCTTGAAAGGCATCGAAGTTTTAGCTAAACCAGGTCTCAACAAATGATACTTTTAGGAGCTTTGAGTATTGAAAGAGATGTTGGCATAAATGTAAATGCAAAATTGAGAGAGTCGTGTCGGTCATTCTTTCCAGCTTCTTCCTGTTACTAAATTCATATGATCCCGTCATGACAGTTTCCAAGTGTTAAGACCTTCATTCAATTGATATGCCCAAAGATGGCTCTGACTCTGACTTGTTCCACCATTCTTGAATGTCTAATTATTTTATGTGTTAATTTACTAGATGCGCGCGTGTGTGTGTTTGTGTGAGGGGGTGTAAGGCAAGCTTAGGGGTTGTGATGAAGCGAATTTGGACAAGCTATGCTTTCTATGCTGATTCTTAACCATATATATATATGCTCTTTACATATATATGTATGTATATACCTATGTAGCCCGTCGATTCCGATTGTGTGCGATGTGTCGAGCACGCGCTCCTCGAGATACTCGAGATACCTCTACGTATTTTATCTAGTTTATATAGTAGGTGTATGCATTTCTTGTATATGAACTTAGCCTAGGCAATAAATATTTATGATGTTGTGTTTCGTTACTTCTGTTCGTTCTGGGACGATAACTAGACGATGTTTTGTTTGATGGTTGGTTTTTTGTTTTTGTTTTTGTTTTTATGTTTTGTTGTTTTTGTAATCCTTTTGTGTTTCTGTATATACTCATAGACTCGTAGATTGCTAGAATTGCGGTTCTTATATGTTGTGTGTCGTAGTAGTAGTTACCCTCACAAATGATCTCGGTTTTTTAGAATTGCCTGCTCTCGATATTCAGCGCTCCGTCATAGGCATCGAAGGGAGTTGCTGCCACACCTTCAACATCCACATCAACTCCAACTCCGGCCAGCTCATCGAGCAGATGCATTTGCATTTGCTTGCGTGTGGGCGTTGTCAGGGGCGTGACGACATTCTGATATCGCTGATGAAATGTTGACAATATCTCGCGAATTTTAGCAATGATCTCTTGTACTCAGGCATTTGACTCCTGCAAAATAGATAATAGATAGATAGATAATGTAGAAATCAATTAAACTGAAAAAGAATGGGAAAATGGTTATGCAAATGGAAGACCGGGTCAGTTTCACGGTACTTAATAATGTCTTGGGTTTAGGTCCGGTTCGATCAAGTCTTTGGCCGCTTTAAACGCTGCTGGGATTTAACTTTATAGAACTCAATTTTGGATTCTAATCATAAAGATTGCTATGGAACAGATTGTTTTGCACTGAGAAACCGTACAACCCTCAGAAGAACCAAGAACGTAAGTAAACGCATCTCAAAACTATATTTTTGTTTACCTTAACACTAGCAAGACAGCATCAGGGGTTACTATATATTTTTATAGACTTTTTTCCCCTTTTTCAAGAAACTTTTGGCAATAATTAACTCGTTATTTTTTCTTACTGTTCGGAAACAGGAAACCAATCTGGCTATAAGCGCAGACTCTCTGAAAGGGAATATCTGGTGGATTTTTCAATGTGGACCCACGATTTTATATTTGTGTGCTGTCTGTGTTTTCATTTGCTCGATAGACTTCAATTCTTTAAGTTCCCGACGACCCAGTTTCTGCATTGTAGTGCTTGCACTTGTGTTAAATTTCTTTTGAAGCTGTCGCAGATGTCGAAGAATTGCCCAAATCTTGACGTGAGGAGCACTTTTAGAGTGCAGATTCGTGTTCGGGGAGGAAAATCTGTTTAGAATATCCTTGTCCAATCTTTAAATCAGAATAAAATTATATTTTGGCGACCATTGGGCCATTGAGGATATCTGAGACTAGTTGTTTCCGGCGGGGCGAGGAGGTTTTGTACGGCTGGAACCATTCTTCTAAGTTCAGGGCAAAAGCTTCCACTCGGTCCTGAGTTCCATTAGGGAGTTGAACTGGAAACTTTGGCGCCACTTGCCGCGACATCCTCTACATGCATCTCCAACTCGTTAAGAAAAGTCTTAATGTTGGACCCAGGTGGAAATATAAACTGCCTCTTGGGGATGCCTTGTGGGGAAGTGTAGATAGTAGCAAGAAATGTAGGATGATCCGAGGACAATTCGTACTCCTTCTTTACCGTGAGTTGGGTGGCTTTAAGCCCTTTGTATATGAAAAAGTCTATTGCTGAGGGTGAACTTCTTCGGTTAGTGGGGTAGTAGGTTGGGCGTCGAGCAGCCAGAAACTATGCGTAGGAGTCCGTGTGGACACTAAAGACTGGCTCCACCATAACCGATGTTTGGCGGTAAAGTTACTTTCTACAAAAAACTTCTGTCGAAGTTGGTCCAGGAGTCGATCAAAGTCAACTTGCGACCACAACTTGCCCTGTTGTCGTCCGCACCGACACTGGAGCCAGTTGAACATGGGCTATGGGTGTAATAAGCAAGCCCCACAAGAACCGCCGCTCGGCCTTAGGGATCTGTTCAAAGAAACTATTCAAACCAAGCAAGCTGGAATGAAATTGGAAAAGAATTTCGCCTTCTGGAAAAGCTTGCAAGGAAGACGTTATGTATTTCAGCATTCAGCGCGTCAAGCGAAAGGTGCTTTAGTACGACAAGCCGAGCTTTGTAAGGAGAAGGCATGAATGGCATTCCCAAGGCAAGCAGAAGAATCTGTGTTCCTTTGGTACAGAGTATAAAAAAAAGGATGTGTGACTTGCCGACTGATTAAGGGGTGAAGCCTACAGATGTCTCACTTATCGGCACTTTAGGGTCTTTGGCAATTTCAAAAGATTCACCTCTCGTTCTTACCTTTAGATTATCAAAATAGTGCATGATCTGTTCGTAGTCCATGTCAAGATCATCGAGTCCCAGACGCTCATTGGGAGCCAGTGTATCATCCACCGTGGCCGAAAACATGGGATTACCTACGACTGTGGCACGCTTGACGCGTGATGATTTTGTTGTTGGCTCACTAATGGCGCCTCCAGCCGGTAGCCGGATAATCTCATCTGTGGCATTTGAATTGGCCGCATCCCCAGTGCTGCTCACCATGCTATGATTCTCTGCCACACAAATAAGGGATTATGAGCGGTTAATTGCGACAGTTCTTTCTGTTAATTCACTTACCTTTAGCTTTGATCTGAGGTGTGGGCGCCACAGTAGCTGTGGGCGGCGTTGCTTGTAGGGCTGACGACGATGCTGGCGCGGCTCCTGCTCCTGCTGCTGCTGCTGCGGCGGCAGCGGCGGCGGCGGCGGCTGCTGCTTTGGTTACTCTCTTTGGTGTGAGCGAGTCGAATTGGAATGCATTCTTTTGATGCGGATTTGTGTACTCTACTAGCTTCTCAGCATTGTGTAGCTCCTCGTGCTGTTGCTGCTGGTGATGCTGTTGCTGCTTGATTTTATTATGAGCTGACTTAATGGCCGGCTCTTGGCTGAAGTTGTGGCTATGGCTATGACTGCGCTGATGCTGCTGATGCGGTAAATGAGGATGCGGACGTTCCAGCGGCTGTGTGGATGTCTCGGCGTTGTTGTTGTCGCCATTACTGTTGGTGTTGCTGCCGTGCAGATGCTCACGTTTGTACAGCTGACTATGACGTTTGTTGGCCGGCTCCTGATGGGTAAGTTCCATGGGTTAAGTAGAGGATTTATTATCGATTCTCGAACTTACCTTCACCGATCCGACATGTCCCGAGGCCTGAGGTGGGTGTGGTGGCAGCAGGGCGCGAGTTCCCACATTCCGATGCGGCGGCACTGGGGGTTTATAGTCCAAAGCATTATCCTTACGCTCGTTGGCCAAGTAGCTAAGGAGAAGTTGGTTTAGATAGGCAGTCCCTTTGGAGTTTGATTGACAATGCTTACTGATCCGCATGCAGCTTGTTCAAATTGGAGGCCGGCACAATGTGGGTCTGCAACTTAGGCTGTTGGTCAAAGGAGCTTACTCGCCGACCATTGTCATAGTTGATAATGGGATTGCTGGTGATGCGCATGCGAGAATCTGCAAGGTACTTAGATTAGCAAGAGACCCTTAAACGACCAGGACTCGCTCACTTACCACGCGTATTGGAGGACTCAGCCACCATAGACTGCCTGTCAATGGTGGAGCGTCCCAGCCAAACCCAATCATGAGCATTGGTAGTTGACTCCTTGACCCGTACATCACGAAAACCGCCTGCAGATCCATTGCCATTTCCCTTGCCCGGTCCCGAAAGTGGATCCAGACCCGACTCAATCATGGCAGGTCGAAATTTGGAGGCATACACCACGCACGAGATGACAAACACAATGATGGCAAAGCAGAAGGCGGTCAGTAGTACATACATGCCCAGCTCCATGGAGGACATGTTTCCTGTGTGTCCCTTGTTACCAAAGTGTGATTTATGAACGGCCTGAATGCTGCCCCGATGCTGGCGGGCCTGCACTGTGGGCTCATACTGTTGACTAGAGTCGCGCAAGGGTATGCCCACTGCGAGAAGAATGAACATAGGTAGAATGCACGGGTGTCAGATGAAGACTCTTGGGTACTCACCTATGATATCGGCCAGGTCGCCGGTTTGTCGGAAATTTTTACGCTCTCGTCCCACGGTGCCATCATTCTGGATGGATTCCTGCTTGCTCACAATGTCCACATTATTGAAATCCACTTCAATGGAGGCTAAGGCGCTGGCCAGCGGCGCCACATTCGATTTGTTTTGCTTGTTGCTGTTCGACGATCCGCCCAAAGTGCCGCGTCGCATGCGACACTCCTCGGAGAGCAGCAGGGTGACCCTCAGCAGATTGCCATTACCTTCACCCACAGCAATGACCCGCGGATGATGCGAGGCCAGCATGGGAGCAAAGGCCACCACCTCGGTGTCCAAACTCTCCACCAGGAGGAAGTAATCCTCCACGGCGATGTCGCGCAACGGTGTCTTTGATCCATCCGTGAATTCCAGATCGATATCGAGGAGTCCCTCCTGATACTGGGCCGTCAGCTTGTGGGTCACCGATGTCTCAGCCAGATAGCCATTCTCAATGGTGTTATCCGGCGTGATGGTCAACTGCAGACCCGAAATAACACGGACTATCAGCTTGGACAGATTTACCTTATCGCTGCCCACTCGAATCTCTTTGGTGCCGATGACACGACCCGTGATCGGGGACAAGACCTGCACATCCGTACGTCCCATGGACTTGCCCTGCAAGATGCGGCCCTTGAGAGAGGCTATTTTGGGATCGGCCACACGGAGTAGAGGCTGCACCAGATCGGTAACCCTCAAGCCAGTGCGACGTGAAATGAAATAGCTGGTCCGGCCAGAGTTCTGCAGAGGGAGGGACAATAGAAATAAAAATCCCGTTCGTGCTCGGAGATTGGTACACTAACCTGATCATTGGCCAAGAATTTGGCGTACACCTCCACCGGACTTTGCTGATAGCGAGCCCTACAGATGGTCTTATCAGCTCCCAGATTGTTATAATAGTTACTACCCACGCCGCCTCCACCTCCATGCTGTCCCCACACATACGAGCGCTTCTTCCTGCGTCGGGATTGCTTGTTGTGCCTGTAAATGGAAAAGGGGGGGCTTAAGCAGGAACTGGCAGCAGTAGCATTAGTTTATGTGTTTCCACTTACAGATAGTGATTATCATCGGTTACTTTCCAGCCCTTGATCTGGGATAAGCGAAAATCGGATATGTATACTTCCAGTGGGAATTCCGGCATCCAAACTATAAACTTGGCCACACCCACATATGTGCCATACTTGACAATGACCGAGGCATTCGATGAGCCACGCTGCTCAGAGCCATCCACATACACGGAACTGCAAGAGGAGGAGACCTAAGAGAGGGAAAAAATGATGGAGAAAAGATTAAACAGATGCTTAAGTTTAACTGGTATCCACAATATTTGTGTTTATTTATGAAAACATCTTGCAGACGACCATAAGGAACGAACTTTGACAGCATAAAATAAAATCAAAAAGCGAAAAAGCTTTTCCAGAACCTTTAGAATAACCATTTGCGAATAACCAATTTCTGGTTATTCGAATAGTACGCTAGGAGACTCAGGTCTAGAGAAGGGAATGGGAGACTTGAAGAATCTAAGAAGTAACTCCTTTTACAACCTTTTACATTAACTCTATATAGTCTTGGATAGCACAAGGTTCGAAGTGATTCTAAATATGTTGATTGTATTGTTTTCTAAGGCCTATGAGAATTCACTGGGATGTAATGCCCGTTCTAATCTATCTTTACCTTGGAAGTTGGTTCTATACAGTTTTATATATATAGAAGGTTCGTACCAGGGAACTGTTGGGGTGTATCGCATCTAATTTTCAATCTCAAATTCGGGCATGGGCATGGACGGGTATTAAGGGGAATCGGCCCCTGCCCCTATTCATATTTCAAGTATGCAGTTTCGAAGATCATCAACCGAAAGTAATTTAGCGATTTTTGTTAGACCTCTGGTACCACCACTGAAATTTCAAGTATAAGTATATGAGACTGGTTGCTACGACCTTTATGCTAAGTAAAGCTGCAGTTTTAGCCGGCTCGAGGTCATGTTATGCTTTCGCACAACTTTACACAAATAGAGGGTGGCTCCTCTTGAAACAGCTGTACGATCTACTAGTCTCATATAAGCATCTTCATGTTTGAAAATCGGCTTTCTAGCAACGAAGTTAATTATAGAGCTCTATGCGCATGAGCGATATTTCTTTCTCGGCACGAGCGGTTCACGAAATAACAAGAAAGGAAGTCGGTCAAGCCCGACTATAATGCTGTTGATGCTGAATCAAGAATATATATACGTTATGGGGTCAGAGATGCTTCCTTCTGGCTGTTACATACTTTTGCACAAACAGAGTATAAGAAGTATTTGGCCCGAAGCAGCCCAAAGTTCCAATTTGTGCACAAAAGAAAGAAATCGAAAGGATATCGTTGATTTGTTTCTACCCAGACGGGATCGTACATCCACGAACCTCTTGCTGCACCACAATAGGATACTTCTATACTCACAATAAAATCTCTCCGAGAGTACTAACACAGTACACCAACTTGTTGCTGAATTCGATGAAATAATTGCGACCAATTTCTGTTTGTCCTTGTAGGATGCACCGGTGGGTGTCGCAACAACGCACCTGTGTCACGGGGAGAGTAATATGACAACACTTCTTTGCATGTAACACGCTAAATTTTGGGAATTGTCATCAAATTGCAATATTGAGAATTTTTGCTTTTACTTTTGATACTTTTTGATCAAACATAAATTACAAAAATAATCGTACATTTTGCGTAACTAAGATTAACGATGTTTGATCTAATTTCAGCTTAATTTACGAATGTTCACGCACACTTCCTGACACGTTTTAGCTCATATGTGAGCTTCTGCAAGTATATTCCTTGTCTGGCTTTACAAAACTAGAAGACTTCAAACCGAACCGAGACATTTTTATATCCGGTTGTTGGAAACAATAACGAAAAATGCCTACGATGCGTTTCAGAACTGGGTTTGATCCCTAAAAAGTTAAGTAATTCATATTGTTTGACTGACGACAAAATAGTTCTAAGATGACCAAGGAACAGTGGTCAATGGTTAACATTTGTATAAGTCAATTACCAAAAACAGTTTTAGAAACTGAGTTAAAGAAAACTGAGTGGTCCTGGCAACTACGAGTGCCATCTATATTATTAGCCTTGGCTTCTTAAAGTGTCACTCTGTCTATGGTTTTTCCCATTCACAGAATGGTACCTCTAGAACAAACGATTCCGAGTCTAGATATATACCAAATTATTTGAGAGATGAGCTTGTAACTTTGCGCTTAGATGAAATTTGACAGTGTACGGGTTCAATGCCGAAGCTGCCTAAATTAATCACAGATTGCTTCAATTATCGTCATGATTCTTACCTTGATCACACTCTCGTCCTCGGCGTGACAGGAACTCTGTAGCGTTACATCGGCCACCTTGCCCGCCTGCGATACGATAAACACCTTCATGGCCTGGGCCACTTGACGTCCCGTGAGTACGGCCGTGTTCATCACCTCCCATATTTTGGCCATGGGCAGCACCGCCTGTATATCATCCTTATTGATCTCCAATTTGGCTATAAGTCGTTTTTTGGTATCATCCGTGGCAATTAGTTCCGCAGAGTCCTTATCTTTGGGCGTATCATAGACGTGGGTCACCGACCACACAATCTTCCCACCATCCACAATATCATTGGTGTCCTCGGCTACTTCCAGCAGCCAGGAGAAGACCTCGAATACCTCGTTGGTGAAATTGGCGGCCATGGCTGATGAGGATTCCATGCTGGTGCTGCTGCTGGTAGACTCCTGTTCCTTGCGAAATGCTGTCACACGAGCGGTGGTATGTTTGGGGTTCTCCTTCTCAATGGAAATGCTCCACTGGTCACACGAAGCGGTGGCACCCATGATACGAAGTCCGGCTTTAACACGCGCGCGAACCGTGAAGGCCGCCACTCGCTGGTCCACATATTGATGCAGAAAGACGGGCACATGCAACTTGGACATGGGATACAGAGGATGTTGGGGCAGCAGGAAAGTCACGGAGTCATCAGCTCTTAGCTCTTTAAAGGGAGTCTTGGCCGGCAGCAGGGGTACCTGTGCGAATGTGGTCAGCGGTTGGATCTGAACTTTGGGCTCGCATTGCTCCGGATTCCTTAGCGGGGGCTCAAAGACGCTGTACGAGACCTGGGCATAGCGTTGAGGGACCTTTGGTGGTGGCACGGGCACATTATCCTTGCTGGGAGGAGGTAACGAGGGCCACCAGCTGAGCGGTATGACCACCTCGGCCACACACACCCCATCTTCGCCCTCGGGCATGCAGCGCCCTTTGAGTGGAATTTCAGTGCCCATAGCCACATGCAAAAGCACACAGACCTTTTGACGTTGCAAGTGGCCACCAGGATCAGCGCCGGCATGGAAGAGAACGCGCAGGACGGGTGAATCCTGAGATACGCTGGCACGCACCAGATGCGCCGAGATGTCCAAGTGCATGTTAGGCTGCTGCAGTTCCAGCAAAGTGGCCGTGGAGTTCTGTAAGCAACAGACAAGGGGAAATGAGTTCCCTTCAACGGGATCATTGGGTCCTCCAGTTTACTCACACTCATATAATCGCCACTGGGGCTCTCCAGAGTATCGGGTACTATATAACGAGCCGGCACCGTCTGTTTGGTGGAGAAAGGTCCATAGCTGGCCCGTATGGACACGGGTTGAGTGGTCTCCACGACGGTAAATCGATCCAGAGAGAGTACCGAATCATAGGATGAGCGTGTCTTCACTGGCGGCAGCGAGGAGGTCTGAATCTCCGGCGTCACAGGTGGTTGACGGGCATGTTTCAGAAAGAAACCGCTATCCGGAGCCTCGAAATGCACCTCCACGGAGGCTGTACAGTGATGGATTGGAAGGAGGCGGGTTAAAGAAAAAATGCATAAGAAATGAACGGGGTGGCCTGCACGGGAGGGGAAGGCAAATGTTAAGGGTTGAGCCCTTAATTGCGTTCTTCTCTTAGGCCAGAAATCGCAGCACTCAGAGTCTCCCACTCTGATGAATTTTGAATGATACTTACTTGTCAGTGAGGCCAGCCTCATGATGATCAACATTAGCCAGAACTTCATCATCATGTTTCAGTTATTCAAATTTTTGATAATAATTTATATATTTTTAAGTTTATTTTATTTTTTTTTTATTTGATTTCCTTTTTCCACACACTCGAAAGTATCTCCTTCTCTCTCGCTCGCTCGCTCGCTCTCAAAATGCAGTTTTATTTTGTTTAACCGTTACAAGTTCATTGACAAAAGGCCAACCGAATTAAACTTCATTTTCTGTTGGCCAATTTCCACGCCTGCAAACAATTTTCTTCGCTGTGGTTGTTCCTGTTGTTTTTCCCTTTTTCGCCCAACACACAAATTCTACAGCACAGCACATCCTTTATTGATTCTTTCAGTGTGCTGCAACGACGACGACGACGACGGCGACCACATATACACACACACGGCCACTGCTTCATTCATTTAGCTCTCGTCGTATAGAGACATCTCTTGCACCCGAAACTCCAAATCGGAGTTGCAAACAGTTTTCCGCTTTGCACAACGAGTTAGTTCACTTGTTTCAATTAATCGAAGGCGTTGCTAATTTAACATTTTTTCATTCAACTTTTTTTTGAGAATTTTTTGTACGCTATCGAACATTTCCAAACACCCTTCGGACCAGTTATGCAGCAGTGTGTCTCTATTGTTGTGTGGGTGGCGAACGCGTACGGTGTGTGCACACCGTTGGAGGGAGAATATTCAGCGCCCAAAATAATCGATATATCTTACATGTTATCGGACTTGAAAATCTCATTTGAAAATTTGTGTAAATTTAGGGAACATTGGTAACAGTTTGGTAGCACAGTTGGCATAACTTTGGTGTGTGCTGGGCAATGAAAATAATAAATATTAATAAAATAATAAATTATTAAACCTAGAAATCATATAGTACAACCATAGACAGCATGTCAGCATATCTGAGATTTGTCGCTTTTGCTGGAAGATGTAAAATAACCAGTTAAGTGACATATGCTCAGTTCACTTAAAGACCATAAAGGGCTGCGATATGCAAATTTTACACAATATAGAAAATATTTCTGCATTATTAACTGAAAAATCGTGATTCTTGAGATATGACAACTGAACCAACCCACAGAAATACTGTTAAAATCACAATACCAAAACAAATAACGGTGTTAACTTCAACATTCTGCAATTTAAATACGAAAAACGCGACAGCCTTACAGATAAATTTGGTATTTTCACTTGTCTGCACGGCGGTCACACTGTTCGCCCCCAGCATTTGTCATCTTTTAAGCGAACACAAAAAGACATAACTTTACTGCAGCTGCTGAGTTGGAAAGCCAAGTTGCATTAAAACATAAATTAAAAGTATTAAATTAACACTTAAGTGCAGGCAGCTGTAAGTATAACAGATCAACAACCTCAACAACTATGGGAGGAAGAAAACCAAAATCAGACGGCAGATTTAACAGTTTACAGTTAGGCCCTTTTGTTGTTGCGTGTGTGTGAGTCAGCGTCGCGCCCCAAAAACAGAAAGAAAAGAAAACAAATTAAGCAAATTATGTGTAAGCTTTTTGCACATATGCCAGCATTTTCTAAAAGTTGGCCTTGCTCACATAAATCAATGATCTGAGAGTCAGTTGGTCACAATTTTTGCCTTTTAAGGCAGTTAATTGAATATGCAGCTGTGTATGTGTGTGTTTCATTGAGCCAAATTTTTGTTAAACCGCAGTTCAACAACATTGATAAACACACACACACACACACACACACACATACAACCACAGGAGCCGCTGGTCGACGTTGTCAGTTTTAATTTTTTGCCTCGGATGACTCATGTGTGTGCGAGTGTGTAATGTTGACACAGTTTGGGGAGCAACAGCAGCAACAACAACAACAAAGCGACTTCAACGGAACTGGCTGCTTGCAATATGTCTATATATAGACCTAAAAACACACACGCACACAGTCAATGTTAAAGCATTTGTTTTCCTTTCAGTTAGATCCACACCATACATCACCCCAACTCTACACTCCATAACCATGTCGTCACGCAAAACCGCCGGTCGTCGTGCCACCACCAAGAAGCGCGCCCAGCGCGCCACCTCCAATGTCTTCGCCATGTTTGACCAGGCCCAGATAGCCGAATTCAAAGAGGCCTTCAACATGATCGATCAGAATCGCGATGGGTTTGTGGAGAAGGAGGACCTGCACGATATGCTCGCCTCGTTGGGCAAAAACCCCACAGATGACTATCTGGATGGCATGATGAACGAGGCACCGGGACCCATCAACTTCACCATGTTCCTCACACTGTTCGGTGAACGCTTGCAGGGCACCGATCCCGAGGATGTGATCAAGAATGCCTTTGGTTGCTTCGATGAGGAGAATATGGGTGTGCTGCCCGAGGATCGATTGCGAGAGCTGCTCACCACCATGGGCGATCGGTTCTCGGATGAGGATGTAAGTTTGCCAAGCAGCCAGTTTGTGGCCACCAAATTACCATGTTCTTCCTCACTTCCAGGTGGATGAAATGTATCGTGAGGCGCCCATCAAGAATGGCCTGTTCGATTATCTGGAATTTACACGCATACTCAAGCACGGTGCCAAGGACAAGGATGAGCAGTAAATCGCGAGCTCTTGTCTCTCCCCCCCCTCCATACGCCCCCAAACCTTTTCCACTTTTCCACGATTGAGTTTTGTTTACCTTAGCTTTTTGTTCATTTTATTCTGTACTTACTTCTTGTGCATTTAAATTAAAAACCCAAACGAGAATGTTATTATTATGTACTCTAATTGTATTGTGCGAAGCAATGACTAAGGAAGAGCCGATAACACAAGTTTTGCCCCCAAATTTTTCCCAATAAGTATTAACTCATTGAATATACATTTATATACACATACTATCTATATACAAAATACATACCTACAACAACAACAACCAGAAAAAATCCAACTGGAAAACCTTCGTGTTACACAAGAAAACTGAATGTGGCAATAAAATGTTGTTTTTTTTTTATATAGAACAGCTGAGACAGTCGAATTTATTACGATTATGCTGGAGATTTACGGCTCAAGTTGTTCTTATTTCAGTTAGCGGAAGGGACACCAGAATGGACCCAATTAAGGAAGTTGTAACCGTAATCAATACACTCGGGAAGAGCTACCTGCCTGCAGGCAATTATAAACTGTTTGCACCCTGAACCAAAAGTGAGTTTTGTGCAAGAATTTGTTGAATCAGGATGTTACAAAGTTCAATCACTTTCCCTTTGGAGAGACTGTAGATTTCTGGTTCACCGGTGTATCTCGCTTGGCTCTTGCCAGGATCTCTCCGGAGTTATGTCATTGGTCGTCCGTTGCTAGAGCAAAATTTCGCTATATTTCGTACCATTCAATCTATTTACCCGTCTATAGAAGTCTACTTTCAAATCTCTTCATATATATGGAAATTTGGAACATGTTGCGCATTTGCAGCAGCTCTATGAATTGCAATGTACATAGCAAATTGCTGGTGTCGATTGCTCGCCTGCTCCTTTGTTTCTGCAAATCTTTAGCTGGCCAGTCGCTGCACCTGCTCATCGCGGTGCAATTAAACCCCTTTAGCGTTGCGCTAGCTTCCCTATTTGCTTGACCCCTGCTACGAACCATAAGCCATAAGTACATAATAGTCCCCTGATTTTGCAGAATACCTCTGTAAAACGAAAGCGCAAAGTTAACTTCAGCTGGGCCGAAGTTTGTATACCCTTGCAGCAAGTTTTTCTAACTATTTTGAAGGACATTTCGACTGAAAACAATCAAGCTTTTTCTCACTTAGACTATTTTTCTAACCTTACTTTTCTATGACAGCTATACTAAGTACAGGCCTGTTCCGGTTTTCACTTTCGACAAAATTGGTCGAGTTCGAATTTGGTGAAGTAGTTGTTGTATAAAATTTATAAATTAAATCGCCATAAAACCTTTCATTTTGAGTTCATCCTATTAAAAGGAAGTATAAATTTTAAAGTTGATACAGATTACCTTGATTGTTCATCAAAAAATGGCACATGTATTAAATTCGAATTCACTAAAGTGAAAACCGGAACATGCCAGATAGATGTTCGATTTCGAGCAAACTTAGTGGAATCATGGAAAAGCATAGCAAACTTAGAAATACAAAGTTAGGAGGCGTTTTCTTTGAAAACAACAAGTTTTTCTTACTAAAACTAGTTTCTCGACCGATCGTTCTTATGGCAGCTATATGCTATAGTCATCTAAGACCTAAGTCCTTCCTTCAGTAAATCTGACAGAAGAGACAGAGCATCAAAACAGGCGTAAAAGGCTAAATCAACTTAGCTCGTCATGCTGATCAAGAATATCTATACTTTATGTGTTGAGAGATGCTTTCTTTTTCTGTGTTACAAACATCTGGACAATTTTATAGTACTACAAAGGTATACAAATGACTTGTTTCCATAAGAAATCGAGTAACTCAATCTCATTTCTGCTCAGAAAGCGTCAGAGAGGCTCTCTTCTTGGTGAATCATGTTCGAAATTTAAGAAGATGGCTTAGATTCGAAATTTTGTAGGGTGCAATAAATTCTTCCTATACAAGGATTACAAAGCTCATAGCAAAACAAACGAGAAAGCTAAGCTAACTTCGTCTGTGCCGAAGCTTTTATACCCCTGCAAGTGCTCGCTTTTTCCCATTTTCCGACCGATCGTTCGTATAGTCATCCAATTTGGCCAAAAATTTGTCAAATTATGTGAAAGCATGTGAAACAAACAAAGTTTAGTTAGTTTTTCTAACAAAGACTGTATTTCGTAGCTATATTTTGTATGGCAGCTATACCATATAGCTGTCCGATTTTAATAAAACTTGGTACAATTATAAAAAAAACATAGAAAACCTACGATTACAAAGTTTGGACAGGTTTCCATGGAAAAGAAAAAAGTTTTTCATACTATAACTAGTTTTCCAACCGATGGTTCCTATGGTAGCTATTACATATAGTCATCCAACCCGATCGGTTCCAACATATAAGTAGTGTGCAGCAAAAAGAAGACTCTGTGCAAAATTTCAGCTCGATAGCTTTGAAACTGAGAGAGTAGTTCGCGTAGAAACAGACAGACGGACGGATAAAGCTCAATCGACTCAACTCGTCAACCTGATCAAGAATATATATAGTTTATGGGGTCGGAAATGAATATTTATTTCTATGCGTTGCAAACTTCTGGGCAAAATTATAATACCCTTTGCAAGGGTATAATGATTATGGGAGAGGCAAGGTAAAACTGGAGAGCCCCTTGCATGGGCAGCTCTCTTTCACGCGCAAATTATCAGTTAACTCTGCGAAGTGAAAAGGAATTTGGCCAGAGACTGGACTAATCAATGGAGCGTAGAACAATTATTTTCCGAGGTGAAGTTTGATAATCTTAGCTATAAATTTGATGGACGCAGGCCCGATTTCTCAAAGGTTCCGGTTAGCCAACCACCGGTCAGATTTGTTCGTCAAGATGACGAGCGGTTAAGTCATTTGCTTTTCTCAGCAGCAGTTTCGCCTGATATCGATAAATGCCTATCGCTGCTTCAGTGTGACCATACTGTTTGACTAAACGAACGAGTAAACAGCTGACTCGGTTTGGTTTGTTTGTTTTTTAATGCGATTGGTTGTTGCTGGTCATTGTTTTGCGTAAAAGTTGGCAAAAATTCGATGTTCTGCCTCATCGAATTGCATTTCCATTGCGTGGAGTTGAAACATTCGTTTATTCATAAACATTTTGTGTTGCAGCAAAAATTGCAATAAACAAAGCTAGATGCGGCCAGCTGTTTTTTTATATCGATAAAACTATCGACTATTTCATCGGGGCTGAGCTCGCGGTTAAAGTTGACCGGTGGATGAGCAGCGTTTAAGTTTGTTCCTCCGGTTACGCCACATACATCATGAGACACTCAAATTCGGTTAAACTGCCTGTCAAGTTGACCAACCGGACTTTGAGAAATCGGGCCGCAATGAACGCTCTTTCTTAAAACTTAACCAGCATAAACAACAGCTATACACAGCCCAAATCTCTTAACTTGTATGCTTTTTATTTCCGTACAAGAGAAACGTACCTACAGTTTAAAGCCGAACTCAAACAGCAAGTTTGAGAAGCTGCTTCAGGGCTAGCTACTTTAAAGGTGACCGGTTGTGTAAATTTTGAAGGAAAAATCATTTTAATTGGATGTGTCGAGGCGGGGTCGAGCCCACGACCTCTTAAACAGCTGGGAAACACACTACTCACTGTATCACACCCTGACACATGCCAGTAAGCCCAAGTAAACATTCATTTACCAATACGGAACAGAATACCGGAACAATTTAGAGCCAAAACAGAACCTTTTACCGAAACGAAACCAAAACACATTTATTGGTCCAACTCAATCCTTTACGAATGATTCGACCAACCAATTTTCTTTTTTAATGGAAACTTTATTCGTTTTTTAAAAATTTTGTAATAAAAAGTAACATAAAAGGAGCAAATTTGCGACAAGATTGGGAGAATCAGATCAGGGACTTCTACTTAGCGTATTAACAATAAATTCATTAACTATTTACAATCACTCAATTAACACTAGATCAAAGAGTTAGATATGATTTGGATGGCCTCTGCGGGTGGTTTTAATTAATAAAAAAAAAGAAAAACAATTCCTCTACTCCTCCTTTTTGGGGGCGGGAGCAGTGTCAAAGCGACGCCTCGAACGCACGCGATAGCTATCCAACACCTGATTAATCACATTGGCAAAGAGTATGGTGCCAAAGAAGACCAGCACAGTGCCAATCCAATGATTCACGGTGAAGGGATTACGGAAGTAGATAATCGAGAAGAGGAGCGAGACGAATTTCCTTAGGGTGACGACAAGGGTGACGGTGAGGGAGGCACATTCGGTGGTCAATACATAGACGGCACTAATGCACACATACTGAGTGACCACATTGCACAGCAGATAGAACAGCATCAGGGGGAACTGCCAGTTGAGTCCCAGGAAACCCAGCAGGGGCACAGCCACTGGCTCCGAGACGACGGCTATGTTGAAGTGTTGCACTATATTGCTGGCCATGAACAGGAACCCGGGCAGGGGCAGCATGTGCGTATAGAACAGCGCCTCATTCGGATGTTTGCCATGCTTCTTATAGATCACCTCCTGATAAATGCCCATATAGGCTGTCACCAGCAGGGCAATCGTGAGCAGAGCAATGCCCACGGACCACCAAAAGAAGTCCGAATACGAGGTATCCGCTTTCAGTGTGTGATGCGTGTTATCCTTGACATCGCCGCTGGAGACCAGAGTACAGATAACAATACCCGCCGTAATCATGGCCACCGACGAGTATTGCCGCAGATTGTAGCGTTTCTTCAGCAATATGATGCCCATTATCATGTTGGCCATCAGCGAGCCGCTGCGGAAGATCATGTGCAGCGGCATGGGTATGTTAAAGTTGAAGGCATAATTATTGCATACATTGGCCCCAAAGAACAGCAGCACCAGCATCACATAGTCCTTGAAAGCAATGTTCGGTTTCACCGTAAAGAACTTGGAGGTGAAAATCAATCCTTCCAGCGCAATGAACAGGAACTGGGAGAAGGTGATCAGATTGCCTGCACCGGGATCAATTTGAATGATCAGCTCCAGGAAGACAACATTGCTGCAACAGCCAATGAAGACGAACACCATGCCCAGCAGGGCTTTCAGATTGAAGGCCATCGTTTAGAGCTGCATGGAGGATACATGAAATAGAAAGAGATGGAGCGAGACAGAGAAAGAAATAGTTAGTTGGGTTGTCAATTGAAGGAATCAAGATTTAAATGAAAAGGACATATCTTTAGCTTTCTTATTGTTTCTTTTCCCATTTGGATACCCTGTACCAAAGGAATATCCAATAGGGAGCCCCTTCTTGAGTTGATATGGCCATATCTGTCTGTCTATACGTATAAACAAACAGATCTCTCAGTTGGTAAGAGAAGATATGGAAGATACTTGCAAGCAATTCAAGTTTAATTTCAAGCAAAGTCTTAAGAATAGACGGCACATACCTTCTGGACATATTTCAGAATTATTTAGGATTGGTGAATATCAATTGAACCATTGTCAAGTTATGAGCAATAGAATGTTCCCAGCTGCAACCAAATTCATACTAGACTTTCTTACTTGCCTTACAGCTATGCCCAATCGGGCTGTTAGGCTACCGTGCATAAAGTTTGTCACCTTTGGATCAGTGTCGAATCTTAAATAGTATTAAGTCCCAACTCTGAATCAAATCAATCAGTCTGTCTGTATGAACGCGTCGATCTCAGAGACCATGATGCAACAAAAGAGGTGGGGCGGTGTCAGTGTGATGCGTATATTTGCCAAAAGCTTAAGCTACAAAAGTATGCGCAGCACTTAAAATGAATAGTTTACTTTGCAGAGAACTCACACTGATGCCACCTTACCTCTCTTGATGCATCATGTCAGAGACTGTAAGAGATAGTGCCACAAATTTTTGCCTGAAGGTAGGTGTATACCGTATGCAGATCAACTTTGTTTCAGATTTATAATTAATAGCTTTAATAGCTGTTACAAAAACCGGTTACATTCAAATTCAAAAGCAAATAAACAGGATATATTTTGTAGTCGGGGCACTCGACTGCAGCGCTCTTACTTGTTATCTCTAATTTAGGCCAACATGCACTCCATGATGGTTGTGATCAAATGTGGTAATCCATAATCCATAATCGCTACTTGCTACCATCTCCTGAGGACCCTTTTAATGGGTCAGTATCTCATACAATCAAGTGTCTAACCACATGTCCATTGGAGGTGGGAGTTTAGTATAACGATTGCAGTGAACCCTCTTTTATCTTTGGTGAATTTTGTACATATGTTGCAACTGTGAGTTGCTAGTAGAAGTGAGCCCATTGAACTCGAACTTAGAGTGATCAAGTAATGAGGAGGTATGAGGTGTTGCTATCTGATAACTCTAGTTTCACTATGTATTATCATTTTGAGTGTCGCACAGTGGAATATATTCAGCAACAACAGCCGAGTCCATTTTGTTGTCCGTCTGCATGAACGCCAAGGTCTCAGAGACTAGAAGAGCAACAAAAATTGAATATAGACTGGTATTATCTGCAGGCAGGTCAAGTTTAAAATATGTATGCTAACATAATAATTCATATATTTACTTTAATGTTGACGCTCCTCTATACACTACGTTTATACACACAAAATAAATCATGCATAATGCCCTTTTAAGTATGCTATGTGATATGAAACGCATAATTTTGGTCAAGTACTTGTCCTAACTCACCATTTTGTTGAATAGCCAACAATCTGAGTGAATATGCAATGTAGAATATCTCTGACAGACCTGCAATGCATTGCAATGGCTTCAATTTAAAACATAATAACTTAAGAAAATAAAGTTTGCATACTTTGAAGGGCCTCAATCAGAAATATTTTGGTGCGTATAACTAAAGTATTAGTTAACATAAGGAAATTCTATTAAACATTAATTCCACTGAGTAACGGGTACATTGAAGTTGGGCAGGGTCGACTTTAGATAATGCTCTTCATTTTTTTTCGACTTTAAGTCCCCCCCCCCAAGATGGATAAAATCTTATACTGTGTGGTTCAATCAGAACCGAACCGCTTGAAATTTGGACGAACAATTTCACTTAAGGCCCTATTCTCCTTCAGCTTGCTGTTTTTGGACCTTTTTTGAAAAAATTCTCATTTGAAAACGCAAAAAGATATTTGAATTTTGTTTTTTTTATTGAATTAGTAATGAATGAAAGAAAATAAAAAAATTTTTTTCGCCGCGATATAGGGGCTATCCATAGATGAGGGCACCGTCAAAGTTGGCCCTCAAAAAAAAAAGACATGGTGCTGGCGGCCACGATTCCGCCAGTTCTACTGAACCGATTTGGATGAAACAAAGTTTAATCGACGTAGAATTGTCACCATTCTGGCCCGTAGTAAAATAAAAATTTTGCGATTTTTTTTGACAAAATGGCGGCCACTTGAAATTGACAAATCGAATTTGGACCCATTTTTTTGTAGTTATTTTACTACGGGCCAGAATGGTGACAATTCTACGTCGATTAAACTTTGTTTCATCCAAATCGGTTCAGTAGAACTGGCGGAATCGTGGCCGCCAGCTCGAAAAACGTGGTTTCGAGATAAACGCGTTCAAAGTTTGAAGCAACATAAAAACTACTCATTTTAGCGAAGACATGACCCCACAAAAATGGCCATATCTTCTAAAGTATTTCGAATTTCAAAAAACCCTTTTAGGGTTATATTCTTAAATGTCCAAGCTATAAAAAAATGCAAAAAAAAAGTCGAAAAAAATTTTTTGCTGAAAGAGAATAGGGCCTTAATGGTGCTGTATGCACTTTTTAAGTTAACCCAAAAATGTTTTGGGAGCACCGGCAAGCGGGTTCGAACCAAAATTTAAAAATGGTTCAGGTTCAGAATTTTGAGGTTCAATGTTTTTGGGCAACGGTTTTGGTTCGAACCTTGGTTCAGCCCAGGCTTTATACAAGTTTATATAGTTATCGACCTAAAAACTAAATAAACTGTAAGGAAATTGTGTCGATTTACGTACCAAAAGTGTTTCCACAGTAACGTTAAGTTCTTATTTTCTGAATAAATCGAGAAAATGGAGAAAAGGATCTTAAAAAAACAGAGGCTTATATGTGTAGGGATTCTAATGGTAGTTCTGAACATTTTTATAGATGTTTACATGAAACTTTCCTGCCGATTGTAAGACTCAGTCTTCCAGAACCATCAGGATAAGAGAAGAAGTTGTTAGAAAATAGGTCAAATTTGTTCATGTCTTTAATTTTTGTTGAACCGAACCGAAATTATAGGTTCGGAACAGGTTCAGGTTCAACTTTAGTACTTTAAGAGGTACGGTTCGAGGTACGGTTCACAGTAATCTGAAAGTCGGAATTCCGGTTTCGAACCGGTTCGGTTTAAACCGGTTTGCAGCCCTGGTTCTTATCACTGATTGATGATTGGCGACTAACAGACTAAAATTTTAGGAGAGTGAGGTTATCATATATTTAGATTTGTTGCTGATAAGAGCGGGGGCAGTTTTTGTATGCTTATTCGGCTAGGCCCTTTCGAAAATTGTATAAGGCAACTCAACTATGCTTAAATTGTTCAAGGGGCCATATTAAAATTGTTCAGATTTTTGTAACGCACAAAAGGAAGCATCTCCGACCACATAAAGTCTATATATGCGTGATCACTATGACGAGATGTTTGTATCTATGCTATCTCCTTCGTCAGTTATAAAGCCATCTTAACTGCCATCGGATGATTTAAGCATATAGCCGCCATAGGAACCATTCGTCAAAAAAATTGTTTCTTTTGAATGGAACTGTCATCAGCATTGGTTTTAACCAATTTTTAGATATTCCGGTCTCTTTTTTGATAATTTATGCTTTCTTTCCTTGGAATATGCAGATTGAACTTTCTGAACTCTGAACATTTCCAATAGCAGGAGGTTTCCACCTGTATTTCTCGGTTTAAATGGCAGGCACCTACCTTGTATACAATGTCTATGTCTACATTTCTGCTCTATAAGATAAAAATCCCTAAAAGGTGTCGGCATCTACATTATTATTTGATTGTTATGTGGTTTATGTGAGTGAACGACTAAACCCAAACAGTCCCAATTCCTAATCAGTTTGCATCCCTGATTTTAACAGTAAACAGTTTTTGGTATGGAATTTGAGTACGGCTCATTAAGTTGCATTAAGAAGCAGTCAGACTGAATAACTTAAACAGCGGACCCACATCATTTGAGGTTTACTTCTTTGATTTAATGATGAAGCAAATTATGGCAGAGTCTATGCATCGAAGTGAGATCGGGTATGGTTTCACTACCCACGACAATGATCAATTGCATACATAGCAATTTCCCCAAAAGTTGCTGCCTGATTGCTTCGCCTTATCGCGTGCGTGCCTGAGTAAACGGTGGGAATCCAAGAACGGTTCGTTTCAGCATTAGTCGGCAAATTTTGTAGCCGGCAACACCCGGCCACAGGCGTTGTCTTGTTGCCCGCACGCCAATGCTTTCTTATCAGACGACGCAGAATATTAACTGCTGTAGTTATGAGAGATAGAATGAAAAGTGGATGGCGGCAATGATAAACAGCCTCCGCACTAACCTTGGAATTGATTCTTGGTATGCACAAAATGGTGTAAGCTGCTCGTTCTCAGCGTTTATTTTCCCGCCGCATCAGGTTCCGCCACAGCTTTAGGATCGTGTGTCCGTGTAGTGTCTGTTTTTTGGTATTTCAAAGATTGATTGTTCCAGCTAAGTATTAAGTAGTATGTAAATATTTAATGGCACGCCAGCACACTCACCCACACACTTGCACACACCAACACAACTCGCACACGCTCACAGAGACAAACCTGGCGGCAATCAATTAGCTCTCTTCTCTCTGTTCTTAGTGCTGCGCCCCTCTCTCCACTCACCAATCATCACCGTTCGACGGTCGACCTTCGCAATGTGGGTAGCGCTGGCCCCAGCTACCGAGTCGATTGTTAATTTCTGGTTGCTATCTTTGACTGCTAATGGTAAACACTTGTAGTACAGCAGAACCAAAAACAATAGAATAATAAGATGAGTAACGCCATACAAAATTTCTGCACACACTTTTTTTCGTGCTGGCTTTTCAAACTGGCTTTTCGCTCTCTTTATTTAAAAGCCAGTAGGAGAGCGCTCAAGAGCCAGCGCTCTCTCTCTCTCTCTCATACGCATACAGCGACATTGCCGACTGTTTGTGTGCACACGTATTCTCATGCTCATGCACATATATTAACGCATACATTCAAATGCATCATTTGTGTTTACGCACACAAGCAAGCGCATTCTATTTTTAGATTTTTACGCTCTCGTTTTTGTGAGAGCGGAGAGAGTGCGATTGTCGTTGCCACTGAAAATTCAACTTCATATGCAAGACGATTGTATGGGCGTTACTCATCTTATTATTCTATTGTTTTTGGCAGAACCAACTAACCAAGTGGGACGCCAATTTGTTAACAAGCTGTTTGCTTAGCGAGTCTGTTGACGCTGTTGTTGTGCCCCCCAAAAAACCAAAACCCAAAACAGCTGAAGCCCGCCCAGTGTGACCGTACTCTGAAGGCGCAAAAAGGCCGAAATCAAAGTGGAGGGCTGCACACCCATTTCCCGCCTTATATTTTTAATTTTAAATAGGATTTTTGGAACTGGACTTAGGAAAGAAGATTAGGCCTAGCTCAACTTTCAGCTTTCCCTCATGTGACTAGTGCTATAGTTAATCTGAAAAGCCCGAAACTATATGATAAGTTGCATGAAAGGTAAACCATCTGAGTTCTTATATGAGTTTTTCGACAGCCAGGTCACACTAAACTGAGTTCTTTTTACGGCATATCATATGAGATCTCAGACAAGTGAATATTGGGACTAAAATCTAATAAGCTTAACATTTCGGGGCTATTTATAGCTACTTGGGTGCAAAAAGGAAATAGTAGGTTCGGGAAATTTAGAGTGAAAAGTGTTGAAAGGATATAAGACTCCTAATTGTTAAACTAAAGCTTATCTGGCCTAACAAGAAAGGACAGTCAATACAGTCTATAAAAAGGTCGTTCAAAAACATAGATGCAAACCACTCGAAAATGAGAACTGGTTCGGTTCAGTGGCTCACACAGTTTATAAACCGCCGATTCGGTTTATTACATGGTTTTTGGAGGCTCATTATGAGATATTTTGATTTCTGTCGGGACTTTTCTCACACTTTGGAAATTGCAAAATTATAAACCATTTGAATATCTTTAAAATCCTTAGAACAATGTATAAGTTCCTAGATGAATGCCCTTCGAAATCAGAGAATGTTGGCTAGAAAAGAATACGTACCATGCATCTTACACAACCTATTTATCATATTATATAGCTACTCCTGGCTAAGATTGAATTAAAGTAAAGAAGAACTACACAAAATGGAAAATAGACAACGCCAAATCAATTATCAACTTTCAAGAAAAGAATGCAGTTTGATGACAGATATATTCACTGATCGACGGGCAATTGAAGAAGACTTACAAATTACGAATTCAAAAACGATTCAAATTCCCACATTAATAAGTATCATTGGCTAGAGGACAACGATATTCGTCTCAAAATTCGTTAAAGAACCGTGCCGAACTGGTTATCTAAGTGGTTTTCGTTGTGCTTCGTCATTTCTGAAAGGAAGTCGGTTCGATTCACCAGCTGGAGAGATTGCACAGGGCACACCTTCTAATGTATTACAGCAAAGGGTCAGGAAAGCTCTTTATATGTATGAATTGCACTACAGGGTTTCCAATTAAGTGAAGCATATGCCAACTTGCCACGCACAAATGTTGAATAAAGGCTCAACCTGGTGAAAGGGTTCTTAAATTGGCTGGCATAACGCGCTTAACCAAGCCAAACACTGAATAGGCCTTAGGCTAATTATAATTTAGGTGCTCATTAAAGCAAAATTTAGTGACAAATCGCACTCCCAAATCATTGGTGACTGAATAGGACGTCGTAATGTTGCAGATGCATTTGCCATATTTGAGAGTAGAGCATTTGTATAGATTAAGTGGAAGTAGATTATGTGCACACCATGAGCTGACCCTATTTAGGTCATTTTGCAATAAGCGAATAAATGTAAATTTCATTAACAAAAATAATGAAAAGTAAAGGCCCAAGCGCACTCACCAGAAGTAGACACACTTGAACTATAAAGTGAGTTGTTTATTCTGACTCTGTAGGTCCAGTGGTCCAAGTAGGATTGAATCCCAAATGGCTTGAAGCCAATCTAAATTAACCTTTTGAAATTCGCTAGTCAACGGCAACTAAAGGTTATAGATAAGATTAATTACTGGTAAGCTTATTAGAAATTCGAAAACGATGGCGTTTGTTAAATATTATGAATCTTTTTACAATCGAAAATAATTCCTGAAAATCTTCTACCGCTTGATATTTTGAAATCCAACGTGTTAGATTCAATCGTTTTATAGATTTTGTTCTTGGGGTTCCACTGGATTCTTCGATGGTACTTTCGAAAGTACACTTTCTTTAAGGTGTGTTAAAGAAATTATAGATTGCTTCAATAGTGCTAAGGCAATCTCTGATAGCTGGTGTGTTGTTGGGTGGCAGAAAGAGCCAGGTTCAAAGAATGGGCGGATCAGTGGATGTTCTAAGCATACGGAGCATAATTAGTTCGTATGATTGTACGGTTTGAACGCTCAAACATTCAAAAATGAAATATTAAGACCAAAAAGTTCAAGATTTTCGACCACCAGCATCGCTTTAACATCGCCTGTTCATAAATACATCATATCATATTCAATTGCTGAGATGATTAAAAAAATGTATAAAATTGTTACCTGTTGCGGAACCAGTTTGGTCCTGAGAACCCCTTAAACCCCCCCCCTGCGTTCGCAGTGTTGCTCAGACCCAAAACTTACAGTCCAATCAAAGACACACTGACTTACGTTTTGGTATTTCTGGGACTAAGTGTATGATGACTGGGTGTCAAATTTGTTGAATCTGTTATGTTTGCGGTTTCGGTGGTTCATTTAATTTTTATATGGCAGATTTTAGGACTCACATAATAAAAGGCGAAGCTCTTTTTACAATTGCCATCTATCAACTCTTCGTGATAAGCCAAACTACACATGAAAGTGTATGCACTTTTACATTCGCTTATGCAAAATCTTACATATGCTGGTGAAACTTATGTTTAGGGAGGCCTTCGCGCGGGGTGTCACATGACGATCTTGCATTATCAGTTCAGGCACAGCATCAATGTTTTCGGGCACCACAACCGATTTTGAGAGACCTCCACGGAATTCTTTGCTAGGCGAAGTATGACCACAATTGAATTCACTATACCAGCGATATACAGTGGATTTTGATGGCGTTTTATCGTCATCCAAAGAACTGAGTTCCATCGACATACTCTTAAAATCCATAGAAAACCGTCTCTTCCTTTTTAAAGCCAAATTGATATTTTCATCTCACGGTAAACAACAGAAATAGCGCTAGTACATCAAAACGTTGTGAGAGGGATTACGCTAAGAACTGTCCAACTTTAATTTGGTATTACTAGATTTCAACTATTAAATAAATAAAACCCCACATATACTTAATCCTTAAATAAGCCAAGAAATGTAGTAGGTAGGAGCCTTAATTATATTATAGTGTTTCTAAGGGCCGATTTCTAATCTTCTGCAGGAAGCTTTTTCATAAATAAATATACAAAAACCAAATAGCAGCTAATTAGAAAATGATTCATTCTCATTTTATAAATTTTATTTTGCTATTCTCAAAAAAATATCAGCTTATAACTTAAAACTTACAGATGCCCAAACCGACTAAATTCAACTCGGAGATTTAACAACGGCAACATTTATCGGAATGCAGACCCAAATATATTTCAAGGTATAAAGGAACATAAAGCTGACAATTGCCGATATTAAAGATTACAGTTTTACAAGATCTCCAGCCGCTTCTTATCTGTCAAACAGACAAAGTTGGTTGTTATCAGTAACATGGTATGCAGAGATGCCAAAACAGCTATATACATCTTTATCGTTTTTATGGCAGGGACATTAACCCGGAGCCGCAACCAAAGGTTTCCTGGTTAGCCTAGTAAGTCGGTGAGTGTCAGTTAAATTCGGTCGTTCAGAGAAAGATGAAGAGATTTCTACTAATACTGCTGCTGGTGGGCTGGCTAGGCGCGTCCAGACAGGTGAGTGAGATTTGTCAACAAGGTGGTACCCAAAAATTATTAAATGTAGGTCAGGTAATCTCTCTCTCTCTCTCCTAAAAGTTTGCCATGTGGAACAATTTGTTATGTGCGGTCTTAAAGAAATGGCTTTTGGAAAGGAATACAGGGCAGACATTTGTTTCTAAAGTTGGTAAAGTTTTTAACGGAATACTGATCAAGAATATATATACTTTATGGGGTCGGAGTTGCTTTCTTCTGGCTGTTACATACGCTTGCATAAACTTATAATACTCTATGTCCTACTGTGGGCAAAAAGTAAGGTGAATTCGTTTGTAAAAATCAAAAATCTTTATTTATTCTTCTAAATCAATTTCATCCCCTTTAAAGTAATCCCCTCCCGATAAAATACACTTATGCCAACGTTTTTCCCAATCCTCGAAACATGCCAAATAGTCCCTTTCCGGTATAGCCATCAGCGCTTTCTTCGATTCAGCTTTTATCTCCTCAATCGACTCGAAACGCGTTCCCCGAAGTGGTCTCTTGAGTTTTGGGAATAGCCAGAAGTCACACGGAGCCAAATCAGGCGAATACGGTGGTTGCGGAACGATATGCGTCGAAGAACGAGCGCAGTGTGAGACGGTGCATTATCGTGATGCAAAAACCAAGAGTTGTTGGCCCACAATTCTGGTCTTTTTAGACGAATTGCTTCAAATAATATTCCTTATTAACAGTTTGGCCGGATGGAAGGAATTCATAGTGCACCACACCACGAAAATCGAAAAAAACTGTCATCATGACCTTGATTTTTGAACGACTTTGACGTGCTCTTTTCGGTCTGGCCTCGCCTTTAGCACGATATTCGCTTGATTGATCGGTTGTTTCAGGGTCGTAAGCATAAATCCAAGTCTCATCTCCCGTAATCATGCACTTGAGCTTGTTCTGATAGTCAGAAAGCATTGTTTCACACACATCAACGCGATGACTTTTTTGCAAGAAATTGGGAACTTTCGGTACCAAAACGAGATTTGACTTTTCGTAGGCCCAAATGGTCTTTCAAAATGGTTTTCACAGATCCTTCTGATATTCCGATCATATCAGTTAGGTCTCTAACAGTCAACCGACGATTTTTGCGCACTAATTCCTCCACTTCATTGACGTGTTGGTCATCTGTTGACGTCGATGGTCGTCCGGAGCGCTCCAAGTCATCCACACGTTCTCGAACCTCTTTGAAGTCTTTGTACCACTTATAAACATTTTTTTGTGACATGGTAGAATCACCAAAGGCCTTCCGCAACATCCTCAACGTTTCCGCAGCCGAAATTTCATTCCGCAAACAAAATTTGATGGCACTTCTCTGCTCAGACATTGTAAAAATCGAAAAATGCACTCTTGGTCGTTTGGAAAACACAAGCGTAAATATATTTCTGATAATGACATTCACATGAAATTTGGCACAGATGTCATTAACAGTCCTGCCAACTCAAGAAAAAAAAAACCTGCCCGAATTGTTAGGCCCGCGAAGTTTAAATTGACCCTTACACCTTACTTTTTGCTCACATTAGTACCTACGGTACAGAGTATAAAAATGAAAGAGCAAACCACTTATGGTCAGGTGCTGCATGTGTATGCTCGTGGTTGTCTAATGCACACGAAATCCTTCCACGCACAACCTCAAACTTACGTTGTGTTCAATTCTGCAAGAGGCATTGAAAAGAAAGAGAAACGAAACGTGAAGCGTAAGCTGAAGTCATCCCTATTTCAGAGTCTAATCTTTTCGAATTGCTCGACCATTAAACTAGTGTAATATAAAACCCAAATAAACTGTTGTTTTGTTTATCTCATGAGCAAAGATGATCACCAGAACTAGAAGTTTTAGTGTTTATACTCTGTACCGTAGGTACATAGAGTATTATAAGTTTGTGCAAAAGTATGTAACATCCAGAAGGAAGCATCTCCGACCCCATAAAGTATATATATTCTTGATCAGCATCAACAGCCGAGTCGATATAGCCATGTCCGTCTGTCCGTCTGTCCGTCTGTCTGTCTGTCCGTATGAACGCACAGATCTCAGAGATGGTAAGAGATAGAGGTTTGACGTGTATGGGACATATGCTTCTTATGTCTGCAGGCAGATCAAGTTTATTTTCAATTTTGGCCACGCCCCCTCCCGCCCCCGCAATTTAGAAAAAACGTCATATCTCCCACAGTTTTGAAGATAGATGGCTTGTTCCTTCTGGACATATTTAGTTATTAGGATAACTTATCGATCCGCCAAAGGAATGAAGAAGATCGGATGAACGGTTTTCGAGTTATGATCAAAAGACAAAATTTCTTGGTACAGAGTATGTTATAGTCGGGCTTGACCGACTTTCTTTCTTGTTTTGTCTTACTGAATAGACAGCCCGAAAATTGTTTATGTGTTTGCAGACAAAGCGGCAGTTTATAAGTTTTCTATCCGTACATAGCGAAAAAAAATGTCAATATCAATTTGATCTGGACTGGTGAATTTGATATTATTTTCATATTATTGCGAAATTATAATATTTCATTTTGACCAGCAAGAAAAGGGAATGTATAGAAAATGTAAGATAGAAAGACACAAATAGAGTTTCATCTCGAAGCTTTTGAGCAACATGATGAACTATTGCCAATTTCCTGCACGAATGCCAGGATTTTCGTGGGTTCTAGGCAACTAATCCTGTTGGGGTTTAAGCTGTGTTCCCCAAATCTGTTGAATTTGGCGCCTCGCCAGATTATTGCAGTTCGGAGGATTCCTCCTTCTCTGCACAGAATCTGCATAGTACAGGCAGTGGCCCGTGTAGAGCCCTGTATCCTATATCCTGAGGGTATTCTTTTCTTGTTGAATCAATTTCTGGTACCTTTTGCTTGGGGGTTACCCAAAGGGCTGTTCTAGGCCTATTCTCTTCCTTTCTAAGGACTTCCTTAATGATATGCTGGCCTATGCCACAATGGGGTTCTGGTCCTACCATTACGGTCCAGTTCGTCGGTCATTTCGTCGTATCCAGAGTAGGGACAGGTTATTCCTGATGCCTAGTTGGTCCAATTTGTACTTTGTCGCCAGGACGAGACCAGAAATGAACTTATTGGCTATCTGCGAGGATTGCACATTATCTGATATGGCAGATTTTTTCCATATTAACGTCTGCTCATCGGGAGATAGCACATAGTTCAGCTTGAAATATGCTCGAGAGTTCCCCCCTTGCTACCCCAAGTTCGGCTCCTTGGGTTGTCCGAGATCCGTGTGTGCATCTTTGAATTGTGTGATCCAATCCAATCTCTCTTATCTTATCGTATGCTAGGGTACTACAATGGTTTTTGCTGGGTGTAGATTGAGTCCAACCTCCTTGCACCAATCGGATGACACGTTCAGCCCCCTTGGGACTATGTCACATGGGGTTTCTTCGTAATTTTCCGGGCATGTTATACCCTGGTATGCGAGTCTTTCTAGGAGTTCATCCACCAGTAGACTCCACAGCAGTGGGTAGAGTACTCCGCCTTGAGGACATCCTCTGGTTGTGGTTTTTCACCTTATACTGCAGAGACTTTTCGGCATTGTAGAAGTGAGTCTATTCATCTGCCTATTGAGGGGTTTATTCCTTTTCCAGAGCTAGAGCATGCTTGACAGCACCATGGGATGTGCTGTCAAATGCTCCCTCAATATGTAGGAAAGGGCATAAGGGAACTTTCTTATTATCTATTGTGTTCTGTGCTGGCTGGAGGGGTGCTTCCTTCAGCAACGTATTGCGTATACTGTGGTCCACCAGTTTGTCTATCGTTTTCAGTAAAAACGATGTCAAGCTAAGGGACTTGGGGTTAGTTATATCCTTCTTCCATTCTTCCAAGCGTGTTACATTATATTTACATTATAGAATCTCAAATTGGGGTAAAGCAGTGGTGGGCACCAATTTGAAAGTGTGCGTAATGCAGAAGGTAGTAAATCTTTTCCTTACCGAGGGAGCCTCTGGAGTTACCTGAACTAATTGAGACCCTTTATTATCATCATCACCTCTTAAAGAGGGTAAATAAGTCAAAAGATCTGAGTGAGCGTATTTGGTGGAGAGACAGAGACAAACATACATACATTTTATACCACTGACAGCATCGTAGTTGTTGCTTTTCGTTTCGTATATCAATAATTTCATCCGTCTCTCTTAGATATCCTTGCCCAGTGATCCCACTTACGTTGCCGGCGTCGTGGAGTTCATTATGCCTGTGGGCCCGGCCCGTGAACGCAGCGAGATCACCACAGCTGGCTTTATGGCCATCATAGAGTCGAATCAAACGGCTGACATGGATATCATTGTATTTCCCGAATACGTTTTGAACAGCAGGGAAACTGCCACTTTTGTGCCACATCCCGACCAGAAAATTACACCCTGTACCTCACCTGACTATGCGATATTTCTGGTGGAGCTTTCGTGTGCGGCACGTTCACGTGGCCTCTATGTGGTGCTGAATCTGGTCGAAAAGGAGTTGTGTCACAATGGATTGGGCTCGAACACCTTGAATCCCTGCCCCGAGAATGGAGTGCGCTTTTTTAATACCAATGTGGTCTTTGATAGACGTGGACGTGTCATCTCACGGTATCGCAAGACACATCTGTGGCGGCACGAGTACTACTCCAGGTGAGTACTTGCCTTATTCAAGGGTCTCCAGACTGACTGGTGCCACATTTGTTCAGGTCTGTTCTGATCAAGCCCGACTTGTCCACCTTTGAAACGGACTTTGGTGTGACCTTTGGCCACTTCATTTGCTTCGATATGATGTTCTATGAGCCGGCCATGCAACTGCTGCTGGAGCGTAACATCACGGACATTATCTACCCCACCTATGGGTTCTCGGAACTGCCTTTCCTGACTGCCCTGCAGCTGCAGGAGGGTTGGGCTTTTGCCAATGATGTCAATTTGCTAGCGGCCGATGGTAGCCAGCCCTCGGGGAAGACCACAGGCTCGGGCATATTTGCTGGACGGTGGGGACGCCTGGCGGCGGCCATTTTTGAGGAGCCCACCACACTGCTACTCAAGGCTCGGGTGCCCAAGCGCCATCTGAGTGGCAACAACTCCTTTGAGTTGCCCGTGCACGTTCAACCGGGCTTCCGGCCACAAATGGTCACGCCGCGTGTCACCAAACTGGCCACCTATAGGGACTACAATCTGGACATCTTTCGCACTGAGCTGCTGGAGCCAAATTTCACGAATGTCTCGCGGCGGCTCTGCCACAATGGCTTCTGCTGTGACTTCAGTGCGCAGCGTCAACCAATTGGAATCTTCGGGGACTATGCGTCCTATCGCTATCGTCTGGCTGCGTACCATGGCAATGAGACCACCTTCATTCGCGTGGACCGCAGTGAGCAGGCCGTCTGCGCGCTGTTCTCCTGCCTGAGCGAAGAGCTGCACAGCTGCGGTTACGTCTTTCCCGCTGGAGTCACGGTGGCCAATAGTTATTACTTTGACAGCATAAAGATTTCCGGCGTATTTCCGGCTGCTCCGCGTCGCCTCATCATGCCCAGCACATTGGACGGCATGATGATGCCACTGTCAGTGGCGCAGTATAACTGGACCGAAACGCCAACGGCCAAGCAGCTGGAGAAGGACACTCGAGTGGAGTTGGTGATGAGCACGCCCAAGAACGATGTGCTTACGTTCGCCATTTGGGCGAACTATTTCACACAGATAACCACCAACCACAATTTGGATCATTTGCAGCCGGAGGTGCGGGGTGGCACGAATAACTCGGCCACCGCAGTTGTGGCCACGGCTTGGTGCCTGCTGGTGGTCGCTGTCCTGGTGCTTAAGAATTAGGACTGGTTATGTGAATATGTATGTATGATGTATAAAGAATCATCAAAATATATCCCTTTTTTTTTGAAAAGCTTTGAAGAAAAAGTTAAAAATATGTTGAAACCGGTTACCTAAACAGATAAACCTACACAGAGGATAAAAAGGATATTAAAGAATGTCGATTGGATGATTTCCGGTATCAATTTGGAAATAATCATCCGACGAAGCTAAAAATCATCCAAAGGATATGAAAACTGATGATCATTTGGATGATTTTGCAGCTCCGCTGGATGAGTAAAAGGATATTAAAGACATATCCCGTCCAAATGGATCTTTTTCGGATCTTTTTTTTCTGTGTAAGAGTTATTCTACTGCTAGCTGTATAACCGGGAGCCTTTAATTGTGTTTCTGATGAGAAAAACCCTATTGAAATTTGAGCTCATTTATTCATTATTCAAAACCAGTTTTCATTTTTCCAACTAGTTAATCGAAACTATCGTAGAATGTTCGTAAACAGACTTACAAGCGAGACAAATCTGCGAGCGTTGGCAAAAGTCTCGCCAAACTATCATAAGCGAGCTTCAAAACGAGAAAGCTAATCTAACTTCGTCTGTACCCCAGTTTTTATTCTCTGTACCGAAGGTACATAGAGTATTATAAGTTTGTGCAAAAGTATGTAACATCCAGAAGTAAGCATCTCCGACCCCATAAAGTATATATATTCTTGATGAGCATCAACAGCCGAGTCGATATAGCCATGTCCGTATGTCCGTCTGTCCGTCTGTCTGTCCGTATGAACGCACAGCTCTCAGAGATGGTAAGAGATAGAGGTTTGACAGGCAGATCAAGTTTATTTTCAATTTTGGCCACGCCCCCTCCCGCCCCCGCAATTTAGAAAAAACGCCATATCTCCCACAGTTTTGAAGATAGATGGCTTGTTCCTTCTGGACATATTTAGTTATTAGGATAACTTATCGATCCGCCAAAGAAATGAAGAAGATCGGATGAACGGTTTTCGAGTTATGATCAAAAGACAAATTTTCTTGGTACAGAGTATGTTATAGTCGGGCTTGACCGACTTTCTTTCTTGTTATACCCTTGCAAGTGCTCGCTTAAATATTTCGTTCGTTCGTATGGGAGATATATGATATAGTCATCCGATTTGGACAAAAACTAGTAGAATTATGTAAAAGCATTTGAAACAATCAAATACAAAATTGCAGGATGCTACCATTAAAAACAAAAAAGTTTTTCTAACTAAAACTGTTTTTCAGACCCATCTTTTGTATGGCAGCTATACCATATAGTTGTCCGATTTTCATCAAACTTGGCAGAATTATATAAAAGCTTGGAAAACCTTTGAGTACAAAGTTTGGACAGGTTTCTATGGAAAAGAAAAAAGTTTTTCATACTAAAACTATAGTTTTCCGACCGAATGTTGCTATGGGCGCCATGAGATATAGTCAACCGATCCGATATTAGTAGCGTGCAGCAAAAAGAAGACTCTGTGCTAAATTTCAGCTTGATAGCTACAAAACTAAGAGACTAGTTTGCGTGGAAACAGACGGACAAAGCTCAATCGACTCAGCTTGTCACTTTGATCAAGCATATATATAGCTTTAGGGGGCCCGAAATTAAGTATTTCTATGTATAGTAAGTACCCTTTGCAAGGATATAAAAAACCGCAAAACCAAATGGTGTTGGCTATTTTTTTATTTGTTTAACAATAACAATTTAATTATAAAATATAGAATGCAAGCACCTGCAAAACTCAACAGGTGAGCAACAGTCTTAGCAATGGGTAATTCACATTGGGTTTGGGGCGGCACCACCGTCCTTAACAGTTTTGGCCAAAATGTCAGCTGGTGGCTGACCATAATCCAACAGCTGGCGCATATAACCCTCCACAATGCGAAAGTTCTCGAGCTTGGCAGCTATAGACTGCTCTTGATTCTCTGTTTTTAGGTGATTGCCGATTATCTTATAGAGCTCCAACTGTTTGTTGTATCTTGCCGTATCCGTTCCGCTTAGTTTGCCTTTATTCTCATCCAAAAATTTGGGGTATTTTGCCAACATTTCGTCTATGGTAGGCAATAGAATCTCATTCATGAGCAGACTTTCAAATTTAGCCTGCATAATTGCCTCAGGCGTATTGCCGTCAGCGCCTCCGATGTCATCCAAATCCACAGAGGCTGCCTCTGCAAGCAACTTGCGCTTATATAATTTCTGGTAGCTGGCTATCAACTGGTCTGGGTCCTGAGATAACGGTAAGACATCACCATTGGGCTTATTCAAAATGCTTGTTGGATTCTGAATCTCGCCGCCTTCACCGATGTCCTGGATGTGCATCTGATTGTCTTCGCTTTTGTAAAAGCCTTCAAATGGATTTTTCTTCGACATTGTTAGATTTCGCTTAGAATTGTTTAGAACTATTATTTTTTCCCCGTTTCAAACTGATTGACTCTGATTTCGACTGGGATATAATTCTAGTAAACATTCGAACCCAATCCAAAGTTGACAAGCTTTGACCACGGTAACTAGATCATAACTCTAAGTCCAACCTTAAAAATGTGTTGATCTTGCTAGTCCTGTAGTCATATATGACTATTTTGTTTTATATTATCAATGATCTAATTAGATGGTTTAGTCAGCTCAAGTCTATATTTTTGATCATGATGTTTAACTGTCTATGGCGCTATCCTTTCCTCTTTCATTTAGAGGTTTTTAACATGGACTGAACAAATGTACTTATCTACTTTTTTTTGAAGAAAGAGCTCTGGACCGCTTGATGTCAGTTCAGGATCTGGTGGTATAATTTGATCACAAGATTTGGTTTAACAGTCATTACTCTTACAAAGGTTAGGTTGTTTATAAGAACGTTTATTTTTTCTAAAATTTAAGGTAGTTTTTCTAGATTTCTTTTCCCAAATAGTTCACTTGAACTGGGAAACAAAAAATAACTTTGCACGGTGTCTTAAAGTAGGGCGACTACCATTCCATTTAGTAAAACGTCATAAATTTAAGCAAGCACATTTCTCAAATTTAGAAAAACCATTTCGAAATGTGCCCTAAAAAGTAGAACAATTTTTGGTAGAAAATCGCCCTAAACTTTAGAAAGATATAAGCAGACACCACTCATAATTCTCAAGTTCGAACTCCCTACTTTCGGAATATGAAAGGGACAGCCGACACAAAAACTAGAAAGAAAGTCGTCAAGCCCGACTATAACATACTCTGTGCCAACGAAATTATACGCTCAGCCTAAATTTTTATGCTGCAATAGCAGCTGAAAGCAGCGCTGCGGCAGCGAACAGACTTTTGATCATAACTCGACCAACGCTCAACCGATCTTTACTATTAATTTGGCGAATCGATAAGTTATCCTGATTACTAAATATGTCCAAAAGAAACGAACCATCTACCTTAAAAACTTTGGAAGATATGACATTTTTTCTAAATTGCGGGGGCGGAAGGGGGCGTGGCCAAAATTGAAAATAAACTTGATCTGCCTGCAGAAATAAGAAGCATATCTACCACACATGTTAAGTCTCTATCTCTTACCATCTCTGAGATCAAGGCTATATCGACTCGACTGTTAATGCTGATCAAGAATATATATCCTTAATGGGGTCGGAGATGCTTCCTTCTGGCTGTTACATACTTTTGCACAAACTACGGTGCAGATTACAAAAAGTCCTATATATCCGCGACTAAGTCAATCCCATAAATTGTCACAAGTCGGTCAATTCCGGACTATCTCAAACGAAGTATGAGCAGGATATTCATTTTTCCTATTCTTTGGATGATTTCCATCTCCGTTGGATGATTCAAAGGATATTTAGATCACAGGTGCAAAAAAAACATTGTTATCCCCTTCACTAGAAGCAACAAACTGAGTAGAATGAGGCCAATAGGTCCCCACCCAGCTGTTTCATCACAGCGTCAGCGTCTTGGCGTCGCCTTTGACCACGAACTAAACAGATTTCACCAGCACATGGAGTACTCACTCAGTAACAAACAGAGGCAGGAGCTTAGCCGGAATATCGTGTGGCAAGGCACCACAAATACTGCGGTTTCTCTGAGCGTGTGAATTTGGCATTACCCATAAAAAGTACCCAGCAAAAAGAAATTCAATTAATAATAAAAAAACAAAAATTTCCACATCAAGTCATCCCTGGAGCATACTTCAAGTCCAGTTGCCCATTGTGGAGGCACTCTCTAGTCAGTTGTACACAAGCATTTGAACGTTGAACACCTACGGAGCTCCAAATTCTAAAAAAAAAACGGAAAACAAAAAAACGTTGGAATAATTTTCTCGAACTTTGAAATTACATTAACGATGGTGAATAACATTATTTTTTCTTGCTTTTGTGGTTGGAGATGCTGAATTTTTCTTTAACAGTTTTTGAAGACACTTCAAGAAGATGGATTCTTGACTTTTCCAATACACGACACAAACACCAGCTATAACACGGTAAGTTGAAGTCCACGGAAGGAGAGCAAGCATTAATGATACCCGTGGTTCCCTCCCCTCCCCCGAATAGATGCGATTTCAATTGCAAGCAAAGGGAAAATGCCTTTTTAGTGAAACGACGTACACACAATACACATGAGGACGGTACAGGACGATGAAGACGACGTCATTGTTCGAAGCTTTGCGTCCTATCTAAGCCCAGGAATAACTCCATGTATTTGATCAAATGGAGACAAATAAATGAATGTGAAATATAAATGCATGCAAATGATTTTAGTGATTGGATGCAAAGTTCTCTGGTAGCCTTAAGGTAGTTAGCCTTTTCAGATAGCCGAGGTGGTTTTGAAGACGCAGAAGTGGTCCAACTGGTAGCTGGAACAGCGATATCCCCGGCAGAAGACAGGGCAGACGAGCAAAGGCATAACCAAAGTTATAAAAAAGATCAAGCCCTACCATAATAAACTCCGTACCAACAAAAGTGCTCGGCATAAATTTTGATGCTGCAGGTGAAAGGGTACTAAAACCAGCTCCCACGGCCATCGGGTCTTCGATGCACCAGCTCACCGCTCAAGGATTGCCAACCAGGGTCAATGGGAAGTGTACAGAAGCTTCTCAGCCATTACAACAGTACTGCTACTGCGCTGAAGCAGCGAACATTCTTTTGCTGATAACTTGGCTAACGTTCCTTCTACCCTAACCAATCCTTTGGCGCATCGACAAACCTGATTACTAAGTCCACAAGGTGCGAACCTTCATTCATAAAGCTGTGGTAGTTGGTTAGTTTTCCCAAATTGTGAGGGCGGGAGGGGGCGTGGTAAAAATTGGAAAATAAATTTAATCTGCCTACAAGTTAAAGGCAGCTTATGTCTTATACTTATTGAACCATCTCTGGTGGCTTCATGGCTTCATGTAAGCCTTAGAATATGATGAGCCTTACAAGTGGAGCGTCAAAATAATATTAGCCTTAAAATGTCAAGCCGAGATTGAGTTGGTTCTTAGCAATTTGTTAAGTACTTAGTTTAAAAGTGGGTGAACTCATTGATGATCCTAGCTGAACACGAACCCATCTTTGAAATGCCATGCCATCTATTCTGGATTTGAAGTAGTTTGTGCTTAAAGTTGCTCAAGCCGTTTGTTTTGAACCCTTCTCTGTGCGTTTTGTAGGGAACCCATACTTTGATTCAGACTCTTTTTGACATTGTAGAATACTTTTCTGAATTTTTTTTACAAATTTACTCGTCCAGCACCAAAACGAGGTTCATGTTTTTCTCCTAAAACCTGGTCTGAAGACCAGGTTCGCTCTTTACAGTTTATCTTAGCTTTAGCTGAACTACTTCATAGAAACATCGAATAGCCACCAACATTTATTAGTTTAACAATAAAAACTACATCATAAAATATAGAATGCAAGCACCTGCAAAACGCAACAGTCATAGCAATGGGTAATTCACATTGGGTTTGCGGCGGCACCACCGTCCTTATCAGTTTTGGCCAAAATTTCAGCTGGTGGCTGACCATAATCCATTAGCTGGCGCATATAACCCTCCACATTGCGAAAGTTCTCGCGCTTGGCAGCTAGAGACTGCCCTTGATTCTCTGTTTTCAGGTGACGGCCGATGATCTTGAAGAGCTCAAACTGCTTTCTGTATCTTTCCATATCCATTCCGTTTAGCTGGCCTTCATTCTCATACAGAAATTTGGGGTATTTTTGCAACATTTCGTCTATGGTGGGCAATAGAATCTCATTCATAAGCAGACTTTCAAATTGAGCCTGCATTATTGCCTCAGGCATTCCTCTGATATCATCCAAAGTGAGTTTACCCATCATGCTGCCTGTGTCATTCACAGAGGCTGCCTCTGCAAGGTTCTTGCGCTTGTACAAATTCTGGTAGCTGGCTATCAACTGGTGTGGGTTCTGAGGTAATGGTAAGACATCACCAATGATTGTTGGATTCTGATACTCGCCGACTTCACCGGTGGCTGCATGGATGTCCTGGATAGCCAACTGCTTATCGCTGCTTTTGTAAAAGCCTTCAAATTGATTGTTCTTCGACATTGTTTGATTTCGTTTAGAATTATTTAGAATTATTATTGTACACTTTACGATAATGTCAAAGACAGTCAAAACGAGAGCGTAAACTGTGCGAATAGTGAAATAGTGTTTTGATAAACTCATGCGGCCCAGATAGGTATGCAACGTTTTTTTAACTCTGCCATTTATTATCCGATCTTTATGAAAATTTGTAAGATTGTAGATTTTGGCCACATACACTACACTGCAAAATCTGAGCTTGATATCTTAAAAAAGTAGGAGAAATTCAACAATACTAGTCTGAATTTTGAATTTGGTGGCTCTAGCTCTACTAGTCTCTGAGATCTAGGTGTTCATACAGACATACGGACAGACGGACATGGCTATATGGACTGGACCATTGATGCTGATCAAGAATATATATACTTTATGGGGTCGGAGATGCTTGATACCCTTCTTACTCTTCGAGTAACAGTTACAGTGAGAGGTTTCAGTTAAGTAAAAGGCCTTGCATACTTTGCGGCGCTCTATAATTGATATGACTGAAGGCTATTAAGCTCGCCTGTCCCCAAATAGCGCGCATATCGATGTCGGGCAAGGCCGACTTAAACTTAAGCTCTCGCTTCCCAGTGCAGTCAACAAAAGTGTTTCCTAATCTGCAATGTTCTATCTGCTTAATTGATGCATTTGGCAATTGGAGCTCGGACCATTTATTGAATATGCGTCGGCAACCACCAGCAGTTCCAACTTGCCGTTACATTTGCAACATATTCAAAATCCACAACAGTCGCCGTCGAGTGTAGAGTTGATTCCAGCGCCTGCGCCTCTCAGCTTCTCCATGGCCATCCCAACGTTTTGGCGTTGTTTGCATTTCCAACAGGTAGCCCGAGCGTCGCTGCCAGCTTCGCAGTCGTGCAACAGTGGCCGCTGTTTATAATGAGACTGTTGCTGGCAAGGACAGGACCAGGATGGCTGCTTTGATGGCCGCCCCATGCCACATGCCGCACGCATCATCATCATCGCTCTCGTTTTGGAGCACTCTCGTTGAGGCTGCCGCTTGGCTTTGCTTTGTTTCTTGTTTGGGTCCTGATCAGCGACAGGACTCACGCTGTGCCTTTACGTGCGATTTAACTTCGTTTGCTAGGTGACCGTCCTTAAAGTTTTACGCCTAACCCCGGGTGGGATCCAGGCACATTAACTGAAGTTGGCTTTTGACTGGAGTTGGGCCAAGCGGTGATGGCCAATTTAAAGATCCAAATCATTTTAATTCTCCTCTGGTTTTACAACTAAATTGTCTCTCACAAAGCACAATTTGAAGGATACACAACGATAAGAAAAGATAGATTTGGAGCGTGTAGAGGAGGCGGGACTGCCATCCTAATTAAAGACCATATCAAATTCAGCAAATATGAGCACAGTCTATTAGAAAAACTATCCCACCTAGAAACTTGCATCATTAAGATAGATATGACTGCAAATAAATCCATGTTTGTTATAGCGGCTTATTATCCGGCAGGGAACAACAATGAATCGTTTAAAGCTGAACTGAACACAATCTTCGAAGTACTTAAGCTGCATAATCCTAACCACTACTATATCATAGCTGGTGATCTCAATAGCAAGCATACAGACTGGGGCAATTTGTGCTCAAACCAAAAAGGTACCTCCTTAAAAAATTGGTTATCCGAAAATGAAATAATGTATAGATCTACCATATTTGCCTCAGACTCCCCTTCAAATCCAAGAGGTAATTCCTTCTTAGACATTTGCATTGCTGACCACAGAATACACTTCCATCTGGATAATAATACATCAAAAAACTGCCTTAAATGCATAGACTACGATAGCGATCACCAAGCGGTACAATTCACTGTTTCAAACCGCGATGGCACAAACATTTTCAATTTTCTCGAGACCCCTACAGTCAATACCTATAACTACAAAAAAACTAACTGGAAAAAATTTAAAAACACACTAAACGTTTTAGCTCAACAAAATATACCCGCACCCAACAATAGAAATTTAAGCAATCAAGAAATAGACCAGCACCTTACCAAACTTAACGAAATTGTTATTTCTGCCATCGAAAAAAACGTGCCTAAATTTACCAATAATAGCCCAATTAAAGTACTTAGCAACCACCCCATAGCAAACAAGTTACTTATTGAGAAAGGCAGGATACTTACTCTTATTAAAAAACATAATAGAATGGAAATTCATCTTAATGACCGAACTCTTAATTACGCCAAAACAAAAGTTAAATTAATAAAAAAGATGATAGAAGACTGCATTAGAACCAACATCAATAGACAAGTGGAGCAAAAAATCACGCATATCAGGTCAAGCGACCCATCCAAGTTTGCAAAGGTCAAGCGTAGCTTTGTGAAAAGTAATGAGAGTTGCATAAGTCACGTCAAAGTTCCTTCTGACTACAAACACATTATTGAAGAGTCCAGTCTAGTCCCCAATAATATAGCAATGGACGAAGATGGTAATTACATAATTAAAACTCAAAGGGATATGCTCAACACAATCGGCTGCCACTTCAAATCCGTCCACTCTGCCAAACAGATTGACGCGGATAATGAAGTACATATTATGATCAAAGAGGCCTTCAACCGGTTTTTAGAAATAAAAGCAAAGTATGAGGGTGCGGCATCAACGATAACCGAGTTTAGTTCACTCAAGAAAGCCAACGAGTTAGATCCTAACCAAGCTAATAACTACTTCATTCAAGCAAGCGACTTAATGAATATATTTGCCAAACTTAAGAATAAACTATCAACGGGTATAGACTACATTCCTAATATTATATTAAAAAACCTTCCTATTCTAAAGTAATCCTAGAATACTGCACTTTATTCAATAATATGCTTAATAATTCATATTTTCCCCACCAATGGAAAACAGCAAAGCTAATAGTTATCCCAAAAAAAAACAAAGACAAAAACAGTATTAAAAACCTCAGGCCTATCAGCTTGCTACCTAATATTAGTAAGATTTTTGAAATTATTATAAACATAAACATAAACAAACATATAGAGGAAGAAGGTCTAATTAGCCATAAGCAATTTGGCTTCAAGTACGGGCATTCCACAGTCCATGCCATTAACCTTCTAGTTTCAGAAATTAACTGGAGTTGGAATAAAAAATGTGTTACAGGGGCCTGCTTTATAGACCTGGAAAAAGCGTTCGACAAAGTATGGATCCAAGGACTAGTTGTTAAGCTTATGAGCTTCAAATTTCCACTCAATCTTCTCATACTCATAGTCAATATGTTGTCAAATAAAAAATTTAGAGTTCACATCAACAAGACCTTTAGCGAAAAAGACTTTCCAGTAATAAACGGGTTACAACAAGGTACCGTCAACGCACCTATCCTATTTAATTTATATATCCTCGACCTAGTAAACAAGATGGACAACATTATTGCTTTCGCTGACGACATAGTCATATATCACGCAGACAGCACAATCCAGAAAATAAACGAAAACTTACAGAATAAAATTAAGACTATAACACGCTTTACTGAAAATTGGCAGCTCACAATTAACTTTGATAAATGCGAAAGCATATTATTCAGGCCTCCAATAAAAAAATGTAACTACAACGTTAGGAAGTATTGGAAACAGTTCAGGATAACCAGCAATGATGATGTCGTGATCCCACCTTCAAGCTCAATTAAATATCTAGGAGTTTTTCTAGACCGGTTCCTCTATTTCAACAAACATGTAAACGAACAATTAGCCAAAACAAACAAAGCCTTCCAATTGTACAAAAGAATGTTCTCGTCGAAATTTTTGTGCAATAGAGTTAAGGTTATTATGTACCAAGCACTGGTGAGGCCAATTCTGACATACGCCTGTCCAATATGGTACAACATTTCGCCATCATATATGGAACGTTTAAGAAAACTAGAGCGTAGGATGTTAAGATCGTGCACATCCTTATACAGAACACCAAATAGCAACTTCACAAAATATCACTCAAACGAAACGTTATACAAGGCAGCAAAAATTTGCAGAGTAGACATCCAAATAATCAACTGGACTAGAAACCATATAAGAAGATGTACCGAAAATGTGGATAACGTTCTCATAAGAGCACCATTTTTAGAAAGCGAAGGCTATTTTCAAAATGCATTAATAAACGGATTCACACCCCCAGAAGTATTCATATACTTAGACAAAAATGGCTACGTCTTAAATAACGATGGTATCCCAATTTTGTACCACATATACAGAAGGGCAAACATTAAAACGATAAATTGTAAAACACTAACAAGCATGAACAAGCGATTCGACTGCAAAATATCCGACAAAGACAAAGCACAGTCACTAGATACGGCCAAAAAATGTTGGTGGCTCTCAGACTGAACTTATCATTTTTTCCCACCCCTCCCCACAACCCCCACTCCCAACCCCTGTAGTTAAGTTAGGTTATTCTTAATTTTATTTTTATTTTTAATTATAATTATATATGCATTGTTTTTCCCAAATTTTTCTCTGCAATCACATTTATAAAATACTTACATTCACATCCTGTAAGTCAACTAACCAGTCATGCATTCCAAAAAAATGGAAACCTAATGTAAAATGAAAGCTAAGGACTAGAGAGCTCGATTAGAGACAGCGCCCATATCAAGAAGCTATATACACTTTTGTTTATTTTAGTAAACATAATTACATAATTTTGTCAAATAAACATCTATAAAAAAAAAAAACTAAATTGTCTCTGGTTATGTCTACTGTTCTCTGTCGGTGCCAGAGATTGGATTGATCCAATTCATTGGCAAGTGCACCAAAACGACAGCGACAGCACCAACAGCCATAGGCAGCCAATTCCAAGTAATCTGCTCGCCTCATTCGATCCCAAGTCCATTTCCTCAAAATAATTGCCATATATACCAAAGGTCAGCAGCTGCTTGTGCGATTGCCTCAGCTCCAATTGCGTCCATGTGACCGTCTCACGCTCTTCCGCCAACCAATCCAGCTCCGTGGGCTGTAGTGCATACAGCGCCGAGTTCAATGTGCTGGGCATGATGAGATGGCGAGGGGTGGACACAAATTCGCCACCGATCCTTAGCAAAGTGAACTCAACTTGACCACGCTTCGGTGTATGCTGCTCCTCGCTGAGCAGACCGCAGCTATTGAGACTGGCATTGCGGCAGGCAAACAAACCGCAAATCCTCACCGAACTGTACTTGGACTCCTCATAGCTACGCTCACCCACAAACACTCCCAGGCGGTATCGGTACTCGGGCTCTAGTGTGGCGTCCAGTAGCTGCAGTCGTATTTCAAATTTACAGCACAAATCCTTCTGGCACAGTTTTGCATTCGTTGAGCTGTTATTGAACCCGGCACCAGGCAGCAGATAGCTGGTAAAGTTCTCCATTTGCGGATCTTGTCCAAGCGGCAGAAGTCTCTGGGCTGGCCGCTCATTGCTGACAACTGTCGGTGGCTCTCGAGCCGGCCAACGTGGCACTTGAGCCAACAACAACTTCCGCTCACCCACCGCTTGATCGGTCACCATGAGACGCGCAAGAGCTCCTTGCTGGCCCGCATAGATGCCACTGCCAGTGATGGCACCCTGGGGAAGACTCGCTCCAGCAGCCAGCAGATTGACATTGTTGCCCCAGGCCCAGCCCTGTTGGAGTTGAGAGGCTGGAAAAAAGATAACATACGGATTAGTTTAATGAGTGGAGAAATTTGAACTGAACTTCTTATACTCCAGTCCAGAGATTTGCATTATTCCTTACTCAAATCTCAAGAGCAAACAAGAAGGAAAGTCGGTCAAACACGACTAAAAGATGCTATGTAACAACGAAATTATACGCTCAGCATAAATTTTGATGCTGCAGTAGCAGCTGAAAGCAGCGCTGCAGCAGCGCTGCAGCAGCAAACAGTCTTTTCAGCATAACTCAAGAACCATGCATCTGATCTTCACCATTTCTTTGGCGGTTTGATAAGAAATCCTGTTTACTAAATATGTCCAAAAGGAACGAACCACCTATCTTTAAAACTGTGGGATATATGAGGCTTTTTTTAAATTCCGGGGGCGGGAAGGGGCGTGGCCAAAATTGAAAATAAACTTTATCTGCCTGCAGACATAAGAAGCATATCTACCGTACATGTTAAACCTCTATCTCTTACCATCTCTGAGATCTGTGCGTTCATACGGACAGACAGACAGACGGACAGACGGACGGACGGACAGACGGACAGACGGACATGGCTATATCGACTCGGCTGTTGATGCTGATCAAGAATATATATACTTTATGGGGTCGGAGTTGCATTCTTCTGGCTGTTACATACGTCTATGTACCTAAGGTACACATCATAAAAGTGAGTGATAACATTTGATTGTTTACTGTGTCTCACGCGAGTGCTTGATAGTCGATTGCACTTTGGGGTCTTATGTGTTGCAGTATTCCCGAAGTCCCGAGTATAAGTAATTACTAATTTGTGTGTGTTTTTGAAAAAAGAAGACCAACAGAAAGAAAATATCCTATACCAGAGAGGGTAAGCAAGCGTTACTTCTGGGAGATGAGAAAGTGATTCGTGCCGGAGATGGGAAATAGGAGACTAAATCTTCCAGCTAATTCTATTCTATTGATTGGTATATGTATTCCGAGTTAGAGTTAGAGTTTGGGGAAAATGCAGCCACCGTTTTGTTCTATAAAATAACACAAAATTTGGGTCAAATCTTAGAAAAGTAGCTTCAGCAAACCTTTCGCTGGTGCGGGTTGAGGTTCTGGATGTTTTTGGTAAACTCTCTGAAAGTTCATAAAAACCAACTGACTTTAGAACGGGAATGGGAGATGTTATGGAAATCGCCAGGCACTAAGCTATAGTCTATAAATGTTATCAACTTACCTGTAAGAAAAGGTAGCTCCGAGTTAAACAACTTCGTAACAATCACATCGCGTATACCCAATCGTTCCACCAACTCCTGGGCTGGTGTATAGAACAGCATATCGAAGCAAATGAAATGGCCAAAGGTCACATTGAAGTCGGTCTCGAAAATGGCGTATTCCGGTTCCTTGGTTCGGTTCGTGAGTGGCTCCAGATACAAATTCCATTTACGGTAACGCGAAACAATGGCTCCCATGCGATTGAAGACTACATTGGTGTTATACTGATAAAAGCCGTGGGCGGGGCAAGAGGCATCCACCTGTTGGTCACAATTCTGCCGCTCTTTCACATTGATCACCAGATAGGTGTGGGCTTTACGTGCGGCGCAGGCCAGCTGTTGCAGAAATGGAGCCGCCTCGGTTTCGGTCTCACATAAACTTTGCTCTGCATTGCTCTCTGGCACAGCCGTCAACTGTAGGGCGCTGTTCAGCGTTCCCTCGGGAAATACCAAAATATCTGTGGTGCCACTTGCATTTGCTATCAATTCCAAATAGGCCTTTAGATTCTCCTCCAACAGTTGCTCCGAGCTGGCACCAAACATGTCTGGACGAAATTCCACCACACCAGCTGTATAGTAATCAATGTCAGCTGCACAATGACGACCACTGTGTAGCAGCAGCAGCAGCAGCAGCAGCGGCACGGCTATGAAACCCAATGACAGCATGTCGACCGACCGTCCACTCGAGACTGAAGAACCAGCTCATGTCTGAGGCAGAATGTTGCGTTTCTCTCGTCTATCTAATCGAGCCGCAAATCTGTGAGCAACATGTGTACTCCAATCGCAGCTCTTATCAGATATTTGCCTTTGCAGTTACAAAGCTCATTCGCTTTTTATGGGCGGCGTCTGCACGTGTCTTACAGGGTCCCACATACTTTTAGGCTGTTTCGGCTTGAATGTTTGAACCAATTTATGATGTTGGCATCAATAAAGTGGGAAAATGACCGCCGAAAATACATGATAAACTAATTGCATGCAATTTATATTGCTATTGTTATCAGCAAATGCCTACACTCAGAAAAAATGCAATCCAAAACCAAGATTATATGACAAAAGACAATCTCAAGCCAAGAATATAATCTTAATTCAACACTCTTAGACAAAGATTGTTTATATTCGGCTCTGAGATGAAACAATTTTATTTTTAGTTATTGCCAAGGCCCTTTCCAGCTCCTGCAATTTGGAAAAACCCTCCAAACTTTCTTAGTTTTGTATAAAAATGGTTCCTAGTCAGTATTATGTATAGATTCGCCGAAGGAATGTAGAAGATCGGATAAACTATAGCCGAGTTATAAGGAAATCAAACATTTATGCTGGGCAGCACCGACTGGAGCAGCGTTGGGCAGCACTTTACACAACTCAAAACTTTGTGTGAGAGGTGCAAGCTTTGGCAGGTGCAGAGTATGTGTTTAGACGGACGTGACTGACTTTCTAACTTGTTATACTCTGTGCCGTAGGTTAATACTCTAGGTACACAGAAAAAAACAGGGTAATCCCCGAGCAGGCTTAAAGTGATACAGTTTTTTGGGATTAAAAAAAAACGAGAAAGCTAAGCTAACTTCGTCTGTGCCGTAGTTTTTAATCCCCTTAAAAAACTACTCTTTTTCCCATTTTCCGACCCATCGTTCGTATGGCAGCTATATGATATAGTCATCCGATTTGGCCAAAAATTTGTAAAATTATGTGAAATCATGTGAAACAAACAAATACAAACAGGCAGGATGCTACCATTAAAAACAAAAAAGTTGTTCTAACTAAGACTCTTTTTCAGACCTATCTTTTGTATGGCAGCTATACCATAAAGTTGTCCGATTTGAATAAAACTTGGTAGAGTTATAAAAAAGCATCAAAAACCTACGATTACAAAGTTTGGACAGGTTTCCATTGAAAAGAAAAAAGTTTTTCATACTAAAACTAGTTTTCCGATCGATTGTTCCTATGGGAGCTATGAGATATAGTCATCCGATCCGGTCGGTTCCAACATATTAGTAGTGTGCAGCAAAAAGAAGACTCTGTGCAAAATTTCAGCTCGATAGCTTTAAAACTGAGAGACTAGTTCGCGTAGAAACAGACAGACAGACGGACAGACGGACGGACAAAGCTCAATCGACTCAGCTCGTCACCCTGATCAAGAATATATATAGTTTATGGGGTCGGAAATGAATATTTCTATGCGTTGCAAACTTCTGGGCAAAATTATAATGCCCTTTGCAAGGGTATAAAAAGTGAGAGAGAAATCAATCTTTTCCGGGATCGGATCAAGAATATCCAGGATTACCCTGTTTTCAATCCCGTTTCGGACTGAATTCTTTTTTCAGTGTACCTACGTTTGTGCAACAGTATGTATGAAGGAAGCATCTTCGAGCTCATAAAGCATATATATTCTTGATCAGCATCAAAAGCCGAGTCGATATAGCCATGTCCGTATGTCTCAGATCTCAGAGATGGTAAGTGATAGAGGTTTGACATGTATGAGACAAATGCTTCTTATGTCTGCAGGCAGATTAAGTTTATTTTAAATTTTGGCCACGCCCCCTACCGCCCCCGCAATTTAGAAAAAACGTCATATCTTTCACAGTTTTAGAGAAAGATGGTTTGTACCTTCTAGACATATTTAGTTATCAAGCTTACTTATCGATCCGAAACAGGAATAATGAAGATCGAATGAACGGTTGTCGAGTTATGATCAAAAGACTGTTTGCTGCTGCAGCGCAGTAGCAGCGCTGCTTTCAGCTGCTACAGCAGCATGAAAATGTATGCTGAGTTTATAACTGATCCTGTTTCCATATGAAAAAGGGGAAAAAGGGTTTCGTAAAGTTCTGGAAATGTGTTTTAAAGGCAGACGAAAAAGATTCCGACCGACGAATCTACATACTTTTGCTCAAATTTAATATACTCTGTGCACCTCTGGTATAGGGTATAAAAAGGGTATATTTAACTCTTGAATGCGAATAATTACATTGAATCATGAAGAATCCAGAACTAATCAATCAAATTTTATAGCCTGACGCTTTCTTTTAAGAAATATGAAATCAAAGTCTAAAACTATAAAAATCAACTTCCGGCGGTCTAATATAATTCAGCAATACTAACAAATTCGTTTACCATACAATCAAAGTATATACCATACCATTTATATATTTCGGAGACATATATGACAAATCGATATTATAGAGATTTGCGTTCAATTTCATTAAATTATTATTCCAGTATTGAACCCAGCAGTAGAATGAAAGCCATACCAAGCCAAGCACCCACTCGAAGATCTGCAGCCCCACCATCCGTATTGGTATCATAGCCACACAGTTCATCCTCTTTGATTGTGCCCGTCCTAAAGGTGCACTGCTCATCATAGTAGTTGCCATAAATGGCAAAGGTCAAAAGATTGCTGATCTGCACATTCTCTTTCAAGGCAAAGCGCACTTGATGCAGGTACCTGGAATGTGAAGAGCAACGGTTCGAGTGAGTAACTTCTAGTGACAACACATCGAATCACCTACCGATCTTTGGTCGATTGTGTCCACTCAAACTGCTCAGGTTCTAGGGGCAACAGATTATCGAGCACTGTGTCCGGAACCAACAAAAACTCTCGAGACTCTGGATAGGTGACCTCAATGGCTAAATGCGTAAATTCCACACGAGGATGTGGCACAGTTTCGGCAGCTAAAAGTAGGCCGCAGTCTTTAATTAAGGGTCCTGTGCAGGCGAATATACCACAATTGCGTATATAATTGTCATCCACATCTTGCTCCATGCGCCAACCATTATAGGCACCCATGCGATAGCTGTAGTAGACACTCTTGGGCGGCGCCACTGGCTCCAGTGGTTTCCAGGCTGCTTCGAAACTGCAACAGAATGTATCATGGCAAACCTGAAGTGATACATTTCCTGCTTCGGCCTCGTGTAACTCGATTACTTCACTTTTATAGTTCTCCAAATCGTCACGTTTCATGTGGAAGTCTGAGACGGTGACGCTTGATTTCGCCGTAGGAACAGATCGGCGTGAGCGAAGCTTTCGAGTCGAACGAGTATCAGCAAATTTGGGCACCTGAGCCACATAGAGGTGACGCTCGCCCGTGCCAATGTTCATGACGCTCGAAATGGTTCCCTCGCGGCCATGATAGATGCCCGAACCAGTGCTGCCCACCGTTGGAGAACTGGCACCAGCTGCCAATAGATTCACATTCTGAGAGTAGGCCCATCCCTGTTGGTATTGAACAGCTAAAGAAAGGGAAGGGAGTCATTGAGTAAAAGTTGCAACTGAGCCGCTGCGGATAAAACTGTGTACCGACTGAAGTGATCCTAAAAAACATGTGTAAGGTCCTTTTAATAATTATAAGATATATATATCAACATTTTGTATACCTTCTCCCCTCCGTATTGAAGGTGAGCGGAATAACAAGAGAATGTGAGCAAAGATTGAAAAGAAGAAAACCTGTTCTAAGGCAAGCAGCCTGTTCAAAGCTTGCCTCAAATGTCTTAAAAAAGTTCACCTTTAATAGCTGAAAGTGGAGGCAATGAAACATAGAGCAGTAGCTGGTTATTAGCAAGCCAAAGCTGCAGTGGGACTTCCACTTGTCACTACAACCAATTCTAATACAACAAACATCAATATCAGTTATCTATGGCTACAATCAAACATAAACAAAACTTAAAGGTTATGACTTGGGCATACAAAAATCTCAAGCCAATACTACATGGATCGAAACTTTTCCAAATACTGTCCCCTTTTGGCAATACCACAATAAACATCAAACACATCGTAAGAGAATGCCCATCCTTAAAACTCCAATACAAACTCTCCATAGACCTCCTAATGAACCCATCAACTGAAACTAAAATTCCTCCAAAATATTATCCTTCACCACAAAATACACAAGAGCTATATAATCCTAACGAAAATCACGTAGATTCCAAAGCAATTATTATGCTTAATTACAAGTTTCTTGTACACCTATTAGCTTCCAAGTTTGTTACTTTAAGCTAGTCATTTGAAATAAGTAAAACCAAATATCACAACCAGGGAGGCAAACCGGTTCTGAACCGAACCGAAGCGCTTACTCCAGCGATTGAACCGAACCGGCTTCCCACGAAACCACAAAAGAAAACGGTTCGGTTAGGTTCAGCTCTCCGAAGAGTTTTAACTGGAATCGCTTTCGGCTAGCCAATGTTTTTGATTAATTTGGAAATTTGAATCGATTCTCTAAGATAATTTTTATACATTTCGTTTGACTCTCTATATAGGATGACTTGACAGAAATTTTCAACTTGTAATACTTGTATTACCGCCTATTTCTTAATATTCCTGTCATCAATCTGTCTTTTTCCTCTAGTAGACAACATTTTCAGTTCAATCTTCTTTACCTCAATTCAATCTCAGACAGGAGAGTTTTTGTTTCGTATAATATAATTTATAGGGTATGTAAGATGCATAGAACGTATTCTTTTCTAGCCAACATTCTCTCTTTTCGAAGGGCATTCCTCGAGAAATTTATAGACGAATTCTGGAAGTCCGACATAATAAACTAAGCACATGCTTCTAATGATTTTAAGGACATTCAAATGGATTAGAAGGATTAAATTTCAAAATAAACCATAATTTTTATACTCTGTACCGAAGGTACATAGAGTATTATAAGTTTGTGCAAAAGTATGTAACAGACAGAAGGAAGCATCTCCGACCCCATAAAGTATATATATTCTTGATCAGCATCAACAGCCGAGTCGATATAGCCATGTCCGTCTGTCTGTCCGTATGAACGCACAGATCTCGGAGATGGTAAGAGATAGAGGTTTGACATGTATGGGACATATGCTTCTTATGTCTGCAGGCAGATCAAGTTTATTTTCAATTTTGGCCACGCCCCCCCCCGCCCCCGCAATTTAGAAAAAACGTCATATCTCCCACAGTTTTGAAGATAGATGGCTTGTTTCTTCTGGACATATTTAGTTATTAGGATAACTTATCGATCCGCCAAAGAAATGAAGAAGATCGGATGAACGGTTTTCGAGTTATGATCAAAAGACAAATTTTCTTGGTACAGAGTATGTTATAGTCGGGCTTGACCGACTTTCTTTCTTGTTCATAATGTGCCTGTGTGTACCACTGAACCGAACCGAAACCGCGGTTCAGTTAGGTCCAAAAACCGTGGAATGAACCGAACCGGCGGTTCAGAAATTGTTGTGAACCACTGAACCGAACCAGTACTTATTTTCGAGTGGTTTGCATACCTGAACACAAGCACCTTTTACTTAAAAATAAATCAGCTGTTCGCTGTCATTTTCGCTCGCAGAGCTGTTTCTGCCACACAGTGGTTTCCCATGTCGAGTATAGTTTTAATCTATACATATATATAAAATTGAAAGTATGTTTGTATGATTGTTCCTTATGGGCGTCTAAACCGCTGAACCGATCTTTACAAATTTTTCACAGTATGTTCATGTCGATCAGGAAATTGTCATAGGCTATGTCTCATGTCTGTGACTTGGTCCAAAAACCGCTAAAATTGCAAAATTCAACCGTTCATCCGATTGCGAAGAAACTTTGCAGAATGGTTAAGTGCCTGCCTGGGAAGGCCTCTAAGTTGAAGAAGTGGGCGGAAAATGGTGAAAAAACCGTGAAATTTGCAAAATTCAACCGTTCATCCGATTGAAACATTGGGGATTGGTTAAACGCTTGACGGTTAAGGTTTCTAAGTTGACGTAATAGGGGGGAAATGGACCAAAAACCGCGAAATTTGCAAAAAATTATACCGATCATCCGATTGCGATGAAATTTTACGGAAGCGAAAATTTCTAAGGTCCAAAAATCTCCGAAATTTGTAAAATAATCATATGTATGTACTATATCTATGAAAGCGCTTAAAGCTTAGATTAAAATCCAGCCGTGGGTAAATGGATGATGCAGATTGAACGGCTGAACTTTGATATTTTTCATTTGAGCTTATATTATTATGAAGATTTCATAGACGGCAATTGTAGACTGGTTAATAGGAGGTGTATACCAAACTGTCAAAAAAGCCGCGAAATGAGCAAAGTTACAGTTAAAGCTTTCATTTTCTCACAATGCAAAGGACCCGGGCGACGCCGGGTATTCAGCTAGTTCCAAATAAAGCTAAGTTCCCAGGCTAGGCATAGTTTTGCAATCGCCGTGGTTGAGTTTGTCATCCTGCTTGGTCAACGTTAAACTATTCCAAATAGCGTTCATAATTCCGTAGGGTTGCCTAACAGATGGCCAGATTCTTAACAGCTGGCGGCAATAGCATAGCTGGTGAAGGTGAACGGTCGTGTAAGTTTCTAAAAATTACTCGCTAGACGCTAGACTTTCCGACTTCTATATTCCGGTTACTCAGGGGTATTAGTGTTTAATAACCTTTTCTTATGTTAACTAACAGAGCATTAACTTTAATTGGAATATTTCAACAAAATGTAAGCAAACAGCGCATGCGGCTCAGATAAGTATGCTACGTTTTGTATAACCCGTATAACTATGCCATGTATTGTGAGATTGTAGATATTGGGCACACACTAGTGTTTGCAAATGCAAAATCTGAGAGAGAAAAAACTTGAATCTTGGCTAGGGCTAAGTATTTTACGATAATGTCAAAGTAAGTCAAAAAGAAAGCATGGGTTCCCTACAAAACACTCAGCTGTTCTTTGACCATGGATAGACTTGGAAGAATTAGCTTACATAACAGCAAAATCAGTAAATTAAATTTTGATATTTGTTCGCTAAATGAGAATGCTAAAAGAGTTACAGATCCAGACTGGGCAGGGTGCCCCGAATTTGGAAAATTCCAAAGATATTTCTCAGTTCCGAACTAAATTAATTTAAGTTTTTGGATTTGACAACTGAATTATCAACCACTAGTCATTATTTCATTACTTTCAATTTGAACGCTTGTGCATGAACCGATGGTTCAACCCATCTTTGACGCATCCAAATTCCTGCTATATGCTCACCTGTTAAAAAGGGCAACTGGGAGAACCACATGGTTGGGTAAACAAAATCTGTGATACCCTGCTCTTCGATCAGTTGCTGAGCGGGGGTGTAGAAGAGTATATCGAAGCAAACGAAATGACCAAATGTGACACCAAAATCCGTGGTAAAGGTGGCCAGTTCAGGCAGGTAGGTGGAGTTGCGACTCTCGCCATACAGATGCACTTTGCGATAGCGCGATATGACCACACCATCACGATTGAAGACCACATTGGTATTGAATTCGTTCAGCCCACTGGCTGCACAGGGTCTAGGATCATCGGGTGTGTCCGTGCACAACTGTTTCTCGTGTACATTAATCACAATATACTTGGCCGCACCGCGAGCAGCACACGAGATGGTGACCAGAAATGCCTGGTAGGGGCTAGCACTGGGAACACTCAAACATGGATTCACCAGCTCATCGGGCGAAGGCACAAACGTAGCTGAATTGGCATCATTCAGTGTCATTTCGGGAAACACTATGATATCCGCCGCATAAGCTTCGTTCGAGTTGATTATATCCACATAGCCCTGCACATTTTCCGACAACAGCGTCGGATGAAACTCCACCACCCCAGCCGTATAGTAGTCCAGCTCGGCCCGAGCTGCCTATTGATAAGTAAACAAATGCATTCACAGTGTAATTAGGTGCTGGCACTTTCAACTAATTGCCGATTAGCCTCGCTTATCGCATTGCCTATCCCAAATATAAATTCTAGCTACAAACCTGCTGACTCATGTGAGGAAGCCAAGCCCCGATGAGCAAAAGCACCCAGAAGCAACCGGGTATGGTCATGTCACTGTTGTCGTCTATCTGGATGGGGTGTTACTGTCGTCCCAACGTCGGGCTATCGACACTTTTATACAACTCTTATCGCTACGAGCACCACCGGCTGCTGGGCGAGATCGGGCTGGAGTCGAACGTGCGTGCGGTGTTTATTTTTCGGGTTATTCTAATTGCTTGTTTATGGATGGTGACTACCCGTATGATAAGTTGGCGGAGTATAGAAATTGTACATTGATCGATTGGGCAAAAACTATTTTATTGCACAAATTGTTATCATGCTCTGGCTGATTATCCGATGGGCACGGGATTTATCATTGCGCACTTGTCCAGGGGCTGGGCATGGAAACCAAAAGCGAACCGGGAACTGCATGTGAAATATTTTAATCAATAAAAAATCGAATGTGAAATGCTCCTAATACATTTTATCCGTTGATACAGTTTTGCAGAGATTGCTTAGATAAGATATTAATTGTATATATTTATCATACAAAAGCTGCACTGAGAAAAAAGTCGCTAGAAATTCGGTCCAGCTCGGCTATAATATAGTCTGTTCCTCCCAAAGTTTGCTTATATGCCATAAAAAGACAAGCGAGAAAGCTAAGCTAACTTCGTCTGTGCCCAAGTTTTTATACCCTTGCAAGTGCTCGCTGAAATATTTAAAAAAAAACTCTATTTTTCCCATTTTCCGACCGCTGGTTCGTATGGTAGCTATATGATATAGTCATCCGATTTGGCCAAAAATTTTTAAAACCATGTGAAGGCATGTGAAACAAACAGATACAAAATTGCAGGATGCTACCTTAAAAAACAAAAAAGTTTTTCGAACTAAGACTGTTTTTCAGACCTATCTTTTGTATGGCAGCTATACCATATAGTTGTCCGATTTTAATAAAACTTGGTAGAATTATAAAAAAACATAGAAAGCCTACGATTACAAAGTTTGGACAGGTTTCCATGGAAAAGAAAAAAGTTTTTCATACTAAAACTCGTTTACCGACCCATGGTTCCTATGGTAGCTATGAGATATAGCTATACGATCCACTCGGTTCCGACATTTTAGTAGTGTGCAGCAAAAAGAAGACTCTGTGCAAAATTTCAGCTCGATAGCTTTAAAACTGAGAGACTAGTTCGCGTAGAAACAGACAGACAGACGGACTGACGGACGGACAACGCTCAATCGACTCAGCTCGTCACCCTGATCAAGAATATATATAGTTTATGGGGTCGGAAATGAATATTTCTATGCGTTGCAAACTTCTGGGCAAAATTATACTAAGTTGGTCTAGACCAGCGATAGTTACCCACAGCCCTCTTGGGGGCCGAGCCGAGCGCAATCGGCTATTTACACGCACACGAGCCGAGCGCACTGCTTGAACTCAACGACTGCTTGAAGTCGCAGCCCAGTCGTCGATGAGGGCAGTGCACAGTGCACAGCACACAATACACTCTCACTTTTTGGCCTCGCTCTTTTTGAACATCGCTGGTCTAGACCTACCGAAAATGCAATTACTCAAATTTTAATGAAAATCGTTTGTTTAGGTTACAACAAAAGGTTGCATATTTTTAGAGCATTATGTGCTGCTTTGTTAATATGTTTACATTAATGTTAACGCTCTGTTAACTAACAAAAGAGAATGCAATTTGAAATCAATGCCCTTGAGTAAAGAGTCAATCGAAGTCATGCAGGGTCGACTTTAAATTGCGATCTGGTCTTTATACTCTGTACCGTAAGTATGTGCAAAAGTATGTAACAGCCAGAAGGAAGCATCTGCGACCTAATGAAGCATATATATTCTTGATCAGCATCAACAGCCAAGTCGATATAGCCATGTCCGTCGGTCTGTCCGTATGAACGCACATATCTCAGAGATGGTAAGTGATAGAGGTTTGACATGTATGGGAAATTTACTTCTATTGTCTGCAGGCAGTTTAAAATTATTTTCAATTTTGACCACGCCCCTTTCCGCCCCCGCAATTAGAAAAAAACGTCATAGCTCCCACAGTTTTAAAGATAGCTGTTTCATACCTTCTAGACATATGTATAAATCAGGATTACTTATCGATCCGCCAAAAGAATAGTGAAGATCGGCTGAACGGTTGTCGAGTTATCATCAAAAGAGTGTTCTTTGTTGCAGTGCAGTAGCCGCGCTGCTTTCAGCTGCTACAGCAGCATCAAAATTTATGCTGAGCATATAATTTCGTTGGTAAAGACTATGTTATAGTCAGGCTTGACCCACTTTCTTTCTTGTTTACAATCCTTTTGTGGCCGGGTGTGGTGCTGAGGGTATTGTGTGTGCCTTCGATGCCGCCTTAAAAACTTACAAGCCTGGTCACCTTTGACCTTTGGGGCTTGTAAAGTCCATAAAAAACACCATATCATAACCTTTTGTACTAAGACTTCATATTCTTGATAATTTAATGTTGTATGAAATAGTCCAATATTATCCATTTCATCTTGGGACTGGGACTATTGTCTAATTAAGGAGACCAACAGCAGGGCCAATGGTACTGTATCAAGCCAGGCTCCATTTTTGGGTAGGCCAGCTACTCCACTTCGCTTATAGCCACACAGCTCATCCTCTTCGACAGTGCCAGCCCCAAAGGTGCACTTGTCATCATAGTAGTTGCCATAGATGGCAAAGGTCAATAGATTATTGATCTGCACATTATTGCTGAGAGCAAAGCGCACCTGATGCCAATAGCTGGAACGGAACAGTCGAGAGTTTGCTTCCTTATACTTTCACGGAGCAACACTCACCTGTCCTCGCTCGTTTGTGACCACTCAAACTGTGTTGGCTCCAGGGGCAAAAGATTGCCCCTTACTGTATTGGGAACTAAAAGAAACTCTCGAGATTCTGGATAGGTAACCTCAATCGCTAGATTCGTGAATGCTACACGAGGATGTGGCTGGGTTTCCCCCGAGATTAATTGGCCACACTCCGCAATGGTGGGTCCTGTGCAGGAAAATAAACCACAATTTCGTATATAGTTGGCATCCTTCTCCACCTGCTTGCGCCAGCCATCATAGGCACCCAGGCGATAGCTGTAGTAGCTGCTGTTGAAGAATTCTGTTTCCTCCAGGGGCTGCCAGGCCACCTCAAAGCGACAACAGAATGTACCATGGCAAATCCGGTGTGTTGCATTGCCTGCCTGACGCTCGGATAGCTCGAGAATTTCACTCTCATAGTTTTCCAAATAGTCACGTTTCATATAGAACTCAGCGGAGGTGAAGCTCTTTTCCTCCTGGCTTACAGAACGACGAGGGCGGCGCTTTGGAAGTGAACGCGTCTCTGTGAATTTGGGTACCTGAGCCACATAGATGTGCCGCTCCCCGGAGTTGTAGTTCATGACGCTTGAAATGGTACCGTTGCGTCCATGGTAGATGCCAGTACCAGAGCTGCCCTTGGATGGTTGACTGGCACCAGCGGCCAATAGATTCACATTCTGACTGTAGGCCCAACCTTGTTGGTATTGAACAGCTAAAGGAAGAGACTGGCTTAGTTGTAGAGTACCTTTACGTATCAGAGTGGACGAGGCTCACCGGTTAAAAAGGGCAACTGGGAGAACCACATGGTGGTGTACACAAAATCTGTAATACCCTGCTCTTCGATCAATTGCTGAGCGGGCGTATAGTAGAGTATATCGAAGCAAGTGAAGAGACCAAACGTGACACCAAAATCCGTGGTAAAGGTGGACAGTTCAGGCAGGTAGGTGGAGTTGCGATTCTCGCCATACAGATGCACTTTGCGATAGCGCGATATGACCACACCCTCACGATCGAAGACCACATTAGTATTGAAGTCGTTCAGACCAGTGGCTGCACAGGGTCTAGGATCTTCGGGTGTGTCCGTGCACAACTGTTTCTCGTGTACATTAATCACAATATACTTGGCCGCACCGCGTGCAGCACAGGAAATGGTGACCAGAAATGCCTGATAGGGGCTAGCACTGGGAACACTCAAACATGGATTCACCAGCTCATCGGGCGAAGGCACAAACGTAGCTGAATTGGCATCATTCAGTGTCATTTCGGGAAACACTATGATATCCGCCGCATAAGCTTCATTCGAGTTGATTATATCCACATAGCCCCGCACATTTTCCGCCAACAGCGTCGGATGAAACTCCACCACACCGGCCGTATAGTAATCCAACTCCGGCGGCAGGGCTGCCTTTCCATAGGTAAACAAATGCATAGACAATTTCAATTCATTTTCAACAACTTGCCGATTAGACTTGCTTATCGCTTCGCTCTGGCAAAGCTACCAACCTGCTGACTCATCTGCGACAGCCCAGCCCCGATGAGCGATAGAAGCCAAAAGCAACTGGTTATGGTCATGTCACAGTTGCCGTCTATCCGGTTGGGTTGTAACTGTTGACCATTCATCGGGCCATCGACATTTTTATAGAAGACGGTGCTAATCTAATCGCCACACACAGCTCCGGCTGCTGGGCAAGATCGGACTGGAGTCGAACGGGCATGTTGTTGTTGTTGTACTGGTTTTTTTTTGGGATTATACGAATTGCATGTATTTCGACCGTGCCTAAGATAAGTAAGGTACGGCAAGGTGTGAAAATAGTCCGGCTGAATGACATGACAAAAACTATTTTCGGCTCGTAAATTGAGATAGTTTCAATTTCATAGAATTGGCACAACAGTTGTGAAATGATTCGCCACCATTTGTGGGCGGAATATACATTTATCAACTTATGATATATCCGCAGCAATAATTTTCCCCTTTTAATAGATCTTAGTTGCTCTGTACACTAGAGGTACCAAAGGTTCACAGAGCACTTAGTTATTAGGTCTGGGCAAATGTAAGTAAGAGCCAGCAGGAAACATCCATTTTGCTCTGCTATTTGTAGGTTTATGTGACAGATATTTATTTATGTAGCAGATTCGAGAACGGCCCTATAAAGTATATATATTATTGATCCTTAAGTTTTTGTTGATCTTTCAACTTAAACTCCTTTTGAACTCTCAAATTTTTAGTGAAATTTTTTAGTGGTCTCAGCTGTGGTCACTGTTTCAGTCACTGTTATGTTTACGTATGTTATCACTGTTTGGTCCCTATTTTCATACCCGTTACTCGTAGAGTAAAAAGGGTATACTAAAGTCGTGCAAATGTATGTAACAGGCAGAAGGAAGCATCTCCGATATCATAAAGTATATACATTCTTCATCAGCATCAACAGCCGAGTCGATATAGCCATGTCCGTCTGTCCGTCCGTCCTAGATCTCAGAGACTAGAAGAGCTAGAGCAACCAAATTTTAGATGCAAGCTAGTATTGTCTGTAGGCAGATCAAGTTTGTTTCAAATTTTGGCCACGCCCCCTCCCACCCCCGCAATAAAAAATGTTGAATAACTCCCACAATTTTTAAGATATCGAGATATCAGATTTTGCCGTGTATTCCATGTGGCCAATATCTACAATCTCACAAATTTTCAAAAGGATCGGATAATAAATGGCCGAGTTAAAAAAATGTTGCATACTTATCCGAGCCGCATGAGGTTATTAAACACTAATTGAACTGAGTAACGGGTATTTCGAAGTCGGGCAGGGCCGACTTTAACTTACGCTCTCGTTGCTTATGGTCACTGTCTTGGTCACTGTTTTGATCACTGTTTTCACTGCTTTGGTCACTATTTTATCAGTGTATTGGTGACTGTATTTGTCACAGCTTTGATCACTGTTTTTGACACTGTTACTGTCACTGTTTCGGTCACTCTTTTATCACTGTTTTGGTCACTGTTTTGATTACAGTTTTTTCACTGTTTGGTCACGGCTTTGATCGCTGTTTTGGTCACTGTTTTGATCACTGTTTTCACTGCTTTGGTCACTATTTTATCAGTGTATTGGTGACTGTATTTGTCACAGCTTTGATCACTGTTTTTGACACTGTTACTGTCACTGTTTCGGTCACTCTTTTATCACTGTTTTGGTCACTGTTTTGATTACAGTTTTTTCACTGTTTGGTCACGGCTTTGATCGCTGTTTTGGTCACTGTTTTGATCACTGTTTTCACTGCTTTGGTCACTATTTTATCAGTGTATTGGTGACTGTATTTGTCACAGCTTTGATCACTGTTTTTGACACTGTTACTGTCACTGTTTCGGTCACTGTTTGGTGACTGTTTGGTCACTGTTTTGATTACAGTTTTTTCACTGTTTGGTCACGGCTTTGATCGTTGTTTTGGTCACTGTTTTGATCACTGTTTTCACTGCTTTGGTCACCATTTTATCAGTGTATTGGTGAATGCTTTTGTCACAGCTTTGATCCCTGATTTTGACACTGTTACAGTCACTGTTTTGGTCACTGTTTGGTCCCTGTTTTGTTCACTATTTTGGTCACTATTTTGGTCACGACTTGGTCACTGTGACTGGTGACTGTTTTGGTTTCTGCTTTGGTCACTGATTGGTCACTGATTTGGTCACCTATGTGGTTACTATTTCATCACTGTTTTGATAACTCTTTTGGTCGCTGTTTTGGTCACTGTTTGGAGACTAATTGGTCACAGCTGTGATCACAGCTTGGTCAGTGTTAACGTCACTGTTGTGTTCACTTTTGTAATCACTTTTTTGGTCACTATTTTGGTTATGGTCACTGCTTAGACACTGTTTTGGTCACTGTTGTTTTTACTTTTGTAATCACTGTCTGGTCACTGATTTCGTCAGTGTTTTGGTCACTGTGTCGTTCCCTGCTTTGCTTTCTGTTTTGGCGACTGCTTTGGTCCCAGTTTGGTCACTGCTATGGTTGGCGTTTTGCCCCCCTCTTCCCCACCTTTCTACATACACAAAGCACATCTGCTGCAAAAGCAAAAGCGGCTGCAAAGTCAAAAGCGTGAAAAGGTTGAAAAAGTTATGTTTTAATGGGCGCAAAGAGGCTCCAGGGTTTTTGATATTACTTATACGCAGTGTTGCCTTTGTTCTTTCTATACTTTTGTAATTGGCGTTGAATTTAAACAAAATGTTTTCGTACCCTAAAAGTTAACACTGATTTAGGCTGTAGTTGCCTCAGAAAAGAGGATGATGGCATATAAAATTATTTATACTCAGAATGCTTGTTGCTTAATTAGCAAAAACAGTTTGGTAAATTTAGTTACATCTAGGAGTTTAGTTTGAAACGTGCACAGAATTTGAAAAATTAGTGTTTTGGAGAGCTTCAAGAAGGTCGCTAATCGCCATATTTCTGGAATTGGCCAATAAAAAGCATTTCTAGGCTAGCTTTTTGATGTTTAAGGTGAGGCTAAGATATGGCTGGTCTGCCATTTCCTCAATGTGCAGCCTTTTACTAGCTAGCCTCTCTGAATTCAAGTGGGGAATTAGGTGAATTTTTTCTTAACATAATCTAAAAAGTTTGAAAGCAGATAAATCCGACTTACATGTCTGATGATTCTTTTCCAAATGTATCAATGCAAAGCTTTACCGACTTTCTCACTTGTGTCTTTAATCACAGGATTGTTATAAATTAGCTGAAAAACTAAAGTTCATGTAATATTTTTATATGAATTTACATCTACACGGTCTTAATCAATTTTTCCATTTGGATGGGTACACCTTACTTCGTGCTTTAGCTCTGGTAAAGTTTGCCTGGCCTAATGGGACTTCAGTTGTTTCAAAGTTTAGTTCGAGAGTTCCTTCAACCTCTCATCTGTCCCCTGGGGCATTTTCACACTCGTGCAATCAATTTTAAGAAAGTTTTTAAGCCCCGTACCATTTAAATATGTGTAAGAAGGTTGTCATGCAGTTGGACAAATGTATTTTAATGTAAAACGAATACTAAATTCAGTTTCAGCAATTTCATTAATAACTAGGTTCGAGCAGTGGTCAAATTAACATTCAACGATGGGCACTTTTAGTTCTAAAATGAAATGTCAAAAATGTCTTAAATTGTTTGGTTTTTGGTCCAAAACAGAATTGTATCTAAATCGGTTTGAAACCCTGGCAAACATGAGTTTGATGTCTTTTATGCTACCCAGGCATCCAATAACAAGCGGTTCTTCCATTCCTTGGTGTTTTATTAAGTTTGGTAGAGTGTAAGTCTTCAAAACTGTTCCATAAACTATGAATTTTCTTGATCAGGGTGACGAGCTGAGTCGTTTGAGCTTTGTCCGTCTGTCTGTCTGTTTCTACGCGAACTAGTCTCTCAGTTTTAAAGCTATCGAGCTGAAATTTTGCACAGAGTCTTCTTTTTGCTGCACACTACTAATACGTCGGAACCGACCGGATCGGATGACTATATCTCATAGCTACCATAGGAACCATCAGTCGGAAAACTAGTTTTAGTATGAGAAACTTTTTTCTTTTCCATGGAAACCTGTCCAAACTTTGTAATCGTAGGTTTCCCATGTTTTTTTTATAATTCTGCCAAATTTTATTAAAATCGGACAACTATATGGTATAGCTGCCATACAAAAGATAGGTCTGAAAAACAGTCTTAGTTAGAAAAACTTTTCTGTTTTTAATGGTAGCATCCTGCAATTTTGTACTTGTTTGTTTCACATGCTTTTACATACTTTTACAAATTTTTGTCCAAATCGGTTGACTATATCATATAGCTCCCATACGAACGATCGGTCGGAAAATGGGAAAAAGAGTATTTTTTGAAAATATTTAAGCGAGGGTATAAAAACCCATAAAGTATCTATATTCTTGATCAGCATCAACAGCCGAGTCGATATAGCCATGTCCGTCTGTCCGTCTGTCTGTCTGTATGAACGCGTCGATCTCAGAGACTATAAGAGATAGAGCCACAAATTTTAGCATGAAGGTAGATGTATGCCGTACGCAGATCAAGTTTGTTTCAGATTTGGAAAATTGAAAAGTACAATCAGATCGTACAAAAAACAACGGAGTTATAAGCGAAACAATTGAGCTGATAAGAGCACCCCCTGTTGTTAGTCAGGACTAGAAAAAAGTGTTGCCTACATTCAGGATGACAATTTAATAGCTGTTACAAAAACCGGTTACATGGTATTTTAATGCAGGTCTGTCTTTAGCGGATTTATCACCAGGGAGCACTATTTCCTACTAGACGGGCAGTGAGTAGAGTAGAGTACAGCACTCTAAAGCTCCCACTAAAAGTCATTGCCCATTCTCTTCAGGCAGCTCCACCTCAGCACTTGACTGCAGCGCTAGACTTTTGGGAATATCAGCTCGCAACTTGCTCGGCAACCACCATCAACATCATCATCATCAACATTATCATCTCTCTCCTAACGTATTAATACCAAAACGCAAAGCCACTCCTCAAAAAATAAACAACAACTCCATTGGCTGCTTAAGCATCTACTCAACTGAACGCAACATGAATTCAAGTGGCAACCCATCATACTTCATACCACTGCTCACTTGCTACACAATCCTTTCATTTTTTTAGCCTCGCCAAGGCAAATTGCTTTGTGGCAACAAGAAGAAAGTGAAAATACAGAAAAGAAAAAAAATAAAATTAAAAAATAATGTTTGAAAATTTCTTGGTCATATATTTTAAATACAAAAATTTACCCAAGGGAGACGAGCCGTACGCACACACACACACAAACACACACAGACACATCACGTAACCTGCTCACTTTATGCGCAAAAAGAAACGAACGGTAAAACACGTTAAAAGCTAAGGCGAGGGGCACAACAACACAACGAAACCCAGAAAAGCGAGCAACAAATTTGATGGCCAGGACAAACTGTTGCTGGGATGCCCTTACACCAGTGACAGCCGGCCAGCCGACTTTTAAGTCACGTCAAATATTTAAGGATTAAGGAGATAAACAAAGGTTTTGAGTGGGAAAATTAAGTCAACGAAAAATCATTTGCCTAGAAACAATTTTACTTATGTTGGAATGGAAAAGCTTCCAGACAATTTTCGAAACGATTATGCCAATTTCTTTAGTTAGAAAGAAGCATATCAAATGCCTTTCAAATTGACTTTCAGACTCAAGCAGAGCTAACTCCATCAATACCTAATCTCGATAGGTAGAAGGCCTCTCCCTTTTTTCCCCATAACCTTTACCCAAACAAATTAGAATCAATGGGCGTGTTCAGCAGATAAATCCGATTTACGATTTCTGGCTTTAGTACATTTCGTCAACTCACTTAATGCACAATTTTTAAGGGCTTTTGCCGCTGTCAGTTTGTCAGTCTGCTTTCAGTTTTGGGGTGAACAGTTGGACGAGCAATCCATAAACGGCCTCACCAATCATAGATTTTGTATGATTCCATCTCAGCCAACATGGTTGTCATATTTACCAATCGAAATCGGCAATCATTGTATTCAGCAGGTAAAATCGGCAATCGTAAATCGGATTTATCTGCTGAAAACGCCCAATATCAATTTGATACACGTTGCCTTGAATTGAAACTGGTATCAATATAATCCTAGACAGTATCAAATTGATATTTTGTTTATCAAATTGATACTTGAAATATTTAACTTAAATATTAGAGTCGCTTCCATTGAAAATAAGCAAGTTTTTCTTACCAGAACTAGTTTATCGACCGATCGTTTCTATGGCGTCTGTTCATCTGATCCGGGCGGAAGACTTTCCGCAAAAGTTCAAGATAGCTTTAAAACTGATGGAGGAGATAGCATGGCATCATACTGACGGTCGGACGGACATGGCTACATCAGCTCAGCCTTCTTTGCGTTTCAAACATCTAATACTCAGGCGGCTCTATCTGTTTCTGGTTTCTGGTTTCTGAGATAGAGGCGTTCATACGGATAGATGGACGGATATCGTGAAATATCGATGCTAATACAGAAAAAATATACTTTATAGGTTCGGATATGTTGTTTTCTTCACCCTGTTACATACTTTATACCGTTACAGATTTCTAGTTCAGATTCAGAGTTATAGATCGATCGGGATCAGTATTATTGGATGAGAAAAAACATTGTTTAATCAAGTACTTTTCGTACTTACAGTAAGCTGAAAGTTTTCAGGAAAGCGCATTCTTAATTCAAGTACAAAACAACAGGAAGTGAAACTATTAAGTAGACATATACCCCGTTTATACACAAAAAGAATATCCCGATAAATGCCCCTAAAAGTATGCCATTTTCTTTTCCTTAAATTGAATTCCTCAATTTAAATTAGTAATTGAGAGTTAGTTATGCCTGTGTCCTACCAAAGATTTATAGATATGATAGATGACGCATATGGAACAAATCGAAAATTGGTAGCCAATGTCAGTTACCAGGAATAATCGGGTCATCTATAATAACTATATATCTTTGGTAGAACACTAACTGCGTTATATCAAAGATATATAGATATTTATAGATGACGCATGAGGATCAAATCAGAAATTGTATGCCAATGTCAGTTATCAGGAATAATCGTTTTGTGTTTTACATGCATCATCTATAATATCTATCAATCTTTGGTCCTACATAATCCACACTTTTCATTTATTTGGATTGATGGACTAATTGAAGGTACTATAAGAGAATTGTTTATCTGAATTAGTAATATTATTAAGCATAGCATACTTTAAAGAGCATTTATCATGGTCATTTTGTAGTGTATAAACAGGACATTAGACTAGATTTATACGGTGAAGCAAGCTTCCTGAAGTTCTCTTAGTCGGCGGAATATGCAAGGCAAAGTGAATACGTCTTACAAAGGAAAGGTTAAGAATTTCCATTTAGATCTCCATAAAGTTTGCTTCACAGTGTAAATCTAGTCTTACATTTGATTACTCAATCGGTTCTTAAGATTCGTAACTGGTTGTAAAACTTTTTTCATAAAGTGATATTAGATTTCTGTCCTACAGTAATAGTTTGTTGGTATTCGACTGCTACCTATATACGTGGGGTCCTCATGACACAAAAACTACAAGGAAGCCCAACCGAAAGATCCTTTTTGGCATGCGCCAGAATTTTATCGAGCCCACATCTCCAGGGCCACACAGACGTTGTTTATATTTTTGACAGCTTTTGAGTTAAATAGGTTCAAGGATCTCGCTACACCGCGAAATGGAATGCTACCAAGTCAGTTCGATATGATGAAATACAACTTAGATTTATTGGTTCCGGTTAGCCAACCACCGGTCAGATTTGTTCGTCAAGATGACGAGCGGTTAAGTCATTTGCTTTTCTCAGCAGCAGTTTCGCCTGATATCGGCAAATGCCTATCGCTGCTTCAGTGTGACCATACTGTTTGACTAAACTAACGAGTACACAGCTGACTCGGTTTGGTTTGTTTGTTTTTTAATGCGATTGGTTGTTGCTGCTCATTGTTTTGCGTAAAAGGAGACAAAAATTCGATCTTCTGCCTCATCGAATTGCATTTCCATTGCGTGGAGCTAAAAAATTCGTTTTTCATAACCATTTTGTTGTGCAACAAATATAACAATAAACAAAGCAAGTGTGCGGCCAGCTGTTTGTATATCGATACAAAATATCGATAATTTCATCGGGACTGAGCTCGCGGTTAAAGTTGACCGGTGGATGAGCAGCGGTTAAGTTTGTTCCTCCGGTTACGCCACACACATCATGAGACACTCAAATTCGGTTATACTGCCTGTCAAGTTGACCAACCGGACATTGAGAAATCGGGCCTTAAAGTATTAAATGTACTTGACCTAACACATTACAACCTAAGACTATGATCAAATTGATTTGAAATGGTTGGAAAGGTATTAAATGTCACCCAACACAGTCGTAAATCATTAAAGAAATTGTTCTAGATTTAAGAATCTGTACTTGAATCAAATATTTTTGTACCTAGCGCTTTTTAAACCACAGAAAATGGGAAAAGGGGGATCATGAACTTGAGCGATGTATGTAACAGGGAGAAGAAAACATTTCCGACCCCATAAAGCATATATATGTTCTTGATCAGCATGAACAGACGAGTCGATATAGCCATGTCCGTCGGTCTGTATGAATAGAGATAGAGCCATCAATTTTTGCATGAAGGCAGGTGTAAGCCGCACGCAAATCAAGTTTGTTTCAGATTTGGAATCGGCAAAGCTCTTGATTTAAGAGTAAGAGTAAATATTCTCGGTTTTTGACAATGCAGTATGCTTTGGATTTAAGAATGAGCATGCTTGAATGTGAATGTGTTTAGCACTTGACTCAAGAACTATTCTGCTTAGCTTGAGAATGATTCGCACCTGTAACAAGTATCAAGTATCAAAGCTCTTGGATCAAGAAAAACGGTATCAAATATTCAAACTTGGATCAAGAATTTTACTCTTGGATCAAGAATTTTTATACTCTGTACCGTAGGTACATAGAGTATTATAAGTTTGTGCAAAAGTATGTAACATCCAGAAGGAAGCATCTCCGACCCCATAAAGTATATATATTCTTGATCAGCATCAACAGCCGAGTCGATATAGCCATGTCCGTCTGTCCGTCTGTCCGTCTGAACGCACAGATCTCAGAGATGGTATGAGTTAGAGGTTTGACATGTATGGGACATATGCTTCTTATATCTGCAGGCAGATCAAGTTTATTTTCAATTTTGGCCACGCCCCCTCCCGCCCCCGCAATTTAGAAAAAACGTCATATCTCCCACAGTTTTGAAGATAGATGGCTTGTTCCTTCTGGACATATTTAGTTATTAGGATAACTTATCGATCCGCCAAAAAAATGAAGAAGATCGGATGAACGGTTTTCGAGTTATGATCAAAAGACAAATTTTCTTGGTACAGAGTATGTTATAGTCGGGCTTGACCGACTTTCTTTCTTGTTGAGAAGAAGAGAATCTCTTTTTATACTCTGTACCGAAGGTACATAGAGTATTAAAGGTTTGCGCAAAAGTATGTAACATCCAGAAGGAAGCATCTCCGACCCCATAAAGTATATATATTCTTGATCAGCATCAACAGCCGAGTCGATATAGCCATGTCCGTCTGTCCGTCCGTCCGTCTGTCTGTCTGTCTGTCCGTCTGAACGCACAGATCTCAGAGATGGTATGAGTTAGAGGTTTGACATGTATGGGACATATGCTTCTTATATCTGCAGGCAGATCAAGTTTATTTTCAATTTTGGCCACGCCCCCTCCCGCCCCCGCAATTTAGAAAAAACGTCATATCTCCCACAGTTTTGAAGATAGATGGCTTGTTCCTTCTGGACATATTTAGTTATTAGGATAACTTATCGATCCGCCAAAGGAATGAAGAAGATCGGATGAACGGTTTTCGAGTTATGATCAAAAGACAAATTTTCTTGGTACAGAGTATGTTATAGTCGGGCTTGACCGACTTTCTTTCTTGTTTTTCTCTGAGAACTTCACTAAATTGACAAAACTGCAACTAAAATCCATTGAGAGCCTTGAACCTGAGCGCTCTACTCTACTGCCGAATCCCAGAATGTAAAAATGTACTTGAGTGTGTTATGGGTAGACACTTTCTTTGGCCACGGATGATTATCAGAGCAGACAAGTCAAATATTTTTGTTCCATGGCATTTTAAAAAGCCAAATTAAACCGGTAACCGGCTAGGGCTGCCCAAAATAAAGGCGTAGGGTTCGAGAATCGATAAATTTGTAAATTTGATTTAAGTTTCTAGGCATATTTCTAACCAACGGCCAATTCAATATGCCACACAAGCAAAGGGTAGCGTATCAAAAAGGTACACGAAGGCTGCCTCATTTAGTTTTGGCCTGCCTAAGACCTGGTACACATATGCCTATGTGTGTGTGTGTGTGTGTGTGCGGCTGTTTGGTGGTGGGCGGGGTCAACTTTTTCCCTGCATATGTGTGTGTGTGTGTGTGTGTATGCTATTCGTTGCTACTTATGTTTAAGCTTTGTATTTAAGCTTTTTGCACGATTTCCTCTAACAAATGGATTTTCACTTGTTGCCCGAACCGAAGAAGGCACTAGGCATCGGTGTGCGTACATGAGTGTGCGTGTGCGTGTGTGTGTGTGTGTGTGTTATGTAATCTGTATGGCCTTGTTGTCATGCTCGTTTTTCTAGATCCCTTTTGCCTGATGCTGCTGCTGCTGCTGTATATGTACACTTACTAACAAATAATTTAATTTCTTGGGTCGACTTGGGCACTTTTTTGTGTTGTGCTTGCTTCTTCATCTTTTATACGAGGCGGGGATAAGTGCCGAGACTTTAAGAAGTTGCTGGCAATAGTTGAGCTTCATTTTGTTTTTCTGTTGATTATAAAGACATTTTGCATGTCTGAGCTGACCTCAGTGTAGATGGTTGTCTGCTTGATTAATTGCAATTTGGTGTGGTCGGAGACGGAGACGGAGCCTGGCCATTTGTAGGTGGAACAAGGAGCGCATGTGTATGCAAACTAAGGATATTATTAATGATGGCAACAACTGGCGGCAATTCTCAGTCCGTTTGCCTCTTCTGCATTTGACATCACTCATACGACGCGTTGTCTGCGCCGAGATTTATGCCAGCAAAGCGGAAGGACTGTGGATGGGCTGTACATGTGAGTGCGTATGCATGCTTGACTGATTAATAACAAACGCTTAATGCCAGCAACAGCAAACATAAAAAAGGAACTCAACACAGGGCAAGAAACCCCCCCCCCCCCCAAAAAAGTGACGAATTATGAAGCCAACTCAGCAACAACAACAACAAACACAAGCGTGTGCTTGTGCATATCCTTGATCCTTGTCTGACTGGCTGTAAGAAATTGATATTGGAAGCCCCTTTAAAGATGTGCTTACATGTCGGTGTTTAGCCAATTGCTGTTGTGCACTGATTTTGAGCAGAACTCACTTCGACTCCTAGGTCCATCTTTGGGCCGTCCTGTACGCCAGTCTTCTGGTCCCCCCATAGTGCTGATGTTGATATTGGGTTGATCTTTGGGATAATGTAGTCTATTGATCTCTCTACCAACTATGCTGTGTCCATAGCTTTTTAGTGCTTGGTTGACCAGAGGGTTGACACCTAGAGTGGACCTCAGCGACCCTCGTAAAAAACACCAGTGCCTGTCGCTGGGTCTACTCCATCATTCTTTAGGTATGCCAGTATACCGTGTAGCAGTATCGGTCGTTTTGGCCCATTTTAGTATCTCTTTGAGTGTTGATTGAATTCACACTCAAAAAAAAAATCGCCGTAAACTTAAGAAATTCGCCATAAAAAAAATGTGTTTCTCAAAATCAGAAAAAATTTCTCATATTAAGAAATTTTTTACTAAAAAATAGAAAGCTTTTCTAAATGGCAGAAAACTTTTTCATTGGTTTCAATCGCCTTTATAATTAGAAAAAATTTCTATATTTTAGAAAATATATTTCTATTTTGTAGAAATGTTTATCTTGAAAATGTTGTTGCCTACCAAATGCTAAATGTTAAGAAAGGCTCTTTCTAAAAAGCGTTGAAGCTCTTTCTTAATAACAAGAAAGAAAGTCGGTCAAGCCCGACTATAACATACTCTGTACCAAGAAATTTTGTCTTTTGATCATAACTCGAAAACCGTTCATCCGATCTTCTTCATTCCTTTGGCGGATCGATAAGTTATCCTAATAACTAAATATGTCCAGAAGGAACAAGCCATCTATCTTCAAAACTGTGGGAGATATGACGTTTTTTCTAAATTGCGGGGGCGGGAGGGGGCGTGGCCAAAATTGAAAATAAACTTGATCTGCCTGCAGACATAAGAAGCATATGTCCCATACATGTCAAACCTCTATCTCTTACCATCTCTGAGATCTGTGCGTTCATACGGACAGACGGACAGACGGACATGGCTATATCGACTCGGCTGTTGATGCTGATCAAGAATATATATACTTTATGGGGTCGGAGATGCTTCCTTCTGGATGTTACATACTTTTGCACAAACTTATAATACTCTCTGTACCTACGGTACAGAGTATAAAAATATTACTTCTAGGAAAAACATTATTTCGTCATTATCAATTAAAATGTGTCTTCAGTATTCTCATTTTTTACAAAACTCTGAGGTCGAGTCAATATTTTATAGCAAATCAAAGTGCTCAGCGGAAAATTCATTATTTTGCGATGACCTTAAGCAAGTTTTTCCATATATTGAAAATATTACTTGTCTTGCTTACATTAAAATTCGAAATATACTTTATAAAAGAGGTTTTGTTTTATATTGCTTTGAACCCGATGAAAGTTTTGAAGCTTACGAAATTAAGGAAATTTGTGAAGTGGAAAATGTCGTTTGTTTTGTATGTAATTTATTGTTCTCACTTAACTTGCTATAAAAAACTGAAGTACTTAGGAATAAAGTTGGTAAGACTCAGTAGTATTAATTGTCCACCAATACAATACCACACATTAGATAGTAACAGTTACATTAAGCCAAAATGTTATTTTTAAAGAAAGTGGGTTAAGAAGTCACAAATAAATAATAACATGAATGCTCACAATATTTTTGGTTTCAGCATTCAAACACATTCGGAAATAATATTTATATATTTTAAATAAATAGTATCACAAATTCCAAAATTTTTATTTCTAAAGTTGAGAAAAATATGTACCTAAAACCAAGAAACAAATTTTCTAAATTTTAGAAAAAAGGAATTAAATTTTAGAAAAATAACAGCCTAAAAACTAGAAACAGAATTTCTTAATTTCATTCTACTTTCGCCATCTAAATTTAGAAATTTTTTTTCTAAAATTTAGAAAATTTATTTCTGGGTTTGAGAAATTGTTTCTAATATCAAGAAATGGAATTTCTAATTTTAAGTAAAATTTCGCCATAATGTCAAGAAATTTTTTCTTAGTTTCAAGAAAAAAATAACCCTAAATATAATGGCGAGATTTTCTTGGCGACAAAATTATGGCGAATTTCTTAAATTTACGGCGATTTTTTTTCTGAGTGCATGATTGAGCTAAGAGTCGATGGACATTTGCCCACAATTATTATGCTTATGTCGTCGGCAAATGCGGTTATCTTGGGTGCTTTCCTGAGGAATTTCGTTAGTTCCTCCTTGGTCATGGTTGTGGTACCCCACTGCAGTACAGCAGATTGTTTAACCACGAGTCCAAAGCCTTATGTCTGGAAACAGCTCTCAGGCTGCGTATTTTGGCCTCCGAGGAGACGTTGTTGATTGCACCGGATATATCAAGTAATGCTCCCAAAGCATGGCTACTGTTTCCACTGACATCCCTTTCCTGTATGCTTGTTGGTTGTTCTCCAGGGTCAGGTGCATGCCTTCTCTTATGTGGAGTTCTAGTAATTATACTCTGTACTGTAGGTAAGTTTGTGCAAAAGTATGTAACAGCCAGTAGGAAGTATATATATTCTTGATCAGTATCAACAGCCGAGTCGATATAGCCATGTGCGTCTGTCTGTTCGTCTGAACGCACAGATCTCAGAGATGGTAAGAGATAGAGGTTTAACATGTATGGTAGATATGCTTCTTATGTCTGCAGGCAGATCAAGTTTATTTTCAATTTTGGCCACGCCCTCTTTCGCCCCCACAATTTAGAAAAAATGTCATATTTTTTACAGTTTTAAAGATAGGTGGTTTGTTCCTTCTAGACATTTTTAGTTTGCAGGATAGCTTATCGATGGAGAAGATTGGATGAACGGTTATCGAGTTATGATCAAAAGACTGTTCGCTGTTGCAGCGCAGTAGCAGCGCTGCTTTCAGCTGCTTCTGCAGCATCAAACTTTATGCTAAGCGTATAATTTCGTTGGTACAGAGTATGTTATAGTCGGGCTTGACCCACTTTCTTTCTTGTTTTTCCATTGTTTCAAGCAGGAATGAAGTGAGGCTAATGGGTCTGTAGTCTTTTGGCTGCACCTGACTGCATTTCCCCGCTTTGGGTAGGAACACAACACGGGCTGTCCTCCAGGCCACAGGCAGTCTTCAAAAATGGACTGTAGCCATGGTACGACTAAACCTGCCATCCAGTCCGGGGAATTTGTAGCTCGCGAACAAGTCGATCGCCCATCGCATTTTTCCTGGAGTGACTGAAGTTGATTGGAATGTAAGTTTGTTTGTTGGTCGTATCTGGCTCGGTGACTAAATAGTGCAGCCCGGGAAGCATCGTGCAGTGGCTTCAAGTGTCTGTTCTGATCTCATCAACTTTGGGTTTGACTCTACTTTTGATATTATTGTGGAATACTTTTCCTCATTTTAAAACCCACCCAGGTTCATGTTTTTTCTACTGAATTTATTTCAATATAATTCTAATCTAGTGACCGTGGCCAAAGTTTGTCACCTTTGGTTCAGGGTCGAATGTTCAATAGAATTAAGTCCCAGTCGAAGTCAGAGTCAAACAGAACGAAACGGAGAAAAAATCGAATTCTAAACAATTCTAGGCTAAATCTCACAATGTCGAAGAAAAATCAAATTGGAGGCTTTTACAAAAGCGGCGACAAGCAGATGCCAAACGAGGATATCCATGCGGCCGCCGATGAAGTCGGCGAGTATCAGAATTCAACATCCATTTCCATATTCGGTGGAGCCGAGAGGCCTCAGAACCCAGACCAGTTGATAGCCAGCTACCAGAATTTGTACAAGCGCAAGAACCTTGCAGAGGCAGCCTCTGTGAATGACACAGGCAGCATGATGGGTAAACTCACTTTGGATGATATCAGAGGAATGCCTGAGGCAATAATGCAGGCTCAATTTGAAAGTCTGCTTATGAATGAGATTCTATTGCCCACCATAGACGAAATGTTGCAAAAATACCCCAAATTTCTGTATGAGAATGAAGGCAAGCTAAACGGAATGGATATGGAAAGATACAGAAAGCAGTTTGAGCTCTTCAAGATCATCGGCCGTCACCTGAAAACAGAGAATCAAGGGCAGTCTCTAGCTGCCAAGCGCGAGAACTTTCGCAATGTGGAGGGTTATATGCGCCAGCTAATGGATTATGGTCAGCCACCAGCTGAAATTTTGGCCAAAACTGATAAGGACGGTGGTGCCGCCGCAAACCCAATGTGAATTACCCATTGCTATGACTGTTGCGTTTTGCAGGTGCTTGCATTCTATATTTTATGATGTAGTTGTTATTGTTAAACTAATAAATGTTGGTGGCTATTCGATGTTTCTATGAAGTAGTTCAGCTAAAGCTAAGATAAACTGTAAAGAGCGAACCTGGTCTTCAGACCAGGTTTTAGGAGAAAAACATGAACCTCGTTTTGGTGCTGGACGAGTAAATTTGTAAAAAAAATTCAGAAAAGTATTCTACAATGTCAAAAAGAGTCTGAATCAAAGTATGGGTTCCCTACAAAACGCACAGAGAAGGGTTCAAAACAAACGGCTTGAGCAACTTTAAGCACAAACTACTTCAAATCCAGAATAGATGGCATGGCATTTCAAAGATGGGTTCGTGTTCAGCTAGGATCATCAATGAGTTCACCCAACTCAATCTCGGTTTGACATTTTAAGGCTAATATTATTTTGACGCTCCACTTGTAAGGCTCATCATATTCTAAGGCTTACATGAAGCCATGAAGCCACCAGAGATGGTTCAATAAGTATGAGACCTAAGCTGCTTTAACTTGTAGGCAGATTAAATTTATTTTCCAATTTTTACCACGCCCCCTCCCGCCCTCACAATTTGGGAAAACTAACCATCTACCACAGCTTTATGAATGAAGGTTCGCACCTTGTGGACTTAGTAATCAGGTTTGTCGATGCGCCAAAGGATTGGTTAGGGTAGAAGGAACGTTAGCCAAGTTATCAGCAAAAGAATGTTCGCTGCTGCAGCGCAGTAGCAGTACTGTTGTAATGGCTGAGGCTTCTGTACACTTCCCATTGACCCTAGTTGGCAATCCTTGAACGGTGAGCTGGTGCATCGAAGACCCGATGGCCGTGGGAGCTGGTTTTAGTACCCTTTCACCTGCAGCATCAAAATTTATGACGAGGCTTGATCTTTTTTATAACTTTGGTTATGCCTTTGCTCGTCTGCCCTGTCTTCTGCCGGGGATATCGCTGTTCCAGCTACCAGTTGGACCACTTCTGTGTCTGAAAAGGCTAACTACCTTAAGGCTACCAGAGAATTTTGCATCCAATCACTAAAATCATTTCTTTCCATTTCCATGGATTTATATTTCACATTCATTTATTTGTCTCCATTTGATCAAATACATGGAGCTATTCCTGGGCTTAGAGCGGACGCAAAGCTTCGAACAATGACGTCGTCTTCATCGTCCTGTACCGTCCTCATGTGTATTGTGTGTACGTCGTTTCACTAAAAAGGCATTTTCCCTTTGCTTGCAATTGAAATCGCATCTATTCGGGGGAGGGGAGGGAACCACGGGTATCATTAATGCTTGCTCTCCTTCCGCAGACTTCAACTTACCGTGTTATAGCTGGTGTTTGTGTCGTGTATTGGAAAAGTCAAGAATCCATCTTCTTGAAGTGTCTTCAAAAACTGTTAAAGAAAAATTCAGCATCTCCAACCACAAAAGCAAGAAAAAATAATGTTATTCACCATCGTTAATGTAATTTCAAAGTTCGAGAAAATTATTCCAACGTTTTTTTGTTTTCCGTTTTTTTTTTAGAATTTGGAGCTCCGTAGGTGTTCAACGTTCAAATGCTTGTGTACAACTGACTAGAGAGTGCCTCCACAATGGGCAACTGGACTTGAAGTATGCTCCAGGGATGACTTGATGTGGAAATTTTTGTTTTTTTATTATTAATTGAATTTCTTTTTGCTGGGTACTTTTTATGGGTAAAAGCCAAATTCACACGCTCAGAGAAACCGCAGTATTTGTGGTGCCTTGCCACACGATATTCCGGCTAAGCTCCTGCCTCTGTTTGTTACTGAGTGAGTACTCCATGTGCTGGTGAAATCTGTTTAGTTCGTGGTCAAAGGCAGCTGGGTGTACCTATTGGCCTCATTCTACTCAGTTTGTTGCTTCTAGTGAAGGGGATAACAATGGTTTTTTTGCAGGGTTTTGGTTGAGCCCAACCTCCTTGCACCTGTGATCTAAATATCCTTTTAATCATCCAACGGAGATGGAAATCATCCAAAGAATAGGAAAAATTATCATTCTGCTCATACTTCGTTTGAGACCATCCGGAATTGATCGACTTGTGACAATTTATGGATATATAAGACTTTTTATACTCTGCACCGTATGTACATAGAGTATTATAAGTTTGTGCAAAAGTATGTAACAGCCAGAAGGAAGCATCTCCGACCCCATTAAGGATATAAATTCTAGATCAGCATCAACAGCCGAGTCGATAGAGCCTTGATCTCAGTGATGGTAAGAGATAGAGACTTAACGTGTGTGGTAGATATGCTTCTTATGTCTGCAGGCAGATCTAGCTTATTTTTAAATTTTGGCCACGCCCCCTACCGCCCCCGCAATTTGGAAAAAACGTCATATCTTCCACAGTTTTAAAGATAGATGGTTCGTACTTTCAAGACATATTTAGTCATCAAGATAACTTATCAATTCGCCAATGGAATAGTAAAGATTGGATGAACGGTTGTCGAGTTATGATCAAAAGACTGTTCGCTACCGCAGCGCTGCTTTCAGCTGCTATTGCAGCTTCGTTGGCACAAAGTGTGTTATAGTCAGGCTTGACCGACTTTCTTTACGGTTTTTGTGTTATGACTGGGCAACTGAACCTTTCCCCAAATCAATTTTATCAACCATTTTCCACCTAAGTAGGTACATTTTTCGGGCTGTATAAGAATCCTTTTTATCTAGATTTGTATATATGAGTTTGAGTTTGAAAAATTAACCATTTTTACAACAATTTTCGGAGATTTTGCCACATTTCCCGATTGCATTTTTAGGTTAAAGTAAGGAATAGGAAAAAACAAGAATGAAGAATTGCGGAACTTGGTTAATTTAGTATCTGGGCAAAGTTGAAGACATGTGAGAGATCGAATGACAGTATAAGGTCAGCGCTTAAGAAGATTCGCAGTTATATGATTGGATTCCCAGGTCCAGGTGAGTTTCGATGATGGATTAGGGGATGAATTTGAAGTGTTGTTTCGTTCGTTCTTTTGCCGCTTATTAACTTGATCTTTCAATCTTTTTCTAGCACACTTCCAACATAATTCTCTTTGTGTTCTCTCTCACTCACACGCCTGGGTAAGCAATAAAGCGTTTGTCGTTCCTGGTCAAGTCAGGCGTTGATTTATAGGCCTCTGTGTGTGTGTGTGTGTGTGTCTGCACCTGTGCCACCTGTCCGCCCTGCCTGGTTTAATAGCCTTAAACGTTAGTTGGACTAATAAGTTTTCGCTCCACTCCCCCCACAACACACACAAAGCGCTGGTAGACGCGAAAAGCCAATGACTTGGCGTTTGCCTTTTGCTCTTTTGAGATTTATTGACATATAAATTTAATGCCCACTCCCCCAGCCTGCCCCTGCCCCTGTCCCGCCCCCCATCCGGCTACCTTCAACAAAGTTAGGAGCAGTTGATTGAATGCGTTTTAGTGCCTGGATATCCGTTAGTAAATTGAAACTTTAGCCATGACGCGTTGACTAGGTTTTATTTTTAGTTTAGGCAGGCAAATGCAATTTCAATTTTTTTCGAAATTGGAAGCATTAATCCTGCCAAGGACATCGTACAATTTACGGGCAATCAAAGAGGCGGGAAACGAAGACGCAACAGCGAAACGACTGCAATTTCCTGTGGCGCAGTTGGCAAATCCAACTTTGATTAGCTTTAAAATTATGGGTCATGCCTCGAAGTTGGCATTGAGCCACCCGCCATTGTCATCGCCCTGCGTGCACTCTTTCAATGTCAGAGTAATGAAAAACTTTTGCCTTTCGCCATTGAATAGACAAGAATCGAGCGCCATTAGTTTGACTGATTTTGCAGTCGGGTCACAGCGCTGGCAATGCAATTCCATGCATGCCAATGTCAAGCCAAAAGGAGCTGAAGCTGCGGAAAGCTGCCATGTATGAAATGGAGCCGAGGCCAGGTGCCGTGTCTGCGAACTCGGAACTCGGAACTGGAGCCCATAAGTCAAGCAGCACAGACGACGACTTGAAATTCAATTCAATTTCTTAGCTCATGAAATGCCAACAGAGTCGCGACATTATCAGGAAACGCTGGCAGCGTGAGCCAGGCACCATTTTCGTTTGGGACAAAGCAAATTACTGAACAGAAAAGAACCTTTAACCAAACTGGTCGGAGAATTCAGTAGATAAACGAGTCAGCAGCAGCACAGCAGCATTTGTGCTTATGTGAAGTTTCTATGCCACCTTCTTTCGCACACTGAAACATTGAAAGAGCTTGGGCGAAGTGAAAACCCAGCCAAGTGAATGGTGCCTTGTGGTTTGAAGTGCCTCTTACATCATTTCATAGTCAAGAGTGCTCCATGCCCTGTACTTTACATCAGTTCGTTAGACTTTAAGTTGACTTACATTTGGAAAAGACTAGAATAGAAAGTTTAAACTTTGAACTTGAACTTTAACATTTAGGTTGACATTAATTGCTTTTACTGTAAAAGGTTAGAAGGAAATAATCTTCAATTTGTATTTTTGTGGAAAGCGTAGCTTTATTTGACACACTTGATAAGGGTAACTAGAAGTCAAGAAACTACTTGACCAGCGCAGCTTAGCAGAATGAAACAGGTAAGCCGTCAAAAGGCTCAAACAGGCGAGCCATCGACGGCAGCAAACTGTTAATCACATTGCATTACAGTAAGTTGCTGAGAGAACAGTGGAAGCAGAAACTCGGAGACAGGCCATTACTGAAGAAAGGCCCAGCGAAGGAAAGCACTTACTCCAAAATGCTTTTGGTCTTTTGAAACTAGCTAAAATTTGCCAACTTTCTTATATGAGCTTTGATTATTATGAAAATTCATAATTGAAAGGAAATGTTTCAAAGAATCTCAAAATTTTGCTCAATTTTGTAATAAGTTTACATTAGTATAAAGACTCCCGGGTGTTAAGAATGGAATGAGCTTAGATTACCAAGGCTATGTCAACTGAGCTCGTCATGCTCGTAGTTATATATGTGGTTTGGAATAATGCTGTATGTTAACGTCAACCGAAATACGTAAGAGCCAAACGACGTACGAGCACAACAATGCAGCAGATCAGAAGAGAACTCAACGAAGGCACATCGACGTGCGGCTAGCTGGAACTTGAGATCAAGACCTAGACGAGGGCAGTTGAGTTTTATCGATAGAAGACGTGTGCCGCAGAGTTGTCAGTTATCGGGCAGTCTAAGTTCGAGTCGGTTCAATTCGTTTAGAGCAGAGATGGGCGCGTCGCGACGTTCCTATGCACACAGAAGGCAGCGTGTGCATAGGGTCTCTGCCGCGGCCGACTGCACAAAATCACACGTACGCTATAAGCATTGAAAGCTATTTATAGAACACGAATATTCGGTCGTCGTCGGTGGTGCTTGTAGGCGTGTGAAAAGTGTGACGATATGTGTGCATGCCCTTCTCTGGTCTAGAGCTGTTCTCAAGCTGTTCCAAATCCGATGTAACAAACCTTAATCCTACTTTTAAATATTTAAATAATAAAGATAATACCTTATGTGGTCGTAGTTGCTTTCTTCTCTGCGTTACAAACAGCTGGACAATTTTTATCTACCAAGAGTATAAAAAGCATCAAGACTATTTCGTTGCCGACAGAAGAAACCATTTCCTCTCCCCAGACTACAGGCTTGCTTTAAGACTCAACATCAAGTTCTTTGCTTGCAAAGGCGACGTTCTGTTGTCTGCACCACGTGGCTTTTTTGCAAGTTGAGAGCTTAACCTATGCCTGGGTTCTTTACGTTGATATGAGGCAACGTTAGGCGTATGGACCAGGGGGGGCTAACGTTATGACTTCAGGTCCAGGAAGTCCTGAGTTTAAGCCTCGGCTAGGCAAGCTAAAACGAGACAGCTCAGCTAACTTTGTCTGTGCCGAAGTTTTTATTCCCTTGTCAGTGTTTGCTTAAATATTTTCAAAAAATACTCTTTTTCCCATTTTCCGACCGATCATTTGTATGGGAGCCATATGATATAGTCATCCGATTTGGCCAAAAATTTGTTAAATTATGTGAATGCAAATTTAAAGGATGCTACCATGAAAAACAAAAAATTTTTATACTCTGTACCGTAGGTACATAGAGTATTATAAGTTTGTACAAAAGTATGTAACATCCAGAAGGAAGCATCTCCGACCCCATAAAGTATATATATTCTTGATCAGCATCAACAGCCGAGTCGATATAGCCATGTCCGTCTGTCCGTCTGTCTGTCCGTATGAACGCACAGATCTCAGAGATGGTAAGAGATAGAGGTTTGACATGCTTCTTATGTCTGCAGGCAGATCAAGTTTATTTTCAATTTTGGCCACGCCCCCTCCCGCCCCCGCAATTTAGAAAAAACGTCATATCTCCCACAGTTTTGAAGATAGATGGCTTGTTCCTTCTGAACATATTTAGTTATTAGGATAACTTATCGATCCGCCAAAGGAATGAAGAAGATCGGAGGAATGGTTTTCGAGTTATGATCAAAAGACAAAATTTCTTGGTACAGAGTATGTTATAGTCGGGCTTGACCGACTTTCTTTCTTGTTTCTAACTAAGACTGTTTTTCAGACCCATCTTTTGTATGGCAGCTATACCATATAGTTGTCCGATTTTCATCTTACTTGGCAGAAATATAAAAAAGCATAGAAAACATATAAATACAAAGTTTGAAGACGTTTCCATGGAAAAGAAAAAAGTTTTTCATACTATAGCTAGTTTTCCAACCGATGGTTCCTATGGTAGCTATGAGATATAGTCATCCGATCCGGTCAAATCCAACATATTATTAGTGTGCAGCAAAAAGAAGACTCTGTGCAAAATTTCAGCTCGATAGCTTTAAAACTGAGAGACTAGTTCGCGTAGAAACAGACAGACAGACGGACGGACAAAGCACAATCGACTCAGCTCGTCACGCTGATCAAGAATATATATAGTTTATGGGGTAGGAAATGAATATGTCTATTCGTTGCAAGGGTATAAAAACTTCTTTTGTTTTCAAAGAAAACGCCGCCAAAACTTTGTATTTCTTAGTTTTGCTATGCTTTGCCATGATTTCATTCAGTTTGGTCCAAATCGGACATCTATATAGTATAGCTGTCATACGAAAGTAGAGTCAGAAAAGTAGTCTTCGTGAGAGAAACTTTTTTGTTTTCAGTGGAAATGTCCTTTAAATTAATTAGGAAAACGTGGCAGCTTAACTTTCCTTGATATTTTTTGCTCTTCCGTCCCGCCCGCTTAGATTTTGTGCGGTTTCCGCAAGACTTTCCATCTCTCATCTCTTTCAGAAACAAACTGCTTGGATGCATCATCGTTAGGCAGGGAGTAGGTGCGTGGACCTACCATTCGGCTAGAAAATAAATGGTACTCGACTCCAGCGCCCTTACTGTAACTTGTGTTGGTCTCCATTTCTCCGCTAACATCCAAAATTATTTTAAGGCATATATATATTCTCAATCTACTGGAACAGATGTCGAAACTTCAACCCCTGAGCTTGAACTGGAGTGGTGTAAGCTAATGCCATGGGTGAATTTCCAATGTTGGGTCTTTATTATTTGGTAAGATGTTGCTTATCTTGCCAGCTTTGGGAAGAGCACTGTTACCTTCCACCAGCTAGGTTTTGCCTACGCATCCCTTAGATATTCCAGCCATCCATGGCAGTCGAGGAAGGGTCGCTGATGATTTCATCAATCAATGCTACACCGTGTTGCTATGTCCTTGATTCCCACCTCAGAGTCAGGCTAATTGAAGGATTTATAGCCAGCACCAATTTTCACTTGCACATGACAAAACTCAGAGATTTCCTTTCAACTTTTTACCATATTTTTCGTGGGCTGGTTGCAACCACTTTTGCTCCCCGTTTTGTGGCTTAAACTATTCGTGTCTGTCACGCGCTCAACTCTAGTTCCTAACTACACAGGCCCGAGTGCTTTACATTTCCTCACTGCTGCCTGCTGTTCCCCCCCGGCCACCACCCTCGTCTTGTGCTTGTCGTCGGGGACGGTTCAATGCAGTTCAGTAAATATTATGCTAAATTGAGATAATTTGTTGGTTGATATACATACTTACCATTACGGGTCCACACACACACACACACACTCTCAAGTTTTCAGCGTCGCCATTTTGGCTCCTGGCTCCTGGCTGCTGTCCTTGTCACGGCGGCAAATGGATTTGTATGTAAATTTGTTCGCCTCACAGCCTCACAAATTTTTGCTCGATTTTGCACATTTTCTAGATTTCTATCGTAATTGGCGGCTTGTTATGGGGTCCATTGGGTGGCACAGACTCTCACAACTGCAGTTGCCGGAAATATTCGTGTCCCAGCCGGATGGTTTTTCTTCTCCTTCGACTATTTCATTATAACATTTTTTAAGCGCTTCCCACCGACACTTTATTGCATTCTGGTGCATACTTTTGGGCGTGCATTGCAGTTCTGCCTGCCTGGGTGTTGACCTGTTGCTGCCCGACTCCAGGAAGCTGGCATTTCCCTGGGGACCTGTCATATTTTTCGGTACTTTCGAAAGGCACTGACCCAAAACGAGACCCAAAAACCACAATCATAATAAATTGTATGCTCAAAGCAAGTCGTGTGTATAAAATAGTCATTAAAAAGGGCAACAACAAGCCGTTGGAGGGGGTGGGGTGGAATGGACATGTGTGAGCACCCCTTCTCAGCTCAGAGCCCCCGGGCGATGTCCATACAATGCAATTAATTGTTTTGTTTATCGGTTTATCTGACAGTTTACGCTTGATTTACCCTGGTCCTAGGCCCTTTTAGCCTGGTTTAGTTATTAGTGTCCATTACTTATTGAGTTATGCATGGCCAAAAGCGCACGAAGATAGCCCCAAAATGTTTAGTGATGTGAGTGCAAACAGGGGGGGTTGGGGGGTAAGAGAAAGTAAAGAAGTCGTCACTCCAATCCGTTGATTGAATTTACGAATGCGATACGATTTGATATGGGTTTGTAAGCCACTTGAAGCAAGGGTTAAGAAGATACAAAAAGGACCGAGTTGATTTGACCTAGCTCTTGATTGAATTCTGTGGCCGGCTGTGGTGCAGCGGGTAGTGTGTGTCGAAGTGTAAAAAGGGTAAACTAAAGTCGTGCAAGTGTGTGTAACAGAAGGATATATAGGATACATAATCTTGATCTGCATCAACAGAAGAGTCTCAGAGATGGTAAGAGATAGAGGTATGACGTGTATGGGACAAAAGCTTCTTATATCTGCCCCTGCAATTTGCAAAAAAACATCATATCTTCCACAGTTTTAAAGATAGATGGTTCGTACCTTCTAAACATATTTAGTAATCAGTATAACTTATCGATCCGCCAAAGGAATAGTAAAGATCGGATGAGCGGTTGTTGAGTAATGATCAAAAGACTGTTTGCTGCTGCAGCGCAGTAGCAGCGCTGCTTTCAGCTGCTACTGCAGCATCCTAATTTATACCGAGCATACAATTTCGCTGGTACAGAGTAGGTTATAGTCGGGCTTGACCGACTTTCTTACTTGTTTTTGGGTGCATCTGCAGAGTTCTCTCTGGTATTTGGCGTTGCAAGAATTTGAACTTTTGAACGGAAAAAGGTATTTGAGGATCGATAGATAGAGGATGGAGAAGCCCTGTAGCTTTAAAATGAGTACTTTCAGCTGTCTATAGGTCAACAGGATCAGCTGCACACTGAAAAGTATGCAAGAAATAGGCAAAACATGCTGATTCCAAGGCTTCAAAGTACCTTTATAATAGTAACCAATGCCGTTTCTTCAGAGTTTTTGGGCATATTCCCATTGCGATCGCAGATGTGGTCACAAAAATGGGCCACCAACGAGTTAAGATCATCTTTAAGCTTTGACCTCGGTTTCCATCCAAAGAAAAAGTGTATACTTGTGGGTTCCTTTCGCTTGTAAGAGATTAAGGAACTCGGCTTGGCCCTTTTGATATCGTCAATTACCACTGCACTTTATTCACAATTTCCGGATGCCAAATTCTAGTAAAGTATATCAATTTCGCTTCATTATTTCCCGATTTTGGGCTACAAAAGAAAATTTGTAAACAATTAAATTGATATGCATTTTTCATGGCATGAGCTGAATATCTGTTGTGCCCGCCGATTGATTATTACGCACAAACCTCAAATCGAATTTATTTTTCGCCCTCAAAATTTGCATGGCACAGGCTGAGGTCCGCACACACACACACACACACACATATGGCCATTTACTCCGCTCCACTTTTAGCCGGTCCTGCAAAATATGGACAACAGTCCAAGCCATTACACATGCCTAAATGCGGAGAGTGGGAGTGGAATGGGCCACATAATGCGCTTTTCAAAACTAATATGAAAATAATGTGTGTGGGTGTGTGTGTGGGTGCGGGAGGCAGCGGGCGGCAGAGACGAATCAATGCAATCAAGGAGCAAGCATAACATTGCATAGCTGTGTGAAGGACACCAGCTGGATACTGCTGTTGCCACTGCATGTGACAAATATAGCACAATATAATAATAACACACTGTGCAAGGTAAAAATATTCCATTGAGAGACTTGTGTGATACCTCTTAATGTATAAGGTAAGCATATTGCTTTGTAGCTTAAGGAATCAGTCAGTTGAATAAACGTTAACAGGTCATCCGTCCTTTCGCATGTCAATTGGGAAAGCTTTCTTAATGTCGTCCCAAGCATACTATACATATACCCCGTTTATACACAAATACAAATACATGAATTCTGCCCCTTGAGGTATGCTATATATATGATAATCAATAATAATGGGGCAAATTTCAAATATAGACTCCGTAATCATTCATATTCACAAATATAGTATACTTCTGGGGGCAAAACTCATGAATTTGTGTTTGTGTATAAACGGGGTAATAGTTATCGGCTTTACTAAAAGCCACGATCCCGCTGATGGCGCAAAATAGCGGCTGTACAAGCATGAATTCGAATTCCCAAATAAGTTTCTACATATCTTATATCGAAAATCGATATAAAACCAATCCAAAGTCATTTTGGGGATTTATAAACTAGAAAAGATCAACTTCTTTCATTCCGTCTACCCTGAGCTTTGGTTCGCTGTCATCAAATACTGATGAGGGGATAGTAAGTCTCCAACGCCAATTTCAAGCCAAGAAGTATCTAGGATGACCGATTCACTCTTAATTCCATTGTCGGGACTTAATCCACATCGAATGATGATGTCTTGAAAGCCGGACAGTGATGGAATTTCTTCTTTTCTTCTGAAGCTTGTGAGCCTCTCATTATGATTTTTACTAAGTTACTTGAGGTTGGTCATTTTAGAAGAAAACAGAAGGTAGCATCAGTTATACATATTCACAAAAAAAGATTCAAGAAGTAACATATCTAAACTTTTCTAGCGAATAGTCTCAAAACAACTGAATTATACACTTGCAGAGGGTATATTGAAATAGTCCAGATGTTTGTAACGCATAGAAGAAAGCATTTCCGACCACATAAAGTATATATATTCTGGATCAGCATGACGAGCTGAGTCGATATAGCCATGCCCGTCTGGTTCTGTGCTATCTTCGCGAACTTTTGCACAAAGTCTTCTGATACAAATACGCTGCACATGTGTCAGCACCGGCCGGATCGGTTGAGTATAACATATAGCTGCCATCGGAACAATCGGTCGAGAAACTAGTTCTAGTGAGAAAAACTTTTTTGTTTTCAATGCAAACGTCTCCAAACTCCCTATTTACTAGTTTTCTATGCTTCCCCATGATTCTGCCAAGTTTGATCGAAATCGGACATCTATATAGTATAGCTGCCATAGAAAAGTAAGGTTAGAAAAATAGTCTTAGTAAGAAAAACTTTTTGGTTTTCAATGTAATCCTCTTCAAAATTAGCATATATTTATTTAATCAGCTTTCACACAATATTTTAAAGTTTTGTCAAAATAGGATGACTATGTCTCCTAGCTCCCATAGGAACAATCGGTCGGAAAACTAGTTTTAGTATGAAAAACTTTTTTCTTTTCAATGGCAACGTCTCCAAACTTTGTATTTATATGTTTTCTATGCTTTTAATATTTTTGCCAAGTTTTATTAAAATCGGACAACTATATGGTATAGCTGCCATACAAAAGATAGGTCTGAAAAACAGTTTTAGTATGAAAAACTTTTTTGTTTTTAATGGTAGCATCCTGAAATGTTGTATTTGTTTGTTTCACATGCTTTCACATAATTTTACAAATTTTTTTCAAAATCGGATGACTATATCTCATTGCTCCCATAGGAACAATCGGTCGGAAAACTAGTTTTAATATGAAAAACTTTTTTCTTTTCAATGGAAACGTCTCCAGACTTTGTAATCGTAGGTTTTCCATGTTTTTTTATAATTCTACCAAGTTTTATCAAAATCGGACAACTATATGGTATAGCTGCCATACAAAAGATAGTTCTGAAAAACAGTTTTAGTATGAAAAACTTTTTTGTTTTTAATGGTAGCATCCTGAAATGTTGTATTTGTTTGTTTCACATGCTTTCACATAATTTGACAAATTTTTGTCAAAATCCCATAGGAACAATCGGTCGGAAAACTAGTTTTAATATGAAAAACTTTTTTCTTTTCAATGGCAACGTCTCCAGACTTTGTAATCGTAGGTTTTCCATGTTTTTTTATAATTCTACCAAGTTTTATCAAAATCGGACAACTATATGGTATAGCTGCCATACAAAAGATAGTTCTGAAAAACAGTTTTAGTATGAAAAACTTTTTTGTTTTTAATGGTAGCATCCTGAAATGTTGTATTTGTTTGTTTCACATGCTTTCACATAATTTTACAAATTTTTGGCCAAATCGGATGACTATATCATATAGCTGCCATAAGAACGATCGATCGGAAAATGGGAAAAAGAGTATTTTTTGAAAATATTTAAGCGAGCATTGGCAAGGGTATAAAAACTTCGGCACAGACGAAGTTAGCTTAGCTTTTTCGTTTTTTTGATCTAGTTACCGTGGTCAAAGTGTGTCATGGTCGAATGTTCAATAGAATTGAAAGTCCCAGTCGATATCAGCATCAATCAGTTTGAAACGGAGAAGAAAACGAATTCTAAACAAATTGAACAATGTCGAAAGAAAATCAAATTCGTGACTTTTACCAAAGTGACGACCAGCAGTTACCTATCCAGGACAACAATGCGGTCACCGTTGAAGTCGGCGAGTATCAGAATCCCACAATATTTTCGAGCCCACTGTTCGGTGGAACAGTTAAGCCTAATGGCGATGTCTTACCACTACCTCAGAACCCAGACCAGTTGATAGCCAGCTACAAGAAATTGTACAAGCGCAAGATACCTGCAGAGCTTGCAGCCTCTGTGAATGACGCAGGCAGCCTGATTGGTAAACTTACTGTGGCTGACATTGATGAGGCTGACGTCAATATGATGGCTAAATTTGAAAGTCTGCTTTTGAATGAGATTCTATTGCCCACCATAGAGGAAATGTTGCAAAAATACCCCAAATTTCTGGCTGAGAATGAAGGCAGGCTAAGCGGAGAGGATATGGAAAGATACAACAAACAGTTGGAGCTCTTTGAGATCATCGGGGGTCAACTAAAAACTGAGAATCAAGAGCAGTCTATAGCTGCCAAGCGTGAGAACTTTCGCATTGTGGAGGGTTATATGCGCCAGCTAATGGTTTATGGTCAGCCACCAGCTGAAATTTTGGCCAAAACTGGCAGGGATTCCGCATTTGCTGCGGCCGGTGTTGCCGCCCTAAACCCAATTTGATTTAACCATTGTTATGACTGTTGCTCACCTGTTGCATTCTATATTTTATGATGTATTCACATTGTTTAGCAAATAAATGGTGAAGGCAATTCGGTATTGTTTAGATCAGCTAAGGACTGAGATGAACTGGAAAGGAACGAACTTTGTTTTCAATCACCAGCAAGCACGAATTTGTATGTTGTCGGAGAAGTTAGGGTTCGGTTCTACTCTACGCGTTCTGTCATCGATTGTCCTTTTTATCGATAAGTTCCCAAAGTTGTTTCTACTACGTTCAGAGCTGATCTGCTGGTCTGCTTATTAACTATTTCGCATTTTCATATAAATTCACTTTGCCTAAATTTGATTCATACTTAAACTTCATTTATTATGTATCACCACATTCATTGTTCAGTCCATCTTGTTATAATTAATAATATAGAATGCTAATTATTACACTATTAGCTCTTGTTTCTCTTATTTCTAAATTCATCATCAAAATGTGTGACATTATCAGTTAATAACACATTGACAAGTGTTTCTTTAATTGTTACTCCAACTGTACTTTTTTGGTCAGGTTGTACATTTTATGTCTGACTTCGGTTTCCACTAGTTTTGACATTTCTTTTAAATGTGGGTGCCCTGCCGCACACCCCGAAGCCCTCCGTCCATGTTCTGCTCTCATAAGTCAAGTAGAAAGAAGGTTGCCTAGTCCATAATTGTTATATCAATAAATCAACAATATTTAAATGAACTAACCTTCTATTGCCGGTTTGTGTTGTGCCAGCTGATTTTGTTATCAAACTCTGTCCCATCGATAAAGATACTTATCGATACACATACTCGATACTTGGTTAAGCATGAAAAAATGAGTTGTCAGAACCCGCGTTGCAAGTGAAACTGAGTTTTTATACCCTTGCAGAGGGTATATTGACACTGTTCAGATGTTTGTAACGCCTAGAAGGAAGCATTTCCCACCACATAAAGTATATATATTCTTGATCAGCAATGCGAGCTGATTAGATATAGCCATGTCCGACTGTCCGTCTGTTTCTAGGCTATCTCCTCCGTTAGTTTTGAAGCCAAACTTTGCAGGAAGTTTTCTGCTACAAATAAGCTTTACAGTTGTCGGAACCGGCCGGATCGGATCACTATAACATATAGCTGCCATAGGAACGATCAATCGAAAGACTACAGGGTGCGCCATATAAAGTGTCGGTATGGCAACACTAAATAAATATAAAAACAAACAGCCGATTGCAATATGTGGATCTTGTTCCTTTAATTTGGTCCTGTACAATTTATTTCGACTACTTTTTGAACACAACATCAATCAAGTGGCCGCCTTTATTGGCCACAACAAAATGTGCCCTTTTTGCGGCATTTTCCATCACTTTTTCGAGCGTCTCAGTCGATAAAGTGGCGATTTCGGCACGAATGTTGGCCTTAAGCTCTTCAATGGTCTGTGGATCGCTGGCGTAAACCTTGCTTTTTTAAATAGCCCCACAAAAAGAAGTCTGGGGCGGTCAAATCTGGAGATCTGGGTGGCCAGTCAATATCGCTTTTTTTTGATACCGGCCCAAACAGTCACTTTTTGGTCGTGTAAAGGTATTTCATGGATGCGGTGTGGATTTTCCGTGCACCATATGCGACAGTTTTGCTTATTAACACCACCAGAAAGCGTGAAATGGGCCTCATCGGTCATCAAAATTTGTTAGCACAATTGAACGATTATTTTCGATGAGCAGCGTCACTATTTCGGCACGTTGTTTTGGTGTGAAGCGTTCCATGGTCAAAACTGTACTAGATTGATGTTTCCCAAACATGTCTAACAAAAGCAATCGGTTGGTAAATGTCAAAGTTATTCAGTGTTGCCATACCGACACTTTATATGGCGCACCCTGTAGTTCTAGTGAGAAAAAATGTTTGGTTTTTAAAGCAAACTCAACCAAACTTTGTATTTCTTAGCTTGCTATGCTTCTCCATGATTCGGCCAAGTTTGGTCCAAATCGGACATCTATATAGTATAGCTGCCCTAGAAAAGTAAGGTTAGACAAACAGTCTTAGTAGGGAAAATTTTTATGTTTTCAATGCAAACCTCTTTAAAATTGGCATATATTTATTTTTATCAGCTCTCACACAATTCTTCAAAGTTGTGTTAAAATTGGATGACTATAACATATAGCTGCCATAGAAATGATCGATCGAAAAACTAGTTCTAGTGAGAAAAACTTTTTTGTTTTTAAAGCAAACTCCCCCAAACTCCGTATTCACTAGTTTGTAATGCTTCTTCATGATTCTGTCAATTTTGGTCCAAATCGGACATCTATATAGTATAGCTGCCCTAGAAAAGTAAGGTTAGAAAAACAGTCTTAGTAGGGAAAACTTTTTTGTTTTCAATGCAAACCTCTTTAAAACTGGCATATATTTATTTTATCAGCTTTCACAGGTTTCTTCAAAGTTTTGTCAAAATCGGATGACTATAACATATAGCTGCCATAGGAATGAGCTGTCCAGAAACTAGTTTTAGTGAGAAAACCTTTTTTGTTTTCAAAGAAAACGTCTCCAAACTTTGTATTTCTTAGTTTGCTATGCTTTTTCATGATTCCACTAAGTTTGGTCGAAATCGGACATGTATATAGTATAGCTGTCTTACAAAAGTTGTGCCCGAAAAGTACACTCAGGGAGAAATACACTGATATTTTAATATTTACACTTTTGACTTGAATATTTTCACCATTGATTTAGCGTTAAATATGGAATTCGTATATATAAAGAAGAGGGCACACTTCAAATTTAATATTGGCAATAGTTAAACTTAACATGGAAATAGTTAAATACTTTTTTTTTAATTAACATTTTTGCCAGCCAACCTTATATCAAATTTCTGTGTAATGGGAGGAGGAGGGAGGAGGAGATAATGTCCAGGAGTAGAATTCTTTTAGATTTGGTTCTGAAAAACTGCGAATTATATTAATTTTTTAAAAGTTTCAACTTACTCTGTGTGGGACTCGAACTCGGGACCTCTGGACTTGAACTCGATTGGAATGCCGTCTCAACCAGTTGTGCCATCGCGTGTGCTGGCTGATCGACGGCTAAAATACTACAGTTATTTATAAATGTCTTTCTGGCTTTTTGCAAAAATACGACTGCTTGTAATTCTCAAGTTGGAATTCCCTGCATTGGGAATATAAAAGGGGAAACTGAAAGTCACCGAATTAATATGTTTTTTGTCAATTCAATGTGGTTTTTAGTTCATTTAAATACAAAAGGGGCATAGTAAGATCAAATATGATTGTGTTAGGATTTACCATGCTACTTTTCCCTGAGTGTAGTCTTGGTGAGAAAAACTTGTTGGTTTTTAGTGAAAATGTGCTTCAAATTCGAAAGAAGCCGTGCCAAAGTTAAGTTTTCTCTATTTTTGTACCATAATTTGGGAATGTTCAAGGGTTATGTTTATACCTGAGTAAGGCCCGATTTATCAAAGGTTCCGGTTAGCCAACCACCGGTCAGATTTGTTCGTCAAGATGACGAGCGGTTAAGTCATTTGCTTTTCTCAGCAGCAGTGTTTCGCCTGATATCGGCAAATGCCTATCGCTGCTTCAGTGTGACCATACTGTTTGACTAAACTAACGAGTACACAGCTGACTCGGTTTGGTTTGTTTGTTTTTTAATGCAATTGGTTGTTGCTGGTCATTGTTTTGCCTAAAAGTTGACAAAAATTCGATGTTCTGCCTCATCGAATTGCATATCCATTGCGTGGAGCTAAAAAATTCGTTTTTCAAAACCATTTTGTTGTGCAACAAATATAACAATAAACAAAGTAAGTGTGCGGCCAGCTGTTTGTAAATCGATAAGAATATCAATAATTTCATCGGGGCTGAGCTCGCGGTTAAAGTTGACCGGTGGATGAGCAGCGTTTAAGTTTGTTCCTCCGGTTACGCCACATACATCATGAGACACTCAAATTCGGTTAAACTGCCTGTCAAGTTGACCAACCGGACTTTGAGAAATTGGGCCTAAGGAATATATCGAAGTAGGGCATGGCCGACTCTCGCCTCGTCTCCTGGCTTAACTCTAAAGCACTTTTCCATGGCAGAAATCCACAAATGGTGATCCCTTAGCTAGTTGCGACTCTGCTGTTCGATTTCAGTCTTCCATCTTCTTCTTAATTCCATAAATCAAGTAAAATTGCCTGCAAAAATCAGTAAATATACACAAAATGTTTCGTTTTCAACCGGAAATCGGAAATGAAAACCAAACCCAGCAAAAGTAATTAGGTTTTTCAAAGAAAACACACTGTAACTGGTTCAGCCCACCGAGTCACTCGCATTCGCCCCCAAATGTGTTAAACTTTTGCGTGTGGCAACAATAAAATGCAACAGGAAATGAAATATATAAACGTAGACGGTGCAATCGTGTGTGAACTCTTGCAATGGCATTATAATAACGGTTAATGCTGAACGTTGGCCATATGGAAAATGGTTGGCATCATCGACACGTAGCACAGACGTGTTGAAAATGCTGAAAAATTATCGCCCGCTTCGTTGTGGGCGTGAGCCAGTGGGTGCGGTTGCATTGACAATGAAATGATTTTCAGTTTGGGGAGCAAAATTTATGATTAACTTTAATAGCGAAACGCTGTTTTTTTGGCGTGTGAAAACCAAAACAAGCATTTCGGACGGCTGCTACGCAAATTCATGTTGACTTCATTTAGTTTAGCATAAAAAACGCGTAAAAAACGCACGCGGTCAGCCAGGTGGCGGTGGTTGGTGGATGCCTGGGCGCTATAAGTATGCTATATAAAAGTTAAAATCTTAAAAGGGCATATTGTATGCCCAATACATCACACACACACCAAACCAAAGAAAGAAAGAGAAGAAAACGACAAAGGCAGGCAAAGGAAATGGAGAAAAACTTGATTTATTTTTATGTGCTCAGCGATGCAGAGTGGGAGGGAGCAGCGGTGGGAGGGTTACTTTCCATTCATACAAGTGGTACGTGCGTAATGACCAGGCACACACACACACACACACACACACACTGGCAGACAGGCCGCACTTGAACTTAAAGAAGTTGCACGTTGCGTATACGTAATCATATTCTTCTTTTTTTTCGCTTTCACTTCTTTCGTGTGTTTTTATTTTGTTTCGCTGCTGCCTTGTCTGTGTCGGTGTGTGTGTGTGTGTGCTAAATTATACATCTGTTTGGCCTCATTTGTGTATGTGTATGCGTGCGTGTGTGTGGATGTGTACCTGTGCCCCGGCAAGATGGATGATAGGCCGGCCCGTCCTGTGTGCGTGGACAAGTGTCCAAATGAAACTTGAAAGGAGTTCGAATTGGAATTGATAATTTGCCAGGAACCGGAACACTGACACAGGTAACACCAAAGATACGTCTGAAATCGAACAGGAAATGAAAATGCAGCGCTAAGGCAAAACTTTGTCGTTTCCCACTAAGCCCATTGAAGTGTAAGCTTTGTGCCATATCTATGCATTTCTCTCGTGCATTTGAACATCCAATTACATTAATTAACTTAGAAATTGAATGATTAAAGCTTAAAATCCTTTTTTTATAAGTTTGTGCAAAAGTATGTAACATCCAGAAGGAAGCATCTCCGACCCCATAAAGTATATATATTCTTGATCAGCATCAACAGCCGAGTCGATATAGCCATGTCCGTCTGTCCGTCTGTCTGTCTGTCCGTATGAACGCACAGATCTCAGAGATGGTAAGAGATAGAGGTTTGACATGTATGGGACATATGCTTCTTATGTCTGCAGGCAGATCAAGTTTATTTTCAATTTTGGCCACGCCCCCTCCCGCCCCCGCAATTTAGAAAAAACGTCATATCTCCCACAGTTTTGAAGATAGATGACTTGTTCCTTCTGGACATATTTAGTTCTTAGAATATCTTATCGATCCGCCAAAGGAATGAAGAAGATCGGATGAACGGTTTTCGAGTTATGATCAAAAGACAAAATTTCTTGGTACAGAGTATGTTATAGTCGGGCTTGACCGACTTTCTTTCTTGTTTTGATATTTAAATATCCACTTGACATATCCTTCGGATGGTTTTCAACTCCGTTGGCTGACAATTTAAGATCCATTTGACATTAAGTGCAAATTTTAGTACCCACTCCAGATGTAAACCGAAATCATACAAATTGTTGTTTGTGTGAGTAAAAAAGTAAAGGAAAGTCATCAGGAAAGATAAGTAAACTGTGTATATAATTGCCAGACGAACAAGAAAAAAAGTGTCACAGATGATGAGAAACAAGTCTGCAAGCCTCTAAATTTCTGCAGAATGTCTCTACCGTAGGTTCGAGCTTGAACTTCTCGAACAAGTCGCAGAGTCTAGAGTTAAGCTACCGTAGGTTTTTCTTCATACACACCAAAAAAAAATACCAAAATAAGCGGTTCAGAACTTCTATCTTTAGTACAAAATCTAATTACAACTTTTACACCGCGAAAAGTGCGGCCCAGGCAGAGATTTCTCCGGTTTCTCAAAAATTGTAGTTTGACTTGGCCGAAATGGCGTACAATTTCTAAATCTTCTTGCAACGGAATGTGAGGTTCAGGGCCCTAGCCTTTCGATCTGTCTATCCACTTCATTGCTGCACAGCAGCATGGGTATTGTAATCACTCGGGTTTGTACTACGTTTGGAATACTTATTATTCATTTGGGAATAATATTATTTCTAGACTGCCTAGCTCTGGTGCTCCGACTGAACTGAACTCTCTCTCGGCGACCCGTCCGTCATTTCATGGCACTCCCACATCCCTTGTCGTTGTCCTTCCAGGACGTCTTGGATACCAGGGATCTTGTCCCTTATCACTCTGTTAAACATCAGTTCTGTTGGCGGAGTGCCAGTTGTGCTATGCGGCGTCACGTTATACATCATTACGAAGTCTTGGATTGCCTCTTTATATTTGATTTTGTTTGTATGGGCGATTTTGAGCCGTTTGACCAGTGTCCTGTTCAACCGCTCCACCTCTCCGTTTGCCTGTGGCCAATATGGTGGTGTAGTTAGTTGATCGATTCCCCGTATCTTGCAAAACTGGTCAGATTCACTGCTTACGAACTGCCTGCCATTATCCGTCCTTATTTGTTTTGGGAAACCCGTTCTTTAGCTTGTCATCAGTGAAAACGCCACTGCTTGGAATTGCATGCCGCCTCGATGTAGTAGCTTGCTCCTCTTTTTCTTTGTCTCCGTAATGTCTTCTGCATCCAAATAAATTTGGAACGCACGCATCCACTTCTCCCACTCGTGGCGAACCACTGCCTTATCTATGTCGTCGCATAGGAACGGTTTGATTGTGTCACCCATGATTTCTGTTCACCTGTACGGAAAAAAAAGTAACTTTAACATGTACAGGGTTGCCCATATTCGACGGACCCATGTTTTTTTTTAAAAAAATCAAAGAAAAAAATAAAAATTTGGCGGTTGGCCATCTTAATCATTTAATTTGTTCCAAGTAGATTTGTTTACATCAATTTTTGAATATGATATCTCTCAAATGGCCGCCTCTGGCGTTGATGGCGTATTGTGCCCTTTTTGCAGCATTTTCCATCGTTTTCGCCAACATTTCGGCCGGAATAGCGGCTATTTCTTCACGAATGTTGTCCTTGAGCTCTTCTACGGTCCTTGGCTTGTTAACGTAAACCTTTGACTTCAAATATCCCCACAAGAAGAAGTCAGGCGGCGTCAAATCGGGCGAACGCGGTGGCCAGTCCAAATCACCACTTTTCGACATCAAACGGCCCGGAAACAATTTCTTCAGAAAATCGATTGTTATGCGACTTGTGTGCGGTGGAGCGCCGTCTTGTTGAAACCAGAACTGCCTCATACGCTTTCGACGAATAATTGGCATCACAAAATTGGTCATCATGTCGCGATAACGCTCCTGGTTGATGGTAACAGCATCGCCATTTTCATTTTGGAAGAAAAACTGCCCAATGACCGTTTTCGCACTAACGCCGCACCAAACTGTGACTTTTTCGTCATGAAGAGGCACTTCTTTAATCTCCTGAGGATTTTCAGTGGCGTAAATACGGCAATTTTGCTTATTTACGGTTTTCTTATTCACATTCTTTAATTTTTTAAAAGCACGTTGAGTTTTCACAATTGACTTGTTCTGTTGAATGTAAATTTCCACTATTTCAGAGCGCTCGCGTGGCGTGTATTGTTCCATGGTAAAAATCTGCTTGTACTGACGCTTCAAACGCGGTATGTCATTAAGCGATCTGACATCTCTGTCAAAAGTTATGGCGTTGCCAGATGGGTCCGTCGAATATGGACAACCCTGTAGTCCAACCGCAATGTTATTGCTTTCGTCTCCGGACTAGACATTCGTGTATTTCACGGCAGGGCACAAGTCTTGTAACAGACCTCCGCAAGGCACAGTTCTTGGTGCAGGTTAACTACCCTATGCAAGGCCCAGCTTTTTCATCCACAGGTATCTAATCGCATACCCTCACCAACTCAAGATGCCAATTGTGCATCGAATTAAGATCAAACATTATGACGGCACATTGGCTCTGAATGTAGTAGTCGTCAGGGAGACCACCAAACTTCTCTTGGCCGGTCTAGTTTCATACATTTTATGGAATGGCACCGTACAGGTGTGCTGCACTTCCAGATTGGTTACATATTTATTCTCGAACTAGTCTGCCCACAGCAGCCATCATCGCCGACAAGCTCGCACTCAAATGAGGGCAGATCCGGGGATTCCTGAGCCATCATTTTTTCTACAGATCCATTTTCAGCGATATGCTGCTGCATGTTATCAGATCAGACCAGCCAGATACTTCCGACTGTTGTGCTAACACTGAACAGAAAAGGATTTAGGGAAGAATAAGGGAAAATCGGTCAAGCTCGAGCGCTTTAGGCTCTTTACCTGCAAAAGTGTTTGCACAATAGGAAGCAGCGCTGCGACTGCGAGCTTTCTGCTCGCTACCAATCCTTTTTCGGATCGATACACAAGGGTGATTACTAAGTATTTATGTATAAAGGGTACAAGCCATCGATCTGCCTATGAACAAGAAAAAACGTCGGTCAAACTCGACTATAGCATACTCTTTACTAACGAAACTATACGCTCAGCATAAATTTAATTGCGAATAAGCGAACAGTCTTTGGATCATAGCTCGACAACCGTTCATCCGATCTTCACTATTTCCTTAGCGAATCGATAAGTTATCACACGCAGGATAATGAAAAAAAAATGAAAAATGAATGAAAAAAGAAGCTGGACATTTTTTGGTTCCCTCTGCAAGGGTACACAAATAAAATAGTAAGGACTTAATGTTCAGAGACGGAATCGAGATGGCAAAAGCCGGAGTCTTACTCGGCCAAGAAGAAACCCTAAACATACACTCAGAGAAAAAATAGAGAATTTCATACTTGGATCAAGAATTTTCGAGATCAATAGTTCGATAAGAGTGAAAATTCTCGATCTAAGAGCGAAATTCTTGATCCAAGTATGAATTTTTGATCCCGGTTGTCTTGATCCAAGAGCTTCAATACTTGATCTAAGAACGAAACATTCTCAAATCAAGTAGCAAAATTCTTGAATCAAGTGCCAAACGAACTTAAATCCAAGGTTATTCATTCTTGAATCAAGAGCATACAGCATTGACCAAATTATAGAATGTTCTTCCGATTATCAAGAGCTCATCAGATTCAAGAGGAAGATCGCTTACTCTTAAATCAAGAGCTTCATAGATTCCAATCATACAACAATTTAAAAGCAGCTGTTTTTTTCCATTTTGCTTAAATTTATTTCATGGAAAACTAATTGTTAAGCCATGTAGCAAGTTTTAGCCGGCTCGAGGAATACATAACACCTCAAAGGAGGCGTCGCTCCATGCCAGCAATGCCATAATTGGTTGGGAATTCCAAAGCAACATGAGTGCAAAAATCGATTGCGCTCTCCGCTCGATATCTTCCCCACACACCCCTCTTCCATAACAAATCAAACTGAGAGAGCGAGTTCAACGCTGTGTGCTCTTAAATGTGCTTGCTCTCCTCTCTGTTTTTTTTTACCTCAGTCCCCTCGCCTAAATACATCATACTGAGAGCGAATTTAGCTCGATTTCAAGAGCGAATAAATATTTTTTTAAGAGCGTTCGCTCTCTTATCTCCATACAGACGCTTAATAGCAAGATGGAAGAGATAGCAGAGAAGGAAGCGGAGGTAAGGTGGGAAAACACCAGCGGATGCAGAATCTCTAAAATTATGTGCAAGACAAGAGACAAAACACTTACGCACTATCTGCTACAGCTCCAGAGAAGAGACTGTAGACTGCTCATTGCTCATCCGCTCATGCGATAAAGCTAGGCATAACAGATAGACAGAGGACACCTGCAGGAAATGTATGGAACCTGGAGTCGCAGAAACTCTAGAACATCTCATTAGCAGCTGCCCAGCAATTGCCACGACAAGACTAAACATTCTGCACACCCCACGGTTCTCTTATTTGGAGGAAGCGGCCAAGAGGCCCCCAAAACGTCGAAAATCCTCGTGGACTTCTAAGCCAAACGTACCCAAATAGTCACCCGGCCTCATTAAGGACCCTAAGGTCTATGTGTGACCCCATCTGGGGTCAGCCGGAACTACCTACCTACCTAATATTCAGAGTCTTAACCTATGTCCTATGTATGTCCCTAAAATTGTATGATTGGAATATGAGTTATTGAATTGGAGAAGTTATGATTTAGGAATAATACCTTGGTGTTAAGTTAGGTTAAATAGGCTGCTCGGCAGAGGCAGATATCGACCAAGATTGAAATGTTCTTTGGAGTTTCATTCAAGGTGTGAATCAATGATGGGGAAAACGCTACACCAATTCGGTGGACGGAATGAGAGCTGTGTTGCAAGTTCTTCGGAGAAGATGCCTGCTCCTGTGCATTTGTCCGTTTTCGAGCCGTCTATATTGATGGAAAGCTCGTTCTGCCTTATGGCAGTGTGACTTGCTTTCCCTTTCTTTCCCAAGTTGTCGTTCCATTTCCGAACTGGGATACAGCCATGCCTTATAAAGTTTTAGTTTCAGTTCAGAAAGTGTCTACTGGTTCCAGGTTCAGGAATACATCTAGGGCCGCCAGAGATCCTGTAATACCCGAACAAGTTGCTCTTTGTACTGTATGCAGTTTGTTTAGGTGGGATTTGGTGCATATTTCTAGGGAAATTTTCTCTCTGGACCAAGTGGTTAATCCTTCGTGTTAAGCACCACCCTTAGATTCGTTGCTTATTCAGAAGCCTTTGCCTTTCGTTGCACTCCCAAAAGTATGCTATGAAAAATCTGCTGTTAACAGATGAGAAATCAAATCAATTGCCTGCCAAGTCTTTCTCTCTCTCTCAGACAATTAATATTATGGCATTTGCCCCATTTTTTGCCATGCTCAGCATTTTCGACTAGGCCGACTTGCATACATTTTAATAAAGTCAAAGAAAACACCGAGAAAGTCGCGCTCGGTTGGGACTCCACCTCGAAACCAACCGGCGGGTAACGGAATAAAAATATGAAAATCAAGTGAAATCATTTCCATTCAAATTCAAATGCTAACCAGGACATGGCTGGTCCGCCGTCGCCGTTGCCAGCGGCGGCTGCTGAAAACTGATATTCAATTCAATCAGTTCTGCCTGTGCTCCTCGGGGAGGACATGGCCGACTGGCTGTGCCTGTATGCGTGTGTGTGAGTGTGTGTGTGTGTGTGTGTTGATTCTGCATCTGCCTTGGCCATTTCGGGGGCATTGAAGACATTTTGATTTTGCGGTTGTCGATATGCCACCGATAGCAGCCGGACCAGAAGGACAACCATTCAGTTACAAGGCATTAGGCGCCGCCCCCACCCCCCCCCCCAGCCACCTCTCGGCGCCTCCCGTTGACTTTACAATAAATTTCAGCAAATAAATCAAAATGTAACACAAGCCGTGTGGAATTTTCAAGTGGCAGGTGCCGCAACTTCGCCACGCCCCCCATCCCCGTTCCAATCCGGCGCGGGGAGTGGGGAAAAAGTTTTTGATTTCGGTGAAAAATGTAGGCGTTTTTTTTCTCTGCGTTCTTTTGTGAAAAATGAAAAGTTGCTGCAGGGGCCTCAGCCTGGAATCGAAAGTCTGTCTGAGAGCTGGCCACAAAATGAATGAAAATGACGACAGGAGCAGCGGAACTGCGGAGCAGCGGAGAGCGTGAGTGAGTGGCTTCAAGATGCTTCACCCTGACCGCTGCTGGGACTGTTTTGCTGGGACAGACTTTTTTTCGCCGCACTAATTGACTTTTTATACTTTTGTGTGTGTCTCTGACGTTTGGCAAAGAAAAGCGCGAAAGAGAGAAAGTCGAAAGCGGCAGCTGAAGGCTGGCATTGTGAGTGTTGGGTTTTATGGACCAGCCACTGGGTGTTGGGGGTGGTGGAGGGGGGAGAGGTCAGTTTAGCGTCTAGACAAACAACAAAACATGCAATGGCTGGAAAATGGGACCCGCAAAGCACCAAATTGAGAGCTTCAGTTTGAATGATTGTCTATGAACTATCGGAAAAACAGTACTAAAGAAATAAGTTTTCTGAACTTTTTGTTGGCCAATGCCAGCTAAAGCTGTGTTGGAGTAAGTAACTTAGGTAACACCAAGTGTTATCTTCAACGTGTTGCAAGTGGCACTGCAAAATTGACAATACAATTTCAAAAAATAGAGGAAAGTTTTGTATACTTTTGCATTACGCTATTCTGACTAATTTGAAGAACATTTCCACTGAAAGCAAACAAGTTTTTCTCACTAAGACTACTTTTCTAACCCTAATTTTGTATGACAGCTATACTATATAGCTGTCTGATTTGGACCAAACTTGGTGGAATCATGGAGAAGCATTAAAAACTAGTAAATACTGAGTTTGGAGACGTTTGCATTGAAAACAAAAAAGTTTTTCTCACTAGAACTAGTTTTTCGACCGATCGTTCCTATGGCAGCTATATGTTATAGTAATCCAATTTTGACAAAACTTTGAAGAATTGTGTGAAAGCTTTTAAAATAAATATATGCCAATTTTTAAGAGGTTTGCATTGAAAACAACAAAGTTTTCTTACTAAGACTGTTTTTCTAACCTTACTTTTCTATGACAGCTATACTATAAAGATGTCCGATTTCTACCAAATGTGGCAAAATTATGGAATAGCATTGAAAACTAGTAAATACGTAGTTTGGAGACGTTTGCATTGAAAACAAAAAAGTTTTTCTCACTAGAACTAGTTTTTCGACCGATCGTTCCTATGGCAGCTATATGCTATAGTCATGCGACAAATATGCAGCGTATTTGGACCTGAAAATAGCTTTAAAACTGACGGAGGAGATAGCATAGAAACAGAGGGACGGACAGACGGACATGGCTATATCGACTCAGCTCGTCAGGCTGATCAAGAATATAAATACTTAGGTGGTCGGCGATGCTTGCTTCTTTGCTTTACAAATATCTGGACAGTTTCAATATGTCCTCTGCAAGGGTATAATAAAAGCTTAGTTTAAGTTAATCATGAATATGTCTTCCAGTAATTATACTCTGTACCGTAGGTACATAGAGTATTATAAGTTTGTGCAAAAGTATGTGACAGGCAGAAGGAAGCATCTCCGACCCCATAAAGTATATATATTCTTGATCAGCATCAACAGCCGAGTCGATATAGCCATGTCCGTCTGTCTGTCCGTATGAACGCACAGATCTCAGAGATGGTAAGAGATAGAGGTTTGACATGTATGGGACATATGCTTCTTATGTCTGCAGGCAGATCAAGTTTATTTTCAATTTTGGCCACGCCCCCTCCCGCCCCCGCAATTTAGAAAAAACGTCATATCTGCCACAGTTTTGAAGATAGATGGCTTGTTCCTTCTGGACATATTTAGTTATTAAGATAACTTATCGATCCGCCAAAGAAATGAAGAAGATCGGATGAACGGTTTTCGAGTTATGATCAAAAGACAAATTTTCTTGGTACAGAGTATGTTATAGTCGGGCTTGACCGACTTTCTTTCTTGTTCATTCTGGCTCTTTGGCTAAAGATTTCATTTTATCTTTATTAGAAGCTAAGCATGGTAAAAAATCTCATTAATTTATTCCTTTGGGCGGCTTCTTAATTTTTCTTAAATTTAATTTAATTCTCCGACTCTGAAGCGGATTAACTACGATCCGGTTTGTAGCCCTGGTTACAAGCGGTTGCGAATTTTAGGAATAGATTCGCTGACTATAAATTTAGTAATGTAACATATTTTGCACTGAAACTTAGAACTCGCTTTTCTTGAATTTTATATCTTACTGTAAGTACAAACCCTTCTTGATTCTAGAACTTTTGTACTCATTTCAATAATATTAACAGTTGTTTTTCGGCTTAAGAGTGTAACGTATTCAGCTGAACGAATCATACTTGATAATTTAAGTACAAAATAGGTATAAATTCAATGCCGCTTGGTCTAAAACGCTCTTGCATTCTTTTGCACAATTTGAGAATCCAATGTTACCAATTTTTAATGGGTACAGGTTATAAAAAGCAAATTCCTGGCGGAAATTTTCAGCATTAATGAAGAGTTCTTGCCAAAAAAAATGTACTAAGCAACCTGTAACTAAATGGGCATAGCCGAATAAGCCTAGGAAAAGTGCCCCAGATATTTAACTGCTTATGCTTTGTTATATCTGCAGATTACTTGTCAACCAATAGACCTATAAATAATATCTACAATTTGTGATTAAAAATATAAAAAAAAAACGAGAGGTGGCCCTGCCCGACTTCGAAATACCCGTTAATTAGGGCAATGGGTGTTTAATAATTTCATGCGGCTCAAATAAGTATGCAGCGCTTTTTTAACTCTGCCATTTATTATCCAATCTTTATGAAAATTTGTGAGATTGTATATATTGGCCACATACACTACACTGCAAAATCTGAGCTTAATGTCTTACAAAATTTAGGAGATATTCAACTTTTTTTATACCCTTTTTCACTCTTCGAGTAAGGCGTATAAATATAACAAAATTAATCTACTGGAGGCACTTTTCCCAGGCTAATTCGGCATTGCCCTTTAGTTTTCCAAATCAAAAACATTTGCATTAACATTTTCTACCGCCCAATCGAATCGAAAATTAAGCATCCGCAGTGTGGTTCTATATGGGCTGTTAGGGCAGACGTGATTGGATTGTACCGAAAATTGGTTAGAATTTTCTGTGAAATTTAACAAATTTGAAGTCTATTTGTGGAATTTACGAGCACAATTATTTGGACTCAAACATACCTAAATATATATATTTCACAGGGACTTAACCTTTCTGTGATCATTTAAGCCGATAAGATCTGCTTGTTTGGAAAGTTTGGAAATTAATTTGCATATTTGTGTGTGTGTGTGTTTTCCTTTTCGCTGTGTCGCACATGCAAATTGAAATGTACAATAAGCAAAGCAATTTGAATAAGAATTCGGCAATTTGTTTGAAGTGCTTGCTTGAGTGTCAAATGAAATGATGATTTATGGCCAAAACGATTTGGTTTTCTTGGTCGCCTGGCAGCTCATTAAAAGTCATGTGTCATGTGTCATGTGTCAGGCGTGTTTGTGTGAGTGTGCGAGTTGCAGTTGAAGTTGCTGCGCCGCTGCGATTGTTGTAGGCTGCTGCTGCGGCCGCTCTTAGGCGGGCAAATTGTAATTAAGTGTCGCACACACACACACACACACCCCAACCAGCAACCACAGTGGCCACCCACAAATGACAGACCACATCAGAAGATTTTGTGTCTATTTGGTTGCCTAATTTATATGGACAATGTGTGCAGCATTGAGAACGGTGTCAAGTTCATGTCATTAAGGTGTGATTAACAAAAATTAGTTGCTGCTTAACGGTAACGCACACACACACACACACACAGACGCACACCGCCAGAGAGGAGCAACAGTGTGAACTGGAAGGCAACGTGGCCAGGTGTAAGGCACTGGAGAAGCAACACATGACGCCGACTGCTGCGCTGGCGTCGTCGCTGGCCGAAACTTTTCATTCATTTCAACTGTTGCTTTGCTGTCGCTCCCCACTTGTTAGCACATGCCACTGGAAGCGACACGAGCTTCCAGCCGAGCGGCAGGAGTGGAGAGTTTCAGCTCTCACCTGCTGTGGTGGCGGCGGTGCGGCGGCGGGGGGGCCGCTTGCCTGTGTAGAGTTTTCAGTATTTGACTGTGTGTAGACTGCGTTATATTTGCGTTAAATTATTCACCGAAAAATATGTTTTACAGAGCAGGAGCACAGGGCGAAGGCGTCGTTGCTGCGCTTTTGGCTGTGCAGGAAAAAAAAGAAAGAAAAAGAGTCCGAAATGCAATTAAAAAGCGCACTGCGAGTAACGGCCGCCCGCCCCCCCTACCCCTTGCACCGTCCTGCCGCACACACAGCGCCCGTCCGCCCACCCCCCCTTACAAAGAGATTCGGGTCTGGTCGTGAGCGCTGCCGACTTCGCTGCCGACGCGTTGCGTATGCCAAGCTTTCGGCGCGTAGAACACATCCAGTAGGCGTTCAGCCTCCGAGCGGATAACATTGCGTTGTTGTAGTTCTTGGAGCCCCTCCCCTCTCACTGAAACACAGCGAAGCCAAACAAACTGAGCAGATTAACCGTTAAAGTTCGAGTTCGAGAGTTGTTGCTTGTTGCGTGTCGTCTGCGATTTTTGAAATAGTTATTTTCCGTTATTTTTCAAATTTGAATTTTGTGTTTGTGTCTGCCGGCGGCGCTGCCTGAAGCATTCCTGTTTTCGAAATTATCCCCAAAGTTCGGCGATCTTGAGCATTTGAAAAGTGTGAGGGCGAGAGCGAGAGAGTTGATGTTTGTTGTTTTTTTTCGGTTATTGTTTGTGATTTGGCAGAGACAACAGATAAAAGACCAAAAAAGAAATAAAAAGAAAGAAGGAGATAAAACAAAAGCAAATTAACAATTTCGATACGGAAAAAGGCCAACACGGAGGCTATTTAAAAGGTAAATACCATAAATTAAATGGAATACAAATTGTGAGAATTTCGGAAAATTTCGTACGTCTTTGGTGTGTGCTGGCTGGTGTGATGACATTGAAGGTCGTGAAGGTACCTGGCCAAGGTAAAAACGAATAAGGGCTGAAAATGTGAGTGAAGAAGTGAGTGAAGTTTGCGAATAATGAATTTCTGAGGCAAAAACGGAAATTTTTGATAAGGATTAAAGGGTGAATTCGTAGTACACTTTGGCCATGAATTTTAAATCGAATCGCTTAACCAAGTATAAACTAATTACTTGTGCTGGGGACTCTAACAAGTTTCTCTGGAAATGAACACTTCAGTTACATTTTAAATTACCACTTAAATTACCTTATTCTATCCTTGTTGGGTTTGATTTAAGATGGTTATTTTCGAGTATTTCATGAATTTATGAGAAGTGCTATAAGTTATGAGATTTTTAATTGGATCATATGGCGTTTGTCACAATTAGAACTGTGAAACTTCATTAACAAAAATAGAGGAAAATTAACTTCGGCTTGGCCGAAGTTTGTATACCCTAGCAGCACGTTTGAACTAATTTGAAGCATATTTTTACTGAAAACAAACAAGTTTTTCTCAATAAGATTACTTTTCTGACTCTACGTTTGTATGACAGCTATACTATATAGATGTCCGATTTAAACCAAACTTGATGGAATCATGTTAAAACAAAGCAAACTAAGAAATACAAAGTTTAGAGGCGTTTGCATTGAAATCAAAAAAGTTTTTCTCACTAAAACTAGTTTCTCGACCGATCATTCCTATGGCAGCTATAACTTATGGTCATCCGATTTTGACAAAACTTTAAAGAATTGTGCGAAAGCTTATAAAATAAATATTTAGCAATTTTAAAGAAGTTTTATAAATGAAAACAAAAAGTTTTTCTAACTAAGACTATTTTTCTAACCTTACTTTTCCAGGGCAGCTATACTATATAGATGTCCGATTTAAACCAAACTTGATGGAATCATGTAAAAACAAAGCAAACTAAGAAATACAAAGTTTAGAGGCGTTTGCATTGAAATCAAAAAAGTTTTTCTCACTAAAACTAGTTTCTCGATCGTTCATTCCTATGGCAGCTATAACTTATGGTCATCCGATTTTGACAAAACTTTGAAGAATTGTGCGAAAGCTTATAAAATAAATATATGCCAATTTTAAAGAGGTTTACATGGAAAACAAAAAAGGTTTTCTTACCAAGACTATTTTTCTAACCTCGCTTTTCTATGGCAGCTATACTATATAGATGTCCGATTTGGACCAAACTTGGCAGATTTATGAAGAAACATAGAAAACTAGTAAATACGTAGTTTGGAAACGTTTGCATTGAAAACAAAAAAGTTTTTGTCACTAGAACTAGTTTCTCGACCGATCGTTCCTATGGCAGCTATATGTTATAGTCATCCGATCCGGCCGGTTCCGACAAATGTAAAGCTTATTTGTACCAGAAGACTTTATGCAAAGTTTGGTTGCAATCTCTTTAAAACTGACGGAGGAGATAGCATAGGAACAGATGGACAGACGTACTCGTTACTGCATTGAGAACAGTGTCAAGTTCATCTGTTCCGAATTAATGGCATCCTTAACATAAGTTTCAGTCATTAATTTAACACAGACAAGTTATACGACATCACCTTAGTTGATTTCTGTACTGATTTCATGGAAGTTACTGAAAATTGCCTGAATTCAGAGATGAGCTCAGTTATTTTTAATGTTCAGGCCTGAAATGAACCAGTCTAAATTCTCAAGCGGTTTATCCTCAAGTCTTAACTGCGGCTGACTTTAACTGAAAATGCAAAATAGTTCATAAAAATGCCTTCTTTCGGATGGTCTCATTGATTTTTGTCCCAATTTCGTACCAATCTGTAAGAATCGTATTTGAAAGTGTATAATAACATCCAAATTTAGCTGCAATTTGATAAATTCGTTTAATAAGTCGCCAAGCCAAGTTAAATAGATTCCAATCCTACTGAAAATTTGTATCCTGCTCAAAATGATTTACTCAAGAGGAACTCTACTCAATTTGATTTTGAATTTAATCGCTATTTTGGGGCTTAGAACGGCGAACTTAATGCCCTTTTGTGTTGATTTGGCTGGGAAGCCTCTTTTGAGTTTGATTAACTTCTTGTTGAGTGTATTCGGCTGGTGTTAAGATTTGGTTGATATCGGCATCTATTTTATAGATTTCAAATCGAATTTAATTTCAAAGATAAATTTCAGTTCCAACTCGTTGCAAAATAGTTCTCTTCATCCCAGCGTAAGTCGAATCGATTGAACAAAATAAAACGAATTTAATTGTTAACGATTCCAAATATACAAATTCCCAGCTAATAAATTAATCATTTTTGAATATGTAGAATTGCCTTTGAGTTGCCATTGTGTTTTTTGTTTATTTTTGCATATGCTTTAAGCAGCAGTCGTTGGATAGGATGTGCTCCTTCTTCATGGACACAGAAGTGAAAACGGTGGGCGAAGTAATTATGGCCAGGGTATTTATCTGAAATCAAGACTGAAATTACTTTGTAAATTGACAGACAAACATACGTACATACATACATGCTCAACAGAAAACTGAAACAAATATGCGATTCTGAGTAATTAGCCAGACTCATTATGTTGTTGGTTTCTTTATCGTGATCAAAATCAAGTTGTGCCCTAACTGAAGTGCAGCAGGTAAATTGCAAGTGAGACAACAGATGGGGATTACCTACTTAGTCTTATTAATTGTCAGTGTGTTCATTAGGTTAAACTTTTATCATGCATTAGGCGAAAAGGTGAGCTGCGCACTGTTTAAAAAAAGGAATGAAAACTAGTTTTCAACAACTTCTTATGTCAAATTTTAAGGCTAGTATATGAAGTTCGAGAAGAGTTTATTCTTGTTTATGTTTTTTTTTAAGGCCAGGCAAAGTGACTTATGCCATTTGGCAGAGCTTAAGAGAAAGGGGGCAGCATAAAATTGCAGAAGAAGTTGTGACTAAACACTTTCTATTAGAAATAGGCAGTTATATGAAGTCTACGCAACAAGATTATCATGATTAATGCCCCCAAAAGTATGCCATATTCATTTCCTTAAGTAACTGAGAGTACATAAATAAACCATACTTTGCATTCACTAAGATTAACGAACTAATTGAAAATATTCAAAATCACTTAGTAGTCAGCCAACTATAAGAAAATTGTTTTCCTGAACTAGTAATATTATTAGGCATAGCATACTTTAAAGGGCACTTATCATGGTATTTTGTTGTGCTTAAACAGGGTATAGGTTAAGCACATTTGACTTTGTGCTTCTTAGGTCTATTTCGTATAGTTAGGTCGTAAGCATACTAAAATGTCATTTATAAATAATTGGGGTTGTGAAAATATGTAAAAAATATCGTATCGATGATTATCATTTTTTAAAAATATCATCAGGTTTTTGCAATATTTATCACCAAAATATATCGATATATCTGATATTTTTTATATTTTTATATTTCAGTATATACAAATCTTAAACCCCCCAAAATAACATTAACTTTAAATGCATTATAATTACTTTGAGCTTTTTATTCATTAAAAATAAAACAATAAACTTTTTTCCATTAAAGAACATAGATCTTAAGGTTGAATAGTTTAAGTGAGAATACAAGAAACAACTTAAAAGACTTCATTTCATTTTTATACTCTGTACCGTAGGTACATACAGTATTATAAGTTTGTGCAAAAGTATGTAACATCCAGAAGGAAGCATCTCCGACCCCATAAAGTATATATATTCTTGATCAGCATCAACAGCCGAGTCGATATAGCCATGTCCGTCTGTCCGTCTGTCCGTCTGCTGCTGTCCGTATGAACGCACAGATCTCAGAGATGGTAAGAGATAGAGGTTTGACATGTATGGGACATATGCTTCTTATGTCTGCAGGCAGATCAAGTTTATTTTCAATTTTGGCCACGCCCCCTCCCGCCCCCGCAATTTAGAAAAAACGTCATATCTCCCACAGTTTTGAAGATAGATGGCTTGTTCCTTCTGGACATATTTAGTTATTAGAATAACTTATCGATCCGCCAAAGGAATGAAGAAGATCGGATGAACGGTTTTCGAGTTATGATCAAAAGACAAAATTTCTTGGTACAGAGTATGTTATAGTCGGGCTTGACCGACTTTCTTTCTTGTTTAAACAATGAAAAAGTTCAATTTTCTAGAAAAATGACATATATTGGTAACATGATTTTACCTCCAAAATTATTTACAAAGCAACGAAATTCGCGGAAAGTACACACACATACAAATGCATAAGAATAAAAAGGCTTCCCAGTCGGACTTTTCATCATGAAAAATGAACTTTCTCATGCTTACTTTTCACGTAATAAGGCATGACAAAACCTGAGCCTTGGGGTTTTAACCGTTACCGTTTAGGTGACGTCATCAGCCCTCGGGTTCTTTACTTTCTTAGTACTCCAGATGTACTTACTCTGTATATCGTAGGTGGGCAGACATGAGACGTTCGCTGACAAACCCCTGAGTTTTTCATGTTTTCGAATGAAATTTCAGACATTTAGCCTTACAAATACCTGAGAAAATAACGTGTGAGTTTTTCATAATATATTAAGGGCTAATTTCATGCAATAAAAGTCATGTAGAGACTATTTACGTGAAATATCATGCTACCGGGTGTACTGATTTAGTGACTGGGTTAGTGACGCGCACACACACACACTGTCAAAAAATTACGCGGGAAAATTCTCAAGACTTTCTGGCATTACATTTTTTTCTTACCTCAACACATGTTGAATACGCTTGCGCCGGGTGCTTGTTCCTCAAATGTGACAGGAGATTAGTGGTGTTGCCACTTGACTTAATTACTTTTGCACAAAGGCTGCAGGTGGCATTATGTGCGTTCATCTTCTCTTTTTAAGATTTCTAAGTGTAGTGTGACCAACCACAATATCAAAAAATATATTTCCAAATAATATCGATATGCGATATATCAAGAAAAAAAATATTTCGATATAAATATTTATTTTTTGGTAAAAAATATCGATATATTGATATTTTGATATATTATCAACAAGCCTATAAATAATGCATTTAAGCCAATTTTGTTCAGTAAAAAAGGGTCACACTTAAGCAACATAAAATAGAAATTACATTGATGAATATTATGTTACTTTTTGAAAATTTTCTGGGCACACTAAACATTTTGTATGGGCTATTACTTGTATATGTAAAAAGTGTGACCTTTCTTTCTAAAGATATAAATCTTAAAACGAAAGCTGAACCATTCACACACATTTAATTAAAGCAACCAATAATTTTGCGTCATATGGGTTTTACCATGAAAATATGAGATAGCATTCAGAAGGAACATATCTATGGTTTACCTTGCTGAACTGGCATATATTTGTACTCAAATCAAAGCGGTTTGAATTATATGATTGAGTTTAGTTTTTACTGTGCATTTTTTTCCTAAGTATAGCCGTCTCTATACATGTCGAAAGGTGTAAGAACTTGATCAGAAACACTCCTTAAAAAATTGATTCGTTTTTAGAGTCGAGGTGAATTCGTTTTCATATATTTGTAATTTAATGTAAAAAAATTTCCTTTGGATCAAGACTTTTATATTATTAATTGACTAAAATCTTAACTGAAGCAAAACAAAAACGAGAAAGCTTAGCTAACTTCGTCTGTGTCGAAGTTTTTATACCCTTGCAAGTGCTCGCTTAAATATTTTGAAAAAATACTCTTTTTCTCATTTTCCGACCGATCGTTCGTATGGTAGCTATATGATATAGTCATCCGATTTGGACAAAAATTTGTAAAATTATGTAAAAACATGTGAAACAAACAAATACAAAATTGTAGGATGCTACCATTAAAATCAAAAAAGTTTTTCTAACTAAGACTGTTTTTCAGACCTATCTTTTGTATGGCAGCTATACCAAATAGTTCTACGATTTTCATCAAACTAGGCAGAATTGTGAAGAAGCTTGGAGAACCTTTGAGTACAACGTTTGGAGACGTTGCCATTGAAAAGAAAAAAGTTGTTCATACTAAAACTCATTTTCCGACCGATTGTTCCTATGGAAGCTATGAGATATAGTCATCCGATTTGGACAAAAATTTGTAAAATTATGTAAAAACATGTGAAACAAACAAATACAAAATTGTAGGATGCTACCATTAAAATCAAAAAAGTTTTTCTAACAAAGACTGTTTTTCAGACCTATCTTTTGTATGGCAGCTATACCAAATAGTTCTACGATTTTCATCAAACTTGGCAGAATTATGAAGAAGCTTGGAGAACCTTTGAGTACAACGTTTGGAGACGTTTCCATTGAAAAGAAAAAAGTTGTTCATACTAAAACTCATTTTCCGACCGATTGTTCCTATGGAAGCTATGAGATATAGTCATCCGATCCGGTCGGTTTCGACATATTAGTAGCGTGCAGCAAAAAGAAGACTCTGTGCTAAATTTCAGCTCGATAGCTTTAAAACTGAGAGGAATTTTCGAAATCTGAAACTAACTTAATCTGCGTACGGCATACGGCATCTACCTTCATGCAAAAATTTGTGGCTCTATCTCTTCTAGTCTCTCATCATAAGGACGGACATGGCTATATCGACTCGGCTGTTCATGCTGATCAAGAATATCTGTACTTCATGGGGTCGGAAATGTTTTCTTCTCCCTGCTACACACATTCGCACAACTTCATGATCCCCCTTTTCCCATTTTCAATGGGAACAGGGTACTAAAAGCTGGATTAAGTGAACATTTTGAAGAGAGTGAAGCATATTTGAATCTAATGCCGCACTGTGGGGTTCGGGGAAATGCTGCTACTGCTTCGATTGCCAACAGGCTTCAATGGTCGGCCAGCTGTGCCAACTGTGTGATTGTTCTATTTCCAATGCATCTTTTCGCTATAAATCGCATACTCTTCCTCGAGCAACTCATTTCTTATCGATCTCCGATAAACTTTTCAATCTATAGCAGCTTAATGGTAAATGTTTGAAAGGCACTGGGCTTGGGCCCCGCTACATGCCCATCCTCCAATTCCAACCACATTTCTTCATAATATACAGTCCAGAAACAGACTGACAGACAGACTGGCATGGGGCTATATTGACTCAACTCGTCGTGCCGATGATGAATGTATTTTCGTGGACGTACTATATACAATTTATATAAAGTCCAATGGGGTCTTGGCTGTTCGATTCAACATCTGAATTCTGATACAAAAATGCAGTTGATTATGGATTTGTGATCCTATTTGTGGAATTACTTTTCTGTTTGGCTCATTCGTGTTTCCTCGCCTTTGCCTGAATCGCTGGTTTCCTGTCATTACAACTTAATTTCCTCGATTTTCCTCGAATTGGCTGCCGTCTGCTGTCTGTTCTGGCTGCTCTGGCGCCATCTGTTGCTATTTGCCTAAGATTCACATACCTTGGCCCCTTCACAATCTAGAGAGACTTACCTGGCCCATAAATCTTGCAGTTTTCATTCAGTCGTGCTCACTCACTCACTCACTCACTCGCTCTCTCTCTCTATCTCTCTACCGTTCTCTCCCTTTTAATAATTTATGTGCATTTTGTGTAGCAAATCAAACTTGGGCCGACTCTGCGTATGATTAATATGGCTAAATACGTGTGTGTGTATCAACAAAGATCGCTGGCCAATTTTTTAGCTGGCCAAGGAACGGTGGGTAGGGGCGATGTTTTTGCCTTAATTATTGGCCAAACGGCATTAAATTTTCAAGTATTTACTAAAGCTAAACAAAACACAAACAAAAATGCAAACAACATACAGAGGCGCAGGCAGATTTACCCAATTTCTTTTCCAAAATTTTTCACTAAATAAACTTGAACCGGGCCGCTGTGTGTGCGTCGAGAGCTGGAGGCATTTGGCAATTGGCAGCTGTACTGTATATATGTATGCATGCACAGTACATATATTTCTATATAATGAATTGATTATAAAGCCCATTGCCCATACATATTTATGTATTTATATAAACAATTAGTTGTTGGCATTTGTTTTGTTCTCATTTTCTTGCGAGACGCCTGCGGTGCCGAAATCGAAACTTTTCCTCGATAACCGAAAAGCCAAAAATGCCCAACCGCAAGGGACAGCGAAGCAGGAAGCGGCAAATTGAATTAACATTAACGGCAAATGTAATACAGCCCGGTACATAGACCGACTACACATACTCGGCCAGCGTATATAAAACACAAACAGACAGCGACATGTAAACAGAGCCAAGCCAAAGGTAACAAATGGCTTTTCAAATAAATTAGCGGCCAGCAACTATTATATACAGCCCGAGGGAGAGAGAGATGGAGGGAGAGAGATGGAGGAAGAGACAGAGAGAAGTTAGGCAGATTAGTGCATTGCACTGGATACGTCTGGATGCTAAATCGGGCAGATCAATAAATTCTTGTTAATATTTGGAAACTATGCCAAAGCTGGGGCCACAATTTTTACGGGAAAATGTCTTTTTCATGAACCATGCCCACACATTCCCTACGGCAGTGCAAACTCAAGGCAAGTGTTTGATTTTCAATGATATCATTCCTCAATCTACCACAAAATCAGCACTAACCACATGTAAAATGGTTGCAGCATCAAAAGGAAGATACTAGTTGATTTGGCATACAATTTTTGAGTGCTACCCATAAATTAGTTCACTTACTTCTTCCAACTTTTTACGTATATTATGTAAAAAGCATGTAAATAAAATGTAAATATGTAATGTACAAAATAGAAGAAAGTTAACTTCGGCTCGGCCGTTTTCAACTAATTTGACGTTTTTAACTAATTCTCAATAATGATGACAATATGACAGCTATACTATATAGATGTCCGATATCGATCAAACTTAGTGGAATCATGGAAAAGCACAGCAAACTAAGAAATACAAAGTTTGGATGCGTTTTCGTTGAAAACAAAAAAGTTTTTCTCGCTAAAACTAGTTTCTCGACCGATCATTCATATGGCAGCTATAACTTATGGCTATCCGATTTTGACAAAACTTTGAAGAATTGTGTAAACGCTTATAAAATAAATTTTTTGCAATTTTAAAGAGGTTTACATGGAAAACCAAAAAGTTTGTCTTACTAAGACTATTTTCTAACCTTACTTTTCCAGGGCAGCTATACTATATAGATGTTCGATTTGCAGCAAACTTGGCAGAATCATGGAAAAGCATTAAAAACTAGTAAATACGGAGTTTGGGGGAGTTTGCTTTAAAATCAAAAAAGTTTTTCTCGCTAAAACTAGTTTCTCGACCGATCCTTCCTATGGCAGCTATAACTTATGGTTATCCGATTTTGACAAATCTTTGAAGAATTCTGCGAAAGCTTATAAAATAAATATATGCCAATTTTAAAGAGGATTACATGGAAAACAAAGAAGGTTTTCTTACCAAGACTATTTTTCTAACCTAACTTTTCTATGACAGCTGTACCATATAGAAGTCCGATTTGGACCAAACTTGGTGGAATCATGGAATCATGGAGATGTTTGCATTAAAAACAAAAAAGTTTTTCTCACTAGAACTAGTTTTTCGACCGATCGTTCCTATGGCAGCTATATGCTATAGTCCTCCGATCCGGCCGGTTCCGACAAATGTGCAGCGTATTTGGACCAGAAGACTTCGTGCAAAGTTTGGTGGCGATAGCTTTAAAACTGACGGAGGAGATAGCATAGAAACGGACATGGCTATATCGACTCAGCTCGTCATGCTGATCAAGAATATATATATATATATACTTTATGTGGTCGGAAATGCTTCCTTAACATCTGGATAATTAAAACTAAACACGAGCGTCTTAATGCTTCAAGATGCAACTGCCGACATATTCTCCAGCCAACTGCTAGATATCGGCGTAGGTAAATGGCATGGTCCATGGAAATACTGGATGCATAAAATTGTCCACTAATTTCTGTACTATCGATGATTCGCAAAATGCTTTCATTAGCGGCCTATTTACCGATGTACGCACACCATACATAAATCCTCCAAACCAATTCAAAATTTTGATACAATTTGTCAATATTATCATATTTTCTGCGAAGCTTTTTTAGTAACCCCCTAAGGCCCGATTTCTCAAAGGTTCCGGTTAGCCAACCACCAGTCTGATTTGTTCGTCAAGATGACGAGCGGTTAAAGAGCTTATTACACTAGGTGCGCGTTATGCGTTAATAGCCAACATTCAGCTTTTTTTTGTATGAGAAAAAAGCCGATTGCTAGCTATTAACGCATAACGCACTCCTAGTGTAATTAGCCTATAAGTCATTTGCTTTTCTCAGCAGCAGTTACGCCTGATATCGATTAATGCCTATCGCTCTGCATCAGTGTGACCATACTGTTTGACTAAACGAACGAGTAAACAGCTGACTCGGTTTGGTTTGTTGGTTTTTTAATGCGAGATTGCTTGTTGCTCGTCATTGTTTTGCGTAAAAGTTGACTAAAATTCGATGCTTTGCCTCTTCAAATTGCATTTCCATTGCGTGGAGTTGAAAAATTCGTTTATAATATACATAAACAAAGCAAGTGTGCGGCCGGCTGTTTGTATATCGATAGAAGTATCGATAACTTCATTGGGGGCGGAGCTCGAGGCTAAAGTTGACCGGTGGATGAGCAGCGCTTAAGTTTGTTCCTCCGGTTATGCCGCCTACATCATGAGACACTCAAGTTCGGTGAAACTGCCTGTCAAGTTGACCAACCGGACTTTGAGAAATCGGGCCTAAGTAGGTTCATTATCTTATAGCTCCAAAAGCTCCACTGTGGCTTCTGTTGCCCTCTTATGTCTGCAAATCAAAGCAGTTTTTAAGTTAGTGATAACAATTGTAACGGTCACGGATGCAGGTGCATTCAAATTGAATGCAACTTCTTTGCTACCGCTAGTAACTAAGTCATTTGGATGACAGGAGAGCACAAGGGAATGTAAGTGTACCCACTAAACCCCCCTCCTCCACCAAGCCACTGAACAATATTTTCAATTATTTTATAGAAGTAAAAACATTATTGCTATTTTATGGCAATCAAAAGTTTTTGATTTGATTGTAAACAAAGGAAAGTCTTTTCAGAAATATGTTTTCCCCTCAGCCTTCTGATGAGATAATATAATTTTAATTGCCTGTGCATTTCCATTGCGAAGTCCGCGTATGTGAAACTTGTTCAAGCACCTCTCGGCGCAGTGGTTGCATCTGGAGACCGTTGGAATGTGCGGCTGTTTTAGCCGGTTGCAAGCGGTTTTGGATTTAGCTTTTTTTTGTTTCCTTTTGTTTGGCAGCCAACTGATCTCAAGGACGCCTTTCAATTAACCTCCCCTGAGATGAGATTAGAGCACAACCGCACGCACTCGCACACACACACACACACACACACACAGGAGGTAATTCATTAATTATATTTACAATTAGAACTTGCATTGTGGTAAATGCACTGGGCAGTCGGTCTGGTGGCTGGGGCCCCAGTGGAGGGTCATTCAGCATCTGCAAAGCAATTCGTGGAAAAGGTTTTCTCGCTTTTTGTGCTTGCGTTTGATATGCAAAATTCACTGTGTTTACCTTGAAATATGCCATGTCGCTTTGCAGCACAGCTCGACACTGAGCTGAATACTCGATGGAGCAGGGGGTCGCTGGTGAAATGTGAAATATCTCATGTACTTGTGTACATTATGCTGCCTGACAGCTGAGGTGCACACATCAGGTACGCCGAGTTGCCGGTGTGGATGGGGGGCCAATTGCACCAGAGAAAGAAATGCTGTCACAGTGGCTGACGGTCTCAGCCAAAGGTGGTTGAGTAGGGGGGGTTAGCTTTGACCCCCCCAAGTATTGAGAGTTGCAAGAGTGCAGAGAAGCCTTAGCCTTAGCTCTGAACCAGGGTTTGCCAACGCACACCCAGGAGACTGACGTTTTGTCTAAGCAAATTCGATTTGGCAGCGGCATTTCCGCTTACAGGTTAATGATGCAACATGCAACAGTCGGCTGCTGATAGCCACCTGCCCTGCGAGGGCATTTGGTGCGACTTAACCACACCCACTCCGCTCCCTACTCCGGCTTAATTCCGGCTCTCCTGCATGCAATTACATTTTGTGCTTATTTGCGGCTTCAGCTCCAAACCGAAGGCAGCAAGCTTTCATCAGCTTTCATTTTCCTTGGGCACGTTTTGTTAACCGCGAATACATTTTAATTAGCAGCTAAAATATTCAAACTGAAAATTGCCCTTTGCCTGAGGAGGGTCCCCCATAAACTCACCCGATTCACCTGTGTGTGTGTGCGCCAGGAAAAAGTCCTCGCCCACCCGCACCGCTCCAACGGGGCTATGAATTTTCCAGTGCGGACTAAATACTTGTGAAAATATGTCAGAGGAGAGCAGACGAGAGAAACAAAAAGAAAGCCTCCTCAAGTTGCCGTTCAAATGAAATTATCAAGTCATTTTTGGCTAAACTCGAGGCCAGTTGCCAAAAAACAAAAAAAAATTGCAGCTTATGAATTTTAATCTGCACATTTTTGCTGAGCCAGATCAAACGAGGCCGGAGGAGAAGTTGTTACAACAAAGTGTGTACTTACAAACCGAATACAAATTGACTGCCAGCTTGAGGTGAGTTCCAGTTGAGGGTTTATCTGGCAGGCCATAAATACAGCAACAAAGTGACACAGGCAGGCGCACACACAAAGATTACTCCCACTCCCCCACATTGGCATTGAAAGCGCATAAAATATGATTAATTATACAAATGTAAATGATATGCGAGAGAGCAGAAGTCGTGTGTAAGAAGGAGAGCGTACGGAGCAAGTACAGCCATACATATGTGAAATAAGCTGGCTTATCCTTGGCCAGACAAAAGGCTGATTAAAACTGAAAGACCGCAGTGGTGGCTGAAGGATGGGCCTCGCCGTCTAATTAAATGTATTATCGAAGCTTCATTTGTAATTCGTATTGTAATTGAATTTGGTTGCTTTTGAAAATACTTGAAGAGTTTGGTTTTCAATTCGATTTATTTAAAGATGGGAACTTAGTGGCTCTTTGCGCCCTCAAAACTTGTATTTTGTTGTTGCCGAGCCTCTCAGTTTTACTTTGCTGTTTTAAGATTTACAAAATTATCTTTAATCACTCTTCAAACAAGATTGAGTACTTCGTATTCGAATGTCAAGCCAGACGCTTTCTTGGAACAAGAAAGAAAGTTCTAAGCAAAGCTCTAGCAGCTACCTATCTCAAATACAACGAGAAAGCTAAGCTAATTTCGTCAGTGCCGAAGTTTTTATACCCTTGCAAGTGCTCGCTTAAATATTTTCAAAAAAACTCTTTTTCCCATTTGCCGACCGATCGTTCGTATGGCAGCTATATGATATAGTCATCCGATTTGGCCAAAAATTTGCAAAATTATGTAAAAGCATGTGAAACAAACAAATACCAAAATTGCAGGATGCTACCATTAAAAACAAAAAAGTTTTTCTAACTAAAACTGTTTTCAGACCCATCTTTTGTATGACAGCTATACCATATAGTTGTCCGATTTTAAGAAAACTTAGTAGAATTATAAAAAAAACTTAGAAAACCTACGACTACAAAGTTTGGACAGGTTTCCATTGAAAAAAAAAGTTTTTCATACTAAAACTAGTTTTCCGACCGATTGTTCCTATGGGAGCTATGATATAAAGTCATCCGATCCGGTCGGTTCCGACATATTAGTAGTGTGCAGCAAAATTTCAGCTCGATAGCTTTAAAACTGAGAGTCTAGTTCGCGTAGAAACAGACGGACATGGCTATATCGCCTCAGTTCGTCATGCCGATCAAGAATATATATACTTTATGTGGTCGGAAATGCTTCCTTCTATGCGTTACAAACATATCCTTGCAGAGGGTATATTAAAACTGTACATATGTTCGTAACGCATAGAAAGAACCATTTCCGCGACCACATAATGTATATATATATATATTCTTGATCTGTTCTTATGCGATAACCTCAGTCAGTTGTAAAGCTATCGCGACCAAACTTTGCACGGAGTCTTCTGGTACAAATACGCTGCACATTTGTCGGAACCGGCCAGATCGGTTGACTTTAACATATAGCTGCCATATGAACAATCGGTCAAAAAACTAGTTCTAGTAAGAAAATCGGTTTTGTTTTCAATGCAAACGTCTCCAATCTGCGTATTAACAAGTTTTTAATGCTTCTCCATGATTCTGCCAAGTTTGGTCAAAATCGAACATCTATATAGTAAAGCTGCCATACAAAAGAAGGGTTAGAAAAATAGTCTTTGTAAGAAAAACTTTTTTGTTTTTAATGGTAGCATCCTGCTATTTTGTATTTGTTTGTTGCACATGCTTTCACATAATTTTACAAATTTTTGGACAAATCGGATGACTATATCTTATAGCTCCCATACGAACGATCGGTCGGAAAATGGGAAAAAGAGTAGTTTTTGCAAATATTTAAGCGAGCACAGACGAAGTTAGCTTAGCTTTCTCGTTTTTATTTTCTGTATACTACAGAAAATTTTAAATATTGTCCAATAAAGGAAAGAATGCCGGTGTCATTCCACCTTTGTTTTTGTAAATATCCTAGCTCGAACCGTTTGTTCCAGCGCATCTACTTTCATTTTAGTTTTCGGACCTCTTTACTTTTGAATTACAGACATCGAAATGGAATTTTACTTATCACTTAATTATAACTTGAACAGTTCTACGAATCTTATTTGGGCCAATTTCTATTCGATTTGTAACTCCCTGATATCGGCAACACTGATTAGTTTAAGGCTTTTAACTTAATAGCTAGATCTGGTGGTAAAATAGCTAGGCTAGCAACACTGATTTATGTATACACACAGCTTCGCTCTCGCTCATTGCTGTAATTGAAGAGATCCCAACTGGCCACACTCCTGAAGCAGCAGCGAGAGTGAGAGAGTGACTGAGGTCTGTTGTCTGAGGCAAGGCATGTGAGTCGGTCGGTGTCTGCCAGCGTGGTTTCAATTCTAACCGAAAAAGCGGGCAGAATATAAATAAAAGCTAACATTTACAAGAAAAGTAGTGTGTGCAGTTAAAGAAATTAAGAAAGTGATGAAAAGTGATCTAAGCGGTAGTTTTCTAAGCATTTTATACACATGTGAATCTTTGCTGCAGGCCGGCCGCTGTGGTTTTTTTTTTACCGTTCCTTCCTTATGCATGCGTTTGCTGAGACACCAGGTTCTCAGCTCGCTTAAGTTAAAATAGAAAGAGAGTGCCGTGGCTCTTTTTTTTTAACCGTTCTTTCTGTATACATGTTTGCGCTGTGGAGCAGACATCTGCACGAGTGCCTGTTTTCTTGACTGGAGTACACTCGCTGAAAAAGCGTACGCAGTACCACTCGACACTCAAAATGTGTAGTCAAATGATATACTCACTCATTTTCGTACTAGTACTTCTGTGACTGGTGTCTGTTTTGAGCGGATGTCAAATTTGATTGTCTCTGCTTTGAGCGACACAGCATGTTGCTTTCGTCTTTGAGGTAGCGGACGCACTAGCACTTTGCAGTATACATACTAATTTTACTCAGAGAGCGAAGAGGAATACGCAAAATACTCCGTGCTCTCAGCTCACACACTACTAATATATATGTATGTATTGTGTATTGCTCTTTCCTCTTCCTCCGCCTCCAAATCCTCCTCCTCCTCATACAATGCAACAACAATGCGCACAGAATTCGGTTCTGCTGACGTCGACGTCAAAGCAGAGTCGTGAATTAGAGATCAATTTGCCGAGGAAGGAAAAAGACGGACAGAAGCCGAAGACATATCAGAGAGCGGACAACAAGATACAACAAGAAGCAAGCATGAGCAAAAAAATTACTCAAGTGAGTGAGCGACAAGTACAAAATGCGTTGCCAGAATTGTTGGTGGATAATTCCACACTCAAATTTTTGAGCTCTCTTTTCGTATGAGTATTAGCAATAAGCAACGCGAGTGGCGCGAGTGTTTTTGGCACTTCGTGTGCGAACCACAAATATGCCGCGAGTAGAAATACTACTGTATACATTTTGTTGCAGTGCTTGGGACACTCGGGTGTGAAAATATCAAGTACTTATGCAGTGCACTTGTAGTTGCAGTGCACTCGTGCAGATCTCTGCTGTGGAGCCACGCTCTCACCTCTCGTAAGCTGAAAGCTACAGATTTGAAAAGAGAGAGTGAGAGAGAGAAACCGTTGATTTGTTTTTGTTTTTGTTGTGTGAGTGTTTGCCTTGAAGTGAGAAGAACCCAGAAGGTAAGTGATTGGGCTCCGTTGGAGTTTTGCTTTGAATATTATTATACAGGGTGCAGAGTATGGTACAACACGGAAAAGCCACAGATTTCAGTTTCTTAATAGCTAACCTTTGCTTGGGAAGATTCTAGGTAAGTCGTGCAGCAGCTGCTTTCTATTGGCGGGAAATGGTTGTTCAAAATCGGTTCACACAAACCCATCTTTAGACTTTACCTTCTTTGCTTACGACACGACTTTTCCCATTCAAAATACCATGTTTTATTATATCAAACCGAATCCTTTTGCTTCCATTTTCGCCTTTCTCGTTTCTGGTTTAACACAATTACCATGAAAATTCGTTCTTTGCATAGTTCAGAGAATTTGAACTGAATTGAATTAAACTTTCACCCCTAAAGCTAAGGTAATTCTTTAAACAAATATTTCCTAATAAATGGCCAAAATCTCGCTCTCTCTTTAGCCGGGTCTGACCATATTTTGACAACTGTTACCACAAAAACCAAAACAAAAAACCCCCGAAAAAAATCAGCTTGCCCAGCTGTGGCATCCACTTGTGGTTGTTGATGTCAGAACTTTTGCTCAACTTTAACTTGCGTTTTTGTGATTTTATGCAGCGTTAATATATTTATGTGTGTGTGTGTGTGCGTGGGAGAGAGAGAGAAAGTACTTGAAGGAGCAGGGGAAAAGCGTAGACTGTTTTTCCACCTAGAGGAAGAGCCAAGCTTTGTTCTTAACAAGCAAATTTGATGCCAGCTAACAAAAAAAAAAACAACAAAAAACACACACAGAGAGAAAAGAAAAGAGCAAAAAATGCCTTTGTGGTAACATTTTTCAATTGGTCAGAGGAGTAGCCCAAAAGCATGTGCGCCCTTCCCCACCTACCCCCATCCGCACGTTCCCTGTTTCTCCGCAACGCAATGCTATTCAATTTCCGTTGGCACTTGGTTTTGTTTTGGCAGCCGTTGCTTGTGCGGGACAACTGTTGCCACACGGGTGGCTTCCCACATATGTATACACACACACACACACACTCACACACACACAGTTGGGGAATGTCCCTCGACCACCTGCTTTATCCTTGCCATTTCTTCTCTGACAAACAATTCAATTTGCTGCCAAAGCCTTTTGTGTTGCATGATTCTATCCCCGTCTTCCCAAACCTTTTGACCAAATGCAGTTTTCCCCATTTCCATTCAGAATCTCTCAACTTTTGGCTTGCATTTCGACAAAATAATTTCTTGTTGTTGTTTATTACCTGTGCATTTTTGAGTGTTTTGTTTACAAGTCAGAGCAACGGTGCAGAGGGAGGGGAGAGGAGCATGCTTATGACGCTGTAAATTATTGCCTGCCTGCCTGTCGATGAACAAAATAATAAATACCAGAAAACTGTTGAATTTGCGAATTCGAGGGGGATAAAGTTAGACTGGGCAGGAGAGAGCGAGAAAGGAAGAGTGGGTGAGGAGGGGACGAGATAAAAATAATGAACAAAGGGAAAATCTTGATACCTGAATGACTGATCTTGAAATGGTGCACACAATGAAATATATGACATTCTAAAATCATTATCAAACCTACATTATTGGCATAATCCGTGGTCCTGAAAGAAGAATATGTGTTCATATAAAATGAAAATGATCAAAGACAGTTTAATTTGAAATAAATGAATTGTTCAATGGTAAGAATAATTCAATTATGTTAATTAACAGAGCATTAACAGTAATGCAGTAGCATTTTAACATAATGCCAGCAGACAGCGCATGCTGCACGGAAGAGTATGCAATGTTGCTTATAACCTGTATTACAGTGCTATTTATTTTCTGAAAATATAGAGATTATAGATATTGGAATATGAGCTAGATTTTAGCTTAGCGACTTTTTCCTCTACGAGTACCGGGTATTTAAATATGCTTTAACAAATGTTGAACACTTTATTGGTGGTGGTCGTCGCATTCGGATGATAAATGTTTGTTCTTTGGAGCACAAAATGTTCTTGAAACATGTGCAAGATGTTTATAATGTAAGCACGAAATGTTTGTAAGTCAAGCCCAAGCCATTAATGAGCGTAGACAACAGATTTGGGCCAATATGTGAACAAATGTTAATGAATATATGTATGTTTGTAATTTGTCCAGCGACCCTTCTAACGTTTAATTAGTGAGTTTAGCTGCCTCGATGAGTATAGAACGAGAAAGCTAAGCTAACTTCGTCTGTGCCGAAGTTTTTATACCCTTGCAAGTGCTCGCTTTTTCCCATTTTCCGACCGATCGTTCGTATGGGAGCTATATGATATAGTCAACCGATTTGGCCAAAAATTTGTAATATTATGTGAAAGCATGCGAAACTAACAAATACAAAATTGCAGGATGCTACCATTAAAAACCAAAAAGTTTTTCTAACTAAGACTGTTTTTCAGAACTATCTTTTGTATGGCAGCTATACCATATAGTTGTCCGATTTGAATAAAACTTAATAGAATTATAAAAAAGCTTAGAAAATGTCTGAGTACAAAGTTTGGAGACGTTTCCATTGAAAAGAAAAAAGTTTTTCATACTAAAACTAGTTTTCCGACCGATTGTTCCTCTGGGAGCTATGAGATATAGTCATCCAATCCGGTCAATTGCGACATATTAGTAGTGTGCAGCAAATAGAAGACTCTGTGCAAAATTTCAGCTCGATAGCTTTAAAACTGAGAGACTAGCTTGCGTAGAAACAGACAGACAGACAGACGGACGGACAATAGACTCAGCTCGTCACCCTGATCAAGAATATATATAGTTTATGAGGTCGGTAATGAATATTTCTATGCGTTGCAAACTTCTGGGCAAAATTATAATATAACAAGAAAGAAAGTCGGTCAAGCCCGACTATAACATACTCTGTACCAAGAAATTTTGTCTTTTGATCATAACTCGAAAACCGTTCATCCGATCTTCTTCATTCCTTTGGCGGATCGATAAGTTATCCTAATAACTAAATAGAAGGAACAAGCCATCTATCTTCAAAACTGTGGGAGATATGACGTTTTTTCTAAATTGCGGGGGTGGGAGGGGGCGTGGCCAAAATTGAAAATAAACTTGATCTGCCTGCAGACATAAGAAGCATATGTCCCATACATGTCAAACCTCTATCTCTTACCATCTCTGAGATCTGTGCGTTCATACGGACAGACAGACAGACGGACAGACGGACGGACGGACATGGCTATATCGACTCGGCTGTTGATGCTGATCAAGAATATATATACTTTATGGGGTCGGAGATGCTTACTTCTGGATGTTACATACTTTTGCACAAACTTATAATACTCTATGTACCTTCGGTACAGAGTATAACAAGAAAGAAAGTCGGTCAAGCCCGACTATAACATACTCTGTACCAAGAAAATTTGTCTTTTGATCATAACTCGAAAACCGTTCATCCGATCTTCTTCATTTCTTTGGCGGATCGATAAGTTATCCTAATAACTAAATATGTCCAGAAGGAACAAGCAATCTTATCTTCAAAACTGTGGGAGATATGACGTTTTTTCTAAATTGCGGGGGCGGGGAGGGGGCGTGGCCAAAATTGAAAATAAACTTGATCTGCCTGCAGACATAAGAAGCATATGTCCCATACACGTCAAACCTCTATCTCTTACCATCTCTGAGATCTGTGCGTTCATACGGACAGACAGACGGACAGACGGACATGGCTATATCGACTCGGCTGTTGATGCTGATCAAGAATATATATACTTTATGGGGTCGGAGATGCTTACTTCTGGATGTTACATACTTTTGCACAAACTTATAATACTCTATGTACCTACGGTACAGAGTATACAAATGTCACAATTTTATAAATAGAAGATTGGTATCTTCTGGACATATTTAGTAATCCGTATTAGTTATCGATTCACCGAAGAAATTGTAAAGATCGTATCGGATCGGAGATCGAACAGTTATGATGGGTAGCACTGGCTGGAACAGCAATGGGCAGCACTTAACACCCCTTAACTCTTTGGAAAGTACAGAGTATGTTAAATTCGAGCTTGATCGACTTTTTTACTTGTTTTAAGTGTGATTTTAGCCATGGGGCTTAAAAGTTACTCGTATGACCGTTTTAGTTTTAATGGGTTTCCTCGAGCTAATCAAAACGGTCGATTCTTCAAGCAATGACAGCTTTATTCCATACAAATCTCGTGAAGCCGGGCAATTTCTGCTAGGAACTTGAACATTCTTGTGGAAATTCACAGGGTAGTCTGTTTGGCAGTCGGTCTATTAAGTCGACCAGAGCAGTGTTTATCTTAGTCCTGTTTAGCGGGAAACGCAAACAGCCCTCGCCCTGCTCCAACCAGCAGCCCCAATTAAACTCACCCTCCTCCCCAGTTTTAGCTTAATATGTTTCATCCCAAGTGGTTTCCAATTACCAGCCTCTTAATCTCAAATATCTTACAGATTTCCATCAGCGAATCAATGCCAAAATCCATTCACTCGAGAGCAGACAGATTTTTCATTTGATATTTCCAAGACCAATTCAATTGAACGTCTCCCAGCTTATCGCCGTTCGCCCTCGTCAGTTCTGCCTTTCAGCACTCTGCCTGCTTTTCTCCGCACCGCGCCGCTCGGCCGCCCTCGTTTCCTTTGGGGAATACAATTTTCAACACAAACAACAATTGTAATTGAGCATTAAACATAAGCAGACACCCCCATTTAGACTCCATCCGCCTGGTGCGTAATTCCCTGGCTCCAGTGACAAACATCAGGGAAGCAGCGCTCCCCTCTCCCCGCGCGAAGTGTTTCGTTCGAGGCGTCAATTTATTGAATTTTAATTAATTTTATTGCCGACATTGCCGTTAAGCTCCTTACAATGCCGCACAGTGGAGATCCAGTACGACGAGTGCTCACTGTAGCATCCTGCTCTGCGTAATAGGCGCAAATATGCGAATTTTATACAAATGCTGAAATTATGGAAACTGTTTGGCGCATAAACATAAAAACAAATGCGTGAGGGGGTAAGGTGCTTGGGCGGGGGCTGGGTGGTTAGATGGCGGCGGTTCTCGCTCCTCACCAGATGTCAAGGTCAAAGCAATTGTAGACCCGAGCTCATTATGCCAAGCGGATGGCCACTTGGCATACATTTAACATGGCGATGTCTTTCGGGTCAGGTGCAAGGCTGCTCTAGAGCCGGAATGGGACTGGGAACGGTGGCCACTTAAACTCGATTTGTCACCATCCCGTGGCCAATTAGCACGCAACAAATACGGCTAAAAACAAAAGAGGGAGAGCGAGTTAAAGAGGAATGTAGGAAAACATAGCGCCACGTCGCATGTCCAATGGCCATTCCTTTGGGGCGAGGCACTCCAATCACTTCATCATAATCCCCCGCTCTGGGGTTTGCATCCGGCGGGAGGAGTATGAGGGTTTTTATTGCATTACCCAAACATGAAAATAGCAAATAAAAATTGAGTGAATGGGCCACTGAGTTGTCAAGAGCGCGGACTGAGGGAGGGCGGGGAGCGGGAGTCGAAATGAGATGGACGGTTGATAAGCGGCTAAATGGGCACAAGGAACATTTGAAGGGACATTCAACGGACACCTAGAGCAGCTGGGTTGAGAATTGGAGGAAATGTGATAAGCAAACTAGAAATGCAAGGCCTAAGCGAATCAAAAGGAAAAACTGAGAGGAAAGTAAGGCAAGCTAATCCAGCTGCACTGCGTAGCAGGATTAAGAGGACTTAGTGCATATTATCTGCTCAAAGAGAATTTTAAAAGAAGTTGCTAAGCAGTAGCAAAAGTATTTGGAGAAAACTTATGATCCAGAAATGAAATGGAAGCAAGGAAATTGCCAAATGGAGCCCCAGCTCCTGCAGCGGGTTCAAGAGAGAGAGAGAGAGATCATGGAGAATAGTAATAATGATGTTGCACTTGCTAATGTCTTTCCCTAACTAGTGCTTATTATCCACTTCTAAGTTTGTGTTTAAGTCGGCCCTGCCCGACTTCGAAATACCCCTTACTCAGGGCAATTAGTGTTTAATAACCTCATGCGGCTCAGACAAGTATGCAACGTTTTTTAAACTCTGCCATTTCTTATGCGATCTTTATGAAAATTAGTGAGGTTGTAGATATTGGACACATACACTACACTGCAAAGTCTGAGATCGATATCTCGAAAAAGGTAGGAGATATTCAAATTTGGTGGCTCTAGCTCTTCTAGTCTCTGAGTTCCAGGTGTTCATACAGACAGACGGACATACGGTCATGGCTATATCAACTCGACTATTGATGCTGATCAAGAATATATACTCCTTGTGTCTGTTACTTACATTTGCACGACTTTAGTATACCCGTTTTTGCTCTTCCAGTAACGGGTATAAAAAATCATTGAATAATTGTAATTCCAAGTTACAATTACAAACTTAATGAGCTAACTGTTTCTACATTGTCTGAATAATCGATATTTTTGTAATGAAAAGTAATAGAATGATAAACTTGATAAAATGGAAAATGAGAAAATAGTTGCTTCAACAAATGTTCCAGCAATTTGACATCAAGGCTCACGCGGTGTATTTTAAATGTCAAGGTAAAGTGTCAGCACTTTTCGTTAAAAGATTCTATAGTTGATTTCTAGAGTTTGAAACAGTTGTTTGTACTTTCAAATTGGTAAAATCCAAAGGAGAAATTCTGAACTGGAACAACTTTTTACCAAAGATTTGTGGTAATATTCTTTACTTTCCAACAGATTAGATAGGCCTTGACTAAAAATTCAATTCAAAGTTGGAAGTAGAAAGCTGCAGTCGTCATTTTTGGAGTCAATCGAATCAGTTCGTTGTTTTGTGCAGGCTCGAAAAATATTTGATTTCCGTAAAAAATAATAACAATGGCCCAGGAAACTGCAGATATGCCCACCTTCAAGTGCGTTTTTGTTGGCGATGGCGGCACTGGGAAGACCACCTTCATCAAGCGCCACATAAGCGGCGAGTTTGAGAAGAAGTATGTGGCCACGCTGGGAGTGGAGGTGCACCCGCTGGTGTTCCACACCAATCGAGGGCCCATTCGATTCAATGTCTGGGACACGGCTGGCCAAGAGAAGTTCGGCGGTCTGCGCGACGGTTATTACATCCAGGGCCAGTGCGCCGTCATTATGTTCGATGTCACCTCTCATATCACCTACAAGAATGTTATGAACTGGCATAGGGATTTGGTGCGTGTGTGCGAGCATATACCCATTGTGCTGTGCGGCAACAAGGTGGATGTTAAGGATCGCAAGGTTAAGCCCAGGAACATCACGTTCCACCGGAAGAAGCGGCTACAGTACTATGACATTTCTGCCAAATCCAACTACAATTATGAGAAACCGTTCCTCTGGATGGGCCGCAAATTGCTCGGTGATCCCAGTCTGGAGTTTGTGGCCATGCCAGCACTGCTGCCGCCGGAGGTGCAAATGGATGAAGAATGGCAGATGAAAGTCGAGCGCGAAATGCAGGAGGCTCAACAGATCGCGTTGCCCGAGGAGGATGATGATGTATAAGCAAAAGAACCGGTTTGGAAATGGCAGAAGAAGTAGACGAAGAAAGAGTACCAAAAATGAAATTATAATTGTTCTGTTGTAACAGCTCCGCTTCCTGTCTTGATTAAACTCGAGTTCACTTACACAGTCTGCTGACAACAGGGTCCTAGCCAGGGATTTTACCTAGGTGCCCACCAAAAACCTTCAATGTATCTCCTACTATTTTTATACACACCAAATTTTTCGTGATAAATGCCCTTCAAAGTATGCAAACTTTATTATAGAACAAGAAAGTCGGTCAAGCCCGACTATAACATACTCAGTACCAAGAAATTTTGTCTTTTGATCATAACTAGAAAACCGTTCATCCGATCTTCTTCATTCCTTTGGCGGATCGATAAGTTATTCTAATAACTAAATATGTCCAGAAGGAACAAGCCATCTATCTTCAAAACTGTGGGAGATATGACGTTTTTTCTAAATTGCGGGGGCGGGAGGGGGCGTGGCCAAAATTGAAAATAAACTTGATCTGCCTGCAGACATAAGAAGCATATGTCCCATACACGTCAAACCTCTATCTCTTACCATCTCTGAGATCTGTGCGTTCATACGGACAGACAGACAGACGGACGGACGGACAGACGGACAGACGGACATGGCTATATCGACTCGGCTGTTGATGCTGATCAAGAATATATATACTTTATGGGGTCGGAGATGCTTCCTTCTGGATGTTACATACTTTTGCACAAACTTATAATACTCTATGTACCTACGGTACAGAGTATAACAAGAAAGAAAGTCGGTCAAGCCCGACTATAACATACTCAGTACCAAGAAATTTTGTCTTTTGATCATAACTAGAAAACCGTTCATCCGATCTTCTTCATTCCTTTGGCGGATCGATAAGTTATTCTAATAACTAAATATGTCCAGAAGGAACAAGCCATCTATCTTCAAAACTGTGGGAGATATGACGTTTTTTCTAAATTGCGGGGGCGGGAGGGGGCGTGGCCAAAATTGAAAATAAACTTGATCTGCCTGCAGACATAAGAAGCATATGTCCCATACACGTCAAACCTCTATCTCTTACCATCTCTGAGATCTGTGCGTTCATACGGACAGACGGACAGACGGACATGGCTATATCGACTCGGCTGTTGATGCTGATCAAGAATATATATACTTTATGGGGTCGGAGATGCTTCCTTCTGGATGTTACATACTTTTGCACAAACTTATAATACTCTATGTACCTACGGTACAGAGTATAAAAATAAATTGATAGATATTCGACATTGCATATTCACTCAGATCGTTGGGTATTCAAAAGTTGAGTTCAGACAATTAAAAAAGTATAAACTCGACCAAAATGATGATTTTCATATAACATAGCATACTTTAAAGGGCATTTAGCATGATAAATTTTGTGTGTGTTTAAACGTAGTATCTCCGAACTGAAATCTCAGTGTGGCAAACGCAGTTGGATGAGCAGTTCTAAGCAGCCGACTGAGAAGGGTTGCACAGTGTCAGCCACATTTTCTTCTGCAAATCAAATCAACAGAAAATAGAAGACAAAGCCAGTGGGGACCTCAATCAGCCAGTACTGAGGAGAGAGTCAGACAACATAGTTGCACACTACTCCATCAGTGTTCTACCCCCCACCCCCCCGCCGCACACTCGCCTCCCTCACTTCATCAATCACATTTTCAAACTGAAGATTTTGTGCAATCCACTCCCTGGAATTTCCCCCAGCTGTCCAATCAACTTGCCACAAATTATGCACAGTTCATTGCACCTGTCCCCAGGCAGGCGTAGTTCTGTCAAACTTGCAACTGCCTCATCCATACGGCCGCCCGCCCGCCCGCTCCCTTACGGCACTAAATTGCATTTGTCGTCGCCCATTGCAAGCAGTTTTGTTTCATTCCGTTTTTGTTTTCCTTGGGCTTCCGGCATTTGGCACTTGTTTCTAGACTTGCATCAACTTCCGGCACGAGGCAAGACACTTCACCTTCCTGGCCCCTCCGCCGCCGCACCCGCACTGGACATGCCGGCAATTTACGCGAATTTCCGCCTGACGGAAATGCACAAAGTGAAAGCGAAAGCGGAGGCGAAACAATGAGAGCTTGAAGAGTCGTCGTCCCCGAAGTATGCCACATAATGGGAGTCGCTTCGCATTCACTTCAATTAGGATTCAAAATACCATCGATTTATAAAATGGCCAGCTGGCATGCAAAATATGTGAAATAATCGTCAAATTGTCGCACATTAAGTGGACTCGAACGCCCTTTGTGTGTTCCGTTGACCCACTCTGCCAGCCGGCCATTAAAACGGAGAAACGCAACAAAATATGCTACGCAAGTTGCACGAAGGGCACAAAACGAACGTGAGGCTAATGAGAGAGTGTGCGGACTCCTTGACTCGCCGCCGCAGCCTTTGGCCCCGTGCAGAAATACAACAAGTGGAAATAGTCGCCTGTCGCCGACAAAAATATCCAAAAGTAATCCGCTAAAGTAGTTTCGCAGTCATCCACGTGGGGGAGGCACTGGCAATTGGCGGAGCGGTGGAACGGGGCAGCGGGGCAGCGGGGCAGCTGGCAAAGAACTGCCAAGATTAGTTTCACAGCTTACAGCAATTTGTTGCGAGTAGTAAAGCAACAACCAGAATAACAACAACGCAAAGTTGCTCATATTGCGCTGAGTAGAGCGAAAGCGAAAGCCGAAAGCCGAAAGCCAAAAGCAGCAGCAGCAGCAGCAGCAGCCAGCAAATGTCGTCGTCAACATTTGGCTTAGCTCAGGCTGAGTGAGCCGGAGAATGGGCGGGGGCGGGGGTTGGTTACCAACTACTGTAACTGTAATACTTTAAGCCTTTACGCAGACGACAAAACAGCGGGCGAACTGTTGCAGGGAGACAGCAGAGACGCGACCGCAGAGCCAACCGCAAAATGCAATCGGGCCCAGTGCGCACCGTGGAATGGATTCTGTGGGGAAATGCGAAACGAATACCTAAAATTTACAAATGATTTTTTTAACAGACACCTTTGGGGGCTGGCGAAAAAACGAAGATACACTTGGAAACACATTTGCAGTTCCGAGAGCAGGGTATATACAAGAATTGTCTCAGCCTGAATCTGCTGCTGTCCAACAGCAGCGAATTTTCGTTTGCTCATAACTTGACCATCGCTCATTCGGTCTTTAATGACTCTTTGCCGTATCGCTGAATAATCCTGATTTTTAATAATGTTCAAAAGGAACGAAACTTTGGTCTACAAAACTATAGGACATATGACGTTTTTTCCAAATTACGGGGGCGGAAGGAGGCGTGGCAAAAATTAAAAGATATATAAGAAAAGTAAGGAAACTTATATCATATAAGTTATCTCTGAGATCTGCTTGAGAGTTTAAATATAAATAAATTTGTATGCTGCGGTAGCAGCTAAAAGCAGCGCTGCTACTGCGCTGCAGCAGCGGATAGTCTTTTGACTATAGCTCGACAACCGTTCATCCGATCCTTAACCACCCTTTGGCGGATCGCTAAATAATCCTGATTACTAAATATGTCTAGAAGGTACAAACCATTTATCTTTACTTGATCTGCCTGCGGATATAAGAAGTTTTTGTCCCATACATGTCAAGCCTCTATCGCTTACCATCTCTGAGATCTGTGCGTTCATACGGACAGACAGACGGACATGACGGACATGGCTATATCGACTCGGCTGTAGATGCTGCTGATCCAGAATATATATACCATATAGGGTCGGAGATGCTGCCTTCGGGCTGTTACATACTTTTGCACAAACTTAATATACTCTATGTACCAACGGTACAGAGTATAATAAGGCAATGATAGCTTGAAGTCATGCCATCGGAATGATCAGATAGAACGACCATACAGGAATGGATATGTCTTTAATATCCTTTTAATCATCCAGCGGAGCTGCAAAATCATCCTAATGATCATCAGTTTTCATATTCTTTGGATGATTTTAAGCTCCGTTGGATGTTTAAAAAGATAATTGAGACATATCCCGTCCAAATGGATACCGGAAATCATCCAATCGATATTTTTTAATATCCATTCTTATACTCTGTACCGAAGGTACATAGAGTATTATAAGTTTGTGCAAAAGTATGTAACATCCAGAAGTAAGCATCTCCGACCCCATAAAGTATATATATTCTTGATCAGCATCAACAGCCGAGTCGATATAGCCATGTCCGTCTGTCCGTCCGTCCGTCTGTCCGTCTGTCTGTCCGTATGAACGCACAGATCTCAGAGATGGTAAGAGATAGAGGTTTGACATGTATGGGACATATGCTTCTTATGTCTGCAGGCAGATCAAGTTTATTTTCAATTTTGGCCACGCCCCCTCCCGCCCCCGAAATATGGAAAAAACGTCATATCTCCCACAGTTTTGAAGATAGATGGCTTGTTCCTTCTGGACATATTTAGTTATTAGGATAACTTATCGATCCGCCAAAGAAATGAAGAAGATCGGATGAACGGTTTTCGAGTTATGATCAAAAGACAAATTTTCTTGGTACAGAGTATGTTATAGTCGGGCTTGACCGACTTTCTTTCTTGTTTTTCTCTGTGCCCTTGCCCAATTCATTAGTAGTTTTATGGTGCATTAGTTCTTTAATAACTATTCAGTTTTCGACTCTTATATCTCGATATATCAAATATTCATATTGAAAATTTAAAATGTTGATAGTATTATCGATATCGATATTTTGGGAAATATCGACAACCCTTACCCCTACCGATATTATTATAGACTATTTTGAACTAATTATGTTCATTATACCCTTGCAAAGGGTATTATAATTTTGCCCAGAAGTTTGCAACGCATAGAAATATTCATTTCCGACTCCATAAACTGTATATATTCTTGATCAGGGTGACGAGCAGAGTCGATTGAGCTTTGTCCGTCTGTCTGTCCGTCTGTTTCTACGCGAACTAGTCGCTCAGTTTTAAAGCTATCGAGCTGAAATTTTGCACAGAGTCTTCTTTTTGCTGCACACTACTAAAATGTCGGAACTGACCGGATCGGATGACTATATCTCATAGCTCCCATAGGAACAATCGGTCGGAAAACTAGTTTTAGTACGAGAAACTTTTTTCTTTTCCATGGAAACCTTTCCAAACTTTGCAATCGTAGGTTTTCTGTGTTTTCTTATAACTCTACCAAGTTTTATTAACATCGGACAACTATATGGTATAGCTGCCATACAAAAGATAGGTCTGAAAATCAGTCTTAGTTAGAAAAACTTTTTTGTTTTAAATGGTAGCATCCTGCAATTTAGTATTTGTTTGTTTCACATGCTTTCACATAATTTTACAAATTTTTGGCCAAATCGGATGACTATATCATATAGCTGCCATCCGAACGATCAGTCGGAAAATGGGAAAAAGAGTATTTTTTGAAAATATTTAAGCGAGCACCTGCAAGGGTATAAAAACTTCGGCACTGACGAAGCTAGCTTAGCTTTCCCGTTTTAATGGGTCACTCAGTCCGAGATAAACAGCCTGTTGCACAATTCTGCTTACTTTTAAAGAGAAATTATCCTTATCCTCGTGAAATTGCATCGGAATCAGTTTTGTGATTAAGTTTATCGATAGATAGTTGTGAAGTACCAGCTCTTGTCAGTGGAGTATGCAAAACGTATCAGAGCGAGGCTCCAGAAACATTTTCTACAGTCGTTTCTTCTTTCGTCTAGTATTTAGCTCGAGTGCGGGTTTATAACCCCCAAAACCCCTTTTACCTGCGTACACCACTGGCTCTGGGATATGCTAAGGACACAAGTGTAGAATAGTTTATCATTTATTAAAGCTATTAGCCTACCAAATCAAATGGTTTCGTGTTCAACTTCGTTGTTTTTCATGGGATCTAATTGTGCTTTTCGGAAGAGATAGATATTATATAGGACATAGATAAAGGTTCTTACTTACAAATTTGTTCTCAATATGGAGGAGAGTAGTTTGCAGTGAAAGAAGGGAAAGTGTCAAAGGTATTTTATATGAACAGAATCCAAAACTGTAAATGTTCGAGGACACCACCTGATTTTTCCTGAGTGTAAGCAACCAACACACATGAGCACCCAAGTTGGCTCCACGCAACAGCTCTCAGGTGGTAAATATTTATGTGTAGACACCAAACTTCCACCATTCCTAATGCCAAGTGAAATGCAAATGTAAATTTGTATGCAAATTGTATTAACTTTTAATAGTTCTTATTCCACTGTGCCGTTCGGTCTGCTGCTGCTGCTGCTGCTGCTGCGGCTGCTCTATTTTTGTGCGACGTTGGCTAAACACTCAAAGTAGGCAAACAACAGCGAGAGCAGCCACAACAGAAACAGCAAAAACAACTGGAGCAACAAGGACATGGCATAAAAAGGATTTCCAAACTGAAACTGAACTGTCGACGTCTTAGCAAGTTTGTTCCTTTGGTTGGGTTAATGCTGGGCCATGATGCATACGTATGCTGGATGCCATAAGTATCCCAAGCCCATTTGGCCACTTCCACCGTGTGCACTAATCACGTTTGGCATGGACCTTTGGGGGCCCCGCCTGCTCAGCCCGGCTGTGGCAACTTGTTAGACATGCGCTTCCGCTTACGCTGTTTCCGTTTCCGCTACCATCGCCCGCCTGCCGGCCACAGTTGCCACTTCATTTCTTTCTGGCTGCTGCTCCCACGGCCAGAATTTATGCGTGTCAGATTTTCATGGACACACACGCGAGAACGGGAACGGGCTGACGGAGGTTGCACAGCAGCCACATGTGCGCCATAACTCAAACTTAACGGTTGGGCCAGAGACGAGCTGCTTGGCCGCACCTGCCGCTCCACCAGCCAGCCGGCCCGGTGTAGGTAGAGATTCGTATAAGGCCGGAACATGATTTAGGGAAATATGTTTACAGCGCGGCAGGTAAATTTGATCTGACCAAGGAAGTTGCAGTACTTTGGCCTGGAGGGAAATAATTTGGCTAAATTATTTAGCAGGCGCAATTTGACTCTCACCTTGAAGTCGTCGGATACTTTCGAGCGCCACTTTTGAGCAATGTTCATTACAGTAAAAGCATGCGGAACTCTGTGGAGACGTTATCGGGAAGAGGTGATACACTACCGTGCCCGTTGTTCTATTATTGGAGCATTTTCTACAATTTCTGTTTTAAGCCAGAGAAAGTAAACGAAGTATGATAAGTCAGGGGCTGGATGGCTGGGAAATAAACCTTGTGACATCCACCCACCATCCACCACCCCCCCTGCTGCCGTCCCTCGTTGGAGCAAACAACAAACATCAGACAAATGCTTTGTCCGGCATTTGCCTAATTTGTTTTTCTTTCGAGTTTAATTTGAAACCTGGACAAGAACCCCCCGCCTGTCCGTCCGCTCCTGGTCCCCTGCTTGGGTTTCTTGCGGGCATTGTTGTTGGTTGTGTGTCCAGGCAGCAACAGTTTGCTTAGTGCAAAGTCCAAAAGCAAATTTTATGGAGTTGGCGAGCGGGTTGGGGCGAAGAAAAATGCCTGCGTTGCGCCGGGTGCTTGGCAAAATGTGTTTATTTAGGATAACTTAACTGATTGTTGTTGCCGTTGCCCGGTTGACAATTGGCCGGGGAGAATAGAGGAGACGCAAAAGAGAGGAGAAGCACACCAATCGCGCGACCCGTAATTTGCCTCTGCCTGGTGGCAAAATAATAAGCAGTAAATACAATAAAAAAAACAAGAAAGAAAGTCGGTCAAGCCCGACTATAACATACTCTGTACCAAGAAAATTGTCTTTTGATCATAACTCGAAAACCGTTCATCCGATCTTCTTCATTCCTTTGGCGGATCGATAAGTTATCCTAATAACTAAATATGTCCAGAAGGAACAAGCCATCTATCTTCAAAACTGTGGGAGATATGACGTTTTTTCTAAATTGCGGGGGCGGGAGGGGGCGTGGCCAAAATTGAAAATAAACTTGATCTGCCTGCAGACATAAGAAGCATATGTCCCATACATGTCAAACCTCTATCTCTTACCATCTCTGAGATCTGTGCGTTCATACGGACAGACGGACGGACGGACAGACGGACATGGCTATATCGACTCGGCTGTTGATGCTGATCAAGAATATATATACTTTATGGGGTCGAAGATGCTTCCTTCTGGATGTTACATACTTTTGCACAAACTTATAATACTCTATGTACATACGGTACAGAGTATAAAAAAGAAAAAACTGAAATAAAATAAAAACATAAATCAGCGCGAAAGAGGCAAAAAACAACAACAACAGCAACAACAACAACAACACCGGAGCAAATGCGTTAAAAGAAATCACTGTAATTAATTAATGTGTGTGTGTGTGTGTGTGTGTGTGTGTGCGCAAGTGGGCCTCATAAATTAATTGCTGCCGCCCTTTTCCAGGACACGCCCCCACCCGAGTGCCGGCCTCTCTGACGGGTGGACACACCACTTAATCAAAGGTTTTTGTTTGTAAGCCGTTTCGCCTCTGTTTTTTCCCCCCTTTTCGAGAGTTTTTTTCTGGGATTAATGTAAGTCCCATTCTGAGGGGCTTACACAAGCTGAGTGCTAGGAAACACAGCACGGAATTGAGGTAATTTTATTTAAATTAAAGGATTTGTTTCTTACCGGCGAATTTGTTCGATTGAAGAAGAATTCAAGGCACAAAAACTAAAGCCAACGCCTCAAACTATGCCTGGAAAAAGGCTCGCATGTCACAAGCAGGCAGCAGCTTAAATGAAATGGAGAGTGCAACAATGTTTTAAGATCTTTGTCATTTATTCTAAAAGAGGATACTTCAAATAAAACAATTCCTAAAATTAACAGCTGTCGGAGGGCAATTGTGGACTTTTAACAGGCCTGCAAAGTCTGAAAAAGCGGGAAAATGCATGTCGTTGTTGCTGGTGAACAAATCAAATGTGTGAAATATGCAAAATAGAGTAAAATTGATGCATTATGTAAGTAATATTAAGCAATTCACATTGAGAAAAGAAATTCAGCGGCGAAAAATAGCATAAGCTGTACTTGGAGAAACATGCTGTCAAAAAACCATATTTCATTTGACATGAAGCTCAAGATTTTTGGGGCAGTTTGCAGATCTATCCAGGCATATGGGGCGCAAGTTTGGAGTTACACATTTCCAGAAGATATCGATAATTTATATACGTTTTTTATTAAACGTATTTTTTGCATGCCCAGAACGACACCAAGCTATGCGATAGCGCTTGAAACAAATATGGAAAGCATCTGCCTGTATAGGTTGGATTTGCACATCAAATACATTCAAAAAACACTATTCACTTATAGCAACGACCGTCTCCCACATATTATGTCTAAGGCAATATTAGCCAAGAATATATTTTGGGCAAAAGGCCTTAATTTGATTAGTGCGCCTTTTAACTTTGCTTGGAGCGAGGAACTTATGGAGCCGACTATTTGGGCACAGACAAGATTAATGCTGCTAGGTGCGTTAGCTGAGAGTCGAAATCAAAGACTTTATGAAAGGAAAATGAATGGTGAGACGCGAATATACAAAGACCTCGATGAATCAGCAGGCTCTAGACTGGTCCAACTAGATAGCAGGACGGCATCATGGGTGCTGAAAGCAAGATGCGACTTGATCTGTTTCAACAAGGCGGAACGAGCATTTGTGAGCTTTGCAACACCAACGAAATCGAGGACATTCGACACCTTATTGGAAGATGCCCAATTCTATCCGAGTATAGATCGCTTTATCTGGGAAAGCGCTTTTTAGATGAACGAGATATCATAGATTTGCTAAATGATGCGTTTGAAAATAACTGGAAAAACTTAACACTATATCTGCAGCATGCCATTAAATATAGAAAGCAGATCTTAATGGAATACTTTTAGTTTTAGTTTACTAAACAAAATTTATAATTTTATATGTGCAACTTGGGAGTTGCTCCCATACCCCAACGATTCTGTATCTCGCGACGAGCGGGGAAGCAGTTTGTATTAAGGTTGAGAGTGACAAATATGTTTCACTCTATACTTAAATAGTTCATGTACAAATAAGATTCATCACTTATAAATAATTCTCCGACTGACGACTTCAAAGTCATAGCCGTATTACTGAATTAAAAATCAATACCTCTGTGAAAGCTGTTATGCACTTTAAGCCAATTGTTATTTTTTGATTTTTAATAAAGTACAGGGTTGCCCATATTCGACGGACCCATGTTTTTTTTAAAAAAATCAAAGAAAAAATAAAAATTTGGCGGTTGGCAATCTTAATCATTTAATTTGTTCCAAGTAGATTTGTTTACATCAATTTTTGAATATGATATCTCTCAAATGGCCGCCTCTGGCGTTGATGGCGTATTGTGCCCTTTTTGCAGCATTTTCCATCGTTTTCGCCAACATTTCGGCCGGAATAGCGGCTATTTCTTCACGAATGTTGTCCTTGAGCTCTTCTACGGTCCTTGGCTTGTTAACGTAAACCTTTGACTTCAAATATCCCCACAAGAAGAAGTCAGGCGGCGTCAAATCGGGCGAACGCGGTGGCCAGTCCAAATCACCACACCCGGAAACAATTTCTTCAGAAAATCGATTGTTATGCGACTTGTGTGCGGTGGAGCGCCGTCTTGTTGAAACCAGAACTGCCTCATACGCTTTCGACGAATAATTGGCATCACAAAATTGGTCATCATGTCGCGATAACGCTCCTGGTTGATGGTAACAGCATGGCCATTTTCATTTTGGAAGAAAAACGGCCCAATGACCGTTTTCGCACTAACGCCGCACCAAACTGTGACTTTTTCGTCATGAAGAGGCACTTCTTGAATCTCCTGAGGGTTTTCAGTGGCGTAAATACGTCAATTTTGCTTATTTACGGTCCCATTCAATGTGAAATTTTAATTTTTTAAAAGCACGTTGAGTTTTCACAATTGACTTGTTCTGTTGAATGTAAATTTCCACTATTTCAGAGCGCTCGCGTGGCGTGTATTGTTCCATGGTAAAAATCTGCTTGGACTGACGCTTCAAACGCGGTATGTCATTAAGCGATCTGACATCTCTGTCAAAAGTTATGGCGTTGCCAGATGGGTCCGTCGAATATGGGCAACCCTGTATACGTTATAAAATCCATCATAATGTCCAAAACCTCTATGGTAAAGCACCAAAATCTATTCTGAGCAAATTAAAAACCATCTACCACTCCTCAATTAGACTCGCTTTTGGAGCATTTCGCACTACACCAATCCACAATCTTCTTTACGAAGCAAATATCTTACCGGTCGAACACAGAACAACCCTCACAACCCTCAAAAACTTTAAAATTATCATGAACTCCAAACACTCCCCGATTGAACAGATATACAAAAAAATAACCAAGTCAAAAAGAAAACCAAAAATTCCCTCCTCCATTTATGACACAATAGAACAATTTAAAAACTTAAAAATCAATATATCACCTATACCAAACATAAAAGAATCAACTCCCCCCTAGTTGGTTGACAACACATGCATAAATACTTCCCTACACGCCACATTGAAATCAGACACACCTCAAATAACCTACCAACAGAAGTTCAGAGGAATTAAAAACACCTCAAAGAACCGAACATTTTTATACACAGATGGCTCCAAATCCTCTAACGGAGTATCCTACAGCATCACAACAGAAACAGACATAATTAAATACCAGACACTACCCCTACACTCATCTATCTTCACCGCGGAAATTGCGGCAATTCTAACAGCCTATAATTTCACCAACAAACAGAAAGGAAAATACACCATTTGCACCGACTCCCTCTCCTCGCTACAATCAATACAAAACACTAATAGCCAAAACTTTTATATTAGCTCCATCTGAAAAATCCTCAACTCAAAGAAAAACAAGCTGTCACTATTATGGGTCCCCGGACACTGCAATATAGTTGGCAATGAACTAGCAGACAAAGCAGCAAGAAATGCTCTAAAATTTCCTCTAACAAATCAAAATAATTTCAACCTCTCAGATATTAACACATATGTAAGCAACAGGACTCAAACATTCGAGGAGACTGTTTGGAATAAAACCTCTCCACATTACCAACAGATTAACCCAAACAAAAACCCCACTCAAAAATTCCCAGTTTCAAATATTTCACGAAATGACGCAATAAAATTCCCAAGACTTCGATTGGGCCACACCAATCTAACACACAGCTTTATCCTCGGAAAAACCCCACCACCGATCTGCACAACTTGCAACACAACTTAATCACAATTAAAATTAATGTAAATAAGCTTAAGGCCTTAGTCGCTATAGCTTAATTAAGTTACACACAATTTGTAATTGCGTGCTAGTGTTGTAATAATAATAACAATATTCACATTCATTTGTTTTGTGACACGTCCTGATAGTCTGCGAAAACTTACTCAAAACACCTCTCCCCTGCACTCAGAAAAAAAATCCGCTCAAAATCTACCGAAATCAAGACCATTCGTTGACAAAAGTAGAGTAATCCCGTTTTTTCGTAAACCGTGAACAGTGGTGGATTGGATTGGATTGGGCATGATCTAAGACCATTTTGTGCTTGCTATTTGTAAAGAAAAAACTAAACGTTCCCCGGCGGGGGATTGAACCAGGAACCTCAATCTTTACACGACAGGCAGCATCTCAACCGACTTCACCGTCACGTGAGCCTTGCGATAAATCCCAGTGAAGAATGCAGCCATAGTGCTCAGCAGCAGCGAGCAACAATCAGGGCGGTGGTTTTCCGTGAACGTCGGGCTTCTCTTGTGAACGAAATTCACAAGGGCTGGGATTTGAAACGTCGTTTTTTTCTGAGTGTGTGGACTTAAAACTAACTTTTCATGTTTAATGTTAAAGTGTTCTTCAAAGTATGCACTCTCACTTGTTATCAACACTTTTTGCCCGATTTTGCCCGTTCTCCGACTTTTAGGAGAGATTAGGCTCAGCCTAGGACGTATTTTTATACTCTGTACCGAAGGTACATAGAGTATTATAAGTTTGTGCAAAAGTATGTAACATCCAGAAGGAAGCATCTCCGACCCCATAAAGTATATATATTCTTGATCAGCATCAACAGCCGAGTCGATATAGCCATGTCCGTCTGTCCGTCCGTCCGTCTGTCCGTCTGTCCGTCCGTCTGTCCGTCTGTCTGTATGTCCGTATGAACGCACAGATCTCAGAGATGGTAAGAGATAGAGGTTTGACATGTATGGGACATATGCTTCTTATGTCTGCAGGCAGATCAAGTTTATTTTCAATTTTGGCCACGCCCCCTCCCGCCCCCGCAATTTAGAAAAAACGTCATATCTCTCACAGTTTTGAAGATAGATGGCTTGTTCCTTCTGGACATATTTAGTTATTAGGATAACTTATCGATCCGCCAAAGAAATGAAGAAGATCGGATGAACGGTTTTCGAGTTATGATCAAAAGACAAATTTTCTTGGTACAGAGTATGTTATAGTCGGGCTTGACCGACTTTCTTTCTTGTTCTAAATGATAATTCTGGTTGTTGTTATCACCAAGTGTCAACTCAATGGCTGCATATCTCGACTTTATGCCAAAAATTTGGCTTTTCAGCCCAGTGTGCCTTGCCAGATGTTTGTAACGCATAGAAGAAAGCATCTCCGACCACTTCAAGTATATGTATTCTTGATTAGCATGGCGAGCCGAGTCGATGTAGCCATGTCCGTCTGTCCGTCCGTCTGTTTCTATGCTATCTCCTCCGTCAGTTTTAAAGCTATCGCGACCAAACGTTGCCCGAAGTCTTCTGGTACTAATACGCTTGCACATTTATCAAAACCGGACGGATAGTATGACTCTAACATATGGCTGTCATGGGAACAATCGGTCATAAAACTAGTTCTAGTGAGAAAAACTTTTTTGTTTTTAATGCAAACGTCTCCAAATTCCGTATTTACTTGTTTTCAGTGCTCCTCCATGATTGTGCCAAGTTTGCTCAAAATCGGACATCTATATAGTATAGCTGCCATAGAAAAGTGAGGTAAAAAAAATAATCTTAGTGAGAAAAACTTTTTTGTTTTCAACGAAAACGCCTCCAAACTTTTTATATCTTAGTTTGCTATGCTTTCCCATTATTCCACTAAGTTTGGTCGAAGTCGGACATCTATATAGTATAGCTGTCATTCAAAAGTAGAGTCAGAAAACTAGTCTTAGTGAGAAAAACTTGAAATGTCGTTCAAATTAGCTAGAAAAGCGTGCTGCAAGGGTATACAAACTTCGACCGAGCCGAAGTTAACTGTCCTCTATGTTTTGTTAATCAAGTCCCAAAAAAAGCTGCAAAAATCACACATTAGTATATGCTTACAAGCAGGTCTACATAAATTTATAAAGGTCGGTTGAGTGTAATATGTGACTTACGTAGTATCAATCGCTCGGAAAATGGATCACTGACATGAACAAATTTAAATAAACGCCTAGCCGATTTCAATCGGCAGAAAAGTCTAATGAAAAATCTTTAAAAAAACTTCGGGAAACGTAAAATACTTTACACTACAGCCACACATCCTTAAGAATTAAATGCCCACCAACAATAGCCCCTGTTTTTTAAGATCATCGGCTGCAAAGCTTAAAAGCTTAATTTATTTCAAAAGTACACCTCGAAATGAAAATTTATTAGCACCAAATTATATTTTGAATAATCTCATGTGTTCGGTAAAATATGAATTCGTGTTGTTTCAGTCATTCGCTAGAACCTGGTTACTCTCTAAGACTGACTAAACTGCATGCCTCGTTGCTCAGACCTAGCCCTATACCAATGCAACTATTTATGTAACAATAAATTAACCATAAACTGATTTTAAAGGAATTTGCATTTGTGTTTACTTTCAGGTATGCTTTTTGAGAAAAGATTCATAGTGTAGAAATTTACATGTCGATGAAAAGTGTATGGAAATCTTGGGGCGCCAGCAAGAACATACGAATTGCTTCTTATCTCCGGTAAGTAAAAGGTTGATGATGACGAATTGTGATTGCCAGAGATGGCTCTCTGAATGTACCTTTCAACGTCGAGGCTTTGGCAAATTCAAAGATTAAACTGTTCAGCACAATTCTAGTTTTCTGGCCCAATGGGTCTCCCCCCCTTTTGCTGACTCGAATTTCTGTTTTTCCGGCTGCCTGCAAAGTAAATGCCATGCACAATCGATGCATTTAATCGATGCATCGAACGCTGTTGTCACCGTCCCCGAGGCGTTTTTAATATTTTAAAAAGCTTGCACCAATTGGCAATCATTTGGAAGTGTCGCAATTGCAAATGGGAATGTGGAGAGTTTCGTGTCATTTGCATATTTTATAAGCTTGTTGGCTGGCTGCACACCCTGTTTGCTGGATAGCTGTTAAGTACAAATACATGTATACACATATGTTGATATGCGTGCACATATATGCCATATTTAGATACCAGACAATTTAAGGGTATAAAAATGAGGGCTGCATGAACACTTGACGCAGACCTCGAAGAGGTAAAAATGTATTGCTGTTGTATAAATAATACATTTTAGGCCCTAAACATTTTACTAAATGAAAATTCCTCACCCAATAGAATGTTTTTCGTAGAACTATGCTATTATCGTAGAACTAACTATTAATAACAGTAAGCAGAGAAGAACTACATATTAAAGCGGAGAAACAGGCGAATTCGCCCTTAAATTAACAAAATTCGCCTTGCAAAATGGGTCAAAGAGGATTCCCCATATATTTTAGAACAAAATTTGCTAAAATTAAGACACTATCAGCCATGCTTCCATTTTCGCTTTCGCAAAAACTTTACGATTTGATCATCAAATCGTAAAAGTTGGTGCTCCGACACTCGGAAATCGCAAAGTTTTGGCGTTTTTAAACCGGCGACATCAGAGTCCGTGAAATGAAAAGTAAATGCAAAATATAGGTTGATGCACAAACAGACAGCCCACGGAACTATTTTTATTCAGTTCCTTAACCTTTTTAGAATTGTCTTCCGGACTCTCCCACTCCATTCGCACTAAGGCAATATTTTAAACAATTATTTAATAGAGATACACAAAATTGAGCGAGATGGAAAACTGCTCACAACAACAACAATTTGCGATTTGGCCTTGGTATATATCGATATATGTATAACTATCGATAGCATGAGTAGTGGCGCTCATCAGCTGTTTTTGTTATGTGAAATGACGCAAAACAAGTTGGGAATGGAACATTATCGATAACGAAAACTTGCGAATTTTGGAGCGCTCTAAACTGAAATCGTGCGAATTTGCTGAAATCGCAATTCGTAAAAATAAGTGAAAGCCGGAGCATGCCTGTATTTCCTATAAGCCAGAAAATATTTTCTCGATTTTGGACAGCAAAAGATATTTTCAAGTATAAGAAAGAAAATTAAGTGACTCGCAATTCTCTCTTACGGGAAATGGTCCTTGTACATTTTTATACACTTTCTTTCCGTTGGTTCAATCAAAGGTTTTTTTCTATGAAAAACATAAACATAAAAAATATTTTGTATGAGATTTGAAGTCGGGATCTCATGGATACCATTCAAACATGCAAGGCATCTTGGCGCATTCACATCGCCAGCATTCGCTTGAGACACAGTGCTAAGTACTTAGCTAAACGAATATCAGTTGCTCTTTATATACTCCGAATGCAGGGAACTCGCACTTAAGAATTACAAGCGGTGTATTTTGTAAATTTTTTGTAAATTTTAAAGCGATTTTCCAGTTTAGAATTTCTAAATTTTAGACCCTATTTTAAGTCATAAATTGTCCAGATGATTGTAACGCATAGAAGGAAGCATTTCCGACCACATAAAGTATATATATTCTTGATCAGCATGACGAGCTGAGTCGATATAGCCATGTCCGTCTGTTTCAATGCTATCTACTCCGTCAGTTTCAAAGCAATCGCCACCAAACTTTGCACAAAGTCTTCTGGTACAAATACGCTTGCACATTTATCGAAACCGGCCGGATCGGATGACTATAACATATAGCTGCCATGGGAACAATCGGTCATAAAACTACTTCTAGTGAGAAAAACTTTTTTGTTTTTTATGCAATCGTCTCCAAACTCAGTATTTACTAGTTGTCTATGCTTCTCCACGATTTTGCCAAGTTTGGTTGAAATCGGACATCTATATAGTATAGCTGTCGTACAAAAGTAGAGCCAGAAAAGTAGTCTTATTGGAAAAAAACTTGTTTGTTATCTTCACATTAGTTAAAAAACGTGCCGCAAGTTAGTAATTGGTGAAACCACTGTACATAAAAGTATTGATGTGTGCAAAAAAGATCCAAAAAAGCTCCATTTGGGAAGTATATGTCTTAAATATCCTTTTAATCATTCAGAGGAGCTGCAAAATCATCCCAATGATCATCATTTTTCATATCATTTGGATGATTTTTAGCTCCGTTGGACGATTAAAAGGCTATTTCAGACATATCCTTCCCAAATGGATACCGGAAATCATCCTTTTTTTTTCTCTGTGTGGGAAACATTAAAACTTTTGGAAATTAATGACAAGGCGCACGCAAAGAAGTGTTTTCATGCTCATCTCAGCATGGCACAGGGTCATTGTGACACCGGTGCATTTGAGCCTTCCTCGTCCAATTGCAAATACTAGACATAGGAGAAAGCGACAACAGAAAATGACATGATGCGAAATGAAATGAAGAAATCGTGCAAGTATTACGTGCGTGAGTCGTGCGTAAGCAGACTTCTATGTCGTGAATCTTTCGTGTCGTGTGAGAACAGCTCCAGTATCTGTGATCTGTAGATTCAGACTCTTGTGTACTTTTAGTTGAGGGTACTCTTATAATTTGGTTTAATTAAAGTCCATTATCCTCTTACTATGCTCTGCCTCACTATTTTAATTTTGGAAAAATTTACAAAAAATCCCTGATCGTGGGTGAAGATAGTGAAATGTATCGGTAACAGTGCATTCGAATGATGCAATATCAAAGCGAAGCTGTCCAACTTGGAATGCAGGAGCAATGCTCGTCTCTTCTCAATCTAAGGCCAAACAATTGGAGATGTTCACATCAAGTCCACAAGGTATGACACAGCTTTCCATGACATCATTTTTATGGCCCAAGTAATGCAAGCGGGAAATGTTTTAGAAGAGTGCACTATTTTTATGGCATACTCCAAGGCGACATTCAGCCAACTAGCATACCTGAGCCAGATGAGTGTCCCCACGAATCGCTGCACTTTAATGCGTAATCGGGTAAATAAAGACCTCATGCGTACGCGGTATTCCAGACAGTCGATAGATTTCTCATTTTGTTGTTCTTGTTCAAGTGCGAGTGTACATAAATAAACACATGGGGCCATATCTATATACAGATGTGTACATAAGCCTGTGCCAGTGTGTGTGTGTGTGTGCATAATACATACAAAGGGCCGCTGGCGGTTGCCCTGCACTGTGTCTGGTTGTGGCTCTGCTACCATGTCCCCTGTCCAAAGGCTCGCACAGCCCATTTCATTTTTAATAGTTTCAGTCGACGGCGACGGCATTTCATTTGCCGTTTGTGTACTTTGCAAACTGGGTCTCCTCCACCCTCCACCCTCCCACTCCACCCCCTGTTCAAACAAAGCAATGCCGGAAAACGCAGCCGAAAAAAAAAATACAAAAATGTAGAGAACTCCACTCCGTTTGTTGTTGATTTATGCGCTGCAGCGCCTGTTGCCACGCCCACAAGTTATGGCCATTTGATGAACTTTATTTTGTGTTTTTTGGGGGTTTCGCTTTGGCAGAGGCCAATTAGTTTGTACTTGGAAAAGCAGGTGCTTGGACAAAATATGGAGCCTTTAACAAGTGGCAGCAGCAGAGCGAGAGAAGGAGAGGACGAACTGGTGAAAGTGTGTACACAAAATGTGCCCGCTGAGGTTTTGTTTACAGCTCGCTCGAGGCGTTAACCCAACAACAAAAAAAAGGGGGAAAAGCCAAACAAAAATTGCGACGTTTGTTCATAAACAATCAGCGGTTCGGGCTGAGGTGAAGAATGACTGGCAACTTTTAAAGTCCCCTTTCGATAACTTGAAGAGTTGGCGGCTGCCATTGCCATTGAATGATGTCACACGACACGCTGCGGCATAAACAAACAAACTGACAAGCGGCAGCAACACACACACACGCACGCACAAAGGGCTAAGCCAAGCGTGGCAGAGATGGAGATGAAGATGGCGACGTCAGCGTGCACACACACACGCACAATGGATTCTGCATTCCCCATTGACAGCCGACAAAAATTTCAAAAGCCATCGAGTCATGCCAATGATAAAGTGATCTGTTCAAGTGAAGAGTTTTCCACAAGCAAAGATGAATCGGCCCACGGGACAGGTATAGAAATGTTGCCTAAATGTTGACCTAAATGTATCACTTTTCGGGGGAATTAAGTAAGCAAAAAAAGAAGTCGAAATCCACACAGAGGGAAAAAATGTGTAGAAATGGCATGGAACAGAGCTGAACGACACAACTTTCATCAAGTTAATAGTGTTCAGTTCAAAAGGAAGTCTATCTATGCTTGATCAGCCTCAACAGCCGAGTCGATATAGCCATGTCCGTCTGCTGCTATGCTATCTTCTCCGTCAGTTTTAAAGTCTTCTTGTCTGGTTAAGGTTCAGGTTCAGGTTCAGGAAATGAACCACTTAGCAGACCAAACGATTTACTCCGACTTTGTTACCAAACCAACACCCTTTGCTCTGTTCGCCTTGCCTGGTGGGGCCTGGTGCACGCTCTTTTGGCGTTAATCTCTTTATATTTTATGCTCGTACTGTGTCATAAAATCAAAACAAAAGCCAAAGCCATTCTAGAAAACGCTGCTGCATATACGACGAGTGTTGCACAGACACATCCGAATGTTTATAGAAGTTGTTGCAGTTGTAAAACAACATTTGCATAGCGGCTCAGCCAGATTTGCATACAGATGGTGGCAGTAAGTTTGACATTGTTGCTCATTGCGGGCAACGAGCTGCATCTAATGCAAATGCACAGATGCGATTTATGACGAGGGAGAGAGATATTCGACGCCGAGATTTGGTTTAAGCAAACACGGAGCCGGCCAGTCTCTTTTTCCTGCTGCTGTTTCTGTTCCTGGGTGTGGGTGTGGGTGACACTCAAACACGCGTAACTCGTACGTCATTCATCATTTTGTCTAGCACACTGTCAGCTGGGCCATTAACGCGCCCAGACCAGAGGCCAGGCCAGACGGACACCGACCGTCCATGGTCATGTGATACGACAGCTTAACCCGAACATTTGTCTCTGCTTTTGCTGCTGCTTTGTTTGCCCGCACACACAACACACAACACACACGCACACGCACGCACAGGGAAAATTCAATAAAAATATGTGATTAATTGTGCAAAATGCGCAATGTTTGCTCAGTTTTGGTTTACCCATAGCTTAAGGGCCCCAGAATCGCACAGGGGAGAGGTCCAACGATTGTTTAACGTGCAAGTGGAATGTGAGATTTAAGTGGAATAGTGGTCCAGGCATGGGCCAGCACTATCCATTCAATGATGGAAATTATGCCTCAATCAATATTGAGCCAAGAAAAAATCAATCAGGCCTGTTCCCCTTTTCCAGTTCGACCAACCGTTGTTGGTCATTTCTAGCATTTCAATGCCAGGAAATGGAATACAAAAACCAAACTAGATTTAATGACATATTTTCTAGAATTTTACATTCACAGTTTTTTCTTGTATTTTGTCACAAAGCTTCATATTTAAACCTAAAAAAATGTAGTCTAAATCTTCTACTCCTACATCATCCGCTCCGCCATTTCATTTCATTGTAAATGTGGGCATTTTTCAGTGTCCCAATCAGAGTCTTCCAATATATTCCTCATAAAGCTGCAGTACCTTAACTAGCTGTGGACTCTGGTGTCCATGAATTTTGTTTCTGTTAGTGCTGGCAGTTGTAACGATACACGTACGATAGGCAAAATTATCATTAAAAAAGTCACGGATGCAACCACATCCAAATTGGATGCAACTTGTTTGCTACCACTAACCGCTATGCTTTGTGTATGGCGTGAAATTGGCATTCGACACAAGAATGCAGGAATGCAAGAATGTGCTGTAGTGAGAAACGTGCATTATAGAACAAAAAAGTGGATGCATTTTCCTCAAAATCATTTGCTAACTCGGAATACATATAATAATGACCAGAAGGATGGAATATTTGACTTCAGGAAGGGAGGAGTTGGGCTATTTACACTAGGAGTGCGTTAATAGCTAACCATCAGCATTCTTCCCATACAAAAGAAGCAGAATGTTGTTGATTTTCCATCAGGTGGTCCTTGCCTTAAAACTCAAATCAAAGTTGGATGGTGAAAGTGGTTGTCAATTCTGGTGTCAGTCGTTGAAAATAAATAAGGCAATCGGAATCAGTTCGTTGTTTTGTTCACGCTCGAAAAATATTTGATTTCCGCAAAAAATAATAGCAATGGCCCAGGAAACTGCAGATATGCCCACCTTCAAGTGCGTATTTGTTGGCGATGGCGGCACTGGGAAGACCACCTTCATCAAGCGCCACATAAGCGGCGAGTTCGAGAAGAAGTACGTGGCCACGCTGGGAGTGGAGGTGCACCCGCTGGTGTTCCACACCAATCGAGGGCCCATTCGATTCAATGTCTGGGACACGGCTGGCCAAGAGAAGTTCGGCGGTCTGCGCGACGGTTATTACATCCAGGGCCAGTGCGCCGTCATTATGTTCGATGTCACCTCTCATATCACCTACAAGAATGTTATGAACTGGCATAGGGATTTGGTGCGTGTGTGCGAGCAAATACCCATAGTGCTGTGCGGCAACAAGGTGGATGTTAAGGATCGCAAGGTTAAGCCCAGGAACATCACGTTCCACCGGAAGAAGCGGCTACAGTACTATGACATTTCTGCCAAATCCAACTACAATTATGAGAAACCGTTCCTCTGGATGGGCCGCAAATTGCTCGGTGATCCCAGTCTGGAGTTTGTGGCCATGCCAGCACTGCTGCCGCCGGAGGTGCAAATGGATGAGGAATGGCAGAAGAAAGTCGAGCGCGAAATGCAGGAGGCTCAGCAGATCGCCTTGCCCGAGGAGGATGATGTCTAAGCATAAGTTATAGTTAAAGGCAAGCAGAAACGGAGCAAGAAGATGAAGAGAAAACCCCCACACACTCTTAATGGAGAATGAGTTTTCATTTTCTCAACATTTTACAAGATCAGCACAGAAATATTATTACACAACAACGGCAACACGACACTGGCTGCACTGAAGAAGAAGCTGTAGATAGATCCTCACACTCTCCAGAAGAAAACTGAGCTGGTTTCTCCAACATTTTACAAGATGGGCACAGCTTTTATCACAATTTGATCTACACAAATTACAAGCATACAGACAAACAACTGAAATCAAAGAGTAAGACGGGTCGTATGAGTTATGGGAATGGAAGTGGTCGAGCTGCAAAATACATACTGAGCATTCACTTACCCTGGACCGGCTTTCTTACTTGTTTTTTACTAGTTTTATGCATTTTGAAATGAGTTGAAGTCAATCCCAAGCGAGTGAGCCAGGTGGTGGGTTATAGAGAAATCTTCGTTAAATTTCGCTTACTGATCTGATTACTTAACCTTTAACGTGGGCACTTTACAACCACTGTGCCCTGTACGCACTGAACAGTCCCTAACGATACATTGAGTCTGGATGGTGAGATGCAAAGTCTCGGTTATAGATGTTACTTCACGCCGAGTCTCTTATGGGGACTCTACCCTGTATCCCGTGGTACCGATCAGAGCTCAGTGGTTTTTGAGTGTGTTTCCCAAAACGTTCTGCAAGAATGTCGACCCTTTCCACACCAGTGAAGAATTTGATATTAATAAACTGAAACTGGGTTTTGGCATTCACACAAATGCAAAATCTGGAGTTGCTGGCCATATCTGCTGAGCTGCCGGCCGACTTCTTTGCTGGCAGTTGAACAACCTTCAACCTTGGGGAGGGGGGGAGCCCGTCTCAAAATCAGCTCTGATTTCTTCTACTTTTCTTCACGGATATCCTTTCATGCCATTTAGCCAACTCACAAGTTTTGTTAAACAGATGGCAGAACATGTGTTTCGCTTGTCGGCAAATTAAGTTATTTGGCGGGAAAGTTTCTTTGCTTTTTGGCTTTGTGGCGCCTAGAAACAAATGGCCCACAAATACCAATTTGACTTGGCGTTGGCGGGGGCGGGGGCGGGGGCGGGGGTTGGTTTATCCATGTGGCAGCTGCGTCACGGAAAACTCGCGTCATTGGCATTGGCAATAAGTAAATAAATAAATAAATCATTTGTGTGCATACACACACACACACACACGGATATGTGTATGCATGGGCATGCTCGCTCGGTGGTATATCGATAGATAGGAACCGATATCGGCATAGTGTTTTGCCAACAACACATGTCACAGCACTCAGAGCATGCCGCCCACCCCACCACTCGGCGGCAAATTGAACTTAGCGGCGCGTTGACAGCGAACGCCGGCGCCAGCTTGACTGCCCGCAGCACATGGCGGATACTTCATATCTGAAAATGGATATGTATCTGCCGCTGCAGGCTGGAGCGCAGCGCGTGGCCCGGTGACTCAAACACGGCACTATTTTCGGGCCGCAAGAATTTCCATTTTCATTTTGTGAAAAACACATTTTTAAAAGCAATTTGCCCAGTGCCAGGCACTGCGGCTGCCTTCCAAGTGTCCGTCAACATGTTTGACAAGTGCGCTGATTTTTGTCTGTGTGAGTCATTATTTTTGGCCATGCTTGCAATTTCCGTGTCCGGAAGTTGTTCGGCTCGGCCAGGGCCGTGTTTGTTTCAGCGCTTTTTGTCCTAATGAATAATGCAGCAATCGGGGAGCCAATCGTCGACGGAGACAGCGCAGAGCAGGTAGCAAAGCTACCAAAAAGAGACAGAAAAAAACGCACACATTTTTCCACTAAAATATTTAAGCGGAATACTTTGCCTTTGCCGTACAAAAACAGCTGCTGGCGTCAGATAAGTGGGAGAATGAACTGGCCTGGTTAACGTCACCCTCGGAAAGTGGATCAAGAATTGATGGACTCTTCTGGTTTAACCAAATCCACTGCGACAAATGTTCAGGGTTGCACTTGATCCGATGGGGCAAGGCAACGGCCTGGATCTACTGTACTACTCATGTCTAGCTCGACCAGCCACCTTGAATTGGTCAATTGGGATCGGTTCAATGGAATATTTATCTCATTGGAATATATTATAAATATTTGCAATGTGCAAACACACTCCGCGCCACCTGAACCCACTTCAAATAAGAAATATAGAAACTTAGTGTTGAAATATCTAGCTGGGGTAATCACGACTAAGGTTTGAGCTAAGGAATTCTTGAGTTGAACACTTTTTTCTGGTTGCAATGAGCACTTTCAGTGTTGGTGAGCGTCACAAAAAGTGCTAACCACTGTGTGCCAGGCTACTTAAAGCACACTCCATCAGAGGGGCAACAATATCTGAGCTTAAATCTCAGTAAGTCATATATAATCTTTGTTTTGTGGAAACCCATTAAACCCCAATTTATGGCTAAAAAAGCATTATCCGAAAAGCTTTGTGGTAGTCCCCTGTGGCTTCCGTGCAAGTTTTGTCTCCGTCTTGGAAAGATTCATGCCAGCGGACGGACGGACTTTTCTTTACATATTCGCAGGCTATTGGACCTCTGCTGCAGTGATCTTTACGTTGCTAATAACCTGACTATTGTACTCGGAAAAGTTTGTGCCTAAATGGAAGTACTATATATCAGATAACAAAAGTTTTCGAAAAGAAACTCAGACCAAAGAAGTCAGAAAGTCGTGGAGAACAACTGAAATGTGCACTGTTATCGGTAAATCTTATCAATTTAAGCCAAGTCTGCTCATCAGAATATTACTCATACGACACGTTTTGCTCTTTGATTTTACTTGTTTGTCTGTAAGTTTGTATTTGGTTGAGTAAAATGTTGGAGAAACCAGCTCAGTTTTCTTCTGGAGAGTGTGAGGATCTATCTACAGCTTCTTCTTCAGTGCAGCCAGTGTCGTGTTGCCGTTGTTGTGTAATAATATTTCTGTGCTAATCTTGTAAAATGTGGAGAAAATGAAAACTCATTCTCCATTAAGAGTGTGTGGGGGTTTCCTCTTCATCTTCTTGCTCCGTTTCTGCTTGCCTTTAACTATAACTTATGCTTAGACATCATCCTCCTCGGGCAAGGCGATCTGCTGAGCCTCCTGCATTTCGCGCTCGACTTTCTTCTGCCATTCCTCATCCATTTGCACCTCCGGCGGCAGCAGTGCTGGCATGGCCACAAACTCCAGACTGGGATCACCGAGCAATTTGCGGCCCATCCAGAGGAACGGTTTCTCATAATTGTAGTTGGATTTGGCAGAAATGTCATAGTACTGTAGCCGCTTCTTCCGGTGGAACGTGATGTTCCTGGGCCTAACCTTGCGATCCTTAACATCCACCTTGTTGCCGCACAGCACTATGGGTATTTGCTCGCACACACGCACCAAATCCCTATGCCAATTCATAACATTCTTGTAGGTGATATGAGAGGTGACATCGAACATAATGACGGCGCACTGGCCCTGGATGTAATAACCGTCGCGCAGACCGCCGAACTTCTCTTGGCCAGCCGTGTCCCAGACATTGAATCGAATGGGCCCTCGATTGGTGTGGAACACCAGCGGGTGCACCTCCACTCCCAGCGTGGCCACATACTTCTTCTCAAACTCGCCGCTTATGTGGCGCTTGATGAAGGTGGTCTTCCCAGTGCCGCCATCGCCAACAAAAACGCACTTGAAGGTGGGCATATCTGCAGTTTCCTGGGCCATTGTTATTATTTTTTACGGAAATCAAATATTTTTCGAGCCTGCACAAAACAACGAACTGATTCGATTGACTCCAAAAATGACGACTGCAGCTTTCTACTTCCAACTTTGAATTGAATTTTTAGTCAAGGCCTATCTAATCTGTTGGAAAGTAAAGAATATTACCACAAATCTTTGGTAAAAAGTTGTTCCAGTTCAGAATTTCTCCTTTGGATTTTACCAATTTGAAAGTACAAACAACTGTTTCAAACACTAGAAATCAGCTATAGAATCTTTGAACGAAAAGTGCAGACACTTTACCTTGAGCCTTGATGTCAAATTGCTGGAACATTTGTTGAAGCAACTATTTTCTCTTTTCCATTTTATCAAGTTAATTTATAAGCAATAACATTTCAAGTATTCTATTACTTTTCATTACAAAACAAGAAAGAAAGTCGGTCAAGCCCGACTATAACATACTCTGTACCAAGAAATTTTGTCTTTTGATCATAACTCGAAAACCGTTCATCCGATCTTCTTCATTCCTTTGGCTGATCGATAAGTTATCTTAATAACTAAATATGTCCAGAAGAAACAAGCCATCTATCTTTAAAACTGTGGGAGATATGACGTTTTTTCTAAATTGCGGGGGCGGGAGGGGGCGTGGCCAAAATTGAAAATAAACTTGATCTGCCTGCAGACATAAGAAGCATATGTCCCATACACGTCAAACCTCTATCTCTTACCATCTCTGAGATCTGTGCGTTCATACGGACAGACAGACGGACAGACGGACATGGCTATATCGACTCGGCTGTTGATGCTGATGAAGAATATATATACTTTATGGGGTCGGAGATGCTTCCTTCAGGATGTTACATACTTTTGCACAAACTTATAATACTCTATGTACCTACGGTACAGAGTATAAATATCGATTATTCAGACAATGAAGAAACAGTTGCTCATTAAGTTTGTAATTGTTACTTGGAATTTGGATTATTCAATGATTTTTTATACCCGTTACTCGAAGATCAAATAAGGGTACACTAAAGTCGTGCAGAAGAAATATGTATTCTTAGTCGAGTCGATATAGCCATGTCCGTCTGTCCTTCTGTCTGTATGAACACCTGGAACTCAGAGACTAGAAGAGCTAGAGCCACCAAATTTGAATATCTCCTACCTTTTTCGAGATATCGAGCTCAGATTTGGCAGTGTAGTGTATGTGGCCAATATCTACAATCTCACTAATTTTCATAAAGATCGCATAAGAAATGGCAGAGTTAAAAAAACGTTGCATACTTGTCTGAGCCGCATGAGGTTATTATACACTAATTGCCCAGAGTAAGGGGTATTTCGAAGTCAGGCAGGGCAGGTCGTTTTATTTAAACACAAACTTAGAGGTAGATAATCAGCACTAGTTAGGGAAAGACAACATTTAATATGAACTATCTGAACCGCAAGCCACTCTCCTTGATATCTCTCTCTCTCTCTCTCTCTGTCAGTTGAACCCGCAGCATTAGCAGTTCTTTAGTTAACTTTCCACTTTCGGTGCTATCAGGACAACTGACTGAAGTTGACTAATTGGAAATAATCACCCTGCCGGACTGCCCTGCCGAGAAGTGGCAAAAATTACGACACTTCTCTTCAAGTTTTATCTCTCCTCATTCATTTCGGCCAATGTTTGTCATTAATTATGAGATCATTAGTCAACTCCTAATGGACCGCAATTTGTTTTAGGCTCAAACATTTGACCACCTTGTGCACTTAATTAACAAACAAGTTTCTCCACTTTCACCGCAAAATGCATTTTCAAAATGTTCGTACAATGTTTTCGTAATTGCAAAAGTCTTTTTTGTGTGAGTTGTTGAAACAAAAGCACTGCCAAAGCCGCAGCAACAATTGCCGTTAAACGCCCACAGAAAACGGGGTGAGGGGCGGGGGTGGGCTGGCTAACAGATTGGGGGCGGTAGGAAACACATGTTGCTGTCCCACATTGGACATTGTTGCGGGAAATGCGTTGCGGCGCAGCCAAAGGAAATGCTACACGACACTCGGAAAAATTGGTGAAGAAACTTCCACACTGAAACAACACCTCCAAGCGAAGGCAAGTTTGAAACGCGCTTACTTTAGCCAGGCCAGCTCATAGATACTGTGTGTTCTTTGAGTGTATTTGGACGCAACAGCTGCTTGCTGTAATTTGGCTCCAGCCACGCCCACCCCAGGCGTCTAATTGCGTCTTTTGGGCCGACTTGCGGCTGCCTGTTCTTGGGCACATTCTTTGGCGTTGGCGCCAAATGAAATTTACATTTTGACTTCATTTAACTTGGCAGCTGTGCGCTGCATACTTTGCGGCTTTTGGCTTGAACGCTCCGCGTGTGTAATTCAATATGGGCTCCGAACGTGCCGTCTGGCGGAATGTTTGCCTTCAGCTGTGCCTTTTGGTTTGTTTGTCTTTGCCGCGCCCAAGGTCACCGCACATTGTTCGCCTCCGCGTCACAGCGCAAAAAAGCAGCGTCCAATTCAAAATCCAAAGCCTTGTCCAAAACGGCCTTATGCAACTTTAATTGAATTGCATGCTAAGCCCGGGGGCTTTGCCAGCCTCCGTGCCACAAGGCCAAGTTCGAAACGTTGACAGCTCCCGACAGGACAGGAAAAGAAGTGCCAGAACGAGATTTCCATTAGATTTATTGATTCGGAGGAGGCACCAGGCCCGGCTCTGATTGGTGTACCGTGTGCGTGTCTGTTTGCGGTCCCGCTGCGCATTTGGTTAACTATAATTAGCATCGGATAATGCCATTATAATGCCGATCCATTAATAATGCAGCGGTCAGGCCGGGCCAGCTCACGTTAGAATGCAATTAAATGCTGATTTATTGTGAAACGAAATTTGTCAAATGCAGCGAAGGGAAATTGTGTGCACTCGCATTTGCATTTGGGCTGATTATTGATTTTGGTTTTTCCCCTTTTTTTTGTGCCGCCGATTGACTGGACTGGATCAAATCAAATGTGTGTTGATGTTCGGCATCGGGAGGCTAAGTGCCTGCATTTAGGCAGACTGAATGCCAGTACAGGAAATAAAACTGACAAACGGACAGACAGTTATAAATGGGACACAGCTCATCGGAAGTGGGTGGTGGGGGTGGGGGGGAGGGTAGGTGGAAATGGAAGTGAAAGCATTTGCAAATGGTTCTCTATCATTCATTGAAAATGGCAATTAATAGCAACAACTTTAGAAAGAACTTGCCTATGTGAATCGGGGGAATGGAAACTCGGAAATGGTCGAACTGATCTGCTTTCCCCCAATCATTGTTTTAGCTGGCACTTCTTTAAGAAGTTTTAAACAAATCGAGTATCGAATAAAATGCTCAAATGATATTGTTCAGTCATGTTATATGATGTCAATCATATAACCAATAAGTTATTAGACGATAAAATTGGACAAAATATTAAGAATCGTATGCCTGAGATCATGATTGGTTTTTGAACCAAACCGGTTTGAGCCCGGAACTTCTACTTTTACTTAACTGTGAATTGAACCTAAAGCCGAACCTCTTTAGACATCAAATATAAGCCTGAACCTGCTCCAACAAAAAAGAAAAGAACAACTTGTACTGCCCATCGATTTGCTCTGTTATTTGGTAGGTTTTGCGCATCTGAGTTCTACAATCGGCAGGAAGTTCAATAAAAAATTGAGAAAAAGTTCAGAACTACTTATAAAATAAAACAAGAAAGAAAGTCGGTCAAGCCCGACTAAAACATACTCTGTACCAAGAAATTTTGTCTTTTGATCATAACTCGAAAACCGTTCATCCGATCTTCTTCATTCCTTTGGCGGATCGATAAGTTATTCTAATAACTAAATATGTCCAGAAGGAACAAGCCATCTATCTTCAAAACTGTGGCAGATATGACGTTTTTTCTAAATTGCGGGGGCGGGAGGGGGCGTGGCCAAAATTGAAAATAAACTTGATCTGCCTGCAGACATAAGAAGCATATGTCCCATACATGTCAAACCTCTATCTCTTACCATCTCTGAGATCTGTGCGTTCATACGGACAGACCGACGGACAGACGGACAGACGGACGGACGGACGGACGGACAGACGGACAGACGGACATGGCTATATCGACTCGGCTGTTGATGCTGATCAAGAATATATATACTTTATGGGGTCGGAGATGCTTCCTTCTGGATGTTACATACTTTTGCACAAACTTATAATACTCTATGTACCTACGGTACAGAGTATAACAAGAAAGAAAGTCGGTCAAGCCCGACTAAAACATACTCTGTACCAAGAAATTTTGTCTTTTGATCATAACTCGAAAACCGTTCATCCGATCTTCTTCATTTCTTTGGCGGATCGATAAGTTATCTTAATAACTAAATATGTCCAGAAGGAACAAGCCATCTATCTTCAAAACTGTGGCAGATATGACGTTTTTTCTAAATTGCGGGGGCGGGAGGGGGCGTGTCAAAAATTGAAAATAAACTTGATCTGCCTGCAGACATAAGAAGCATATGTCCCATACATGTCAAACCTCTATCTCTTACCATCTCTGAGATCTGTGCGTTCATACGGACAGACAGACGGACATGGCTATATCGACTCGGCTGTTGATGCTGATCAAGAATATATATACTTTATGGGGTCGGAGATGCTTCCTTCTGGATGTTACATACTTTTGCACAAACTTATAATACTCTATGTACCTACGGTACAGAGTATAAAAATCTGTTCTACTCAATGCACATATCGTCTCGAGTTAAAATAATAATGTACCAGTGCTTAATACGTCCCATAATCACATATGCAGCTCCTATCTGGTTTAATATTTCGCCCTCATATATGGAATGGATACGAATATTTGAACGTTAATGTCTCAGAGCTTGTACCTCGCTTTATAGAACACCACAAAGCAACTATACCAAGTACTACCAAAACAGCTATGTGTATAATAAAGCTAACGTTTACAGGATCGACCTTATAAGAGGCCACATACAAAAATGCTTGGATTGCGAAGTTAACAACCTAATTAATGGTCCATTTTACGCTAATGAGGAATACATCAAAAAGACACTGAAACTAGGATTTATCCCACCAGAGGCCTTTATTTACCTAGATAAGCATCAACTGGTGCAAAATGATAAATGTGTTCCAGTATTGTACCATAGATACCGCAGGGCTACAGACAAAACAATTAAAGAATCTATGCCAGAACAAAGCGAATTCAGATTCGACACAAGCATATCTTCCAAAGACGTCTTAGCTTTAGAATATATATCACTGTTTAACAATATGCTAAACAACGCCTACTTCCCGGAGAATTGGAAACGGGCTAAAACTATAATTATACCTAAAAAGGCAAAGTTCCGACGGTTATAGGCAACTTACGTCCAATAAGTCTTTTGCCTAACATAAGTAAAGTGTTTGAAGCATATGTTAACAAGAAAGAAAGTCGGCCAAGCCCGACTATAACATACTCTGTACCAAGACAGGATTAGCCTATACACACATAAACAAACTCATATTTTTAGTCTGTATCATAGTCTTTTAACCATTTATCTAGTTCGTAAATAGTCATATATGTAATGTTTTTTCAAATAATTTTTCATTACAAGTCATTCAACTGTTATTTTTGTATCATTTTTCATGTACAAAGATGTCATTTTCATTTTTCTCTAAAAAGAATACTATACTATATATGTAAGCTAATTGTAGACGCTGAGTGCTCGACACGGGACATTGCATCATTATTAATAAATATTCATCTCTTGTTTATTTAGATTAAGAAGTTAAACGCATTGTACAAAATAAACAATTAAAAAAAAAGCGTATTGTAATTTTGCCCAGAAGTTTGCAAAGCATACAAATATTCATTTCCAACCCCATAAACTATATATATATTCTTGATCAGGGTGACGAGCTGAGTCGATTGAGCTTGGTCCGTCCGTCTGTCCGTCTGTCTGTCTGTTTCTAAGCGTACCAATCTCTCAGTTTTGAAGCTATCGAGCTGAAATTTTGCACAGACTTTTCTTTTTGCTGCACACTACATATATGTCGGAACCGACCGGATTGGATGACTATATCTCATAGCTACCGTAGGAACCATCGGTCCGAAAACTAGTTTTAGTATGAAAAACTTTTTTCTTTTCAATAGAAACGACTCCAAACTTTGTAATCGTTGGTTTTCTATGTGTTTTTATGATTCTGCCAAGTTTTATTAAAATCGGACAACTATATGGCATAGCTGCCATACAAAAGATGGGTCTGAAAAACAGTCTTAGTTAGAAAAACTTGTTTGATTTTAATGGCAGCATTCTGTACATTTGTATTTGTTTGTTTCACATGCTTTCACATAATTTTACAAATTTTTGGCCAAATCGGATGACTATATCATATAGCTACCATACGAACGATCGGTCGGAAAATGGTAAAAAGAGTATTTTTTTGAAAATATTTAAGCGAGCACTTGCAAGGGTACAAAAACTTCGGCACAGACGACGTTAGCTTAGCTTTCTCGTTTAAGTTACTCGACTACAAAACTAATTACATGACTCACACAACAAAAGCTCAACCTTACATTGGTAATATTTTGCATAAATGAAACCTCTACTTCTTCTTTTCTTTGGCCTGATGTAGTCATCACAACCGATTTACGGTCAAGGCCTCCGCGATCCGCTTCCGCCACTCTCCTCTGTCTTGAGCGAACTACCAACAGTTGGTCACACCAAGCTTCGTGATATGTTTCGTCACTTGGTCACCCCATCTCAGCTTCGCTCGTCTTCCATAAATCTTCCGCACTCCGTTTGTACATCTGTTTTTGCTGGAGCTTAGTTATCCATAGGAGTAATATGTGCTATCCAACGCAGCCGCTGATGCTTTATGCGCTCGACAATATCAGCTCGTACAGCTCACGATTCTTTCGGATGCGTCGTTAACTTTTAGAGGTCGCTAAATCCTTCGAAGAACTTTTATCTCAATTGCCGGACGCATCCGCTGCTGTTAATGTCCATGCGTCTGCTTCGTATCGCAGGACTGGGATGTTAAGCGACTTGTATAGCGCAATTTTCGTTTTTCGAGAGAGGTCTCTGCTCTTGAACTGCTCTGCGTACAGAACACGTAGTAACATTGGTTTGCAAGAGTAATGCTTCTTTGAATTTCCAGACTGATGTTGTCGTCCTTAACTACCTTGAAGTTGTAGTCTTCCATTGCAACAGATTGTCCTAGACGTGTGGACTTACTGCGCGTTGATAATAGGTACTTCGTCTTATCCTCGTTTACCGCTAAGCCCATGAGTTTTGACTGCTTCTCTGGCTCTGAAAACGCCTTGATTGAGGCACATTCGTCCTTGCCGATAATCTCAATATCAGCGGCATATGCAAGTACCATTTATATCTTTGATAAAGATGGTGCCCGATCTGTTGGCATTTGGACACTGGCGTACTATGTAGATTCCAACCATCAGTAGATTAAAGAAGTCACCCTGGCCAAAACCCTCTTTTGGTATCAAATGACTCGGAGAGGTTTTTTCCTATTTTGACATGCAAAGTCGAACATACTTTGCTGGTATACCAAAAGTAGGCAGGGCTTTAAAGTACTTTGACCTTATCGGAGTGTCAACAAAAAGGTGGTGGGTGTCGATCTCTGTCTCATGTGTTTTCACCAGGATTTGACGTAATGTGTTTATCTGGTCTGTGGTGGTTTTGCCAGGTTTAAGGCCACACTGAAAGGGTCCAATCAACTCGCTTATTCTCTAAGACAGAACCTTACATGTAATGGGTAGGTAAAGGCTGATCCAGCGGTAATTGGCGCAAACAGCAGTGTCTCCTTTTTCAAAGATTCAGACCATTCATAGTCGCTCACGTTAGCCAGCAGCTTTGCAGGTGCATTGCTCTGTTATCAGGGGTAACCAACCACATACCCACAGGAAAGTTCCTGCCTTCCGAGGAAGCCCAATGCAAATGAAACTTTATATTGAATACAATAGATTAGTTTGTACAAAAACGAACGCAATTCCATTAGATTAGTTGTTATTATACTCTGTACCGTAGGTACATAGAGTATTATAAGTTTGTGCAAAAGTATGTAACATCCAGAAGGAAGCATCTCCGACCCCATAAAGTATATATATTCTTGATCAGCATCAACAGCCGAGTCGATATAGCCATGTCCGTCTGTCCGTCTGTCTGTCTGTCCGTATGAACGCACAGATCTCAGAGATGGTAAGAGATAGAGGTTTGACAAGTATGGGACATGTGCATCTTATGCTTGCAGGCAGATCAAGTTTATTTTCAACTTTGGCCACGCCCCCTCCCGCCCCCGCAATATGGAAAAAACGTCATATCTCCCACAGTTTTGAAGATAGATGGCTTGTTCCTTCTGGACATATTTAGTTATTAGGATAACTTATCGATCCGCCAAAGGAATGAAGAAGATCGGATGAACGGTTTTCGAGTTATGATCAAAAGACAAATTTTCTTGGTACAGAGTATGTTATAGTCGGGCTTGACCGACTTTCTTTCTTGTTTTTCTCATTAACATTGGATACATCAAGATCTGGATCTTAGTCCAATAACCTTGAGCCACAAATATTCCGAACCTTAAACATTGGTTCGAACCGGCGAACCGGAGTTCCGAAAATAAGACAAATATTAAAAAAATTTCGAGTTATTTTAAAGTTATTTTGTTCAGACTTTTGGGTTGTAATAGTTTTAAGTCAAGCTCGATCAACAGGACCAGCAAGCCAAAAGTTTTGCGATGTGAAACCGGTTTACCCACCCAATTCTGCTTTCCAAATCGCAAAACTTTTGCCAATTCAGCGTTCATTTTTCTGACAAAATGTTTCCAAATCTTGGGATGTTTGAAATCACTTGAACATCTATTCTCCCGACTTCGCAGCCAAGTGGCAAACAACTTGTGTTCTGGAATTGTAACGAAATCCGGCTCTCGTTTGTTGCTCTTTGGCCCTGCCCACTTGCATCGACACTACATTTGGCACACAAATTCCCTTTGTATGCTCAACGACTTGTCCAGACCATAAAAGTTACTTGCACATTTGTGCACAGTTGTTGAATTGGCCGAGCTTCCGCCCGCTGCACTGGCATCCCACTCTGGGCACACATGTGGACGTGGCCCACACACAGATGCATCTGCTCGTATTTATTCATAATTCATCTGCTTGCTGCTCGTATCATTGTGGCACAGCAGGTAAAATGCAGCCCGGGCGCATAATGAAAGATTCCATTCTTGATACATTTTTGGCTTGTGCTCAGAACTCAAACTGGGGGGGGGGAACTTGTATTGTTTGTTGTTTAAGGCCATGGCCGTTCTCTAGTCTCCTCCAGTATCTCGGCAGTTGTTGCTTTGTTTTGGGGCCAAACAACAGAGCCAGGGAACCAACCTGGGGGCCGTAATTACAACGTTTCGGCGACCAGGCCAGGGCGCTGCTTCAATTGGCCATTGTCGAGGCGGCGGCAGCTGCATGGCTGGGTATTGTGTTTGGGGGCCAAAGAATTGCAAGTGGCCCCCACCTCTCCTCCGGAAGCTAGCTGCTTCGCTGTCTGCCCATCTGTTTATACCCCTGCTCCTACACCGTCCGCCATCCGCCATCCGCCATCCGCCATCCGCCCTCCTCCGTCCGGTTCGTCTTTAGTTTGTTAGCTGTCATTGTGTGGCCTAAACTGGCGTCGCCGCTGCCTCGTGTCATATCGGGTCTCATGGCTCCATTGTTGGCATTTGCGCTGCGGGGCGCAACTAAATTGATAAATGCACCTGGCTAACTGCATGCCAGAGTCGCCAGCGGCTGTCAGGGTTGGTTAGCATTGCCCGGCTTATGTATGTAGTTGTCGTTTTTGTGTCTGGCGGGGCCATTTGCTCGTTTGATTTTGATTGCTCATCCACAATAATTTAATTGATATGAATGGGGCGCACGGGCGGGATTGAGATGTATAGCTGGACGAGTGTGAGGGACAAAAGATGAAGTATTTAGATACCTAGCCCAAAATATAAGTGCTTCCTGCAGCTGTGGCTATCCATCTCGCCTTCAAAGCGGCTAACAAACTGGTGAAAAAGTGGGAGTATGCTCAGTATGAGCTTTGAAGCTGTTGACTCTGGTTCATCCGATCTTTACCAATCCTTTGAAGGAAGTCTAGCGAGTTCGAACCGTCTTCGTGCTTGTTTTTTGGAAAAAAGCGAAATCTTACCTTGTATTCCTCCCAGATGGTCACTTTATCCACTTGTCTGGCGAGCTTGAAGCATGCTTGCTTTCACTTTTCTCAAAGGTTCCGGTTAGCCAACCACCGCGCGCGGGGCTGTCATTTGCTTATCTCAGCAACAGTTTCGCCTGATATCGATAAACGCCTATCGCTCTGCATCAGGGTGACCATACTGTTTGACTAAACGAACGAATAAACAGCTGACTCGGTTTGGTTTGTTTGTTATATAATACATAAACATTTTATGTTGCAACAAACCATAAAACAAAAACAAAGCGAGAGTGCGGCCAGCTGTTTGTATATCGATGGAAAATATCGATAATTACATCGGGGCTGAGCTCGCGTATGAGCAGCGTTTAAGTTTGTTCCTCCGGTTACGCCAACTACATTATGAGACAACTGGACTTACAGAAATCGGGACTTAATGTGCTTAATGCACAATGTTATGAGGATTATCTTAAACGTTGTAGACTTCAATTCTCACAAAAACACCTAAGCAATTCCTCTCTTCTGAGCTGTAAGGCAATCCGAAAGCAAACACTTATCTAATACTTTCTGAAGTCAACCTACTCGTCTTCTACACTCAAAAACAAGAAAGAAAGTCGGTCAAGCCCGACTATAGCATACTCTGTACCAACGAAATTATACGCTCAGCATAAATTTTGAAGCTGCAGCAGCAGCTGAAAGCAGCTTTTGATCAGAACTCGACAACTGTTCATCCGATCTTCACTATTTCTTTGGCGGATCGATAAGTAATCCTGATAACTAAATATGTCTAGAAAGTGCGAACCATCTATCTTTAAAACTGTGAGAGATATAACGTTTTTTTCCTAATTGCAGGGATGGGAGGGGGCGTGGCCAAAATTGAAAATAAACCTGATCTGCCTGCAGACATAAGAAGCATATCTACCATACATGTCAAACCTCTAACTCTCACCATCTCTGAGATCTGTGCGTTCAGACGGACAATCGGACATGGCTATATCGACTCGACTGTTGATGCTGATCAAGAATATATATACTTTATGGGGTCGGAGATGCTTCCGTTTTCCAACTTCTAAATAGCTGCTATGTGTCCAGATAAGCTTAGATTGCGGAATTGATTGAGTGGGGGGAGTAGACAACATGGAGCACCGTTCACCAGATCCACTCAGTTCAATTTACATCCTTGCTCCACAAAAGGGCTTACTTTTTTTTTTTTTACCTAGCTACCTTGAAAGCACTGCAACATCACAGTCAACACCTCAAATGAAAATCCCAAATCCAATTTGACACAAAGTTCAAGCTGGGTTTATATATTTTTATCGCTCATGCAGGAACAGCCTTGCACGGATGGCACTGAATCAACACCAATTGAATCGATGCTGCTGCTTCTGATTCTATTTCTGGTGCTTCACCTCCACTTCAGTGGGCGGGGGGTGGAGAGGGGACAGCTTCTGTTCCAGTCCCACTGTAGGCCAAAGGTCAAGTGCACCGCTGACGACGACAATTTGCCAGCAATTTGCGTGTCAGTATTTTTTTCGGCATCATATTGCTAAATGCCTTCATTAAAACTGGAAAGTGAACAGCGCGTCGCTGCCAAAAAGCAACGCGGCACAGGTGGGCGGGGGGGGGGGGGCGGAAAAGCGAACCGGAGCGGCTGGTGAACAAAGCGTGCGAATGGCACAAAGGCGACTGAAAGTGCTTCAGCAGGCATATGTGCGAGTGTGCATTAGTGCCGCTGACATGACTCCATGACAGGACGGAGGGCAGGGCCAAAGGGTGTCAAAGCGCTGCGTTTGCAGTCAGCTATTTGCCGCGCTCTAAGGACTCGTCATCCTCAGCCTCATCCACGCTGTTGTTTTCATTTTTCACTTTGTCCTTTATGCAGTTCCCGGGCGCGCACATTTCTAAGCCAACTGACAACATCAAGTGCTTTGGCTCTGCCCGGGCAATTCAGTAGAACACACAGCGACAACAAGTTGGCAAAGTCGCGGCTCTCAAATGTAGGCAATGCTTTTTGAAAGTCAGCTGAGCCCTGACAGACAAACGCACACACAAAGTCAGTTCGATTTGAGTTCCATTTACAACGTTCTCTTGCGATCGAATAATGCTGTTCCGAATGTTACTTGATTGTCCAGATTGGCTGTCTGTGGTATTGATAGCCTGATGATTTCCTGTATTCCTGTATAATGATACACCATCTGAGATAGTATGTGTTACCTCTGGTGTACCTCAAGGTAGCCTTGGACCATTACTGTTGGTTTATTTATCAATGATCTCCTCAGGTTGTTAAGTCAGCTCAAGTCTTAATGTTTGCGGATGATGTTACGTATATATGTATTCAACATGAGCTTGATAATTTTCAATCTTGGTGCAACGTTAATATGCTCTATCTCCATCATGACAAATGTAAGTTCATGTCGTTTTACCGCACTAAGCCTACTCTGCATACCTACTGTTTGGGCATTATTTCAGTTGTGGATCTGGGGGTATTATTCGATCACAAGCTTTGCTTCTGACATATCCAACAAAGGGAAGAGTTTGCTGGGATTCATACAACTCGGGTCAAAGGAGTTTGCTGATCCTAACACAACAGGGCTACTTTATGTGGCCATTGCTCGTCCATTTGGTCACCTCAATATAGTTACTAATCGGATTCAGTTTCTTCTTTTTGTGCTTAGGGGATTAAACTGGGTTGCTGGTCGCCGTTTGCCTACCTATTTAGATAGGCTACGTCTCTTGAACTTGCCTACTCTAAAAGACCGTAGAACTAGTCATAAACTGGTTGCTGGTGATGTTGATTCATCTCTCCTCCTAAGTCTTCTGAACTGGAACGTGCCCTGCAGAGCAATTTGCCGTTTTCGCCCATTGTCTTTGCAAGTGTGCAGATCAAATTACGCCCGTCACGATTCATTTCTAGTACTGTGCGATAGCTATAATGACCTATACAACATACTGTCATTTCATTGACCCCACTCTACAAATTGCCGTAATCTTTTATCTACTTTGTCTGCATCAAATTTGTATACAGGGTTGCCCATATTCGACGGACCCATCTGGCAACGCCATAACTTTTGACAGAGATGTCAGATCGCTTAATGACATACCGCGTTTGAAGCGTCAGTCCAAGCAGATTTTTACCATGGAACAATACACGCCACGCGAGCGCTCTGAAATAGTGGAAATTCACATTCAACAGAACAAGTCAATTGTGAAAACTCAACGTGCTTTTAAAAAATTAAAATTTCACATTGAATGGGACCGTAAATAAGCAAAATTGCCGTATTTACGCCACTGAAAATCCTCAGGAGATTCAAGAAGTGCCTCTTCATGACGAAAAAGTCACAGTTTGGTGCGGCGTTAGTGCGAAAACGGTCATTGGGCCGTTTTTCTTCCAAAATGAAAATGGCCATGCTGTTACCATCAACCAGGAGCGTTATCGCGACATGATGACCAATTTTGTGATGCCAATTATTCGTCGAAAGCGTATGAGGCAGTTCTGGTTTCAACAAGACGGCGCTCCACCGCACACAAGTCGCATAACAATCGATTTTCTGAAGAAATTGTTTCCGGGCCGTTTGATGTCGAAAAGTGGTGATTTGGACTGGCCACCGCGTTCGCCCGATTTGACGCCGCCTGACTTCTTCTTGTGGGGATATTTGAAGTCAAAGGTTTACGTTAACAAGCCAAGGACCGTAGAAGAGCTCAAGGACAACATTCGTGAAGAAATAGCCGCTATTCCGGCCGAAATGTTGGCGAAAACGATGGAAAATGCTGCAAAAAGGGCACAATACGCCATCAACGCCAGAGGCGGCCATTTGAGAGATATCATATTCAAAAATTGATGTAAACAAATCTACTTGGTACAAATTAAATGATTAAGATGGCCAACCGCCAAATTTTTATTTTTTTCTTTGATTTTTTTAAAAAAAACATGGGTCCGTCGAATATGGGCAACCCTGTAGATTCTTGATCAGCAGCAACAGCCCAGTCATGTCCATCTGTACCGCCTGTCTGTCCGTATAAACGCGCAGATCTTAGATATGGTAGAATAAAGAGGTTTGATAGTATGGTAGATATGCTAGGTTTATTTTCAATTTTGGCCACGCCCTCAACCGCCCCCGCAATTTAAAAAAAACGTCATACCACCCACAGTTTTGAAGATAGATGATTTGTACCTTCTAGACATATTTAGTAATCAGAATAACTTAACGATCCGCCAAACGAAATGTGAAGATCGGATGACCAGTTGTCGAGTTATGATCAAAAGACAGTTCGCTGCTGCAGCGCTGCCTTCAGCTGCTACAGCAGCCTCTAAATTTATGCTGAGCGTATAATTTCGTTGGTACAGAGTATGTTATAGTCGGGCTTGACCGACTTTCTTTCTTGTTACTCTTCGACTAACGGGTATAAAAATGGTATAAGGTCTACGAGTCGTATGAGTAATATTTTCCCAAAACTTTGAAATGAAATTTTCAAATTAAATTGTTGGAATTTCCGAATTATTAACTTGTTAATGCTGAGACCCACTTCTTTCACACCGCACAATGTGATAACATGCCAAAATATCGCTTCTTCACCTTACAGAAAGCCTGTTTTTCGCTCTACTGTGCCCACCAGTTGACATCTAAAATTGACAAAGCCCAGTTCAAAATTGTTCGCAAATCGTTTAATTTCACTTTAAATGCCATCAACTGCAATTGAGCTATGTTTTAAAACCGTTCCACGTGCGGCTAAACTTTTATTACCCACTTTGGGCTATCAATTGCTCTATTTGCTGCTATATCTCCCACTCTTTTTTTCTTGCACTCTCCCCCGGCTATTGCCAGAGTGTTGTTGGGTGACAACGACACATTGGCATACTAACACCATACAGCTTTGACACGCACACACACACACACTGGCACACTCTAGCCGAAAGCTGTGAAAAACAAAACTAAAACGCGACAGCAGCAGCAGCAGCAGCAGCAGCAGCAGCTGGCGGGCATGCGTGAATGAGACTGGCGCTGGCCACGCCATGTTGTGGGTGTCGGCCAGAGACAACTTTTTCACTGCTGCCCTGCAGGCGCACATCCATGCTCTGACCCCAATCTCAGTTTAAACACCCAAGCCTGGACACGCAGCGTCCGGCTGACGTGCGCTAATTGATTTCGAGACCCGAGGGCCCATAAAAAAGTTGCAATGCGCGCCAATGTCACAGACAACAAACAGCTTAATTATGTTTCGAGTTTTGTCAATTGTGTGTCATTTGCCAGAGCAATAAGTGCCGGGCCAGCAAAACAGCTTCGCCGGGGCCGAGTTAATTAATTTTTATGCTCCTCCCCGGCATCGCTCAGTGGCGTCAGGTGGAAAAGTTTCCATTCAATCAACTGCAGCGCCGTAAACTAAGAAAAGAACTTTGAACTTGAAGTTTGTTGGCTGCCACGGACAGGGCCAGAGCCAGCGCCTGAGCCAGCGCCTGCGTTTTAATTAGGCTAATTAATTTTTCGCACAAAAAAACCCCAAGCCCCCAAAACTTTGCCCGGTGTCAGAGCTAATGCGTAAGCAGCTGGATAAAAGTTTTGCGCCGAGCCAACCGAAAGAGAAGTTGGTAATGCAAAATCCATACGAATTGACAATAGTGAAACAGTTTTATGGGGGCGAAACGAACATAATATTTCCGTTTAATGATACCGCAATTTGGGGGGGGAGAGGAAAGTGTTCAAATGTTGTTCAATAGTTTCGAGGATTTGGTATAACTCGATGCCTCTTGAGTTTTTCTAACAAATGGGTACCTCTTTGCCTCACAGTTGGTTAATAATCTTAAATAAGGTTTGCAAAAACCATTTTGGGAACATTTTTGGCATTAACTACCCTGAGTAAAAGGTAGATCGGAGTCAGGCAGTTCCAACTTAAGCTTAAGCGCTCTCTTAAGTATAGGATTACTGCTCGATGGGTGCCTTAAATCCACAATGACTTAAGAGAAGTCGGTTCAAAGTTCTTATACCCGTCACTCGAAGAGTAAAAAGGGTATACCAAAGTCGTGCACATGTATATATAGAGTATATATATTCTTGATCAGCATCAACTGCCGAGTCGATATATCTATAACTGTCTCTCCGTCCGTATGAACGCACAGATCTCAGAGATGGTAAGAGTAAGAGGTTTGACATGTATGGTAGATATGCTTCTTATGTCTGCTGGCAGATTAAGTTTATTTTCAATTTAAGCCACGCCCCCTATCGCCCCCGCAATTTAGAAAAAACATCATATCTTCCACAGTTTTAAAGATAGATGGTTTGTTCCTTCTGGACACATTTAGTTAGCAGGATAACTTATCGATCCGCCAAAGAAATGAAGAAGATCGGATGAACGGTTTTCGAGTTATGATCAAAAGACAAATTTTCTTGGTACAGAGTATGTTATAGTCGGGCTTGACCGACTTTCTTTCCTGTTTTCATTGATGTATGAAATTGTATACAGTTGGAAAAGTGGGTAACCCAACCTAAGAAGCGACTTTAGTGGGTGTTTCTGTAAACAGAAAACTGTTTTTATACTCTGTACCGAAGGTACATAGAGTATTATAAGTTTGTGCAAAAGTATGTAACATCCAGAAGGAAGCATCTCCGACCCCATAAAGTATATATATTCTTGATCATAATCAACAGCCGAGTCGATATAGCCATGTCCGTCTGTCCGTCTGTCCGTTTGACGTGTATGGAACATATGCTTCTTATGTCTGCAGGCAGATCAAGTTTATTTTCAATTTTGGCCACGCCCCCTCCCGCCCCCGCAATTTAGAAAAAACGTCATATCTCCCACAGTTTTGAAGATAGATGGCTTGTTCCTTCTGGACATATTTAGTTATTAGAATAACTTATCGATCCGCCAAAGGAATGAAGAAGATCGGATGAACGGTTTTCGAGTTATGATCAAAAGACAAAATTTCTTGGTACAGAGTATGTTATAGTCGGGCTTGACCGACTTTCTTTCGTGTTGAAATACATTTTGTTACAGCAATGCGTTTGCATTGAAACGAATCTTAACTGTTGGACAAAATTTGAAAAAAGTGAATACAAATCAACAAAATATTTAAGTTAGAGTGCAAAACTTCTCTTCAACCCTTCGGCCCCTCAGTTCGATCTGCATAATCAGTCGTAAAACATTTTCGACCCATCTGTCAGCCCCCACCCCCGCCGGAAGGGCATGGTAGGCAAGTTGACAAACCCGTTTAGGAAGTGGAAGTCGAACGACCAGCAGCTACAGCAGCGCACACAAAACGCAGGAAGGAAAACGGAAGTATGTAATTTAAGCAGCGGCCAAAATGCGATGACGGAAACGAGCAAACCAAAAATGCAACAAGCAGCAAAAGCCGCCAATGACCAGGCCCAGTCTCGGCCCGCAACCCGCAACCAGCAAGCAGAACCAGACCAATCTAACCACCGACAAACGTCACAGGTGGCCTGGTCAGGAATGTTGGAGCGGAGCGCGCTTAAATGCAGTGCCAAATATGCAAAACGGCCGAATGCACTTAGTCGATACAGCTGAGCTGGAGTACTAGACGGGGGGAAAGCTGCTAAACTTGCCACCCCGCCGGCAGACACAAACGAAGTCCGAGCCGCACTCGCACTGGCACCGTGCATGTGTGTGTGTGTATGTATGTCTGTGTGTATGCCATGTAAATCGTGCCAACTTGTGCGCTCAAAGAGCCGAAAAATGACATCTAGGCAGGAGCGGCAGCAGGACGAACAAAACATTTATGGGCAAAACAAATGGCAGGCAGTCCCTGGCATCGACTCAAGTGGCCATAATGGCATAGATGACGACGTGCAGGAAGCGTCTGTTGTTGTTCTTGCTGTTGTTACAGTTACTCTCGACTGTTGCCTGCCTGGGGAAGTGTCACAGGAAACCGGAAGTGCGGCAGATAGCAAAAGCAAAAGTTGGCTACGTCCCAGTTGGAGGACAACGACACCATGGTTCTGGGCACTGGGTGAAGCCATGCCTCATGTGGGTAGATGGGGCGACTTATGTGTGTTCCAGATGACTTACATGATGTTGGACTTGCAAGGGGCAATCGACATTCATCTTGAAAATTTCCAAAAATTTTGATGAAGTGAAAGTCTGCAGTGCTTTGACTGAGAGCTTAAGTGGTGTGATTGAATGGCTTCTGGGGTTGATCGTGGCCTTAACCCGGTTTAGATACTCTACTCGCATATCGATGTCAAAATGGGCGAAGCTAATAGCCGACACTTACAAATAAAAAAGGCATTTTGAACTCATTAAAAATTTGTACTATACAAAGACGCTTAATTCATCTGTAATTTTGCTTATTAACTGTTTTTCTATGCTGAAATGACACAAAATATGTTGTGAATCGCGCTCGACTTGTTTGCTTGGGTATATTTAAAACGGAGCCTGAACCGAACTTTTCGTATATTTGCCCTTCTGAACCTGAACCCGAACTGGTCTAACTCTTTCTATATGCCAAATAGGTTTCACTTAATCACTCATTTCCCAAGAAGTTCTATATCTTTCTCGATGTTGTGAACGTATGCGTTATTTCTGAATTTTGCTAAAGAATCGCTTATATTGAAAGTCCAATCCAATTTCCCTATATTGCGAATTCGTGAAGAAAATTTTATCAAAGATAAAGTTAGAAAAGGGGAAAGCAATTCTCGTACTTTTATGTACTGAGAAAGTGAGGCTACACTCCAGAATTCAAAGAACAGGCCATGTTTTTAAGCCTTCGGGAAGAACCTATGAATGATAGCAATAAGAAATTAGGTTCATTCGACACTTAACTCACAATAACCATGGCTGAGCAAAACAAAAAGTGGTTCTAGATTTTGACCGAACGTAGAGTCAAGTAGACTGTTAACTATCTAGTTGTGAACTAAGCGATATCGTTAGGCGAACCAAATCGTGCCCTTTAAAAAGGGTTCGAACCCTCCCGGAACGAATCGTCATTAACATTTTAGAACTATGCAGCGTAGGTTTTATTTCATTAAAATACAAAGACAAAGACATATTCGGGGGTGTCCCAGAAATCTCTAGAGATCTTCGTATAAACGCTTTCGTTTTGAGCATCAACTGCTTGCCTTTATATGTGAAATGTCTCCAAAATGCTGGGCTACTAGATAAGAGGACAAAAGTTGAGAGATTTGAAACCGACTGTTCAAGACCAACTAGGTTTGATGCGTACTGTTTCCCTTCTCTATAATCTAGTAGCCTGCTGCGTTGCTGTCACTTTACATCTAATGTTCTCCTAGCTTAGTTCAAACTTCAATCGTTTATACGTAAATCTCTAGAGATTTCTGAGACACCCCTGATTGAGTAAAGATTCCGAAGTTGAGCTTAATTTGGGAACCCAGGGTTTGCCAGTGTTAGGCTAACCCCAACGTGCTGGATGTATCCAAGAAGGACAGATGTAAAATGTAAATAAAACGCAGTTAAATTAATGCTTTTAAGATCCATCGTGACCTTTATTCTTATTTGTTGAACATGGTTAAAGGGTAAATCGAATACTTGGGCCATGGCATCTTGTTTTTATGTAAATAGCTTTGGCTGCAACGACGTAAATTAGGAGATATCATAAGTCTTTAATTAATATATTTTTTATACTCTGTACCGTAGGTACATAGAGTATTATAAGTTTGTGCAAAAGTATGTAACATCCAGAAGGAAGCATCTCCGACCCCATAAAGTATATATATTCTTGATCAGCATCAACAGCCGAGTCGATATAGCCATGTCCGTCTGTCCGGTCCGTCCGTCCGTCTGTCCGTCTGTCCGTCCGTCCGTCTGTCCGTCTGTCTGTCTGTATGAACGCGTCGATATCAGAGACTATAAGATATAGAGCCACAAATTTTTGCACAAAGGTAGATTTATGCTGTACGCAGATCAAGTTTGTTTCAGATTTGAAAAATTCCACCCCGTCCCCCTTTTATCCCCAAAAAACCTAGACCTCCTCTATAAATCCAAGACCTAAAAAGCCGTCAGATCCACAAGTTAGAGCCTCGTGGTTTAGTATACATCAAGCTAGGCTCAATATCTATCTATTCTGAAAAGTACAATCAGATCGGACCAAAAACACCGGAGTTATAAGCGAAACAGTTGAGCTGATAACAGCAGCCCCCCAGTTGTTGATCAGGACTAGAAAAGTATTGCCTACATTTAGGATGACATCTTCAAAAATTCAAAAACAAATAAATGAAAATAAATGAACAGGGTATTTTGTGGTCGGGAAACTCGACTGCAGCGCCCTTACTTGTTCATGATGAAAAGTCCGACTGGGAAGCCTTTTTATTCATATGCATTTGTATGTGTGTGTACTTTCCGCGAATTTTGTTGCTTTGTAAATAATTTTGGAGGTAAAATCATGTTACCAATATATGTCATTTTTCTAGAAAATTGAACTTTTTCATTGTTTAAACAAGAAAGAAAGTCGGTCAAGCCCGACTATAACATACTCTGTACCAAGAAATTTTGTCTTTTGATCATAACTCGAAAACCGTTCATCCGATCTTCTTCATTCCTTTGGCGGATCGATAAGTTATTCTAATAACTAAATATGTCCAGAAGGAACAAGCCATCTATCTTCAAAACTGTGGGAGATATGACGTTTTTTCTAAATTGCGGGGGCGGGAGGGGGCGTGGCCAAAATTGAAAATAAACTTGATCTGCCTGCAGAGATAAGAAGCATATGTCCCATAAACGTCAAACCTCTATCTCTTACCATCTCTGAGATCTGTGCGTTCATACGGACAGACAGACAGACGGACAGACGGACATGGCTATATCGACTCGGCTGTTGATGCTGATCAAGAATATATATACTTTATGGGGTCGGAGATGCTTCCTTCTGGATGTTACATACTTTGCACAAACTTATAATACTCTATGTACCTACGGTACAGAGTATAATTAGCCTCCTAAAGTTGGGATTTCTTATAGAATTTAATATTTGTCAATCGAAAGACTGAAATATTCGAAATATTCGAAATATTCGATAATGATGTATCGATATTTTTCACAACAAATATCGATATTTCGATACCGATACATTTCTAGTATTCCTAGCTTACAGAGTTTAAAACCCAGCCAGATTGTTTACAATCTGGCCAGTCGAACCGGGAACTTAGTGGTACAGAAACAAGACAACAGATCTCTTCCCTTACAGGGCAGACCAGAAGAATCAATTCCAGTTTTGCCCAAAAAACACAGGGTACCCTGTTATCGAGACACCTCGTTTCTCCTGCTGCCCAAATTCCCTCGCTTAACACGATTTGGTTGTTCATTTCATTTGGACTTGTTTTCCATATTTACTTGGCCTTTTCTGTTTATAATTATGCGCTCATTTCAAGGTAGAAGGAATGGCTTTGGCCGGCTTGTTCCGTTTGCCTTTTGTGCTGCGCAGATTTCAGAATTTTCTGTTCAATTGAATGCATTTGAATTCATCCGTGACGAGAGAGCGAACTGACAAAATTTCTTAATTGCGAGGCAACTCTTTGGGACTGCTTTTCATTTCAGCTTTTCGAACACAAGAAAAATCAGGCCAACCGAGAAAGAAATGACAGAAATTGTGTACTGCAGGGAGTGCGGGGAGTGGGTGAGCGGGGAGTGCGGTGGATGGTCTCTGCCTTTTAAAAGTGCCTAATGGCCGCTGGCAAATGCAAAAAGGCTGCAGCCTGCTTTATGCTGTTTTTGTTGCTATTTGCCAGTTTTGCAACCTTGAAGAGAGCCGGAGCCGGAGCGAGGGAGCGGGGGAGAACAACTGAAGAAAAGATTGCAAAAAATTGAATTTAATTCAAATTTAGCTTGCCGCAAACGAACAAAAGCATACGAACTGCTTTCTAAAAACAGCTCAACAATGTCTTGGCATAGTTGGCAGACCCCTCCGCTCCCCTCCGCTCCCCTCCGCACCCCACTCCCCGCTCGCATCTCTTTTTGTGCTGTGCGCTACTAAAATAGACAAGTTTATTGCCAGTTTGGGGCTTTGGGGCAAACAATGACGAGGCCAAAAGGGTGGACAAGTGCTGGGCCGTGTTGCTGCTGTTGTTGCTGTTGTTGTTGCTGTGGCAAAGGTCAAAATGGTTTTTGTTTAGTTTTGTTGTTGCTGTTGTTGTTTTGGTTTGCGGTACCAGGTCATAGGCTGACAGTTGTACTGTACGCACTGAAAGTGGGTCCCCCAAGGTGACAGCTCGCCGACTTGAAGCAACTTGAGCCAAAGGCTCTGGCTCTGACTGTGGCTTAGGCTCGGGCTTAAGTTTTTGGCATCTGTCAGTGGCAGGAGCCAGGCACTGATCCTGAAATTCAGCTCACAATCTCTCAACTGCAGTCGCAGCACAATTCGGGCTTCCAGTTTGCTTTTGGTTTTTTGCTTATTCATGTACTGCTGGGTTGGATTCGGGGGGGGGGGGGGGACTGTAGAATTATGGGGTTAAATGTAAACTAAATTGTCATACTTTATGCGTTTACCAAGGTTTTTTACGTTGCCCACAAAATAGGGTCAAATTTGCGACCGGCAGTGAATTTTCGGGCTTCTGTGTCAAGCAGCGGAAAATGCAGCTGTCTCTCTGTTTTAATGTTTCTCATTAAAATGCTGAATTTGAGGTCTTTATAAGGGGTTTCCAAACGGCAGAAAAAGAAGGGTTGACAAACATACAAACAAGCAAACATGCAAACATACAAACAAGCAAACATGCAAACATGTAAACACAGAAACATACAAACATAGAAACATATAAACATGCAAACATCCAAACATGCAAACATGCAAACATGCAAACATGCAAACATACAAACATACAAACATACAAATATGCAAACATTTAAACATGCAAATATGCAAACATGTAAATATGCAAACATGTAAACATAGACACATGCAAATATGCAAACATGTAAACAAGGAAACTTACAAGCATACATGCAAACATGAAAACATACAAACATGCAAACATGTAAACATGCAAACATACAAACAAGCAAAGATGCAAACATGCAAACACATAAATATACAAACTTACAAACAAACAAACATGCAAACGTGCAAAGATGCAAACATACAAACATGCAAACATGAAAACATGCAAATATGCAAACATGTAAACATGCAAACATATAAACATACAAACTTACAAACAAGCAAACATGCAAAGATTCAAACATGCAAACATGCAAACATGCAAACATGCAAACATACTAACATGCAAACATGAAAACATGCAAACATGCAAACTTGCAAACATACTAACATGCAAACATGAAAACATGCAAACATGAAAACATGCAAACATGCAAACATGCAAACATGAAAACATGCAAACATGAAAACATACAAACATGCAAACATGTAAACATAGAAACATACAAACAAGCAAAGATGCAAACATGCAAACTTATAAACATACAAACTTACAAACAAACAAACATGCAAACATACAAACATGCAAACATGAAAACATGCAAACATGTAAACATGCAAACATACAAACAAGCAAAGATGCAAACATGCAAACATATAAACATACAAACCTACAAACAAGCAAACATGCAAACATGCAAACATGCAAACATGCAAACATGTAAGCATAAAAACATACAAACATACAAACATACAAGCAAACATGCAAACATACAAACAATCGTCTGGCTCCCATATATTTTTGCTGCCTTTATACTTGATTCTGGGTCGCTCCACCAATGCTCATTAGCTACAGTAAGTAAAATCAAGGCTTGCACTTCCCCATGACATTCTGCTGTCCATCGTATCTCAATTGATCTGCTGTTCAAAAAGCAGTTGACCAGATTAGCTCGATTAGCTGTAAGCCGACCCACCTAAGCGACCAACTTTGCTCCATCAGAGCAAACCAAAATCGTTTAGTCTTTGCATCGTAAAATATTCATAAAACTTGTGGAATGAACTGCCAACAGACTAATGGAATTATTGATTCCAGATAAGGTTAACGGAACAAGCCATCTGCCCATATACATACAGCCTCCTCCTCCTCCTCCTCCGCACCTTTTCATTTTATGTGCCCACAAAAGTAGGCAACTTTCTGTGCGCCGAGGCCATTGGAAGTTTCTTTTGTGCTGCAGAACTCCAGGCCTAATCAACAACAGCAGCAACAAAAGCGAAAAGTAAATTATTTTGCAATTTAATGTTGACCCGGAGCCCAATTAAGAGCCAAAAATTGCGGGCCAACTGACAAAACAGACAAACGGGGGGCGAATCAAATTGAAAATTATCTCGAATAAAAAACCAGATGATGACGATGATAAGAAGATTAATTGAATTGCAAAATTCGCAGCGAAGGAAAAAAAGAACTGCTTGGACCTTACTTCATTTTGAAGTAAAATATTGTCAGGTGCAGGCCAAGGATGTGGATGGGGCAGGGGAGGCACCCTGGCTCACCTTGGCCAGTCGACACGTTTTCATTGTTTGATAAAATGAAATTTTATGGCGCAGGGAGACGCACTTGGAACATGCCCGGCGGCAGGACAAGGGCGGGCCGAAAATTGAAACAGAGCGGCTATGAATTTTCAGTCAAGACAATGGCCTCAACGTGGCTACAGCAGCTTTGGCCCCGGTTTCGGTTGGGGGGCTAGTTTCAGTCCCCAGACAAACAAACAAACAACAACAACAACAACAACAGCAACAACAACAACAAGGACCAGAAGCGCCGGGCAAATGTTCAAGATAATTGAATGAAAATTCATTCGTGTGCTTTTCGATTTGGGGCAAAACTTTTTGCCTCCCCATTTTCGGTCCTTGTCGTGTGTATTTTTTTGTCAACAAAAATTCTAAGCATTTCCTGTTTGTGTGCGTGTGCGTGTGTGTGGGCAAAAGTATTTACATGTCCTTGTCAGTTCCCAAAATTCCAAGGGGCAAGCCATGACACAGCTCCAATCGAATTAGAGTTTTGTGTTCCCTTGTTGTCTTATTTGTTTAATTTGTCGAGGCTCGCAGCCAAACTCAACAAGTTGGCCAAAACAACAACAACAACAACGACAACGGCAATTTGCATGTCCGGGGGGCTGGGGTGGTGGCGAAACTAGGTCGATCAGTGGATCAAGTAACTCCTCTACCCGCTGCTGCCTACTGAGCACTCTCAATGTCAGCAGTCAGTAATTTGCAAGTCTTATCGATGGTCGCAGCCTTGAGGCATCCATTCGGCTGACAGGTTTCGTCCTCCCTTCCTCCCTTTCGATTTCAGCTGACGCCAATGAGGCAGATGAAGGCAGCTTCATCGTCGCACTCATTACTTAAAAGCAGCGCCAACGCGTTGCCAAATGTTGATTGAATGAGTGTTGTTGGGGGGGGGAGGTGGTGGGGAGGGAAGTAAAAACTGCGGCTACCTGCGCGTATGCGTAATATTTTCATTTGCCAAAGAGTCGCGAGCAAATAATTGCAAAGCTGCTTGTGCCTGTGCGAATGTGTCTGAAAGAAATGGCAAATAAGTGTAAAAGTCATCTTGTCTGGAGCGATTAATTTGATTTATGGAAAATCTGGGCAAATATTGAAATATTGGGTGGGGGGGTGGATTGGGTAAGTAAACATTAACAAGTTATAAAGTAATGACAAAAGGCGGATTCCCTTGTGCAGAATGTTTCGGGATTAGAGATTCTGCCATCTGACTCTCAGAGAACGCAGAGCAACATGCACGTGTGGTCGAGGTGCTAATGAGCTTGAGCCAACTCTTCTTGCAACTTTTCCCATTAAAAAGTTGCAAATTTTTTTTAGCGAAACCTTGGAATAAGTTTTGTTATTTTGCGAATTTTTCTTTAGGTCTTAAAAACCTTTGGAAAAATGCGTTGTTCCAAGTGTTGGATCTTCAGGCGTTAAAAAACTACAGGCATAAAATGAGATGCATCTTAAAGCCCATTAAAGACACAAGAAAGCAGGCTAACTAAGTAAGTAACACTGCAAATGAAAAAATAAGGGCCGATTTCTTATCTTCTTAATAGCTACTAACCTTAGATTTGGCTCTGCGATTTGTAAGTTTATGTGACAGATGGCTCTATGTAGAAGATTAGACAACGGCCCTAAGGCTGCGTTCACACACACCGGCAGTCTGTGTAGTCTGGGGATAATGAGAGATTTCTCTTAGCACATAAGGCAACAGTCAACTAGCTCTGCCACTGCCACAGCAGCTGAACCCCCAGAAATATGTCAGTTGGACTAGTCTATGAGAACTCAAGCAAAGTCCTGGTAGCCCCAAAAACAAACTTGATGTAAAAGTCGAGTGGTAGCATTCAAAAAGCGTTCGTTCCCTATCATTATACTCTGTACCGTTGATACATAGAGTATATTAAGTTTGTGCAAAAGTATGTAACAGCCAGAAGGAAGCATCTCCGACCCCATAAAGTATATATATTCTTGATAAGCATCAACAGCCGAGTAGGTGCGTCTGTCTGTCCGTATATACGCACAGATCTCAAAAATGTTAAGAGATAGAGGTTTGATATGTATGGGACATATGCTTCTTTGGCCACGCCCCCTCCCGCCCCCACAATTTAGAAAAAACGTCATATCTCCCACAGTTTTAAAGATAGGTCGTTCGTTTCTTCTGGACATATTTTGTAATCGGGATAACTTATCGATCGGCCAAAGGAATGGTGAAGATCGGATGAACGGTTGTCGGGTTATAATCAAAAGACTGTTCGCTGCTGCAGCGCTGCTTTCAGCTGCTACAAGAACGCTTAGCTAACTTCGTCTGTGCCGAAGTTTTTATACCCTTGCAAAGTGCTTGCTTCAATATTTTTTAAAAAATTACACTTTTCCCATTTTCCGACCGCTGGTTCGTATGGGAGCTATATGATATAGTCATCCGATTTGGCCAAAAACTTGTAAAATTATGTGAAAGCAAGTGAAACAAACATATACAAAATTCCAAGATGCTACCATTAAAAACAAAAAAGTTTTTCCAACTAAGACTGTTTTTTACACCTATCTTTTGTATGGCAGCTATACCATATAGTTGTCCGATTTTCATCAAACCTGGCAGAATTATAAAGAAGCTTTGAAAACCTTTGAGTATAAAGTTTGAAGACGTTTCCAATGAAAAGAAAAAAGTTTTTCATACTAAAACTCATTTTTCGACCGATTGTTCCTATGTGAGCTATGAGATATAGTTATCCGATCCGGTCGAATCCAACATATTAGTAGTGTGCAGCAAAAAGAAGACTCTGTGCCAAATTTCAGCTCCATAGCTTCAAAACTGAGAGACTAAAGTGCGTAGAAACAGACAGACAGACGGACGGACAAAGCAAGAATATATATAGTTGATGGGGTCGGAAATGAATATATGTGTGTGTTGCAAACGTCTACCCTTTGCAGGGGTATAAAAATATAGATATTCATGCTTGAATCATGAATGTTCGATGGTCAGAATCAAAATTCGAAATCCAATTGCGAATTTCTTCATCCAAGAATGATTTCTTAATCTCGAATTACTTGTTCCAAGAGTTAAATAACTTGATCACAGTAAGAAAAGTTCTCAAATCAAATTGAATAATTCTTGTATCTCAAAGCCGAGATCGTACATTCTGGACTTAAGAGCTTCATTAACTCAAAAACCAAAGAACGTTCTTTATTCTATCCTGTGCTCCAAAGGTTCAAGAGTAGTTTAAAGTGAGGGGCCCCTACTCCAGTCCGGTGCATTCTGGCAGTTACTTCCTGAGCAGATTCAGCAGCTGACATGCGAAATTCTGTTCAATCTTAGATTTCACACAATTTATTAACGAAAACCATAATGTTATTTGCCTGGTCCCAGTAACTCATTGGCAAGGAGTAAGTAAAAAGCTGAAAGTAATATGATCGCCTCTGTAATTGGTCGGCTGTGCGACGAGTACTGCGTTGCAGCTCACCTCTGAATATTAATTGCATTTTAAACTGCATCAACGTTTAATTCAATTGCCCAGTTACCGCTTCATCCCATCGTTATGCCATTACCCGATTACTTTGAACTTGTCATGTTCGGAATAAATAATTCTCTCGGCCATAGAATTAACTCTACCCGCTTCTCCCACACGCCAAGTTATCGAATTAAATGCAGTCGACGGTGACAGGAGAATATCCCGTGCAAGGTGCTTCCAGCGAATGGCCAATAAAAACCACGGCATAAAAATATGAATTTTATGGTTGTGTATTTAAAAGGACAATAAGCACACACACACACAGCAGCAGCAGCAGCAGGAGGGGCTCCGCGGTGAAACGAAGACCCAAAGCAACAAATGCGCTCAATGAAGCTGAAGGGCAAAACACAAAAAACACAAAAATGAAAATATGCAAAAAAAGAAGAAAACGACGACTCAGATTGAATGAGTGACTGACTGAGCGCATGCAGGAAGCATAGAGAGGGGGACAGAGTGCTCTGAAATTGGAAAATGAAATGGAAATAACTTCAACTGTCTGTGCGTGCGTGTGGGGCGCGGGCGGGCGACTGTCGGCAGGTGAAGATTTCGTGCTGCTCTGTGTCTGGCAGCTGCTGAACATGAAAATGAGTTTTTCCTTTTTATGCGCCATGCCAAATAAAAATAATAATAAAATCAGCGCAATAAGCAAGCAATGAAAAGGAGGATGGCAACCAAAGTTGGCCAAAGCCAGGGCCCAGCGAAGGAGAAGCATTGGCTACTTATACGCAACATCGATACACAGATGAGCAATCATAAATATTAATGCTAAATACATCCCTGGCGGCCCGGCGTGTGGGAGAGCGGGTGGAGCGGGAGCAGCGGGCGTCTGCCCAGGGGTCGCTCATTGCCTAATGGAGGCGAAATGATGGCCACGCCGATGAGATAAGAAAGTCAAAAGTGACCCCACTGCCGACTAGAGAAATGACCAAAATTTGCCAAGTGCCAAGTGAATTGAAAAATATTGGGTGAAAAGTTAACTTTGCACACCGTTGCCATTTATACCCTTGACAGACCGAACAATGCCCACATGATTATACCCTTTACTCGTAGAGTAAAAAGGGTATACTAAAGTCGTGCAAATGTGTGTAACAGGCAGAAGGAAGCATCTCCGATATCATAAAGTATATATATTCTTCATCAGCATCAACAGCCGAGTCGATATAGCCATGTCCGTCTGTCCGTCCGTCCGTCCGTCCGTCCGTCCGTCCGTCTGTATGAACACCTAGATCTCAGAGACTAGAAGAGCTAGAGCAACCAAATTTTATACGTAAGCTAGTATTGTCTGTAGGCAGATCAAGTTTGTTTCAAATTTTGGCCACGCCCCAACCCGCCCCCGCAATAAAAAATATTGAATAACTCCCACAATTTTTAAGATATCGAGCTCAGATTTTGCAGTGTAGTCTATGTGGCCAATATCTACAATCTCACAAAGGATTGGATAATAAATAGCCGAGTTAAAAAAATGTTGCATACTTGTCCGAGCTGAGCTGAGTAACGGGTATTTCGAAGTCATGTAGGGCCGACTTCAACTTACGCTCTCGTTTCTATTAAAAGAAGTATATCTAAGGAGGGGGGGTTGCTTCTCCGTCTGACTGACAAAGCTTGTGCCTCTGCCTGGCGCCATCTTTTCAACATCAACTTGTATACGGCCGTCGTTGCCATATGCACTCAAAAATTTAGCCCTGATTTACCATAAAATATTTGAACTCTTCATTTTAAGAACATTTCTTGGTCTTGGACAGTATTGTCTTAAACGTAGAAAGCATTGCTCGATAACTGAATAACTGAACTGAATTTATTAGAAAATGTTTGCTTAAAATTACAAAACTCAGTCTTATCTTTCTTAAATTTGAGGCAGTTTTTCTAAAAACTTCTTCGAACTGCGGGCTGATTTGCCCTTGAATGAAGAAAAAATAGTTAGTAAAGCGCTCTTGCTTAATGAGATGAAATTTCTTAAGCTTAGAAATATAAACTATAAATTCGCCCTAAATCAACGAAAAGCTAATCCAGAAAATCCGCCCAAAATTTTGAAAAATATTAACCAGTAATACAAAAGGGGCGACATATACATATTCGGCTTGCTGAATGTTTAACATTTAACAAAGTTCTTCACAGTGTCTCACGCGAGTGTTTGATAGTCGAATGTACTAAGATGCCTATGTCCCGAGTTCGAATCTCAGACGCGGTTAATTTAAAAAAAAATTACTATCACCAAATTGTTGGTGTTATTCAGAAAGAAGACTTTGATGTATCTGCAGATAGAAAATATCCCACAAAAAGATATTCAAGGATCTTTTTATTTGAGAGATAACTACCCGTTTTGGGGTTGTATTCCTTTTCTCCCTCTACTCAACTTACTCCATTTCCTCTCTGAGACTTAGACAAAAAGGAATTTTGTATTGAAGCATAGAAGGCAGCATTTCCGACCACATAAAGTATATATATTCTTGATCAGCATGACGAGCTGAGTCGATATAGATATAGCCATGTCCGTCTGTTTCCTTGCTATCTCCTCCGTCAGTTTTAAAGCTATCGCCACCAAACTTTGCACGAAGTCTTCTGGTACAAATACGCTGGAAATTTGTCGGAACCGGCCGGATCGTATGACTATAACATATAGCTGACATAGGAACGATCGGTCCAAAAACTAGTTCTAGTGAGAAAAACTTTTTTCTTTGGATGGGACGCAAGCTGCTTGGTGATCCCGATCTGAAGATTGTGGTCATGCCAGCCCTGCTGCCGCCGTAGGTAAATATGGATCAAGAATGCCAGAAGCAGGTCGAGCGCGAAATGCAGGAGGCTCAGCAGATTGCCTTGCCCGGTTAGGATGATGATTCAAAAGCAACAGTTGAAGTTGAAGTCAATTAGAACAGGAGCAGAAGTCCCAAAGAGAGTAAGAGAGTAACCCACCCACACTTTATCTAAGAGCAATTGGCCACAAAATTTGGCGAAGTTTTATGACAATTTTGTTCAAATAAAAGGCAAGCTAAGAACAAAGCCACATTCTACTTGAGTGATCCCAGGCGAAGAGTTGTACAGGTCGTATGAGTAATTTTATGATTGATAATGGGAAAGTGGTCACATCACAAAGTGAGGTTTTGTAATCTGATTCACCTATTCACCTGTTCCGAGCCCTTGCCAAATGAACCTTTTTGGAGGCTTCTCTTTCGTTTCATCAAGTCGATTATTTATCGATCCTCCACAGAATTGGCAAGTTCGGCTGAACGATAGTCAAGTTATTAGTTAAGTTATTAATAAAGTGGTCTACTGTCTGCTGCCCCTCTATTCCTTTTTCCTACAAGCAAGAGAGATATTTATATATGGATTGATCCAATCCAACAAGCTAAAATGAATGTGAAAGAAGTTTTGACCCACTGAAGATTCAATGCAGTTGCAGTTGAATTGACATAATGGTAATCAAACCGCAAATCATTTCCTGATATAGTTTTATACATTGACCTACTAAAAGGCAAATCAATAAACTGCAAGTGGCAAGCGCGCCCTCAAATGACAGTCAATAAATCTTATCCTACAGTCCCACTTAAGAAACACTTGACTATTACAACGTGCTCTAAGTACACAATAATTCCAACTATTTGACGAAGCATTTGAGTTGTTCTGGGGCCGGGCCCCTCCCCGTCGCATTATCATCACCACTTACTGGCTGAGACTCGTGTGTGCGGGCTAATTGTTGTGTTTACCATGTTACTTTGTGTCCATCGCACAGTTGCGCTGCCACTCCTTAAAACATTGCTCCTTATTGCTAAGCATAACTTTTGCAACTATGCAATCTGGGATGTAAAAGGCTCCCATTATCCAAGGTATGTAATTAAAGTGGGCCCATTCTGTGGCGTGTGCCATGCGAAGGCGAGACCTGTGCGGAGGTGCAGTGTGTGTGACTTTGAGTGTTGGCTGAAAGCTTGACAAATTTTGTTTTAGTTTCAGGTTAGTTTTTTTGTTTGATATGACCACACGGTCGGTAGCCCCCCCTTGGCCTGGTCACTTCAAGACTGAAAGCTTTAATGCTCGAGCAGGACCATTACAGGATTTGGAGTTCATTGATATTAGTTTTCTGTTGATGATTTGCCAGTCGGTTTTTGTCCGTCTTGTTCTGTTAACTAAAAACGTTTCTAAATAGCTTCAACATAGCCGGTCACCTTCACCAGCTACTGCCGCCAACGGTAAAGCAAAAGGCCAAGCCATTTAGCAGATTTCTTAGAAAATTTATACAATTGCTGGCTTAGCTGACCATGGAGCATATGTCTCAGATCTCGCCCATCTTTTTAACGATTTATCGACTGTAAAATAACAACAGAAGATAAAGAGATGAATCCATCCGCTGCGCACGGCCAGAAAAGGAACCGGTTCAGAACCGAACCAAGCTTCACTTTATTTCTGCTGCAACGAATCTTCTGCCACTGAAGACCAGGTTCGTGCTTGCTTAACAAAACTTAGAAACCATAAGAAACCAACGAATAACCGCCAACATTTATTTGTTTAACCATAAAATTGCCTCATGAAAATAGACAAAATGCAAAATAAACTGTAAAACTCAACAGTTGTTGCACATGGCAAAACATTGGGCTTAAGCTGGACCACCGGGAGCAGTGAATGGTGACTTCTTGCCGATTTCGGCCAATATTTCAGCTGGTGGCTGTCCATAATCCAACAGCTTCTGCATATAACCCCTGACCAAGCGAAAGTTCTCGCGCTGAGCATCTGGCGAATCCTCTGCATTCTCCGGCTTAAGCACATCCTCCATTTTCTTGTAGAGCTCCAACAGTTTCTTGAATCTCTCCTTGTCTTCTGGACTAAGTTTGCCATCATTTTTCTTTAGATATTTCGGTAATTTATCCAACATTTTCTTTACGGTGGGCAATAGAATCTCATGCATAAACAGACTTTCGCATTTATCAACCATAACTGCCTCAGGAATATTGCCGTCAGCCTCTTCGATGGCATCCAAGGCAAGCTTGCCAATCAGGCTGCCTATGTCATCCGCAGAGGCTGCCTCCGTGCGGGTCTTGCGCTCATACAACTTCGAGTAGCTGGCTATCAATGGTTCTGGATCCTGGGGTAATGGCAAGACATCATCACCACTGGGCTTAACGGTTCCACCAAAGATTTTGGCCCGCTCAAGACCTGCATTGGGATTCTGATTCTCACCGCCTGCATCGATGGCCCCATCGTTGGCCTGGATTGGCGTCTGCTTGTCGCCGCTTTTGCCAAAGTTACCAAATTGCTTTTTCTCAGACATTGTGAAATTTCGTTAGAAATTTAATTTTTTCTTCCAATTTCGATCTGATTGACTCTGTTCTCGACTGGGTTTGAATTCTATTGAACATTCGAACCTGATACAAAGGTGACAGTCTTTGACTAAGTTAACTAGATCGACCAAATATTGATAAATGAAAACAAGAAAGAAAGTCGGTCAAGCCCGACTATAACATACTCTGTACCAAGAAATTTTGTCTTTTGATCATAACTCGAAAACCGTTCATCCGATCTTCTTTATTCCTGTGGCGGATCGATAAGTTATTCTAATAACTAAATATGTCCAGAAGGAACAAGCCATCTATCTTCAAAACTGTGGGAGATATGACGTTTTTTCTAAATTGCGGGGGCGGGAGGGGGCGTGGCCAAAATTGAAAATAAACTTGATCTGCCTGCAGACATAAGAAGCATATGTCCCATACACGTCAAACCTCTATCTCTTACCATCTCTGAGATCTGTGCGTTCATACGGACAGACAGACAGACGGACAGACATGGCTATATCGACTCGGCTGTTGATGCTGATCAAGAATATATATACTTTATGGGGTCGGAGATGCTTCCTTCTGGATGTTACATACTTTTGCACAAACTTATAATACTCTATGTACCTACGGTACAGAGTATAATTATGTTTAATCGATTTGGGAATCTTTTTCACATCAGGGAATTCGATACTTTGAGTTACTTTATATGTTTTTGGAAAGAACTGATTTGGATTATAGTACATCTAAAATCTTACTTACAAATGTTCCATTTGTGGCTTGGAGCTGAATGATTCCTTCCGAGACTTGTGCTCTTCTTTATACTCTTTAATTAATGGGCCGTCATTCAATGCAATCACAGTTTATCCATGCATGCATCTTCCTAAGTGCCAACAAATGTGATCTTAATCTAACCAAACCATAAACCGAACCAAGGTTGAAGAAAGAGTTGAACCGAAGCCTGTTCTGATACCAAGACTTCGTTTCGGTTCAAGAAATAAAATAGCTTAAAGAATCGTAAAATACCCACGACCCATTATTCTTGTTTTCTGCTCAATATTGTGGTGCAGATTCTTAAAATACCCAGGGAAGTGGAAAGCCTCCTTTTTAAATTATAGATAACTAAATGGAGTAAATGTTTTACTCATATTGGTAATACCCAAAGTCATTTAGTATTATTAAAGATGAGAAGAGAGATTCAATCAGTAAGGGACCAAATCAATCCGAAACAGTATTGAAATCGTGAGTCCGGATATTCTTAAGCGTAGGCGAAAAAATATTGAGTACGATCGTAGTTTTCCTTCGTTAATCTCAAGAATATAAAATCAAGCAAAATATGCACGTTTAATTGAATCCCAAAACGGTATCATTTGAAGCATATTCCAGATTTATTTTGCTTCCTCCACATTCCACGGTAAATTCCACACCCGTTTTGGTTTATTCAAAACTTTTAAATTTCACAAATTGATTAAGTAATTGGAAATATGTCCATGCAAAGTTCGACAGATTCTCAGATTGATTCTAGAATTATTCATTATTTTTTGGTTAAGCCAAATATTTATCAATATTTTGTCGATCTAGTTACCGTAGTCAAAGACAGTCACCTTTGTATCAGGTTCGAATGTTCAATAGAATTAAAACCCAGTCGAGAACAGAGTCAATCACATCGAAACTGGAGAAAAAATTAAATTCCTAACGAAATTTCACAATGTCTGAGAAAAAGCAATTTGGTAACTTTGGCAAAAGCGGCGACAAGCAGACGCCAATCCAGGCCAACGATGGGGCCATCGATGCAGGCGGTGAGAATCAGAATCCCAATGCAGGTCTTGAGCGGGCCAAAATCTTCGGTGGAACCGTTAAGCCCAGTGGTGATGATGTCTTACCATTACCCCAGGATCCAGAACCATTGATAGCCAGCTACTCGAAGTTGTATGAGCGCAAGACCCGCACGGAGCCAGCCTCTGTGGATGACATAGGCAGCCTGATTGGCAAGCTTGCCTTGGATGCCATCGAAGAGGCTGACGGCAATATTCCTGAGGCAGTTATGGTTGATAAATGCGAAAGTCTGTTTATGCATGAGATTATATTGCCTACCGTAAAGAAAATGTTGGATAAACTACCGAAATATCTCAAGGAAAATGATGGCAAACTTGCTGCAGAAGACAAGGAGAGATTCAAGAAACTGTTGGAGCTCTACAAGAAAATGGAGGATGTGCTTAAACCGGAGAATGCAGAGGATTCGCCAGATGCTCAGCGCGAGAACTTTCGCTTGGTCAGGGGTTATATGCGCAAGCTGTTGGATTATGGACAGCCACCAGCTGAAATATTGGCCGAAATCGGCAAGAAATCACCATTCACTGCTCCCGGTGGTCCTGCTTAAGACCAATCTTTTACTATGTGCAACAATTGTTGAGTTTTACAGTTTATTTTGCATTTTGTCTATTTTCGTGATGCAATTTTATGGTTAAACAAATAAATGTTGGCGGTTATTCGTTGGTTTCCATGTTTTGTTAAGCAAGCACGAACCTGGTCTTGAGTTGCGGTCACTTGCGAACGTTGACCGGAAAGATAAGATTCGGTTCGCAAGAAATAAACCATGAAACCTCACCTTTTGCTCACCAAAACCGTGTCACATGTCCAGGGAAGATATCATTTTGCTATGCTAAAACATCTCCAGCTGTCGTTTAGTTTTATGGCAAGCAAATCAGGTAGAAAAGTCAAACCATTCCGTTTTAAAATTGCTCAAATATATTCTTAGTGTTTTGACATGTTAATGTGTGGGTTTTGCCCGGCGCATCTCCTCTTCATGAGCTGCCTAGGGCCATCATCTCCGACTGCTTCTCGCATTTATGCTAATGTATGTGGCGGGGCGAGCATAAATCTCAGCTGGCGGAATACGAATACGAATAAGGCAAAGGGATCTCGAATCTCTGGCGACAAGTCGGCGGCGCTGGCTCTGATTTATTTGCCAACGTGCACAACGCTGCGTATGCGTATTTTCTGGTATTATTCTGTTGTTTTTGTGGCTGTTGAGACAGCTATCAATGACAGAGGCTGATTTTGCATTTAAAAGTGAATTATACCTTTTTTTTTGTTGTCGAGAGTTCGTCGGCCAAAGTTGATTTGCATATTTGTTGTGTGTTTGTCCTGGTTACCCGAAACTAACAACAAAACTGGGATAATCAGTTCAAAAGCTGCCACTAAACTTAAATACAAACTCAGCCGTGTGTGTGTCACCACAGTGGGCACCGATTGGGTTTTGCCTGCTCAAAAGTGTGAAGTTGGCAGAATTTGTAATTATTTATCGGCGACCTCTCACAGGGAGATTTGTCCGTCAGCCAATGGAGGCGAACATAAATCCAACTTAAGGTCACATTAGTGGACCCATTTCAAAGAGCAACGAATTAATATTTGACAGATTGGAGTGTCGCATTGATCCCATTACGTGGGAGCGCCGCACAGTTTCACAATTCCCCACACGGCGCTGGCCCGCACAAAAACTTACTCGGACGCGTTGTTTGTGTTTAATTATGTATGTGTGTGTGTGTGTGTGTGTGTGCGAGTGTGTGTTGACATGCACATATGTATTTAGAATGTTTTCGTAGCTTATAGTTTGTCTCTTAGCCTTGTTCTACAAGTGAAATTTATATTGAAACTTTTGTGCCTACATTTTGGACGGCGCTGACTTCCGTTTCCGGTCTATACACAAATGGCGCCAGCCAGCGATTAATTAATATGATTTCGTAGCTAAAACTGTCCACAGAAAAAGGGTCTCTCTCTGGCAGCTCCTGAAGCGTGTGTCGACTGTTGTAGTGACTATCTAGGTAGACTATCCTAGGTCACTTTCTGTGCAGTCTGCAGTTGACGTTGACCTACAGTTCATTTTTGAGCCAAATATCAACTTAACCCTCCAAAGCCTTAATTGACTTATCATTTTTAATGAATTTTATTTTAAGTTAAAACTGAACTTAAGCCAAGTCGATTGTTAGCAGTCATTCACTTGGCCAAGAAAGAAAATATACGCAATAGTTTCGCTATTATCTTGTATTTTTGGTTGAATGTTGATGTAAACAAGTGAGCCAAGACATATTTAATGATGCGCGATAAGTACTTACAGAAATTCCTCTTAGGCGACATGATTTTCAGATTGCGCAGTGGATTTCGACGAATTTGATCTTTCACTGCTTTTACCCAGCAAACATTTTATCAAACTTTTCCGAGTCCTCGATCTGATTAAAATAGTCATAAATGCGCCCTTTTTCTGATCAGATATTAAACTTTTGTCGGGAGAAAATGGTGCCCTAGCCGCGACTCATCTTGAGGAGCCGATTTTAGTCCGTTTTTCAGAAGAGTTTTGACTCATTTTGGAGTAATTTTGGAGTCTTTTTCAGGAGTATTTCAATAAATCACTCTTTGAGCATAAGTACGAGTCTTCTTTTAATCGCCCATGATACTTATCCCCTTTTAATCATCAAAAAAGCTCGAAAAGGACTCATCAAGCTGATTTTTGTTAAAATGATCTTCCAAATGTTGGGTGGGTATGGCTTGTGCCGTTTGCACACTGTCTTCCATCAGTATCCTCAAATAACTTCGGAATTAAAAATGCAAAATCGTAGAGGATATAGCAAACCAACTTGAAATTATTGTGTGAAAGAAATAATAAAGTAAAGAAGGTAACAATAAATATTGAAAAAGGGCCTACAAAATGTCTTAAACTTAGACTAAATATTCTTCACAGCTGCAAAAAGAATTTGTTTGTAGAATGAAAAATCTTTATTTATTCTTCTAAATCAACTTCATCCCCTTCAAAGTTATCCCCTCCCGATAAAATACACTTATGCCAACGTTTTTTCCAATCCTCGAAGCATGCCAAATAGTCCCTTTCCGGTATAGCCATCAGCGCTTTCTTCGATTCAGCTTTTATCTCCTCAATCGACTCGAAACGCGTTCCCCGAAGTGGTCTCTTGAGTTTTGGGAATAGCCAGAAGTCACACGGAGCCAAATCAGGCGAATACGGTGGTTGCGGAACGATATGCGTCGAAGAACGAGCGCAGTGTGAGACGGTGCATTATCGTGATGCAAAAACCAAGAGTTGTTGGCCCATAATTCTGGTCTTTTTAGACGAATTGCTTCAAATAATATTCCTTATTAACAGTTTGGCCGGATGGAAGGAATTCATAGTGCACCACACCACGAAAATCGAAAAAAACTGTCATCATGACCTTGATTTTTGAACGATTTTCGCCTTTAGCACGATATTCGCTTGATTGATCGGTTGTTTCAGGGTCGTAAGCATAAATCCAAGTCTCATCTCCCGTAATCATGCACTTGAGCTTGTTCTGATAGTCAGAAAGCATTGCTTCACACACATCAACGCGATGACTTTTTTGCAAAAAATTGAGAACTTTCGGTACCAAAACGAGATTTGACTTTTCGTAGGCCCAAATGGTCTTTCAAAATGGTTTTCACAGATCCTTCTGATATTCCGATCATATCAGTTAGGTCTCTAACAGTCAACCGACGATTTTTGCAGTTGGATTAGCCATTGTTCATTTAACAACAGGATTAAAGGCTTAAAAATTGCTTGATGAAAGTTAACTGCACTGCATTTCGGCCCTTAGCCACAGATTGTGGTGTTTTGCTCACAAAATGTGAGTTTTTGGTGTGGTGGTTCAGTGTTTGTGCTCAATGTTTTTCAACTTGCCACTCGTCTTAATATCTGCCCATAAAATACCATTGTAATCCTTGCACTCACACACGCACACAGGCACACGCAAGTAAATGTGTTGTACTGTGTTGCTTGTGTAGTTTCCGCTTCCGTTGTTGTTGTTTGGTCAACTGTGCAGAAGTTGTTTTTGTTAGCAGCTTTGTTAGCTCAGCCTATCAATAAACCAATTTTCCTACAACTGTGCAGCTGTGTGTGTTTGTGTGTGTGTGTGGGGGAGTTGGTGTGTGTGTGTGTGTGTGTGAAAAACCACAACGAAGCACTTTTCGGCACGTTAATGTGTTGCTCTCCACCCAAACACAACACAACACACACACACACACACACTTGGGGTATAATTAATGATTGAATCACCCAAGCACACTCATCCAAACTCACACACACACACACACACACACGCATTGACTGGGCTGCGCTACCCTGCAAAGTATGCTACGCTTTTTGTTTGTAGGCGCAAAATATGCTGCTCATTATTTTCACACACACACACACTCATACACTCGCACACACCCACCTACGCACGTGCATATAAATTATGTTTTTGGCTTCATTATGTGGGAAACCCTTCTGGCGGAGGTGGGCTGGGGCGGGCGGCTAAAGGCGCCGCATTAAAAATCAATTCGCAAACTTTGCACGTTCCCCAACGGCGGGTTGTTGCGGGCACACGCCTCCACCCGTAACAGCTAGGTGGTTAACGGGTCTTTAATGATCCCGGCCAGAAATTCAAGACATGTCCTCTAATCCCCCCCCCTCTCTCTGCTCTCTCTCTCTCTCGTTGCAGCATCCCACAGAAACGGAACATGGAATGACCAGAGCTGCCTTTGGTGGCCAAGACGTTGCATAGCCAGGGCAAAATGCTGCAGCAGCCAGCAGCAGCTGCAGTGGGCGAGTCGACAGCCGCAGGGACACACCAGACAGGCCGCAGTCAGGCCGCCAGCAATGGTCAGCGACGTCGCGTGGCAGCAACAAGCGGCTGCAACAGCAACAATCCGAGCAGAAGCAACTCGAAGAAACTAAACCAAATGCATTCCAACGAAGAGCCGCCCATGACGGTGATCGTCGATGGGGGCCCACAGCAGCCGCACCAGCCGCACCAGCCGCAGAGGCTGTCGCGCTCCAATGGCAGCCAGCGGGTGCGGAAAACGAGTTCCTCCAGTGCCAAGGCAACGACTCCAGTACCTGCAGCAGCATCCACCGTACAACGGCCACATCGTCAGCCCTCGAACGCCTCGTCGTCCGCCTTGGAGGCGAAGCGGCGCTACCAGACCCGGGACAGGGACAGGGAAAGAGAGAGGGATCGCGACCGAGATCGAGATCGAGATCGTGACCGCCACGACTCTCGACGTCGGCCCAACCGAAGGCACAGTGGCGCCTCCTCGGCGGCCAGTTCTTCCACCGCCTCCAGCTGCAATGGCAGCTGCAGTTCCGACGATGGCGACTCCTCGCACACCTCCTCATCGTCCAACTCGTCGGGCGAGCCGAATCTACCCTATCCTGGATTCCCCGAGATCTCCATGAAGGCGTTGACGCAGTACACGCGACCACGCAACTGGTGCCTGATGCTCATCACGAATCCATATCCTTTGCCAAACAACGAAGCGTCCGTCCGTGGGGAAAGGGTTGGGGAGCCTTCTAATTGCCTATGTCCTTCGTCTGCGAAATTCCCCGCGAGAGCGGCCGACCTGACAGCGCGTCCTTGTCACATATTTTGCAGGATGTGCGAGCCTATTGATTTTTGCAGTTTTTTTTTTTTCACCCCGCCCCCTTTTGTTATGTCCCTTGCAGCCAGAGGGGGAGATAAAGGGCTCAAGGATACGCTGATGGAGTTGGTAGCGGCGAATTTAAGCGAAAATTGTTTTGCACTTGGTTCTGCCTAAATGGAAATGCAGTCCTGTTTAGGGTAGTTTAACTAGTTGGATGGCAAAACAGGCTTAGAATGGAAACGGAGAGCGTAGGGTGACCATAGTGGATTACAGCCAAAAGGGACCATTTAGTGATTTATACTACGATCGAAACCAGCGATGCCCAGCCGTATCTTTGCTCTTTGGGTATACATGTAGGGCGCTGGGTATACAAAACGACACACATGCAAACGATACGATTCTGTGTGTATGCGTCGCGTAGAACCGGTTTTGTTCAACAAAACCAATTGTTCCCTTATTGGCAGGCCCGTAGAGAGGGGGGGGCCCGGATTTTTGGCGAAAACTTAAAGAGAAACAAAAAAAAAGAGAACAAGAGAAACTACAATAGACGCTCTCCTTTCAGATTTGCAGTTTATACGAAATCGATGGGGTCTCATTCTGAGTGAATGTAAACTTGTCGCAAGAGGATGCAACATTCCTGAAACTTTGCCAACCATTCGCAACAGAAAACGTGCAAAAGTATTTTGGATGATGAAGACGCAAGTCCAGAAATCGACATCATTTCCTCTGCATCATCGATTCGGTAATTGCAGGAATGACGAAAAGATTCAAAGCAGTAAAATATTTGAATCAAGTGTTTTCTTTTTTATGGAAAATTCACCACGTTGGATGAAGATACTCTCCAGACGTCTGCCGGAGAATTTACGAAGAAGTACGAAGCTGATTTTTCCGACGAGTTGAAAGATGAAATCGTCCTCCTCAAACATATATATGTAGATAATTTTGAAAAGAACCTTTCTCCATTTGGATTGCTCAACGCACTGTACTCAAGAAACCTTCAGAATCTTTTTCCCAATGTCTGCGTTTCTTTAAGAATTTTTTGTACTCTCCCTCGCCTCTTTCAGTGTTTTATCGCGAGTCAAAAACTTCCACAGATCTTGTTCTAAACAAAGGCGTCTAATTGGTCTGGCGATGTTAAGTTTGGAGTCCGAGTTAGCAAGGCAGTTGGATGTCAGCGTAATAATCGAATCCTTTGCCTTTGCGAAAGCGCAAAAAGCGAATTTCATTGGAGAACAACTAACCGCGATATAGACGAAAACTTGAAAATTTATCCTTTTTCCATGCCTTTGTATTGAAACAGAATACCTATTGCTCATCTGTATATATACATTATATATGTATCTAACCATTAACAAAACTCAACATGATTTTAGTTATGTTGAAAAATATTTCTTATTGAATGGGGGCCCGCTTATTGGTATTGTTGCTTTTCTTTGTGAGTATTGGTGAGTGCTCTGCCCTATGCTGCCTTTGGGCATGCCTGATCTAAACTATTTAAAATACTTAAGAAAGTCGGTCAAGCCTGAATATACTCTGCACCAGCGAAAGTGTATGCCCAGGATTATTTTCATCTGATTTTCATCACAACAACTTAGCAACTAAGCTCGTCATGTTGATCAAGCGTTTATATACATACTCTATGGGATCGGAGGTGTTTCTGCTGTGCCTTACAAACATCTGGACTACTTTAATATACTCTCTGCAGGGGTATACAAATATTTTCATAAACCAATTATTCTAATAACAAGTCCAGATTCAAAATGAGTGTGAAGACGACAGCTAAACCTTTAAATTGAGGATATAGGTAAGGTTAGGTTGCCATATCACTTAGGCCCCTGTGGGCCCGTTGCGATGCCATCAATATGTGTTCCCTGTTACCCCTTTTTCTGTTAATAAGAGGATTTTAGTAGAGCCTGGGATCTCCCGTTCGAATGTCTCCGAGAGATTGAGTAGGAGAGGATTACCTAGTGTATCAAATCTCCTTCTACTCAGGGCGGGGCAATGGCCGAGCAGGTGTTGCACTGTTTTCTCCTCTTCTTCATACCTGTAGCTTCTGCAGAAATCATGTTGAGTGACGCCCAGTCGTGTCGCGTAAGGCAGTGACCCGTTAAGGCTACCACCAGTAGCGATATGTGTGCCCTTCTGTGGCGTAAAAGCGTGGTGGTATGCTTTCGGTTTACGTGTTGGACACATAAGTCTCGCTACCGCATAGGAGGAAAGGTTTTGTCCACCCATCTGCAGCGAGACAGCGTGTGTCAGCTTTTGTGTGGAGCTTAAAAATGAGAAAATGCTGTGGCAGCTTATTTGGGACAGCAATTGGCAACACACAACTCTACCCTCGATAAAAAACTCAAACACTTTTCTTGGATATCGCCATTCCCGAGAAGAGAATCGTACGCCCAAAAGAGAACTGCAGCGAGCTGACACGAGAAAGCTCGCTGAACCTTGCTACAAATATACAAAACTACATGTAAACTTAACACTCGAAGCTAGTTGAGGGGTTTTAGAAGAATTTTTTGGTATCTAGTTCAGTTGAAGGGGGGTTTAGCTGCGTACGCCACTGCTATGATTATTACTGTGAAATAATCAGCTTAATAGTTATTACTCGATGTCCTTGTGTCAAACCAAGGCGTCGGGCACAAGCTAAGTAAGTGAGTAAGTGCTAAAATCGATTTATTTGCCATATAAAACGAGAGCGTTAGTTAAAGTCGGCCCTGTCCGACTTCGAAACACCCGTTACTTAGGGCAATTAGTGCTTAATAACCTCAGGCGGCTCAGATAAGTATGCAACGTTTTTTCAACTCAAAACTTGTGAGATTGTAGATATTGGCCACACACACTACACTGCAAAATTTGAGCTCGATATCTTAAAAAATATAGGAGAAATTCAACAATACTAGTCTACCTTTAAAAGATGTTGGCTCTAGCTCTTCTAGTCTCCGAGATCTAGGTGTTCATACAGACAGACGCACAAGGCTATATCGACTCGACTATTGATGCTGATGAAGAACATTTATACTTTAACAGGTTCCACCTGTTACATACATTTGCAGGACTTTGCTTTACCCTTCATACTCTTGGAGTAACGGGTATACATATGGTGCCTTGCACACCCAAAGTTGTCAACCCTGGCCCCAAGTGATAAAGCCTAAGGTTTGTAAGACCTTAGGTACGACTGTGACTCAATTGGTCTCAGTTTTGAACTGGATTTACCCAGATTTGCTGCCCATCTGAATTGGTCTACTGTTTGTACAATTCGCTCAATTATCGACCCACAAAAGCTTAGGGTTCCCTTATCGTGAACTGTGTTTCCACTCCAGTTTTACAAGTAAGATATTCCCCCCTCATTACTCAATTGTTCTTGCACGGTCTAAGCACTTGAAACTGACATTCACGGCAATAACTTACTCGATATGTAAAAAAACAGCAAAGAAATGTTCTGCCACAAGAAAACATTTCAAAAACATGCTGCCAACTGCAAAGCCATTCAACTTGAGTGTTAAAGATAGCTAGATTTTAAACAAATTGACAGAGATTCAGCTGGAATTATCATAATTGTCCAAAGTTTGACTACTTTTGTAGCTTGTGAGGCGTCACAGTAATCAATATGTGATGCAGGATCTTCAAAAGGCTGGATTCATAAAGCATTGCAGCGCCGACTTCCAACGGTTACTTCAAAAATGTTTTAATAAAACAGTTTGCTCAAAATTGGCCGCACCAAAGGGCATTCTGGGCGATGAATTCAAAGCTCGGTGCAATAGATAAATATGCTAAAAATAATATGCCAGCTCCGCAAACTTCTTCAATGTTTATTGAAAAGCTCTAATGCACACAGGACTTGTTTGCTTAGCCAAAGGGTAAACACGTTTCGTTATAACACAATTTGTTGTTTGTTGTTTGTTTTCATTTTCCGCTTTGTCCTTTCCTGTTGCCTGTTGCCTGTTGCAATATTCATTCACCAATGTCAGCAGTAGTTGCAGGTGTGTGTGTGTCGCATAAATATTGTATATCAGAGCGCGACTCATCATTAAGAGACGTACACGGTCCCAGTTCCTGTCCCAGTTGCTCCATGTTGTTGTTTTCTGGCATGTCGTTTACGGCCCGCCATCAAATTGTGGGATAATGTGCGCCAATCACTGGGCCCACCCACCGAAGCGGGCAGGCGGAAGACGGGGCGAGATGACAACGATTGCTTCTGCTTCTGGCTGCCGCTCCACTGCTTATGGCATGTGCATGAAAAATCGCTTGGTATACTTTTGTGCGCACTTCACATTTAATTTAACCTGAAATTAAAATTGACTGACGTTGATATTTATTTATACATTAAAAGCGTCCGCATCAAGCCAACGGCAAACATGATGGAGCCAGTTGTGTAGGCGAGGCGGCATACCATTTGCATACACCCCAGCCAAATGAGCCAAGTGAATCCAATGGAAAGCGATGGGGGGAGAGGGGGGGTTGGCAGAGTGAAGAGAGATAAAGCAAAATACATTATGATAATGAGTTGTTAGGAAAGGAGTGGGACAGACACGCACACACATACAGAGCTGCGGATTAAAATGATGCTGCTGCGAACTTTCTGCTGCTTATAACTTGACTATTGATCATCCGATATCTACCAATAATTGGTAGGATCCAAACATAATCCTCACACTGAAGGATCCAAAGTTCCAAATCTAAAACAAACTTGATCTGCGTAAGGTATACACCTACCTTCATGCAAAAGTTTGTGGCTCTATCTCTACAGACAGACGCAAACTAGGGTATACAAACTTTGAGGGCGTTTTCTTTAAGAACAAAAAAAGTTTTTCTCACTAAAACTAGTTTCTCGACCGACCACCTATGGCAGCTATAACCTATAGTCAACCGATCTTGACCAAACTTTGAAGAATTGTGTGAAAGCTTATAAAATAAATATTTGGCAATTTTAAAGAGGCTTACATTGAAAACAAAAAAGTTTTTCTTGCCAAGACTTTTTTCTAACCTTACTTTTCTATGGCAGCTATACTATATAGATGTCCGATTTGGACCAAACTTGGCAGAAACTAGTAAATACGGAGTTTGGAAACCTTTGCATAGTTCTTCTTACTAGAACTAGTTTTTCGACCGATCATTCTTATGGCAGCTTAATGTTATAGTCATCCGATCCGGCCGGTTCAGCGTATTTGTATCAGAAGACTTCGTGCAAAGTTTGCTCACTATAGCTTTAAAACTGACGGAGGAGATGGCATAGAAACAGACGGACAAGGCTAAATCAACTCAGCTCGTCATGCTGTTCGAGAATATATATACACTTTATATGGTCGGAAATGCTATGCGTTTCAAACGTGCAAGGGGCAAATTTCTAAGACACTAGTGCATAAAGTACCTTGTACTAAAGGTACACATTTGATGTAACAGCCAGAACGAATCATCTTCTACCCTGTAAAGTATGCCTACATATTCTTGAACAGCATCAACAGCCGAGTTGATTAATATAGCCATGTCCGTCTGCCCTTATGAACGCATAGATCTCTGAGATGTTAAGCGATAATGGTTTGACATATGCTTCTAACACTTGCAGACAGCTTAAATCTGTTTGAACGAAGTGAAAAAAACAATTGAGCATACACTTTCGTGGGTACCAATTCAGTGGGTCTTGAATAACTTTCTACAACCAACCTACAACCAACTTGGGTTACTTGGGGTAAGGTTGGGTTTCAAACTGGGTTTAGAGCAAGGAATGTTACAATCAATCTATGATTTGAAACATAAGACAATACATTCAACGTTATCATTTTCCATATTTTCATTTGGCACAAAATAGTCTATAGCTCTTGTATAGGAATGGTATACGGAATACCAGACAATAACGGACGGCCTATGATCAAGTGTTTTGTGATTCAAAGGTCTTTGAACAAAGAATGTTAATCCTTGCATCAGCTTCTATCCAACAAAATGGAAATTGAAAATCTTATTTAAAATTCAATTAAAACAAAGCTACATGAAAAGTATTCTAGAGACCACCATTACCTTTGGTCCTTCGAGCCGGACCTTTACATTTTTCATAAACTCAGCCAACAAACCTGCCGGTTATCTAATCTTATCAGCCTCCTCTTAGAGCCAGCGTTTCTCTCTGTGCAGGTTGTCGAGTGCCACTTGTTTTATCCTGTTCCTGTTGCTCCGTGCCGGTCTGCATTGTCACTGTCTCCGATTGCTTCATAATCGCTCTCTCGATACTTGGCAATTTAATTGTTTGCCATAAATTTTGATTTTGTCATTGTTCGAGCATTCCTTTCACCTCCGCCTAGTCTGCTGGCCCCCTCCCCACGCCCAACAGCGTCGATGTCTTTGTGGCCTTTTATATATCATTGTTATTTTATGGATTCTGCTGTTGCTGTCAAAGTTTACGATGCTCTTCCGCTCCCCCTGCGGCAATTATTGCCATTCATCCACTCCGCTCAATTCACGCTCCTTGCGACGGCAGGAGACAACTTTCAGCTTGCATCTGCAATTGACCAAAAGAAATGCTTTTCGCTTAACTAATTTAAGTTTTTCGGAGACTCTTTTGTTGCTGCGCCCCTACTCCGGCTCTGCGGTTACTGGCGTCATGGTGGGGTCATGGTGTATTCTGCCAAGTCGGGCAACTTGCAGTTGAGGTCAGTCGGGCCATTTGGCAAAAAGTGGAAGCCGCCATTCCGACGCCGTCTGGCGAAGACCTTGCATATCAATATCAATATCGGACTCTTTGTTGTTGTATTGGAAATTGATTACAAGATGGGAGGTTGGGAAATTTGTTTCTTTTGGCACACACATGTCCCGGCTGCAGTTGCACCCAAAGCTGTCACACTTTACAGTTGGCTGCTTGGGACGGGGGCAAAACCACTCAAAAAGTTGTCATCCATTTTTACGGCGCTTTTGGCATGAAATGTGCGCGCGGCACGTGCCATGTGCGAAATGGTGGCTGGCCACTTTTGGGAGACGAGCAGACGACGACATTTGGCCTGCATCCTGATGGGCATGGCAGCCGCCATTAAGGGCGCATCATTAGCATTTCTCGGATTCGGAGGTCTGGGGGTAATGTGAAACCGCCGCCACGCCCTTAACTAATAATGCCATGTACTCATCACGGTAGCAGCCGGGGGTAGGATGGCAGGGAGATGGCCATTAGCCCCGCTGACCGCTGTTTACGTGCAGGGTATTCATTACACAGATGCCATTGCCACTTGAGAAACAAAACCGCTGGCCGGGGGACTGGTCCACCAGGCGAAGACGTTGACCTGCCTTTGTGCAGGCAGCTAAAACATAAATTAAAGCTGATGAATTGGGACTGAAAGTTAAAGCGATGAACATGGAAGGGAGCAGGGCAAGCGTCCAAACATCCAATTAAGCAGACATCCAATAAAAACCCACCTGGCATCCAGTCTACTGGCTGTTACATACTTTTGCACTAACCTATATGCTCTGTGTACCTTTGTTATACAGTTTAAAGATTGTGTTCGATGTCGAGCAGAACAGAAAGAAAAAGATTCTAGCGAGAAGTTGTGCCAGAGAGGAGACGCCAGTAGCGAGAGCTTGAATCGAATAGTCGTTTTCGATTGTCATCGATAACTTTCAGGGTTGCCCTATATAGCTTCAGCTTTCAATGCCTGAAACAGTTAGTAGATTTGTACGCATATTTGTCAATTTGTACGTGGGCTACTATTGATATTTCGGGATTACTTTTTTAAAATATTCTTCAACCATTTTTCGATGTTCCTTTGACACCCCGATTGAGGCATCTCCAAAACATGGGCTTAAAGCGCATCAACAGTTTTTTCAGTTCATTTTTGATAATTGGGCTGAAAGTTTGCATCGTCGTAATGGAGAATGATTCGTCTTCGGCGGTTGGTTTTGAGAATTTCTGCGAAGAAGGAAAATTAACCGTTGCTCAATCGAAATTGTGGCCCGTTCGGCTGAAGAAACAGGTGAACACTTGCTTGTGCTTGGCGTAGGAACTTTTGTGGGACTTGAAACACCCACAGCATCATTCCTCAACTGTGAAGATCTTCGAAACACGTCTTTTGAAGCACCGCTTCGTATGTTTTCAGCATTTCTTTGCAACAATAAACAAAAGTGTTTTTTTTTTGTTGGACGATTGTCAAATAATGCGAAGTCCAACGTGAACAAACCTTTACACTTGCTGATGATGTAACAATGCCCAAGGCTGCCTCAATCACATAGTAAGTCACATGACGATGTTGAGTTATAGGTTCACGCCGCATAGCTTCAATGTTTCTGGCACAACAACCGATTAAAGACAAGCTTCACGGAATTCATCGCTGATTGAACTACGACCTCAATGGAACTCAGGGAAGGTGTGCAGCTCAATGGTGGGAACATTTTTTCTCGATTTCCAGGATATTCCACTCAATTCAATCCGTTTGGGGATGACATGTTCATAAGTTAGCAACGAGAGCGGAAAAGTATAAATAGAGTTTTAGGCATGCTGCAACAACCGTGTGATATGGTTCATTGTGAGGAGTTGCCATTCACAATTCATGTTCAGTGAAAGGCTGGCAATGCTTATGTCGAAACAAAGTTTTATATTTCTTTGTTTTTTTTAGAAGTTTAAAATACCCAAAAACTGTTGTGTGTCTCCAAACGTATGTATAAGGGAATCCTCGTATGTATGTGGCGCACGAAAGTTAGAGAGAGGAGCAAAATGAATCTGTCACATGCTTAAAATGATCCTGCTTTCGGATTATTTTGTGCTCGAATTTTTACACCCTTGCATATTGAAATTGTACAGATGTTTGGTAACGCATAGAAGAAAGCATTTGCGACCACATAAAGTATATATATTCTTGATCAGCATGACGAGCTGAGTCGATATAGCCATTTCCGTCTGTCCGTCTGTTTCTATACTTTACACGAAGTCTTCTGCTACAAATACGCTGCACATTTGTCGGAACCGGCAGGATCGGATGACTATAACATCTAGCTGTCATAGGAACGATCGGTCGAAAAACTACTTCTGGTGAGAAAAACTTTTTTGTTTTCAATGCAAAGGTCTCCAAACTCCGTATTTACTAGTTTTTAATGCTTCTTCATGATTCTGCCAAGTTTGGTCGAAATTGGACATCTATATAGTAAAGCTGCCATAGAAAAGTAAGGTTAGAAAAATAGTCTTAGTGAGAAAAACATTTTTGTTTTCAATGTAAGCCTCTTTTAAATTGGCTTATACTTATTATATAAGATTTCACACAATTCTTGAAAGTTTTCTCAAAATCGGTTGACTTTAGGTTATAGCTGCCATAGGAATGATCGGTCGAGAAACTAGTTTTAGTGAGAAAAACTTTTTTGTTCTCAAAGAAAACGCCTCCAAACTTTGTATTTCTCAGTTTGCTATGCTTTCCCAAGATTCCACTAAGTTTGGTTGAAATCGGACATCTATATAGTATAGCTGTCATAGAAAAGTCGAGTCCGAAAAGTAGTTTTAGTGAGAAATGTCCTTTAAGATAGTTAAAAAACGAGAGCGTAAGCTAAAGTCGGCCCTGCCCGACTTCGAAATACCCGTTACTCAGCTCAGCTCGGATAAGTATGCAACATTTTTTTAACTCGGCCATTTATTATCCGATCCTTTTAAAAATTTGTGAGATTGTAGACATTGGCCACATAGACTTCACTGCAAAATCTGAGCTCAATATCTTAAATTGTGGGAGTTATTCAATATTTTTTATTGCGGGGGCGGGAGGGGGCGTGGCCAAAATTTGAAACAAACTTGATCTGCCTACAGACAATACCAGCTTACGTATAAAATTTGGATGCTCTAGCTCTTCTAGTCTCTGAGATCTAGGTGTTCATACAGACGGACGGACGGACGGACGGACGGACAGACGGACATGGCTATATCGACTCGGCTGTCGACGCTGATGAAGAATATATATACTTTATGATATCGGAGATGCTCCCTTCTGCCTGTTACATACATTTGCACGACTTTAGTATACCCTTTTTACTCTACGAGTAACGGGTATAAAAAGTGCTGCAAGGGGAAGTTAGTTTTCCTCTATTCTTTTTCATTTAATTATACACAAAAAGCTTTCAGTGTAGGTAACTACCCAGCAGTTTGGCTCAGACCTGAATCATAGCTGAATCAGCCCTGAAATGAAAGGGCCGGTCATGAATTCAACACAGGCAAGTCCTACTACGTCATGACCTCGGCTGATTTTAGGCATGATTTCAGGGCTGAACTCATGGGTGAGTACTGAAACATGCCTGAATTCAGGCCTGAAATTCAGCTATTCCTACTGTTCAGGTCTGAATCAACCCTGACAAATTCAGTACTGAAACGCAGAACTGCAGGGTAATTATATAAATTTCTATAACCTCAATGCATAATGCTCAATTTTGTGTTGCTCATGTCTCTGGCTGCCATGTTAAAAAGAAAACCCTTATGAAAAACCGATTTTTGGCGATATCTCAAGGTCATTGCCGTCATGCCCGTAGACCATTCCGGCTTTCGATTTTCAATTCATTCGAATATACGTTGACAGTTTTTGTTCCTTCATCAAAATGGCACTTCATGTACAACTTTCAGTTGCCTGAAATTATTGCCATACGTTCCATTCCCGCTCACGTGGCCATCATCACCCATTAGGCCAGCCTATCGCTAACTATGCCATTGTTCTACATGGCATTCCAAATCTAAGCCATTGATCACAGACCAGCCCACACACCCACACCCACGGCCTGCTCAAAGGCGCCTAAAAGCATGCTCCATTTTGGTGCTCTGCGCTCTTGGTAAACACACTTTGGGCCCAAGTATTAAATGCATTGCAAAATGGCAAAGCCAAGGCCAAGCCAGGCGCAACAAGGACACACTTTGGTTTGGTTTGGTTTGGTTTGGGTTTTCGCCAGGCCGCTGCCGCAACAACACAATTGCGGCCAGAAACGGCCAGAGCCGCACACAAATGGCAGCGAAATATGTTTACGCTATTAACGCACAATTAAAGATAAAAACGGGCATAACAATGGCCAAAGAGGACAATTGACCAGGCCGCGCAATTCATTAGGAGGCCAGCATATGCAGGTCAGGTCAGTCAGGACGTGTTGCGTCCGCGCCGTGTCATAAAACCAAATGCGAAAGGCATCAGACAACACAAAAGGCCAATGGAGGCGGAGACCCCGATGCCCGGGTCGGTCTGTATAAATATTGCAGTAGCACAAATATGCGACACTCACAGCGACGGCGACGGCGGCAGCGTCGACCCTGGCGCATTTATTCCAACTGAAAGGGGCGGCAGGCGGCAGGCGGAGGCGGAGGCGGAGGCTGGGGCTGGCGCGCATTATTTTTGATTTGCCGATGGCCCCCAAACCAACAGTAAACAAATTAAGTCGAGCGTAAAGTCGGCCGAGAGGCGACGGCCACGGGTCGGCCACGGGGCCCAGGGACGCGGCAGCAGGCCATGCCAGCGTGCAGAAATCGCTACAAATTAAAATACTGACAAAAAAATAAAACGAAACCCTGAACGAAAGATGAACCGACCGGGAAATTTGTTGGTGAATAACGATGAATGCGCAAATGGAAAGCGTTTGCCAGCTGAAATGTGACTGAATGCCGGACCAAATTTAATTTCCCACATTTGTCAGATGTGGAAAGATTACTCAAGTTAGGATCGAGACCACATTACGCAGGTTTTGCATTGGGTCAAGTGGTAATCCAAAGTGGCAATACTTGGAGCGTTTTATGTACAGGGTTGCCCATATTCGACGGACCCATCTGGCAACGCCATAACTTTTGACAGAGATGTCAGATCGCTTAATGACATACCGCGTTTGAAGCGTCAGTCCAAGCAGATTTTTACCATGGAACAATACACGCCACGCGAGCGCTCTGAAATAGTGGAAATTTACATTCAACAGAACAAGTCAATTGTGAAAACTCAACGTGCTTTTAAAAAATTAAAGAATGTGAATAAGAAAACCGTAAATAAGCAAAATTGCCGTATTTACGCCACTGAAAATCCTCAGGAGATTCAAGAAGTGCCTCTTCATGACGAAAAAGTCACAGTTTGGTGCGGCGTTAGTGCGAAAACGGTCATTGGGCCGTTTTTCTTCCAAAATGAAAATGGCCATGCTGTTACCATCAACCAGGAGCGTTATCGCGACATGATGACCAATTTTGTGATGCCAATTATTCGTCGAAAGCGTATGAGGCAGTTCTGGTTTCAACAAGACGGCGCTCCACCGCACACAAGTCGCATAACAATCGATTTTCTGAAGAAATTGTTTCCGGGCCGTTTGATGTCGAAAAGTGGTGATTTGGACTGGCCACCGCGTTCGCCCGATTTGACGCCGCCTGACTTCTTCTTGTGGGGATATTTGAAGTCAAAGGTTTACGTTAACAAGCCAAGGACCGTAGAAGAGCTCAAGGACAACATTCGTGAAGAAATAGCCGCTATTCCGGCCGAAATGTTGGCGAAAACGATGGAAAATGCTGCAAAAAGGGCACAATACGCCATCAACGCCAGAGGCGGCCATTTGAGAGATATCATATTCAAAAATTGATGTAAACAAATCTACTTGGAACAAATTAAATGATTAAGATTGCCAACCGCCAAATTTTTATTTTTTTCTTTGATTTTTTTTAAAAAAACATGGGTCCGTCGAATATGGGCAACCCTGTACATGCCGTGTCCATAGCAATATGTCAATTTGTTAATTCATTTCTCAAAAAAGAAACCAGTGCAGAAACAAGCCTGGGTTCAGGTTTCTTCTCTAAACTGATCTACTTTTTCAAAACCATAAGAAACCAACGAATAACCGCCAACATTTATTTGTTTAACCATAAAATTGCCTCATAAAAATAGACAAAATGCAAAATAAACTGTAAAACTCAACAGTTGTTGCACATGGCAAAACATTGGGCTTAAGCAGGACCACCGGGAGCAGTGAATGGTGATTGCTTGCCGATTTCGGCCAATATTTCAGCTGGTGGCTGTCCATAATCCAACAGCTTCTGCATATAAACCCTGACCAAGCGAAAGTTCTCACGCTGAGCATCTGGCGAGTCATCTGCATTCTCCGGCTTAAGCACATCCTCCATTTTCTTGTAGAGCTCCAACAGTTTCTTGAATCTCTCCTTGTCTTCTGCAGCAAGTTTGCCATCTTTTTCCTTTAGATATTTCGGTAATTTGTCCAGCATTTTCTTTACGGTGGGCAATATAATCTCATGCATAAACAGACTTTCGCATTTGTCAACCATAACTGCCTCAGGAATATTGCCGTCAGCCTCTTCGATGGCATCCAAGGCAAGCTTGCCAATCAGGCTGCCTATGTCATCCACAGAGGCTGCCTCCGTGCGGGTCTTGCGCTCATACAACTTCGAGTAGCTGGCTATCAATGGTTCTGGATCCTGGGGTAATGGCAAGACATCATCACCACTGGGCTTATTGGGTCCATCAAAGATTTTGGCCCGCTCAAGACCTGCATTGGGATTCTGATTCTCACCGCCTTCATCGATGGCCCCATCGTTGGCCTGGATTGGCGTCTGCTTGTCGCCGCTTTTGCCAAAGTTACCAAATTGCTTTTTCTCAGACATTGTGAAATTTCGTTAGGAATTAAATTTTTTCTCCGCTTCGATGTGATTGACTCTGATTTCGACTGGGTTTTAATTCTATTGAACATTCGAACCTGATACAAAGGTGACAGTCTTTGACTACGGTAACTAGATCGACCAAATATTGATTTAAGTATTTGGCTTAACTGCCTAGAGGAGAAATAGTGAATAATCTGAATAATCTTCCAATATAATTTCAAAAATATCATTTTTTAAATATCCATTAGTTACTACTTAATGTCAATAGGATGCTGTTGTATTACATTGATACTAAAAATATTATATTAATAAGCGAAATTCTCACAGTGATATGAAAAATACCCTAGTGACGTGATTTCAGATCAAAGTAGACATCGAAAATCTGAGGGCAGAAAGAGACAAACAGAGTTTCTTAAAACAAAGAGGGACAGCTATAGTCCAACTCGAAAAAGGCAAAAACAATGTATGACAGCGAATACTCTTCCGACTTGTCTGTTCTTGCTTTCATTGCTGATTGCAATTCCCAACTGCTCAAAGCGGTGAGTGCATGGAGAGACATTCAAACAGCGACAGTCATTAGCGAAAAGCCGACTGAAGGTTGAATCGTGAGATTCATGAAACAGTACTGTGTGGGCAACCAGCTCTTTTTGGTGTATTTAAATCAGAGATGGGCATGCACACATATCGTCACACTTTTCACACGCATACAAGCAATGCCTATAGCGTACGTGTGATTTTGTGCAGTCGGCCGCGGCAGAGCCCTATGCACAATTGTTCATAAAATTGGTTATAATAATGCGATTTGAGTCAAAAATGCACCGTTTTGTTCGATGACGAGTTCCCAACGAGATGCCAACTTCATAATGCCCCTCTTATAGAAGCTCGCTTCCCTATTGTCAAAAAACTCGGAGAGCCAATTTTCACAGGACTTCCGACTACCAAGCTCGTTCGCCATGGACAGAAATAGGTGGTAATCACTTGGTGCGAGATCCGGACTATACGGTGGATGCAAAAGAACCTCCCATCCGAGCTCTCGGAGCTTCTGGCGCGTCACCAAAGATGTGTGTGGCCTGGCGTTGTCCTGATGGAAGACAATTCGGCCTCTGTTGATCAAAGATGGCCTCTTCTGCATGAGTGCTGCATTCAAGCGGTCCAGTTGATGGCAGTACAGGTCCGAATTGAGCGTTTGGCCATAGGGGAGCAGCTCATAGTGGATGATTCCCTGCCAATCCCACCAAACACACAGAAGAACCTTCCTGGCCATCAATCCAGGCTTGGCCACCTTCACGTTGTCGTAAGTGACCCACTTTTCATCGCCAGTCACCATCCGCTTCGAAAACGGGTCGATTTTGTTGCGATTCAGAAGCGATTCGCATGCATCCATACGGGCCAAAATGTTGTTTTGCGTCAAGTCGTGTGGCGCCCATACATCGAGCTTCTTTTTGAATCCAAGCTTCTTCAAATGGTTTATAACGGTTTGATGACTCATGCCCAGCTCTTGGCCGATGCTACGGCTGCTACTATGCCGGTCTCTTTCGATCAATTCAGCGATTTTATCGCAATTTTCGACGACAGGCCTTCCGGACCGTGGCGCATCTTCGATCACCTCTGCACCAGAACGAAAACGTTGAAACCATCGTTGTGCGGTGGAAATGGAAACTGTATCGGGTCCATAAACTGCACAAATTTTATTGGCAGCATGAGATCCATTTTTGCCTTTATCGTAGTAGTACTGTAACAAATGCCGTGTTTTCTCTTTATTTTGCTCCATGTTTGCGACGCTATAACTCACGAACGACTAAAATCAAACAACAATAAATCAAACACGTGTTAGCGCGTGAAAAGAGCTTTCCAAAAAGCTCTAGCGTGAATCGATGCGACGAATACAACTAGAACTACGCGCTTGCAAAGACAAGCTTGCGCAAATACCGCAAGACTTTTTTGACAACCTTATATTTTCGATCATATCAACTGGGTATTCTTCAGGCCGATTCGATACTGAACAATAACCGATTGATACTAAATATCGTGATCTTTTTTTCTGTGCAACCTCTCCGTTCTAAGGCAATGTTCTTACATCTGAGCCAAGCCGCTTCTTTTTGTTCCTGGTTCATTTTTGTGCAAAATTCAGGAATTCATGACATTATTATCAAAATCGAAATTGATTGCAAGACTCTCAAACATTGATAGCTCGACCCATGTGTAGCACAGATCTCATTATTGAAATTTCGTAGTAGATTACGGGGCGTATGAATGTATGAAATCTTTGCCCCCGAACGCAGCCAGCTTTGCCTTTCCTGTTCTTATTCAAACTAAACTCCCAGCAAAACAAATTGTGAGCATCTTATCAAATGCCTTGTTCTGGCATCTTCTCGATTGTTTGTTTTTTTTCTGTTTAGTTTGACTGCAAAAGGTCTATTAAGTCGGCACGTGGTTCGGTTTGCAACTGCTTGAATATCAGTTAACCCCAAGACCCCAGAATAATGCCAGCAAATCGCATGCTTATTTATCTCCATCTCTTTCACTGACCCTAACAACTGGCAAACGTGATCGGATTGCGTTCGTGACCGCATTAGAGACTTGTTCCGCATAATCTGCAGCCGCAAATTCGCTTTATCAAGTGGTGGGGCGGGTGGCGCTTGGACCGACTAGGATGACTATCATCAATTTGCTGCATTTCTTTGCGCATTTTGCTGGCAGCGAACGCCAGCAGGCTGACAGGCACTTGAGCAGCCATTAGAGGCGACTGCCAGTTGTTGTCTGCCTGCGTTTCCCTCTTGGCGTGGCTCTGGCTCTGGCACTGACTTGGCTCGCACAAAAGTAGGCAACGATTTGCGTTTGCTGCTCCCCCATTTGTTGGTTTTGCTCCTTAACTGCACAAATATGCACATGGTTCGAGCGCGTCTCCATTTTGGTCATCCTGCTGAACTGCATCACCCTGGGCATGTACCAGCCCTGTGTGGACGACGCCTGTGTGACGAATCGCTGCAAGATCCTGCAGGTGAGTAGCAAGAACAGCCAGGTGCCCCGAACGTAAACTCCACTCCGGCGCTGTCACATTAAATGCCATTTATTTAAGCAATTTTTTGGCTCACTTCCTGCCCGGCCACGCTGATGACATCAAACGAGGCACTTCGCCTCATTAGACAGCCCAGGCACACGGCAGGGTGTCAAGGCTAATGGGGCGGGGGTCGGCGGGCAGGGCAATTACAGAGCGTTGAGAAAATGTTATGCTTACTTTTTGGTAAATGATATTGTAAGTCAGGCGACATTTTGGCCGCAGCCAAGTGTAAAGCACGACGACAGCGACAAAAATTGGCAACAGGATGTAGCGCGAAATGGGAACGACGCAGACAGGGACGCAAACACACACGCAGGAAGCTCAGCCACTGTTTCTGTCACCAAGCAATTTCCACCAAAAAGTTTAGCACCTTTCGGCACCATCTTCAACGGTGGCCAATTCCACTTTGCTCAAGTGTTCCCTTCGAGTGTTGTTAGTCCTGAGTGGGTCCTTGGCATCTGGCCGTGGTGTAATCTCTATTAATTGCCTTGCCATTGTCAGATCTTCGATGACATCATCTTCGCCTTCTTCGCCCTGGAAATGACCATCAAAATGGTGGCCATGGGTATGTGCGGCAAGAACACGTATCTGGCCGACTCCTGGAACCGGCTGGACTTCTTCATTGTGCTGGCCGGTCTGCTGGAGTACATGATGCATGTGAAGAATCTCAACTTGACGGCCATAAGGACCATCCGAGTGCTGCGGCCGCTGAGGGCCATCAATCGCATACCCAGTGAGTGGCTGACCAACTGCAAACACACCCAACGAAATGTCCACCGCCCCTCTCCTGCCTCCTTCCAGGTATGCGCATCCTGGTCATGTTGCTGCTGGACACGCTGCCCATGCTGGGCAATGTGCTGTTGCTCTGCTTCTTTGTGTTCTTCATATTCGGCATCATCGGTGTCCAGCTCTGGGAGGGCATACTGCGGCAGCGATGCACTCTGGACGTACCCGAGGGCATGCTCTATCCCATAACGTAAGTACAGGGCACCGATTTGGAGTACACAAGTATTTTAGAAAGAGTTGGGGCCACGTACCATGTTCCAGAGAGGAGTATCCAGAACTGTGTTTGTCTTTGTCTGCAGGCGCCCTATGAACATCTCCCACCACTTATGCACCTATATATGCATATGCATATGCATATGCTATGTATGTATACATAGGTGCATATTGTATATAAATACGTTTTTTGGTTTCGCATTTGTTGTATTCCTTTCGATTCGTTTGGTTTCGTTTGGTTTTGGCTAGATCCCTAAGTATCATCCTTATCGAGAAGGCTTTGAGTGCGCCTTCTGATTGCCTGGCTGATGGCTGCTTTTTCATGTTGTTTTTTGGCTTTAGCTTTTGGTTTTGAGCCACTGACAGGCCACACCCAGTCACTCACTCACCGAATCACTCACCCCACCCACTCTCACACACGCACACACACACACACACACACACATGTAGATGCATCAATGTCCTGGCAATTTGCATACGAAACGCAAATGGACCGCCCTGTCAATTTGGTGAAGTTGCCATCACACAGAAATCTTTGCGGTTGTCCAAAAGCCATCGAGCTGCAGCGCTGTTCATGACAGCGGGAGGCCAACTGAAACGCCAAAGTCAACATTCCGGCACAGTGGGGCCACAATGGAATCTGGCAAGTTATCAAGATAAACGTAGGAGCAGCCCATTGAAATGGTTCGATTTTAACATGCCCTTTTTTGACATCAGAATATCCAGTTTTCATATCCCTTGGATGTACATTTAAGATCCTTTTGACATTGAAAGGATATTTTAATATACACAAATGGATACCAGCAAATATCCATTCCAAATGGTTACCGAATCATAAAACTGATGTTAAATCTTTCTTGATAGCTTCTTCAGGCCACCCCTGAAGCGTATACTTTAAGTGAAGTGAATGATTAACAGCAGATAGAACTGTCCTTAGATGTTGTCCAGGACTTTGCTGAGGTAGAGCAGTGTTGCTCTATGCGGTCCACTGTGCAAAATGTGCCTTAAACAAGAAGTGAATGGTTTAAAGATACAGCAAAGAAGTGTGAAAGCATAATGTGGGGAGCTCAGGCGGGAGTAGAAATAATACAACAGATATTCAATGCAAACTAACGCCCGAGAAAGCCCGACTGTATCACCGCTTGTCAAGAACTCTTGCCCCATATTTTTTGTCGGGGAAGCGTCTTTGCTAAGCATTAGCAGCCGAGTCGATATAGATATGTCCGTCTGGCGGAACACACAGATGTCAGAAATGATAACACATAGAGGTAGATCAAGTTTATTTTACGCCATAGCTCCTACAGTTTTATAGAACGAAAGTTCGTAGTCAGCATTATTTATGGATACACTCAGAGAAAAAATGTAGAATTTCATACTTGAATCAAGAATTTTCGAGATCAATATGAATTTTTGATACCGGTTTTCTTGATCCAAACGCTTCAATTTTCAATCCAAGCTCAAATCATTCTCATATCAAGCAGCATAGTGCTTGAATCAAGTGCTCAACAGACTCAAATTCAAGATTGCTCATTCTTGAATCAAGAGCATACAGCATTGTGTTAAAACGAGAACGCTGTTTCTAGTATCAAGAGCTCATCAGGTTCAAGAGTAAGATCGTTTACTCTTAAGTTAAGAGCTTCACAGATTCCAATTTAACCGGCTTAAGCCGGTTTGAGGAGTACACAACACCACAAAGCAGCATGTCAGTCGAACAGAGGTCTCTCCATGCCAGCAATGCCATAGCTGATTGGGAATTCCAAAGCAACATTAGTGCAAAAATCGATAGCTGGAACATAGAATACAAAACTGTAAGAGCAGACTCAACGCCACTCTCTCAAATGTGCTTGCTCTCCTCGCTCTCAGTTTCTTTACCTCACTCCCCTTGCCTAAAAGCAACAAGCTGAGAACGAATTTAGCTCGATTTCAGGAGCGAAATACTTGAAAATTCAAGAACGAATAAATTGCTAATCAAGAGCGCTTGTGCTTAAGTTATTCCTTCTACTTTTTTCTGGCTGTACGCTAAAGCAATGGTAAAGATCGGATGAGAGATGGTCGAGTTATAAGAAAATACATAAATATCTTAATACATCCCAAAAACAGTCTAAAATCAAGTAACTCGGGTTTGAAAATTTAAGAATTTTGTACTTAAATCAAGTATTTTTGTACTTGCCTTACTATTGACACCGTTTGTACTTCATTCAAGTACAAAGTTTTTGTGTTTTTAATCAAACTCGTTTGTGCCTAAATATTGAGAGACATTTGTCTTACGCTGGGCAGCACTTCACACTGTTCAGGGGCGCCACCATGTATGTATTACAGACATTGCTGTTGATTCACCGTTAATATCAAACCGAAGTCATAGGACATGTTTCATATACTGGTTTCTTGCACTTAAAGCACTGCCTTGCAGTGACCCTTGCCCCACGGTGCAAACCCTTTGCAAAGATTTTAAACTTGGCCCCAAACAAGCATTTATCATCTGCATTGTGTGTTTGTGCGTGTGTGTGTGTGTGTGAGTGTGACAGTGGCAGCAACAACGTTAGCATCAACAGCATCACACTCAGACTCGACATGAACAGCAACACACACACGCACACGCACACGCAGCGCACCGCCGCCCTCAAAAGTAGGCAACACTTTTTTGGTTGCTGCGAGTGTTGCTCAGGAAAAGTTTTTTCTCAGTTTTTGTTTCTTTCTTTTTGCGGTTTACTTTCAGTTATGCATGCTCTCAACTGTATATAACATTTGGGGTTTGTTTGTATTTGTTGTTTTTGTTTCAAAATTCTCGCGCGAAACTAGGCCACGCATATTTTTTGCCTCATTTTTGTGTTCATTTCGTGCGTATTTTCATTTGCATAATTGTGTGTGTATGTTTTTGTTTTTGGTTGTGAATAACCGTGCAACAGGCAATTGGTTATTTTTTACGGTAATTATGCACAGGTGAAAAGCTCTTGATTACGATTTGAATTGCTTTTGTGCGCTTGAGAGGGCCCAGTGCGTGGGCCAGAACTGTGTGAATACATTTTACTGCAAAAGTCGCCAGCAAAAAAATCAATGAAATGTGCTTGGAATGTATTCATTTCAGTTACTTTGTAGAGATTTGGTTTTTATATATTTCAATATTTTTGGTATTTTTTTGTGGTTTTTCCCGCACAAGCAGCAATTGTAGAGTACTTCCAACTCTTGCAGCCATTTTGTATATACTCACACGCACACGCAGACACACACACACACACACACACATCCATACCCATATTAATTGTGGCAAATCAACAAATTTGCGATCTGCTCGCAACAATTTAACACCCCCTTTTTGAACTCGTAGGCAATTCCATTGTGTTATTTCCAAAATGTGCAGACAACAACCAGAACTCATGCAGTACAACAGCAACAAACAGCAACAAACAGCAACAACAACAACAACAACAAAAAGCAGAGCAACAAACAGTTTGCAAACAATTGAAAAATATATATCTATATATATATTCTATATATATGTTATTCCAGTTTATCATTTGTTCAATTAATTTTCATTGGAAACAAAAGAAGCAAAAGTAAAATGCAACGCAATTGGCAGCCAAGCGAAGAAAAAACAATACCCAAATTGCTCTCCCCTATTGGTTTTTTGTTTTCGTTTCACAATTTACGTTTTGCAATCAAAAGAAACAATAACAAAAATCATACCGGGAACAAATTTTTTGTTTACAGGGGACTACCTGAAGTGTACAGAGTTCGAGTCCGTGTTAACTCGTAAGATAAAATGATTTATTTTCCCCCCTTTACTAACACACACACACACACACACACAAACACACACGCTCGGAAAAGTATCCGCCACCTATACCCAAAACAAATACCCACAGATCCTAGAAATACTATAATACTTATACTTAAGTCTAATCATAAATCTTGCAGCGCTGCTGGCTCGCTAGCTACAAACGCGATGTTTGATGTATCGCAAGCACTTTCAGCCTCCCCCCTAACCAACTATCCAACCTCCTCTTCTCTGTGTGTTGTGTCTTTTCCACCAGCATTGACTACCAAACGAAGGGATGTGTAGGCATGTAAAGTAAGAGCTGAAATGGAGCAAAAGGGTAACCATAACTTTTGTTATTGAGATGACTTGGCAGACAGTAAATGGTATGGAAATAGTGCTGGGATCTCCAGTATCCATATAATAGATAGTATCGAAACTTAGACTCGCCAACGGCTACGAACCACCAAGCCGTACCTACTCCGACAGCACGATAAGTAACCCTGCAAAGCAGGATAATTGTTAGTCAGTTTTGCACAGCTTCAGAGAAACAGTGAAGCGGACTCAAAATATTCGTCCTGGAAAGTAAATATTATGAATTATTTTGCTCGATTATTGAATTGAATTTTCATAGCATACTTCTTAGGGATTTTATCATCATATTCATTCTGCGTATAAGCAATTGTGGAGTTGTGAACACTTTAAGCAAGCTAATTTTGCACCTTTCGCGCTTCTTCCAAAAAGCTTGGGCTTTCAGGGCAAGGACTTATGTGTAAGTTTCCAAATGACTTGTGTCCTATATTTGAGAACATAATCTGCTCCCTGCAAACATTTTGTTGTGTTACTTAGCTCTCTCGATAAAGAGAGAGTTTGGCGCTAGTTTTAGGGAAGAGTTTGGAGCTAGTTTGGCGATTCATTGGATCGGACCCTTGCAAAGGGTATTATAATTTTGCCCAGAAGCTTGCAACGCATAGAAATATTCATTTGCGATCCCATAAATTATATATATTCTTGATCGGGGTGACGAGCTGAGTCGATTGAGCTTTGTCCGTCCGTCCGTCTGTCTGTTTCTACGCGAACTAGTCTCTCAGTTTTAAAGCTATCGAGCTGAAATTTTGCACAAAGTCTTCTTTTTGCTGCACACTACTAATATGTCGGAACCGACTGAATCGGATGACTATATCTCATAGCTCCCATAGGAACAATCGGTCGGAAAACTAGTTTTAGTATGAAACTTTGAATTCAAAGGTTTTCCAAGCTTCTTTATAATTCTGCCAAGTTTGATGAAAATCGGACAACTATATGGTATAGCTGCCATACAAAAGATAGGTCTGAAAATCGGTCTTAGTTAGAAAAACTTTTTTGTTTTTAATGGCAGCATCCTGCAAATTTGTATTTGCTTGTTTCACATGCTTTCACATAGTTCTACAAATTTTTGTCAAAATCGGATAACTATATCTCATAGCTCCCATAGAAACAATCGGTCGGAAAACTAGTTTTGGTAAGAAAAACTTTTTTCTTTTCAATATAAACGTTTCCAAACTTTGTATTCAAAGATTTTCCAAGCTTCTTTATAATTCTGCCAAGTTTGATGAAAATCGGACAACTATATGGAATAGCTGCCATACAAAAGATAGGTCTAAAAATAAGACTTACTTAGAAAAACTTTTTTGTTTTTAATGGCAGCATCCTGCAAAATTTGTTTGTGTTTGTTTTCAATGCTTTTATACAATTCTACAAATTTTTGTCAAAATCGGATAACTATATCTCATAGCTCCCATAGGAACAATCGGTCGGAAAACTAGTTTTAGTAAGAAAAACTTTTTTCTTTTCAATATAAACGTTTCCAAACTTTGTATTCAAAGATTTTCCAAGCTTCTTTATAATTCTGCCAAGTTTGATGAAAATCGGACAACTATATGGTATAGCTGCCATACAAAAAATAGGTCTGAAAATCGGTCTTACTTAGAAAAACTTTTTTGTTTTTAATGATGGCATCCTGCAAAATTTATTTGTGTTTGTTTTCCATGCTTTTATACAATTCTACAAATTTGTGTCCAAATCGGATGACTATATCATATAGCTCCCATACGAACGAAGAGTATTTTTTGAAAATATTTAAGCGAGCACTGGCAAGGGTATAAAAACTTCGGCACAGACGAAGTTAGCTTAGCTTTCAGACATGGCAGAATAAGTTTCCGACTAAATCAATGACAAAACTGATCAAATGTGATTGATAACGAAATAGTGCTTGCACTGATCTGTCCTGTCGGTGCAGAAGCAAGTGGATTGCTAATTACATGAGTACCAATACCATTACAAACCTGGAAACTTTCAAGGGCAAATTTTAAAATGCCAAAGTGAAATGTTGCAAGTCAATTAGCTCGCATACTTAAAAACAGTTATGAGCCTTGTCAAAGGATAGCCAATTTTGCTTAATGAATTGGAATTTTCTAGCATCCCAAAGTTTAATAGAAATGCCTCGCCTCTCTCTCCCTCTCTCACCCTCTCTCTATCTCTTTTTGTACCTAACTATCAACTTTTTTCTAGCTCCTATCTTAACCAGAAAAAAAAAGAAACCTAAATGGCCGAAGCCCAAGTGTCAGGGTTAAACAACACACCCACCCAATCCTATATAAACCTAACCCCACTCACACACACACACGCACACACACACACACAAACGCTACTAACTTATTTTAGACCACACTCTTCTTCTTCCCTTATAAATGTGCTTAGAATATTAAACAAATTTTAGATAAAAATCAAAACACCTTCTAATTAGTTGACTATTTTTTATATGCAGATATATGAATATATATATAAATATACTATATAATACTCAATATTCAACTAAAAATATCGAACTAAACATGTCAAAATAAAACTTGCCTCTATATAGACTAGACAACAAATACAACACAAAAATAAACATACAGCTCTCTCTCTCTCACTGTCTCTCACTGTCTCCTTCACTCTGTCTGTACGTGACTATTTTAATCCAACACAACTGTACCAACTACAATTTATATACTGTAACCCACACACATGGCCACTTTACGGCTTTATATGCTTTTAGTTTTGCACACTCTCGCACACACACACACACACACAAACACATATTGATAAAACTGGTAAATGTTTGTAGTTCTTGTGGTAAAAACCTAACAAAAAAACGTAGTCTACTTGTAAAGTTTATTTTTCGTTATTTCCATGTTTTCGACTGTGTTTCGGTATTCATACATATAGACCAGTCGTTGTTGTTCTTTTCGAGCTGACCTGAGCCCCCCCCCCCCCCCCCTCCTAACGAACCGACCCGGCCCACTATAATTTCTTCTCTCTAACTCGCACTTACTTGGCACATTTGCAGTTTTGTTTAATTTTGTGTTGTGTTCCTTTCTGTGGACAACAAATGTAACAACAATTAGCTGTTGTACACACACACACACACACACACACTCACGCACACACTAATTGAACAGACATACAGGGTGTCTTATTTCAGAAAACAGTATTTCAAAAGCCAGTGGTAAAGGCTATTATAAACTCATTTTGTTTTGTGGCGGAAAATTGATGGGAATGCCACCAAAATTGGCAACTATGGCAACTATTCACGAGACTCAGTAATTAAAAAAGGCCAAACGATAATTGAAACTTGTCAGAGTTGACATTTATTGGATGCTCATTGTACGCTTTGCTTGTTGAGTAAAAAGGGTATGCCAAAGTCGTGCAAATGTATGTAACAGGCAGAGGGCAGCAGCTCCGTAATCATAATCCATTCATCCAAACCTTTAGATCTCAGAGACTAGAAGAGTAAGGCAGATCAAGATTGTTTTCAATTTTGGACAAATGTTGAATAAGTCGTCCTTATATAAAGATATCGAGCTCATTACAGTTAATGTTGATGTTCAATGCGAAACTTTCATTAGCATCGAATAGTAATTATACTTTTCATACTTTTCAAAACGATCTGTTAACGAAATGTTGATAAATTTACCTTAATGTTATTACTCTGTTAGTTAGCATAAGACAAAGCCTATTCCACATTACTTCCACTGAGTTCGGAATATCAAAGTGGGACAAGGCCGACTTAAACTCTCGTTTGAATTATGGTCCTTGTCCCCAAGCTTGTTATTTGTGTCTCTGATCTAAAAACAACGATTTTAGCATACAGATCTTCATTTTAGTAGGCCAAAGTAAGTGTGCTCAACATTATAAGCTGTGCTGCCTGTAATTGAATATATCGAACTCAATTGCAAAACAAGTCAGGGCGCTGCAGTTGTGAGACCCGAATAAGAAATTCCCTGTTCACACAAACGCACGCTATAACTGACGATGGGGTACGACCCGCTTCTACAACCACAACTGTTTCGCTTATATCTCCGGAGTTTCTTATCCGATCTCATTGTACTTTTCAGTATCAATAGATATTGGGCCTTGCTTGATGTATATTCAACCACGAGGCTCTTCCAAATCTGAAAAAAACTTTATCTGCGTGTGGTATACACCTACCTTCATGCAAAAACATGTGGCTCTATCTCTTTTAGTCTCTGAGATCAACGCGTTCATACAGACAGACGGACGGACATGGCTGTATCGATTCGGCTGTTGATGCTGATCAAGAATATATTTGTCTTATATCCATATCCAGATTTCCAGATTTCGTGCCTGCATGTGTGTGTGGCATTTTTTTAGTGACCAGAAACTACTTGACTCCACAGAATGCTCAAAAAGCTTAATCTTTCGACGGAACATGCAAATTGATGTATAGACGTACAGCCAAATGGCTGAACTTTCATTATATATATCCGAGCTTAACTAAAAAGCACCGATATCACTGGCAAAGCGTATTGTACCCACTGATATTTATTTTGTGAGTTGGTTTTTAGTCCAAATGTTGTCGCATGTTTTACATATGCGTGTTTCGTGCTACAGTCGCTCCCATCTCTAGTCAGAGCATGTTATAGCCTATTCACACTACAGTCCATCTCAGCGGAACGATGAGAAGATGGTGACAAAATGAAACCCCCATAACTGAAGCATACGTGTCAATCAAAATAAACAGATAATCTAAAATAATGGAAAATAATTCGTCTAATTAGGTGGTTTTGTTAGCCGCTCAACAGCAGCAGCAGATGTTAATTCAACTAAATGCCGAGCTGGAAAATGGCGGATACGTGGATAATATGGACATCGAAAACATGTTTTGATGGTCCTGCTGGAAGCTATAAAAACTGCAAAGAGGCGTTTTGGTCACTCATTTTCCGCTAAATGTTTCAAGTCTGCTCGTGATGCTTCCTCTGCATTTCATTTCTCTACCTAGCCAACGAGATCAGTTCCTGGTGGGTGCCAGTATTCGTCCTTACACTGGTCCAGAGTATTTTAATCACTCTTTCCTCCATCAGCATGGCCATCTTCTGGTGGACGTTTTTTCAACAGTCGACATTTGAAGTTTGACAATCACTTGCCGCTCTCACATTGTTTTCGTTTTCGTTGCGAATGTCTATTTTTTTCAGTGGTGGACACACAAATCTCGCATTCACGATGATTGAAACAGCTTGAGATAGGAACATGCCTAGCCGACGGGGGAATATTTTGAGAAAATTTGGCACGGCAAGTTCTTATGTGCCGTCTTAGACGGTTAACGGTTAACGGTTAACGGTAGATGTGGGCCAGTGTGAATAGGCTGGACCGACTTCCTACTTGTTTGTGTTTGAGTTGTTAAAGTAAGTGAACGAAATGATCATTCGACATCTTTCGGTTTCCAGACTGGATCCGACCTATAGTTAACCGGGTTAATAGTAAATAGAATCCTTGTTTCAAAGGTTTCAAATTAAATGTTTGACACTTTCCCGATTTCAAACTGATTCCTTCAACTTTTATAATAATTTTCCCTAAGTTGAATGAAAACTCGATGAAAACAAACACGCTTTGCCAATTGACCTTAGCGTACATCCTTTAGGTTCTTGGCTTTTGTGTGAAATATTGAATAAAAAGTCAAAAATGTGCAAAGAAGCTTGAAGAAGCAGTTCTTCTTGATGTGATTTTATAATAACGTTGAACCTTATGGCTTCTTATCTGTGCGATACCTTTATTAATGCCCTTTCTCGGTCTAATGCTTTGCTGTTCATTTGATGGAAGACAATTCTCTGCCAATGTTAGGTCTCTGAGGCACTGAGCAGAAGCCCGTCCTGTCGAGGTGAGCCTTAAGTGGCCTACCGATGATGGTATATGCGACCTGCTACATTTAGCTCCCAAACACTTGCCGACTTGACTTGAAGATTGAAAAACAAGCAGTCAATAACAAACCATCTCCCAAGATCGAGTCAGGCTTACAATCAACTAGAGCTTCTGTCGAACAGACAACAGCCTTAACCAGCACAAAGACCAACTGGACCATAGCTTCATAAGTCAAGTTTTTAGCCCTGGTACCTTTGACCTAGATTGGAGAAGACTTACTATTAAGCCTCTCTTTGCATTATGTTGTAACTTGGACTTGGTAAAGGATTCCCGTATTCAGAAATTGGCTCTACCCAGCTAACTAGCTGCCACTATTCCATTCCATAGACCTGTCCATGTGCATGACGATTTGACGAAACAGTTAACTGTGGTAGAGATACTGGCCCCTTAGTTACTCTCAGTCTTGTCATAGTTTAATAACAAACATTTTGCTAAAACTTACCCCGTACTACATACTTAGATGTTCATTTCCATTAAAAGTTAAGTAAAATTGTAGCATAAAACAATTCCCCGGCAAGCAGAGTGTTTCATTTTTTCATTTCCGGTTGATATTTCTAGTTCTCTGTTCACACACACACACGTACACACACACACACACACACACGCACGTTCCGTTTGCTTACCCGTAATAGTCTGTGTGTGTGTGAGTATCTTTTGTAAGCTCAACTCTTTTTACAGGAAAAACCATCAGTTTCTATTGCAAAGGTATTTAAAGCTACCCTCCCTTCCGACCAAGCCAACTCTCTCTCTCTCTCACTCCAGTCATAAGCACACACACACTCACACACTCACACACACACACACACACACATTGGAACGTTCATAACAGTAAGCATACATTTGAGCGGCGTGCGAAAAAGGAGAAAGAAATTTGTATATATATTTGTGAAATTTACTTGCGGTTTTCTTTTAATTCTCTCTCCCACACACACACACACACACACACACACACACACACACGCATACACACACATACACGTGACGTTGACATTATTTGAAGTCGCGAGCTTCCCCTTCTGCGGCCACTTTTTTTGTGGCAACATTTAATTTAAATTGCTTTGGCATTTTCATTTCCTTCGCTGTTTTTGTGTGTGTTTCCTTTTGTTGTTTTTGCTTTAAAGTCAGCACTTTTGAGGCCTGCAGCCTTTTCTCTGGTACAGTTGTGTTCTGTGTGTCGTAATGTACGCTTACGCTCTCGCTCTCGCTCTCGCTGTCGATCGCTTCTGTCTCTGTCTCACTTGCGCTCGCTCGCTGCTTTAATCACTCGCTCACGCTCACTATCTGCCACTCGCTCTGCCTCTCTCTCTCGCTCTCTCTGTCTCTATGTCTCTGCCTAAGCATTGGTCTCACTCTGTCATATTATTTTTTATAAGAATTGGTCAAGTCTTTGCTATCTCTCTCTCTCTCTCTATCTCTAATTAGTTAGATGGAAAATAAAGCACCCACCCCCAACCCCTGAAATGTTTTCTCAATCAAAATTTGTCTCTTTATTTTTATTCCTTAAACTCGAAATTGTCCTTGTATGTAAATGTTTACAATACGCATAATGGCCTACTTTATATGACTACGATGATAAATTATAAATATTAATTGTACACTCTCTCCCTCTCTCTCTCTCTCTCTCTCTCTCTCCCCCCCTTCTAATGGCGTCTCTTTCTCTCTCTCTCTCTCTCTGTGCCTTTTCAACACTTGCCCCCCACCTAAATCTGTTTTCTAAATCGCCAGCCTTTCGCAATATTATGAGTTCTCCAAGGATCAGGACTACATCTGCTCGACACCCAACGACTCGGGTATGCATCTATGTGGCAACTTTCCACCCTATCGCATCGGCTCCCAGGTCTGCAATGGTAAGTAAGTCGCCTGTCCATCATTTGCATTAGCATCGAGCAGCTAATGAAGTGCAAATTGCAAAACTGCGCCAACGCGAGCGCCTGGCAATCAAATTTGATGGCATTTTTAATTGCTTTCGCATTCAGTTTAATGGCAAGCTCAACTTAAGGAAGCAGCTGAAACAATCGCAGTTGTCTATCAAACCACTCACCCACACTCTTCCTCCCTCCACAGACGAGGCCAAGCTGTTCGACTTCAATGAGCCAACCAACACATCGTGCGTCAATTGGAATCAGTATTACTCAACCTGCAAGCCAACCGGCGAGAATCCATTTCAGGGAACCATTTCATTTGACAACATTGGCATGGCCTGGGTGGCCATATTCCTGGTGAGTTTGCCAATTAGCGCCCAACTTTGCTCAGCAAATAGCAACAACGACACCGCCAACACAGGAGAAGGAGAAGGCGACGCCAAACTTGCATGTTAATTTGCTGTCAACTGCGGTGCCCGACACTTTTGGCCAACAAAGCAATGTTCCCGTAGGGGAGGGGCGGGGTGGCCAATTAGGGTCATTCATTAATTGATTTAACCAAGCGAAAACTTGAGAGAAGTTGTGTTCCAAGCCATATTTCAAATTCATACATAAATCAAACGGCACAAAGTCGTCGGGGTGTGACGGACATTTGTCTTCTATCTCCATTTGCCCTTAAAAAAAAATAGATTGATGGTTGTGGCCATGGCCCATTAAGACCAGAAGTCGAATCCAAAACTGGGAATCAATAACTCTTGAAACTACAAATCAGTTCAGTTCAACATACATGTGGGGGAATATCGCTGCTAAAGTCAATGCCAAATGAGGTCCGAAGTCGCCTAGTACCGGATTTTCTCCAACCAAGTACAAGTCGGATTGTATTGAATATGCATTCTTGTCTTGATCGCCACTTTAGCCTTGGTAGAGCTTGAACTGAGCTCGAAATAGGCTTACTTCAACATCCATTGATACAATGTTAAAATCAAATCAGGAAGGTCCGATGCTGACTTAAGCTTGAAATTCGTACTTGATTTGATCTTAGATTGGTTTTTTATGTTATCATAACATTAGCTTCCCACAGGAGTCCCACCTGACTTAGACGGGCTTTACAATGTGGAGCAAACTTGATATAGTTTTTATACTCTGTACCGAAGGTACATAGAGTATTATAAGTTTGTGCAAAAGTATGTAACATCCAGAAGGAAGCATCTCCGACCCCATAAAGTATATATATTCTTGATCAGCATCAACAGCCGAGTCGATATAGCCATGTCCGTCTGTCCGTCTGTCTGTCTGTCCGTATGAACGCACAGATCTCAGAGATGGTAAGAGATAGAGGTTTGACATGTATGGGACATATGCTTCTTATGTCTGCAGGCAGATCAAGTTTATTTTCAATTTTGGCCACGCCCCCTCCCGCCCCCGCAATTTAGAAAAAACGTCATATCTCCCACAGTTTTGAAGATAGATGGCTTGTTCCTTCTGGACATATTTAGTTATTAGAATAACTTATCGATCCGCCAAAGGAATGAAGAAGATCGGATGAACGGTTTTCGAGTTATGATCAAAAGACAAAATTTCTTGGTACAGAGTATGTTATAGTCGGGCTTGACCGACTTTCTTTCTTGTTTATAACTAATCATGCTTGTAGGAGAGTGGTGTATCGGTGTCGCTTGCCCTTCTATACATCTTTGTTACAAACTAAAGCTTTTTCATGCAAGTTCTAGCTGGCTTGAGGTCATTAGTTGCTTACCTATCGCCGGTTTTATCTTTAAAAGACTTCAGGCTTACCCTCAAGCCAGCATTGCCAAGACTGTTTGGGAATTCCCAGGCACAATAAGTGCAAAAATCAACACAAACGAGAGCGTAAGTTAAAGTCTCAAGGCAATTAGTGTTTAATAGCCTCATGCGGCTCAGATAAGTATGCAACGTTTTTTTAACTCTGCCGTTTATTATCTGATCTTTATGAAAATTTGTGAAATTGTAGATATTGGCCACATTCACTACACTGCAAAGTCTGAGCTCGATAGCTTACAAATTGTAGGACATATTCAACATATTTTATTGAGGGGCGTGGCCAAAATTTGAAACAAACTTGATCTGCCTGCAGACAATACTAGCTTACATCTAAAATTTGGTTGCTCTAGCTCTTCTAGTCTCTGAGATCTAGGTGTTCATACAGACGGACGGACGGACGGACGGACGGACAGACGGACATGGCTATATCGACTCGGCTATTGATGCTGATGAAGCATATATATACTTTATGATATCGGAGATGCTTCCATCTGCCTGTTACATACATTAGCACGACTTTAGTATACCCTTTTTACTCCACGAGTAACGGGTATAAAAATTAAAGGCAAAGCTGATAGAAGCGCTTGTATATGTGTCTATACTCATTTAGCCTCACTGTGTATCGATATGAGAGATTTTCTTGCTTTCGGTTTCTTTAGCTCATTCTCATTCTGGCGTACTTACTTCAATCTCTTGTCAGCATAAGCTGATTCTTAAGCTTCGGTTTATGTCCAGCCTTTCGCCCGTTTAAACCAAGTTCGATCTAGCACTTGAAATTGCAACCCAGTTTTGAGTTTATGCTGCACAACATGCAGTCCTTGCTGACATTTATCTGACTAGACATGATTTTCTGCTTGCGCAGTGGATTTCGACGAAGCTCAAAGCCTCGCTCCCACCACTGGAGTAAGTGTGGAGCCAGGCTTTTCCTGCATTTCCGCCACTGGCCCAGTACACACACCAAGTGTGCCAATAAACTGAGCTTGTATTGCTGAATTTAGTTAAGTTTTAAAATTCCGCATTGTGCATTGGTGTGCGGCGGCGGGAGGACGAATTAATTCAGCAATTAAATACAGTTTTTATGCGCATTTTCAATTGTTATTATACCCAAACCGTTCGATGAGCCGTAAATGCCCCCATGTCCATAACCATTAAGTTTAGTTTGGCTGGTATTGATATGCCATTTGCATGGTATTAATATGCAGGTCAAAGGTTATCATTAAATACATATCAAATGTACATTAAATCGAATTAAACGGGAGCGCATTTGCCGCAGAATCATGGGGGCAGTTGGTATGAATTTGGTGCCGCCATTTGTGAGCGATTCGGTCCTGTTTTTGTGGGTCCGCAGTGAATTGCGAACATTACGCATACGTGACGTGGTACAAAAGCCAACAAGGCGAAGGCTAATTGCTACCCCCCGGCCCACCCTCCTCCTCCTACGCGAACAATAAAAGGCCACACAAAAAGTGGGCTCCGGTTGATATGCACACACACACATGCTCGCACACACACACACAGTATAGAAACGCAACACTAATTACGTTGAAATATTTGTTGGATTTACAGGTCATCTCACTGGAGGGCTGGACGGACATTATGTATTACGTGCAGGATGCGCACAGCTTTTGGGATTGGATCTACTTTGTGCTGTTGATTGTGGTAAGCCAGCTGGCGCAGCCAGAGTCCTGCTTTGATCTTGCATTGAATATTTAATGGGGCGGAGATTTGCAAAAACAAAAAAGGCGTCCGCTTAATGGCGCTGCAGGACGGGGGGGTGGGGGGAAGTGTGCTAAAGCACTTTGGCAATGTAAATAAGTAAATTACTTTTAAACTGTGACCACACAGAGCCACAGCCACCCAAAGCAATTGCAGCTGGCCAACTAGCCAGCCAGCCAGCTGACCTCCAGCCTCCAGTCTGTTGTCATTTGTCGACTGCGAGACCCACTCTCAGGTGTCCTTGGACTAATTAAAAGCCTTTAAGTGCACACACAGACACATGAGCAAATTTCATTATTTATGTTTGAAGTTGCCACACAACCGGCTCGCTCTCTCTCCGTCCGTCTGTCTGCCCGTCTTTGTCGCTGTTCATTTCATGTGCAAAATGATTTCGCCCAGGCAGCAGCAAAAGCAACATCAACTTTTGGTATGCAAATAGTTTTCCGACACCCCTCAGCCCGGTCCTGGTCCTTGTACAAGGAAATTGCTTAGTTATGTTTTATGCATTTTGTGTCGAGCTCACAAAAATACGAAATTAGAAACATTCTTTGTTTCCATTTCGAAATATGTTTTCAATTTAAAGTTGGCAAATTTGTTTTGTAGTCGATTTCCAGTTCGAGTGGAACAGCTATTAACCCACTTTCGTGACAACTTTCGTGCATTAATTATAATAAGATATCGTAATGGAATTGGTAAAGTTTGGTAAGCCCGGAATACGAGACCCAAGACTAGACTTGGCTTATGTAAGTAAGTACGAAGTGGCTATGCATTTTTATGACTTCCCTGGCTGGGCTGGGCTGGGTGTGCCAACTTTCTCGAGATTGTGCACAAGCAAGGAGTTTAACTGGGGCTGCCTTCTATCACCTTTGTTGCTCGCGCTTCAGTTAAACGATTCGAACGGAGAGCTTGAAGTTGGCCAGTGGAAAGATGATTTAAGAATATGGCTGCCTTCTTAAACGGTTGATTAGGTAATTTGATGAAATGAAAGACTTTAACTCGCACTCATAACAGAATTTTCCATTATTATCAGAAACTCATTTTATTTTATACTCTAAACCAACGGTACACAGCTTATATAAAGTTTGTGCAAAAGTCATTGTGGAAAAAACGTCATAACGCCCACAATTTTAGAGAGAGAAGTTTCGTACCTGCCGAACATATTAAGTAATCATTATTATTTATCAATCCACCGACAAAATTGTGTAGATCGGACGAGTAAGAGGGAAACAACCCTTTATGCTGGGCAGCACTGGCTGCAGCAACGATGGGCAGCACTTCACACACCTTAACACTTTGTGCTATAAATACAGAGTATGTTATAGACGGGCTTGATTGACTTTCTCACTTGGTTTGTACTTAAAACATTTTTCTAATGAACAGAATTCCGAAAAAATTGCAAAAAAACATAATATGGAAAAACTTTTCAAAAACCAAAAAAAAGACGTTTCTTTTCTGACTAAAAAGGGTGCATTTTAAATGCTGAATGCTAAATGGTCTTGTTACTTATTAACCACTCCTTGACCATAGCAAAACGTTCGACACAGTAAAACACAAAAGAACCATGTAAAAAGTTCACAATCTTATACAATTTCTCAAATACTGCCCAAAAAAAAAAATCTATCGATTAAGGTCCGATTTCTCAAAGGTTTCGGTTAGCCAACCATCGGTCAGATTTGTTCGTCAAGATGACGAGCGGTTAAGTCATTTGCTTTTCTCAGCAGCAGATTCGCCTGATATCGATAAATGCCTATCGCTGCTTCAGAGTGACCATACTGTTTGACTAAACGAACGAGTACACAGCTGACTCGGTTTGGTTTGTTTGTTTTTTAATGCGATTGGTTGTTGCTGATCATTGTTTTGCGTAAAAGTTGACCAAAATTCGATGCTTTGCCTCTTCGAATTGCATTTCGTTTATTCGTTCGTTTCGTTTCGAAATTCGTTTATTCATAAACATTTTGTGTTCCAGCAAATATTACAATAAACAAAGCAAGTTTGCGGCCAGCTGTTTGTATATCGATAAAAATATCGAAAATCATCGGGGCAGAGCTCGCGGTTAAAGTTGACCGGTGGATGAGCAGCGTTTAAGTTTGTTCCTCCGGTTACGCCACAAACATCATGAGACACTCAAATTGGGTTAAACTGCCTGTCAAGTTGACCAACCGGACTTTGAGAAATTGGGCCTAAATATAGCTATCGTTCGTCGGCACCATCGATAATCAACTATGGGGTTTTCCAAACCGTCGATAGCCATCGATAATATTCGATAATATGTTAGTTTATACAAATATGCTCATTAGGGCGGACATTTGATGTATGTAAGGTCTACCACTACTACTCGCTACTTATACAATGCGTTTTGCTATAAAAAAGGCATACAAAAATCAAAAATAGAAAAAAATGGCTGCTACACAGAGGGAAAAACCGTGTTCAGAAAATAAGATTATTTTATCTCAAAACAAGAACAGAATGTGCTCTCAAACTTTTGAGAACAAATGTTCCGAATGTTCTTGAAATGAGCAAAATTCAGCTCATCACCGAAATGTATAAGTAGCCGTTCAGACGTGCGGCTGCAGAAGTGGGCAATAGCCTAACTAGCTAACACGTCCGCCGTCGCGTCGTTGCGCACGGGGGTCTTGGGCTCTACTCCCTCCCAGTAAGTCCGAAAAATGTTTCTTTCTTTAATTTAATTATTATCTAAGGCAGGTGGGGTGTTGTACAAGGCGGGGAAGGTCTCTGCGGACTTGGAGCTGGAATAATCGCACCTAGACTTGGAAAGGGAATTGGACTTGGACTTGGGTTCCGGACTCCGGACTGGAGCTGGCTCTGGTATCTGGGTCCTGGACCCCGTGGACATCAAATTTTTATACTCTGTACCGTAGGTACATAGAGTATTATAAGTTTGTGCAAAGTATGTAACATCCAGAAGGAAGCATCTCCGACCCCATAAAGTATATATATTCTTGATCAGCATCAACAGCCGAGTCGATATAGCCATGTCCGTCTGTCCGTCTGTCTGTCTGTCCGTATGAACGCACAGATCTCAGAGATTGTAAGAGATAGAGGTTTGACGTGTATGGGACATATGCTTCTTATGTCTGCAGGCAGATCAAGTTTATTTTCAATTTTGGCCACGCCCCCTCCCGCCCCCGCAATTTAGAAAAAACCTCATATCTCCCACAGTTTTAAAGATAGATGGCTTGTTTCTTCTGGACATATTTAGTTATCAAGATAACTTATCGATCCGTCAAAGAAATGAAGAAGATCGGCTGAACGGTTTTCGAGTTATGATCAAAAGACAAAATTTCTTGGTACAGAGTATGTTATAGTCGGGCTTGACCGACTTTCTTTCTTGTTTTTTTTTTGAGTTTAAAATGTTCTCAAAAACTGAACATTTCAACTCACATCAAGATTTTGCGTTCTCAAAAAAAAGTTATCGAAGTGAGAAACGGTTCTTGAAGTGAGAAAATCCGGTCATGATTAGTTTTTGACACCGAATGTTCTCACTTTGAGTCCAATGTTCTTGGTTTTTTCCCTCTGTGTAGTACAGGGTTGCCCATATTCGACGGACCCATGTTTTTTTTAAAAAAATCAAAGAAAAAAATAAAAATTTGCCGGTTGGCAATCTTAATCATTTAATTTGTTCCAAGTAGATTTGTTTACATCAATTTTTGAATATGATATCTCTCAAATGGCCGCCTCTGGCGTTGATGGCGTATTGTGCCCTTTTTGCAGCATTTTCCATCGTTTTCGCCAACATTTCGGCCGGAATAGCGGCTTTTTCTTCACGAATGTTGTCCTTGAGCTCTTCTACGGTCCTTGGCTTGTTAACGTAAACCTTTGACTTCAAATATCCCCACAAGAAGAAGTCAGGCGGCGTCAAATCGGGCGAACGCGGTGGCCAGTCCAAATCACCACACCCGGAAACAATTTCTTCATAAAATCGATTGTTATGCGACTTGTGTGCGGTGGAGCGCCGTCTTGTTGAAACCAGAACTGCCTCATACGCTTTCGACGAATAATTGGCATCACAAAATTGGTCATCATGTCGCGATAACGCTCCTGGTTGATGGTAACAGCATGGCCATTTTCATTTTGGAAGAAAAACGGCCCAATGACCGTTTTCGCACTAACGCCGCACCAAACTGTGACTTTTTCGTCATGAAGAGGCACTTCTTGAATCTCCTGAGGATTTTCAGTGGCGTAAATACGGCAATTTTGCTTATTTACGGTCCCATTCAAAGTGAAATTTTAATTTTTTAAAAGCACGTTGAGTTTTCACAATTGACTTGTTCTGTTGAATGTGAATTTCCACTATTTCAGAGCGCTCGCGTGGCGTGTATTGTTCCATGGTAAAAATCTGCTTGGACTGACGCTTCAAACGCGGTATGTCATTAAGCGATCTGACATCTCTGTCAAAAGTTATGGCGTTGCCAGATGGGTCCGTCGAATATGGGCAACCCTGTACTGCGCATCACGGTTGATGCGGATGTTAATACGGTGCTGCTTATTGATAGACTATCGTCTATCTGATCATTCCGAATGTTTGACCGACCGGTTGTTGATGCTGATCTAGAATATAATTACTTTAAGGGCTGCCCCATTGTATACTTTGTAACTTTGGTGCACGGTATATAAAGACATCCCTTAGTGTGTGATGGTATGCGTTTTCTTCCATGTAAAAGCGTGGATAGAACGCACCCTGGTAAAATTAGGCCCAAGTGTACCCACCAAAAGTTCATTTGATTCCCGTTCCATATTTATATGTTAATCAAATAAATTCTAATTTGACAACTTTTCAAATGATACGGAGAATTTGTGGCAGGATACGTGTCGTATGCTTAATATTTTTGGAAACTTTGCGGTAAAAACTAAAATTAAAATGTTTTTATTCTTAAATTTATTATGTACAATCGTCAAGGAATCATTTATGATGCGTGTTGTTAAGGGCCCTTTCGGCGTCCGCCCTAATACTCATAAAAAACGTTTAGATTCGTTCAACATTAACCAGTAAACCAGTGTACCAATGAAAGTTTGTACTAAGTATCCGTTTTGAAGCTGCAGCTGCAGCTGAAAGCAGCGCTGTTGCAGCGAACAATCTATTGCTCATAACTTGATTGCCGCTCATCCGATTCCTACTACTTTCTTGGTGGTGTTTTATCCAGAAGGATACTAGGAAGGATTCATTTTGGTTAACTCTTATTATAAAATACCCTGCAGTTCTACGCTTCAGTACTTCATGTTCTGAAATCTTGCCTGAAACCAGCTAAGATCATGATGTAGTACGACCTGCCTGTGTAAAATTTATGCCTGAAACTAAAATGAGGAATGTCATGAACTCAGACCCAGTTGTAATTCAGTAATGAGCCCAAGTGAAGGTTCCTACTAGACGGGGGATACCAAAAGCATAATAAACTCATGATTCTTAGATGATTTCAAAGTCTGAATTTGATTTACTTGACAAGTACTTATCCTATGTGGGTCAAATGCTGCCCACTTACTCCGCTTACTAATACAATAAACACATCAAGTGCATCAAGTGGCGACACCATCGATGCTTGACCATGGTATTCCAAATATAACGCTTGTATAAGGACACCAAACCGAGTCGTCTGGACTGGAATACCATCAACTTCTACACTGATGGCTGTAAACTGGATGGACGGGTAGGAGAAGAAGTCTTCAGTCGGTTCAGAAATCGGTATTAAAACAGCATTTCGACTTCCTGATCATGGTAGTGTTCAGCAAGCAGAGTGCGTAGCCATCTAGGAGACTACCAACCTTCTGGTAAACCTCTTAACAAAAGGTGGCAAACGATTCACACATGTGAAGGGTGTAGGCTCAACCATATACATCAAAAAACCCAGGGCGTTACTCCGTCAAGAGAAAGAGAACATTTTCCCATTTCAAGGGGCTTGGACTGAACACGGCTGGACACGAACAAGGCTCGGTATCAGACACAAGGACTACTGTAGAAGCTATAACTCAGCTGATGCAGAAGAGCGTAAGCAGAGGCAGAGAAAATGCCTAAGAGGAATGTTAACTGCCGTGGATGAGATGATGATAATCTGTATCCAAATTGATTGTCCTTTAAAATCCTTAAATTTCCCACCACTTCTCTTTAAGCTGCGTGTTCACCTGGCCGACGGAACGTGAGCTCTCTAGTGCTTTAAGCTTAAACACACAAAATTACCCCAAAATCCGTTCGAAAATGCCAACAGGTTGAACACAGTTCGGGCGTTATTTGGTGCCCCCTCTCCTCTCCCACCATTAGTGGCTTAAAAATTGAAACAAAAGCATTGAAAAAGTTTCGTGCAACGTGAAAACTTTCGGTGCGGAAATGCGAAAAGTTTGCCGCCAGCCATACGAGCTGCATTCAACTCGTTTCTATATGTATAATACTTATTTAACATCTCCATTCCGTTCCCTTCCGTTTGCCCCATAGATTGGCTCCTTCTTTATGATCAATCTGTGCCTCGTCGTCATCGCCACCCAGTTCTCGGAGACCAAGAAGCGCGAGATGGAGCGCATGCGACAGGAGCGCGCCCGCTACACGTCCACCTCGACCCTGGCCAGCAGCACCAACAACTCGGAGCCGGCCACCTGCTACGCGGAGATAGTCAAATATATTGCCCATCTGTGGCGACGCTTCAAGAGACGAATGTTAAAGAAGTACAGATTATATAAGTATGCTGCTTGTACCCCTTTGATTTGATTCAATTACGCTTTACGTTTCTCGTTTCCTGTTTGTTTCTGAAAACAAATCCAAATCCAACCCGCGACACCACTCGACACCCCCCACAACAACAACTGCTGAGCCAATGGAGCGAGCATCGCTCCAGTGCTTAGAAATTCCGCCAAATCCAAGTCTATGGGCGGCTCCCAGATGTAGGCCCCGCTGTCGGGGAACTTACCTGCGACCACACGCCCCCATTGGCCCTTATTTATGACACTTGAGTTTCCGTTAGCATTTTCATTTATTTAGTTTCTTTCTTGTTTGGCTTTTTGATTTATTAAAAATTCATTTGGCATGCCCTCCCCGGCCACGTTCGGCGTCCTTGTTTCGCCTCCCGTTTTCGGTTTAGTTTGCTTTTCGCTTTTTCGTTTACAGTTGTCAACTTTTGGGTTTTGCATTTTTTATGGCTTTTCGGTTTTCAATTATTTGCACATGCATCTGGTCGTGTGCGTGTGTGTGTGTGTGTTGCAAGTGCATATGCCGTTTCGTATGAATTTAAATAGAATAGGAGTATGTAGATTTAGTTGAGTCGAAGAGCTGAGAGGGCACAGTGCAGGACAGCTTAGATGTGCAAAAATGTTGATCGAAACGGAGAGAGAGAGAGAGAGAAATTAGACTAACTGATGCTAACTTGCAGTGTGGAATGTTGTGCCATAGGTTAGCCGAGAGTCGTAGAGGAATGCATTTTGTGCGATAGTTACACACTTGTGGCAATGGGCTGCCAAATGGGCGGTTTTTCCTTTAGCAGTGGGCAGGTACTAGAACCGAACCTTTGTAGAGCCAGGATGAACCAAGCACCGAACCGTCTAAGTTTTTGGGAACCGAATCTCAACCCTAACCGCTTATCATCTGTTTGAATAGGGCTAGGTTCTAGAAATAATAGGACTCACTTTTGTAAGAACTTTCTTTCAGTCAAGCTTCGTTGTTGAATTCATGTTGAAGTTCGATGTGTGACATGTTCAACAAGTTAAACAGGGCAAAGAAAGCTGTGTACCAATCAGAGCTGCAAACCGGTTCGAACCCGGAACTCCGACTTTCAGATTACTGTGAACCGAGCCTCGAACCCGAACCTGTTCCGCACCTACAATTTCGGTTCGGTTCAACAAAAACTAAAGACATGAACAAATTTGACCTATTTCCTAGCAACTTCTTCTCGTATCCTGATGACAATGATGATCGACAGGAAAGATAAGTGCAAGCATCTATAAAAAATGTTCAGAATTACCATTAGATTCCCCACACAAATAAGCCTCTGTTTGTTTAAGATCCTTTTCTCCAAAGCTTATTGAACTATTCACAAAATAAGAGCTTAACATTACTGTGGAAACACTTTTGGTACGTAAATCGACGCAATTTCCTTACATTTTAATTCGTATTTAGGTCGATTACTATATAAACTTGTATTAAGCATGGGCTGAACCAAGGTTCGAACCAAAACCGTTTTAAATTTTGCTCCCAAAATATTTTTAGGTTTGCAGCCCTGGTACCAATGCTTGAACCCAAAACTAAGGAAGCGGAAAAAGCCTTCCACTCATCGTTTTTAACGGAGGCTTACAAAGTCCTTACTGGTCTTCTGAGAACTCATGAGTGTTTTCCCTAAAACCATTTTTAGTTCTCCTAGTAGTCAAAATATTATAGACAGACTTAAGCAACCATTTAGTCAAGCCGCCCTTAAAGCACTTGGCTGATATACCAACATTACCAAAACGCTTACTAAATGTCGCTCGACTCTAAATGAGATCGCACGAGAATTCAGTATACACCTTATATCGGTGCCTGGACACCGCAACATAGAAGGAAATGAGTCTGCGGACAAACTGGCCAGAATAGGCAGAGAAAAGCACGATAGGGATGCCTATGGCAACTTCTAATCTCCACACAAAAGCTGCAAAATGTTGTCTCGCTGCGGATAGATGGAAAAACCTTTCCTCCTGTGCGGTAGCGAGGCTTACGTGGCCAACACTAGACCTAAAGCGTACCACCACGCTTTTACGCCACAGAAGGGCACACATATCGCTTCTGGTGGGAGCCTTAAAGGGTCACTACAGCAGAGGCTGTAGGTACGAAGAAGCGGAGGAAACAGTACAACACCTGCTCTGCCATTGACTTAGGACACTAGGTCAACCTCTCCTATCTCCTACCTATCGGAGACATCCGAGTTAGAGAACACACAATGGTGCAGTAACGAAAACCCCCCTCATTAACAAAATGGGTTAACAGGGCACAAATATGGCATCGCAATGGGCCCAAAGAGGCCTAAGTGGGAGGGTGACTTGTCGCTCTCAGCCATCGTAACCTAACCTAACCTAAACAACCATTTTGCGGCATGCAAATAATTATATGTGCATTTACAGTCTTCAAGTGTTTCACTTTTATAAGGAAAAAGTCCTGTTTCCTGCACTTGCATTCAACGCTGCATAGTAAATAGTTATATGTGCAAATCACTCAATTGTCAATTGGCCTTAGTTGCTGCACCAATGGACTCGATGGACAGTCAAACTTAGGCGTTTGCATTCGGCGTTAAGCTGCAGGTCCCTTTTCTTTGGTGAGAGAATTAGAAGCACATCAGCCTGGAGATTAAAAGAAGCTTGGCCTTGGCCCTGTGGGGCTGTAAAGTCAATTAGTTATATTTAGTGAAAGGGCTAAAAAAACATAGAAAGTACCAGGCCAGACAGATTGCTCACAGTTTTGACAGCTTCCGATAGATATTACTGGTTGAATTCGATATACCGAAATATACCTTTGAATCATCGAACCAAAATCGACTGAGAATATATAATATATAGAATATTATTGTATCATGGATGGTCCAGTTGGGGCTTAGGTTCAGAAGATCTTGAGTGGTTCAAATAAACTGTATCGAACCGTTTGCAAGGCAAAATATAAGCACAGACTTGTGATATGACTAAGCATTGGACTAATAAATGCCCCAAACCATACTTTGACAATGAAACTAGGTGGGAAAAACTTATTTTATCTAATGCAAAGTCTAATGACATTCTTTGTCGCATAGAATAGGCTTTTTACATTAGATTACAAGCAGGCCTGTTCCCGTTTTCGATTCCGATCAGTTCAGTTCGAATTCGGAATTGGAAAAATTATCACTTTATTCGGTTTCAAAAGTTTTGCTCTAAGTCAGTGGAATGAAAAGTAAATGACAATGGAGTCTTTGTAGTATCCATGGATACATCGAACGTACAACTTGATTCCACTTGGAAATGGGAACGTGCCTGAAAGTCTTATGCCAGTGCACTTGTCAAACCAATCTCTGACATTTGCATTGGTTGATTTCAAATACAACTAAACCCAAAATCTATTAGTGGGTGCATGAGATTTTCTTAAAGAGCTTTCAATTAGTCAAGTTAGTCAAGCCAAATTGTCCAAACACGTCCAAGTGATAAAAATTGATCGAACTTGAGCGGCGGAAAGCCTTCTCTAGGGATCACTTGGGACAGTTTGGTGTGGTCCTTTCTTCAACACATTTCTAGCCTGTGGGCAGATGCAGATAAGACTTTCTGTAGCGTAAGACCCCCTCCCCCTCCCCCACTCCCCCACTGCCCCACCACTACACCTATACAGCCTGTGAACACACATCCTTGTGCATAGAGTAAAGACATTTTAGTGTAGAGGCGACAACACCAACACAATGAATGATGCAAATGCGATACAGATAACCGGGTTCACAATGAATTATGTTAATTTGAATCATTTGCAGGGTTTTTGTATTGTTGACGTTCCTGCTTGGTAATTTGCGTTGTTCAGTTGATTGAATTATGTAATTGTTGTCTAATTGTTAAGCACACACACTCGCACACTCGCACACTCGAACACTCGAACATCAACCAGCAACCGACCCCAGCCGTCCCGCACAGAGAACACGATGTTTTGTGTACAGACAATATATATGTGTGTGTGTGTGTGTTTGTGTTTGTGTAATTGTGTGAAATGCCCAACCTGCCAACGAGAATTCCCACTAATCAAATTGTTGTTCTGCTCCCGCCGCCGCCGCCGCATCCCTCCCTCGATCCGCATCAACGCTGCAGGTATCAGCGACAGCAGCGCAAGGAGGGGTTACTGCCCAATGCCGACAACCTGACCTTCTCACCATCCCGCATCAAGTGCCATCATCCCAAGTGCCCCAAGTACAGTAATCGCAAGCCGTCCAACATACAGGATCAGATGATTACCGTTATGGTGCCGCTGAACTCGAACAACAACAACAACAATAACAATAATGGGAACAGCGGTAATGGCAACCCGAACAACACCACCGTGGCCCTGGTCAATGGTATCAACGGCAGTGCTGCCAGCGTCACCATGGCTCCGGCCCACCAACAGCAGCCGCAGCCGCAGCAGCAGCAGCAACACTCCTCCTCGGACAACACCGAGCAGTCGCTGGGCGATACATCTGCCACCGGACCACGGAGCTCGTCGCTCAAGAAATCCTCGGCCCATCAGCTGAAGCCCGAGGGCAGTGCCGCCGAACAGAAGACCATTCTGCTGAAGTTCCCCCAACAGGTCATTGACTCGGAGCAGCTGATTGTGAGTATTGAATGCAATTGTCTGACCAAACCGTTCCAATCCCACAAGAAACTATCCACAAGCTAAACTAAGCACCGAATCGATTCAAAGTACAGTAAAAGCAATTCCAAAAAAGCCCACAAACAGACGACAAAAACAACCAAAACCTACAACCAAATAATGTTTTTCCCGCTAATCTCATAAAATGTTCTCCCATATTAACAAACCACTCGAAATGATCAACTCCTGTAGCTGCAGTTGGGAAATTTGGGCAAGGTACTGGAAAAACATGCGAAACTATTTACAAATCAAAAAAAAAAACTTACATACAAACTCAAGTGAAGTCCATTTGAGGAGAGTAAAAATGTGCGGCAGAACGATGCACTTGCAGGGGCGATGAATTTGAAAAGGGATGTGAAATAAAGGACACTCTGGACGAATACTTTCTCAACCGACTCGAACAGCTTTTATAACATTCAATTATCGAGCTGTAGTCAGCTCATGATTAAGTATAAAAAGTGATTTACTTTGTACATTAAATCTTCTTGCTCTGTTTTGATCAGTGATTTACTTGCTTAGTGGTTCGATAGATCTCTCTCTCTCTCTCACTTGCTCAGTTGTTGACTTTTCTTACTGAACGGCCGCATCATTAAATCTCTCTAGCAAAGCTATCAGCTGAGTAAGTGAACATGGAAGGAGCAGCCACTAGACAACCGAATCACTTACATATCGTACTTTGCAGTGTCCAATGCAGTTGCTGAGCACATTTCGTGCCAAGGTCGCAGCTCAGCGGTCTATGTGGGCAGGTCAGAGCTAGTTTGCGTATCAAATTTTTGGCCTTGCTCTTCTTGACCAACCCTAGTCTAATGTAATAAGAGCAGTAACGAATATAATCAAACTCTTAATATAGTCTTAATCACTTTTTTGGTAATACAATTAAAAACACTAGACTCAAAACGGAGAGAAATACACAGAGATTAAAGTAACAAGTTCATTATACCCTTGCAAAAGGGTATTATAATTTTGCCCAGAAGTTTGCAACGCATACAAATATTCATTTCCGACCCCATAAACTATATATATTCTTGATCAGGGTGACGAGCTGTCCGTCCGTCTGTCTGTCTGTTTCTACGCGAACTACTCTCTCAGTTTTAAAGCTATCGAGCTGAAATTTCGCACAGAGTCTTCTTTTTGCTGAACACTACTAATATGTCGGAACCGACCGGTTCGGATGACTATATCTCATAGCTCCCATTGGAACAATCGGTCGGAAAACTAGTTTTAGTATGAAAAACTTTTTCTTTTCAATGGAAACGTCTCCAAACTTTGTAATCGTAGGTTTTCTATGTTTTTTTATAAATCTACCAAGTTTTATTAAAATCGGACAACTATATGGTATAGCTGCCATACAAAAGATAGGTCTGAAAAGCAGTCTTAGTTAGAAAAACTTTTTTGTTTATAATGGTAGCATCCTGCAATTTGGTATTTGTTTGTTTCACATGTTTTCACATAATTTTACAAATTTGAGGCCAAATCGGATGACTATATCACATAGCTCCCATACGAACCAGCGGTCGGAAAATGGGAAAAGTGTAATTTTTTAAAAAATATTGAAGCAAGCACTTTGCAAGGGTATAAAAACTTCGGCACAGACGGAGTAAGCTTAGCTTTCTGGTCTTTAATATCATTTATAGTTTCGCTATGTACAGTAGGTTACAAGACATGTACCGTGCTTGTTTTGTTTAAAACAGAAAGAGTGTTTTCCGGTTGCGACTAGACAAATCTGAACTGAGTGTAACAAGCTGTTTCCCCATCGGTTTTCAATAGCTGCGGACTAATACTCACAGTTTTGACGTCTACTAATTCAAATTCATGCCTCTGCAAGGATATTAAGCGATAAATGCCATGAAATTGATTTAAACCAAGCAAAAAAAACAACAAAATAAAAACACATAAATATAAATAAACACCTGGATATTAAATCCTATATATATATATATATATTTGTCCGGACGGACCCTAATTGATTAATATTTATCAAAATGTCCAATTGATACATTAACAACGATAGAAGTAAACTGCATTGTTGTTGTTGTTGGAGCAATGCCAATTAATTATTTGAACATTTTCGTTTCGTTGCCCCAAATGTAAATATGTACATAAATGCCAAAGGGACGGGCGGCGGGTGGTTGTTTAGGGGTGGTGTTATCACAATTGGTGGGTGGATAACACATACAAATTGGTTCAAATGTTGAGATTGCATATTTAAATTACTAAAGAGAAACCCCCTCCCCCCCTGCACCACGGACTGTACATAGATGCCCACAACTATCGTAGAGTTAAGTTGCCAAGGTCTTCCAGAGAGTTTTCTTTGGAACAACTTTGGCGCCTCTTCTTCTAGTCGCACCCCCCACCCCTAGCCCACCCCCTAGCTGTTAATATTTTCCGTTTCTTTGGACTGCAACTAATTTGTCCTCACTTTCTCACTCCCCACCACCCCGCCACTCACAAAATAACAGAGCCATCCCTGCACCTCTGGCTTTCTTAGTCCTCCCACGTCGGCCAGTCGCCGCCCATCGGTCATGTTCAACGAATATGTCTTGCTTCATACACCGCCCGCCCTGAGTAATGAACCCAGTGGCTCGGCAGCCACCACAGCTGGAGCACCGGTCACCACAACCGCCCCAACTTCGGCCGCAAACAACAATTGCAGCACCAGCATCAATGTGGCTGCCGCCGAGAAGAGCAACATTTTCTCCACTGAGAAGATGACCCAGGCTGGCGATGGGAGCATTTGGCAGGTGAGTGGATCAGACCCAAAGTCACAATCGTGCATGTGCGTGTTCTCCCTCATGGAACAAAAGCTCAACGAATGAATTTAGCAAAATTGCTTTCATTGAGTTTTATGCAAAAATAATCTGAGAAAACTAACGCGTAAGTATTTTGTATTCCAATCCATGGCATGCTAAGTAAGAATCGAACTTGATTCAAGTACATAGTTCTTATATCATGTATGATATTTTCATTCAGGAATTGGAAAATAAGAACACGGCTGTATATACAAAATTGTATCGAACTATGTTACTTTAAGGTTCGATCTCATTTTCCAACAACAAATTCTACGTTGAAGAGCATTTACCATACATCTTGTTCCAAGGTGCAAGTGCTTTGTAAAAACAATTGTGCCATCAATATCATTATGCTTCGGCACCTCTGTCTAACAACCAGTTGCTACTTTCTCGCATACTTAATAAAAGTACAACATATTTTTCTGTTGAATTCATAAAGTTCTGTTTCAACCCCGATGACAACTTAAGTTCAAATTAGTTTTCGGAATTTTCTGAAGTAGCTTAATAAACCAAAGATCTAAATGATAATACTTTATATCGGGTACAACCAAATGTTAAAGTTTTTGTGTGAAGGCCTAGACGGACTTTCGCAGTAACGAAAAGTTTTGTTGCAAAAACTGAAAGAAGAAGAAGCAGACGTAACGAATTCCTCTACTTAACATATCGAAAGTTGCACTTAAATGTAGCAAAATTTGTATTTGAAACAAACGGTGACCAGCCCCAAGGGAAATTAATTCAATTTTTAAGCTTTATTTGTTGAAAAATCTGGTCACACTACATCTACATTCCACGTAAACAATATACATATATGGCGGCGTAAGTTAAACTACTTACGTCTGGGCCTTAAGTGCGGAGAAATTGTTACGCCTGCTTCTTCTTCACTCATTATACCCTTGCAAAGGGTATTATAATTTTGCCGAGAAGTTCGCAACGCATAGAAATATTCATTTCCGACCCCATAACTATATATATTCTTGATCAGGGTGACGAGCTGAGTCGATTGAGCTTTGTCCGTCCGTCAGTCCGTCTGTCTGTCTGTTTCTACGCAAACTAGTCTCTCAGTTTTAAAGCTATCGATCTAAAATTTTGCACAGAGTCTTTTTTTTTGCTGCACACTACTAATATGTTGGAACGGACCGGATCGGATGACTATATCTCATAGCTCTCATAGGAACATTCGGTCGGAAAACTAGTTTTAGTATGAAAAACTTTTTTCTTTTCAATGGAAACGTCTCCAAACTTTGTAATCGTAGGTTTTTTATGCTTTTTTATAATTTTACCAACTTTGATGAAAATCGGACAACTATATGGTATAGCTGCCATACAAAAGATTGGTCTGAAAAACAGTCTTAGTTGGGAAAACTTTTTTGTTTTTAATGGTAGCATCCTGCAATTTTGTATTTATTTGTTTCAAATGTTTTTACATAATTTTCCAAATTTTTGGCCAAATCGGCTGACTATATCATATAGCTCTCATAAGAACGATCGGTCGGAAAATGGGAAAAAGAGTATTTTTGGAAAATATTCAAGTGAGCACTTGCAAGGGTAGAAAAACTTCGGCACAGACGAAGTTAGCTTAGCTTTCTCGTTTTTGTATGAAACTTCTCGTTACGTCGTAAGTCCGTCTGGACCCTAAGTCTGTTTCGTACTGAAAACCAGAAATTGTGTACCTGCATAAAAATGGCGCTCCTTAGAATCTGTTGTGTCCACATTTTATTACTTTAATTGTTGTTCTAGAGTTTTAGAATTATTCAAACTTAATTGAAAAACACCAAAAACGGAAAATACTTGAAATACAAAGTACATGAAGCGCATCCTTTGCTTGGAAATATCGCATGTACATATGTAAATAGATTGTCCAGCGCTGATCCAGTCCCACCTCAGTAAAAGAATTAATTGTGGGAAAATATTTGTAACTTTAGTTGAGTACGTGGACAGGTACACTTGGAATATATCTTTGGCTAAGAAGGTGTCCATTCTTAACACAGTCTGCTAGGCTAAGCCGATATTTTGCCGTCGAACAACATTTCCAAGTAACCATGCACTTTTAAGGCCTTGATATGATAATCTTCTTGGTTATCTGTGGCATCACTAATCATATGTCATCCATCCCAAGGGAACTTTATCCTCTTAAAAGAGTCTGAGTCCCACTGTAAGCTGACAGCAGCTCAACTGCTTTGGGAGGCTCTCTGGGAAATTAGCGTCCTTTAGAGCTGTCAGTGCTTCCTCAGTGCTCTCTTTCTCTCCATGCAATAATGGAACAGAAGTTTCTATGGATTTTGCTAATGTAGGAGTTAATCTTTTTTAATGATTTTTGGTTTAATACAACAAAAACAAAATGCCTATTTCTGTGGAATTCCAGAGGGCACCGAAAATGTGTGCTAATGCAGAGTGGAAAGTGTGGCACTTACGTATTTGTAAAATTCTCACGACTCGCCTACTTCTTTGTGTTTTACTTTCAGGTGAATCTACCGCAGACCATCGGCACCATTGCCAATCCCTATGCAGATTGCTCTGAGCTGGGTATACACGACGCGATGACATGTCAAGAGCTTTTAGCATTCTCTGTGGCCTTTTCAGCGGCCTTGCCGACGGGTCAGAGTACGCTAGAGTCGTTTTACTCCTCTCTGGCTCGCTGTGATCCGCACACAGCTGAGGCCCTGAAGCAGCAGGTTGAGGTCAAGGCGAGCACAGCGGGCACAGCAGCGGCCACAGCTGAGGAGCTGCCCTGTGTTGCTGTGCCCGCGGTAACGGCAGGCGGCGGTGATGTAACGCACACCTCCCATCGTCGCAAAGATCAGCACCAACACCAACACCAGCACCAACACCAACACCACCACCAGCACCACAACAACAATAACAATAGCCAGAATCGGAACAACAATGGCCATCATCGGTCGCGCAGCCATGGCCATGATCACTCCCAGAGTCATCATGCGCCCACTGGCAACTATATGGAGGACTATGCCTGCTGCTATGATCTATACCAGAATGCTCTCTCCCCGCTGGATGATCGGCAGCGTCCGCGCTCGCCGACAATGCGTTGCCTGATAGCCGCCTACCGTTGCCTCTCGCGCATTTGCAGTTATATCCGGCGATACATACGCAGACTGGTGGAGCACAAGTACTTCCAGCAGGGCATCCTTTTGGCCATACTTATCAATACGCTCTCCATGGGCATCGAGTATCACAAGCAGCCCGAGGAGCTCACCGCCATTGTGGAAACGAGCAATGTGGTATTCTCCGGCATTTTTGCCGTGGAAATGGTGCTCAAAGTGATAGCGGAGGGTCCGTTCCGGTATATAGCAAATGGCTTCAATGTATTCGACGGCATCATAGTCATACTCAGGTAAGGAGATTGATGAACTGGGTCAGCAGACAGCGAGTTCTGAAGGGTTCAAGTTTTAAGCAAATACTGAATATATTTTGGCCCACTGAAAATTAGCATGGAAAACTAAGTTTCCTGCCTTTCCCTCACTTTTGACACAATTTCAGCTAAATAGCTCTTACCGTTTGGGCTGTGCATTGATATTAGTCAGTCAATCAGAAGTTATAGTTAACATTTGAAAAGTTTGAAACGGCTTGAAAGGACCAACTTTCTTTTCCGAAGCAAAGGTAAAGTGCCCAACTGTTGAATCGACCATTACTTAACAAAAGTAAAAAATATGGAAAATAAAGTTAAGTTCATTATTAAGTAGACTCTACGCTGCCCATCTTATGGCTTTTTGAGTCTTTAAATCTTATTTGTTTCTTTCAACCATCAATCCCAACCGGTGACGGCTTCCAGCCAAACGAACTCGTGTTTCATCAGATGGCGACCGTGACACAAAAGATACAATTTATTTGATTTTTTCCCAATATAATGCTTGATTTTCAAAAACTTTCTTTCTCTCTCTCTCTCTCGTTTTACTTGGGCAGTGCCATTGAAATATGCCAGACGTTTATGGGCAATGGCACCGGAGGCGGTGGCTCTGGTTTGTCCGTGTTGAGGACATTTCGCCTGTTGCGCATATTGAAACTGGTGCGTTTTATGCCCAATTTGCGGCGGCAATTATTTGTCATGCTGCGTACCATGGATAATGTGGCCGTGTTCTTCTCCCTGCTGGTGCTCTTTATATTTATATTCAGGTGAGTTCGACTGGCCCCAAAATCCTACAAAAGACACAGACATGCACACAAAACACCCACACACACACACACACACGCACACAGACATACACTAACAGTTACTCACGAAGAAGGACAAGAAGAAGACCAAGACGAAGGAGATAACGTTGAACAAAAATCTGATATATGGATATTGCATAACCGAAAATAAACCATTCACCCAGACTAACCACAAACAAGTTGAGTTTGTTAGTCCAAACAGTTCTTAGAGTCATTTCTAGATACAACATAGAGCTGAATTAACAGTAAATAGAACAAAATGCTCTCTTTCCTATAATACCTTCTCGCTCTGGCGCTTTCACACTGTCTCTCTCTCTCTCTCTCTCTCTCTCTCTCTGTATCTCTGTATCTCTCGCTCTTTCGTCATATATCACACTCACACACGCGCACACACACAAACATGGAACCACTCATACGTATCTCTTGGAGTCCCGAAATTGTGCTCTGGTTTTTACTATACTCGTTTATTACGCTCTTTTGAAACACAACTCATTCTAACTAACTGTACTTCTGCGTACCTATTTGAGTAAAGAATTGCGTAAATGTCTCTCACCCACCCCCACTCTCTTGCTCTCTCTCTCTCTCTCTCTCTTTAACGTAATGAAGACAAGTAGTTAGTTTTTACCAAACGAATCGTACCAGAATCTATCTCTTTCTCGCTCTCTCTCTCTCTCTTTCTCTGTTTCTGTTGTCGTACACTTTGACTCGCTCGCCTCCACACACACCGACACACCCACACAGAACGCGCGAACGATTTTTACGATCCTATTCTTAAGTAATTGTTTTCTTTTCCCTCACTCACAAGCTTTAAACACACTTCCCCAGAGAATTTATGTTTTATTAAAACACACAGACAACCAGAACAACAGTTACAACAATTAGTTAGTTAGCCAAAAAGCTTCATTCAATTAAATATGTGTCTTAGCTTTTAGCCTTAACCAATACACACGCACACCAACCCACACACCCAAGCTCTGAAAGCTGCGCTTACCAACCAAAGCTTTAGTTCCAGGCTTGAAAGCTGGCTGCTGAAGGCTTTTCACACACACACACACACTCTCTCTCACACACACACACACTTACAACGTAGTCGCTGCAGTTTTGAAACATACTTTATATATAGAATACTACTATAATCTCATATACTCGTATATTTATATATAATTAATCAATTTATATTTATGTATAAATATTTGACTTACTCACACACTTTAGAACAGAAATATCCAGTTAGCCTAGTTTACTGCCATGTACAACGTAACGTTTGTGTAGTTAGCAGGAAGTCAAGCCGAAACCGAAACCGAAACCGTTTATCCACTACGTAAACTGTACCCACATATTTGAGCCTCTGCAAATTGAATTGTAGGTCACTTGAAGTGTAACTTGAGTTTGTGGAAGATGTAATTTTTGGTTGGAAGCAGACTTTTCTCTAAAGGCCTTTACTCAGATGAACTGGAAAGTGATTTGCGTCACAGTACATAGCTTTGAAAGCTTAAAGCTTTTGAACAAATGTCTAAGACTGGATCTACACGGTGGAGCAAACTACATGAAGCTCTTGGAAAAGCTTTCGTTTGTAGGAAGGAGTGGCAAGAGACTCCACTACTCATGCTCTCACAGAATCCCAGGCGACAAGCTTGAATATTTGACACTAGTCAGCTCTTCGCTTTCGTTTTCGCTCTCTGAGTTCATTATACCCTTGCAAGGAGTATTATAATTTTGCCCACAAGTTTGCAAAGCATAGAAATATTCATTTCCGACCCCATAAACTATATATATTCTTGATCAGTGTGACGAGCGAAGTCGATTGAGCTTTGTCCGTCCGTCTGTCCGTCTGTCTGTCTGTTTCTACGCGAACTAGTCTCCCAGTTTTAAAGCTATCGAGCTGAAATTTTGCTGCACACTACTAATATGTCGGAACTGGCCGGATCGGATGACTATATCTCTTAGCTCCCATAAGGACAATCGGTCGGAAAACTAGTTTTAGTGAGAAAAACTTTTTTCTTTTCAATGGAAACGTCTCCAAACTTTGTAATCGTAGGTTTTTTAAGCTTTTTTATAATTTTACCAAGTTTTATCAAAATCGGACAACTATTTGGTATAGCTGCCATACAGAAGATAGGTCTGAAAAACAGTCTTAGTTAGAAAAACTTTTTTGTTTTTAATGGTAGCATCCTGCAATTTTGTATTTATTTGTTTCAAATGTTTTTACATAATTTTCCAAATTTTTGGCCAAATCGGCTGACTATATCGTATAGCTCTCATACGAACGATCGGTCGGAAAATGGGAATAAGAGTATTTATTTGAAAATATTTAAGCAAACAATTACAAGGGTATAAAAACTTCGGCACAGACGAAGTTGGCTTTGCTTTCTCGTTTTTGACTATGTCCGTCTCGCTCTAACCACCGTGTTTTCCTATGTGAATGCACTCAAAATGAAGAGACGTCTCTTATTGAATCGCTATGTTGATTACCCCCATGAAATTTTCCTAGATTTGATTGTACTCAGACTACACATGATAACTGGAAGAATTTATCGTACTCCAGGGCTGAAAAACACTTAAAAACCAGGGTTTAAAGTTAGGTACAAAGGTCGGGATGAAATCGATTTAAACCCAGAACCGCTTGGTACCGGTTCAGTCTCGGTCAACACCTCGTTTCGGCTTGAATCCCTGGTAGTTCGACTAGCCAAAACACAATAAACAAAAACCAAAAACTCTAAACCAGCGACGATGTCAGTGTCCAACGTACGAAACACCTGAAGTAATCAAATCATATAAAAACCCCCATATAAACAAAGTGATGCCACATAAACCCGAAAGAATAAACGAATAACCGATACTTTCTGCCAGCTTTTTGGGCTTTTCTGTTTCTCTGGTCTGATCGCCGCCTGTGTATGGGTGAGCTTTGTGTGCGTGAGATGTGTATGTGTGAAAAGCTTCAAGTCCGTTTGCAAAGCTGTGGGCTCCTTTTCAGTTCTTGCTGCTCACTGACATACACATACACACTCGCCCTCTGTCACTCTCTCTATCTCGCTCTCGCTCTCTCTCTCTATAAGTATGTCTCTCTCTCTCTCTCTCTCTTCTGCTCTCTATATATTATGTATTTCTCTCTCTTGTTCTCTCTCTCTCTCTTTCTCCTGCTCTCCGTTTCACTTACTCACTCACTAAATAAACCAATTCAATAAATGAAAAACTAAAACTAAACCAAAAATCTGTATGCTAAACACTATCCCACCCAACCCCCCAATAAAACCCACACCAAACTATATATATATGTAAGAATCTCAATGATTATCGATACAAAATATATATATACTATATATATCAAACCAAACCAATCACTTTAGTATACTCGGCATGAATCTGTTCGGATGTAAATTCTGCGAACAAGTTAACGGAGAGATGATTTGCGATCGTAAGAATTTCGACAGCCTGCTTTGGGCGCTCGTCACAGTGTTCCAGGTAGACCCATTGCTATCAAGCATATATATACCATATATCTAACTCTAACTATATATAACTATACAACTATAACCAACTATGAATATATATACCGCCACCCCACCACTACTTACCCCCTAACTAACTGTATATGTATATTTAAACTAACGTAAAGACCAATGCCTCCCAAACTGTAAGCGTTTTGTGTTCGTTTTCAGTTCGATTTGAGCTTATTTGTTCGATTGTTTGTTTTGAACCCACTTGCTAGGCCTGCTCCCCATCCAACTAACTGTGCTGTGCGTTTTTGTCTTGGGCACCTGACCAGGGGCGGGGGTCCCGGGGGGTCAGTGCCGCCTCAACTGTTATGATTTCCACCAACGAGTCGTTCCGAACCCTAAATTGTTCGCACTAATTTGTGGTGTGTGTATCTGTCAGTATGATTTCTGTTGATTTCGGAGATATTTCGCATGCCAGCAGCGCGCCTACGCATGCCCCGTTCAGTTCAGAAGTTTCACCTAAGCGCTAGTTATAGCCCTAAGATCAGATATATATATATATAGCGATATGTATGTGTGCACAGGTAAGCATTTCTGCATGCCAGTTGTTCTGCCTGCATGCCCGAGAAGTACACTTCCTCTACACCGCTCAAACACGACTTTTATTCTCTCTCTCTAATGTGTCAACTCTTGATTTTGTTGGATGTCTACTTAAACTACTCACTCGAACTCCACGTGTTTATCTCTCTTTCGCTGATCACGTTTTTTGGTATATATGTAAAGAAAACTAAACTAGAGTCTAAGTTGTGCATAGAACCCAAGAAACCATCGAACACACACTCGCTCACTCACTCACACGCACCACAGCCACACCCACACACTCTCACTGAACCTACCCCACTCTAACTGTAAACTATTTGAAACTTTAACCCCCACCCAGCCCCTAGGCAACATTACTACCTAAGTACAGTCTCGCTAGTGTTTGTCAGTTCAAAAGTTAACGTTTGTTGAAGGACCTGTAAAATAAAACCCTTTTTTCCGTTTGCTCTCAAGTTTTTCGCCACACTCCTCAAAAATATAACAAACAACAAAAAACAAAACAAAAGCTCTTTGTACATAAACCAACCAGCCGAACCAAAAACTGTAGGTCAGGCCCAGTGTCAGCCAACGATGAATACAACACTCTACATACCAGAAACTGTCTATATACTCGCATACATACCTTAGTTTATATAACATATATACAAAGGGGCCACTCAACTCATTGGGGGCCATTAGCTCTACTTACTACTTGCTACTCGTTTATATCCATTCTCTATAACTACATACTTACATATATATAAATATATATACTATACACATCTCTAACTATATATATATCAACATATATATGTAAACCTACAGCATACTCGGCATGTATCTGTTTGGCGGTAAGTTTTGTAAATTTTTGGACGAATCCGGACTCGAACGTGAGTGCACGTGTCCCGAAATAATCAGCCGTCATCCGCAATGTGAATGCGATCGCAAGCACTTCAACAACATTTTGTGGGCCACGGTCACAGTTTTCCAAGTAAGAGCAAAACCAACCAACCCAACCAAACCCAACCAAATCAACCACCACCTATCTAAGTCCACACGAACATTGAAACCAACACGCCCCCGCCACCCACCTACTATGATATTTTGAACAGCGAACGCGAACCAATTTGATTCGATTCGATTGAAATTCCCCGCCACGTACTTACCCGCACCCTATATATACACGTATATATATATATAGTAGGTGGAGCCCACGTCAATGTTAATCTAGTTTTATTTTCTTTCGTACAAGTACCCCCACCCCACCCCCTTCTGTTCCGTTGGTTTGTTTCGTTTCCTTAGTTGACGTTTCGCTAGCTCGAAGTACACGTAATACCTATTTGTAAGCAGTTTAGTTGTTGGCCAAACACTTTTCAGTTTGTGATTAATCAGTCGTCTTTGGTTTCGAATTTGTTTATGATTTCGTTTCCGTCCAGCCCAAGTAGCTAGTAGAAGTCTGTTTTTGTTTTTGTTGTCATACTTGACAAGTAATCAAACACGCATACACCTCGGAGAACGGAAGGAGAACGGGGGGACGGTCGATCACTCAAATCAACCTGAAGAAATCGCACTCTGCTTGCAATGGATTTTCGGAAATTACATCTCATGTTTGTTTTCCCTGAAAAGAATGTTCCGTTTTAGCTTTACGGCTGGATTTTCCAAAATCGGAGAGTCCATACAAATCGAGTTTGAAAGCTGTCGATAGACACATAATGTTTTCAATTCAACATTTCCCGAGGTATTTTTCCAACCTAGAGGCGGATTTTCAAATATAGGAAGTAACCACAAGAGGGGCACATGAATTTAAACGTGTCACGGTGAGTCACGACGTGAGCGTGAGCAAATAAAGCGTTTACGAAGAGTTTTTAAATGAGGTACAAGCATCTTGAATATGAGTTAAGCTATTGAAGAACATTTTTGATTGTCACTTTAGCTAGAAAATTGCTTTTTATTTTATGTTTTTCTCTAAAAATCAAGCAGGGGCACTCTCAAATGAATAGATACTTACTTTTGCTGTTAACTGACACGAATTACAAGGTTCTCGAGAGCTTTGTGCTTACCAATAGCGGCAGATTCCACTCAGCGTGGCCCAGTTTGATCGTTGTGACTCCGGTGCATTTAACCAAAACCAATGGAAATTGGACTAACACAAGCATATTTAAAAAGTTCACAACACAAATGTTGCCCGAAAAGATAGAGAGAATATTACCATAACTGTTAACTGCATTGTATTTTGTTAATTCCCTTGTGATAGTTGCATTTTTATCGTGCGTACACGTTCGTGCCGCGTGCTTACATCGTGCCTAAGTCGTGAGTTACGTGAGCGTAAAGCTCTAGTAGCAACTCAAAAGCACCAAACTGAGAACCAATTTAGCTCGAGTTAATGAGCGAAATTCTTAAAAATTTCAAAAAACAAATCTGTACGATTTTGGGCCAATAAAGCTTGTTCCGTGGCTAGTGAGAATGTGCTATTAATCCTCTAAGTCTGTTAAGGTGGCTGGACTTTCCTTCCAAGGACTGATTTCAATATGACTTCAAGCTGTAAAGCTGCCTAGGCATTCATTTTGATTGAAACGTTCTTTTGTGAAGAGTTCTAATACATTTAGGTTTAACCAGAGCCGGAGGGACTTTCCATTCAAACCTAAAGCAGTAACACATTTTCACAGTCAGATTCGTTTTAAATCAGTTAGTTTAAAAACCACTTGGAACAACCACATGCCAGACTGAAGAATCTTTTACAGTCACCAAGTTAGCAGGGTCTACTTCTGTTTCAATCTTTTTACTGTGAGTTCGTGTTAATACGATGACATTTGCTGCTTGAAGTTTCCCTTACTTGCGAGTTGATAGTTGAACAAAGTTTAGCTAAACTTTACAGTGATTGAAAAAGAAGGGACAACATTTGATTTCCTTTAACTAACCTGGATGATTGGTTAGAAAGTGTGTGGAAAAGCAAATATTGTAAAGAAGACAAAGGTTACGGAGAATTGGCTGTAAATATATCGGATTTTGATTTTGAGAAAACTGGAGTTTATATAGATAAATCAAGCCATGACAGACAGATAGACTACAATTTTTAAGCGATTGGAAGTCAATTTATTGAAAACTATGCTCGTATGCAGGGAGATGTCAGTTTGGCTCTTAGATTAAGCCTCGAATGCGAGCAATTATTTCTGCTCCTATTCGGGCTGTTCTTGATAGTCATCTTACAACACGATACTGCTAATATTAAGAAACCTACAAGTAACTTGCATCAGATCAATCGAAGTAAAGCAAAAAGAATGGTCAAAAAACGTGATTGTACAGTTGAGCACACGAATAGAGAATGACCGCCAAAAAGCGTTCAGAATTTCCATTTTTTTTTTGAGGAAAACACACAAAAACCGGTTTACATAGTGGCTATGACAATTTTCCGATCAAAACAGCTCAATATATCCCACCTCAACCTTGAGTCGTTGAACCAAGGCCGTGAAGCTATTTATATCTTGGGTCCTTAAAGCTTTCTTAGCTTTTACTGGCCGACAAGTAACGACTCCATGAGGATAAGGCTACTCCACATCATCTCAGGGTAGTTTCTATATAAACTCTGACAGTGACAGCTCGAAAAGAAGTTGGGGTTGCTTTAAATATGACAGTCATACAGCCCATTGCATGTCAAAGCATGCTTAAAGCGATGTTCAAGAAGAGCCAGGCCAAAAAGTGATAGTGTATTGTGTGCTGTGCACTGCAAGCAAAGAGAGCGCTGCTAACGCTGCGCTCCGCTCCTGGGGGCTTTGGGTAAACATTGCTGCCTTAAAGCAACGATGTTCACCCATAGCCCCCAGGAGCCGAAGACTTTCGGTAATTCACGCCGAATGCTTGCCGAAGGAATGCTTCAGTGAGTGTCGGAGAGAGACAGAGAGCGTCAAAGAGCCTCTCTTCTTGAACATCGCTGCCTTAAAGTATCTCCGTTCTCTGATACACAAATTCTCTTCACCCTTCCACTCACTCAACATGCTCAAGTTAAGTCCCCCCCGAAGACTGATTTGGAGCCCTCGTCCAGGGTCTCTGGCCTTCTAAATTCTAAAAAAAAGTCACACAAAGTCATAAGTACAGTCATCGTCCGAAACAACTTTCAGTTTGCAACTTGCAACTGTCAAAGAACAAAGTCCGTTCTCTTGCTCTGTTCCTGCCTCCATCTTAGTAACCTGCTCACAATGTCTGTCTCTCTTTTTTTTCTTAAACTCTCTCCCTTTCTCTCTCTCTCTCTCTCTCTCTGTCTCTCTCTGTCTCTCTTTCTGTCACTATACATATAACATAATAAGCCAACATTTTTGTTGCATGATTTCGAACCACTTTCCTCTCTTTTTTGGACTTTGATTTTGCTTACGTTCCTGAATATATATACCGACATATATAAATAGGCCTTGTTCCATTCAACAATTTTGCCTCCGTTTTTGGTTTTCGCAGCGCTTTGTTTGTTGGTTCGTTGGCTTGTAAAAACCTAAAAATGTCTATTTTTGTTTTGTTCGTCCACTCCCGCCTTCAACAAGCAAAAGAAAAAACAATAAACAAACAACCAAATATCCCAATACCAATTGCTTTTAGGCCATAACATGTACAGCCACGCAGTTAAAGACCAACGAATTACCATTTTAGCTGTATTTGTATACCTAGCAACAACAACAACAACAACAACAACTTATTGGCACGTCGTGTAAATTACAACAGCAACAACAATCCAAAATTTAAACGAAACCTTTGACCATTTTACATTTGCCTTGCGCTTTTGCCTTTTTGCTTATTGTCCTAGCCAGAGAGCAGCTGCTGCTCTCGCACCCTCTCTCTCTCTGTCTCTCTGTCTCTCTGTCTCGCTCTCTCTCTCTTTGAGTATGATGGTTCTGAGTTCTGAGTTCGTTTCATTTTGGCACACCACGAATTATTGTTTGACAATTTGCGCAGCATACTTTCGGGCTGTGCCCGGCCCTTAACCCACCCGCCGCCTTATCATTTCGCCTAATTTCTGCCTGTTCGCCGTTTGATTTGTGTTCCTTTCGATTGTGTGTTGGATTTATGATTTCCTATCCCAACTTGTTCCGTTCCGCTTAAGAGAAGGAAACCCCAAAAAAACCAAAAATGCTAAAGTTAACTACTCACCGATTTCTATATATATATATATATTCCTAAACAGCAAACAAGCCAGACAACTAATAATAATATCTAACACCTTGCCGTTCTTTTGCTTCTCCAACATGTTTTTGTGCTCTCGTTTTTTCTTATATTTCGTTTGTTTTCCACACACATCTTATGGTATTCTTATACGTTTCTCGCTTCTTTCGACACACACCACCAAAAATATATATATGAAACGAAATACGAACATATTTATATATATATATATAACATCAACTATATATGTAAACTGCACCACGTTTTGCCGCCCGCCATCACCGACAACTGCCACTGCAACCAAACTCCAACTCCAATCAACAACAACGACAACAACTACAACATCAACCACCACAACAACAACAACCAATTTCTAGATACTGACCCAGGAGGATTGGAATGTCGTCCTATTCAATGGCATGGAAAAGACAAGTCATTGGGCCGCATTGTATTTTGTGGCGCTAATGACGTTCGGCAATTATGTGCTGTTTAATTTATTGGTGGCCATTTTGGTTGAGGGATTCAGTTCAGAGGTAGAGTTTTGCCAACAAATCCAACGATAAAACAACAACTAATATTAACAAAAGAAAAGAAACGAAAAAAAAGAACAACCACTCCAGCAGGTCACACGGATGGGGAAACTGTTTTAGCCGCCAGCAAGGCCAAATGGATATTCATCGGAGTGGGGCAGGGGAGAAGGGACTTGGGGACTAACGCAACGAAGTGTGCCTCAAAAACCAATGAAAGACTAAATATATCTTACACTCTCGAATTCTAGGCTAGAATTTAAACCGTTTTCAAGTGTGATTCATTATTGGGTGCACATTCTAAAATCGAAATATGACTGTTGATATTATTGAAATGAGAACAACTGTACTTGAATCAACAACATTTTGTACCAGCAGTAAGTTGCAAAATGTTCAACAAGAGCGATTTCTTAGTTGAAGTACAAAAATGCTACACAGAAAAGAAAACGATACGATCTGGGGCTCAATATTACATTTTCTTATATCATTTCATATTCGAAAACTAAATTCATATAAAAGTGATATTTTTCATATCAATTTGATGAATTTTCGGATCAATTTGTATATTAATGGAATATAACAATGAAATTAGTTGCTAAAAATTTAATATTCAATATCAGAATGATAGTATTTAGCTTCAATTTGACATTTTGGTTGCTTCAAAATGTCAAATTAACCAGCCCAGACTAAATTGATATTCAGCTCAAAAAATAAATACAAATTATACAACTTGTCTCTCCCTAAGTTGGTTTATCAGATGAATTTCTGCAACATCTACACTTAACTCAAGGACCAATTTCATTGTGACCATATTTATCTTGTTCTGATATTTCGTATCAAAACAAGAAAGAAAGTCGGTCAAGCCCGACTATAACATACTCTGTACCAAGAAAATTTGTCTTTTGATCATAACTCGAAAACCGTTCATCCGATCTTCTTCATTTCTTTGGCGGATCGATAAGTTATCTTAATAACTAAATTTGCCCAAAAGGAACTAGTCATCTATCTTCAAAACTGTGGCAGATATGAAGCTTTTTCTAAATTGCGAGGGCGGCAGAGGGCGTGGCCAAAATTGAAAATAAACTTGATCTGCCTGCAGACATAAGAAGCATATGTCCCATACATGTCAAACCTCTATCTCTTACCATCTCTGAGATCTGTGCGTTCATACGGACAGACAGACAGACGGACGGACGGACAGACGGACAGACGGACAGACGGACATGGCTATATCGACTCAGCTGTTGATGCTGATCAAGAATATATATACTTTATGGGGTCGGAGATGCTTCCTTCTGGATGTTACATACTTTTGCACAAACTTATAATACTCTATGTACCTTCGGTACAGAGTATAAAAATATCGAATTGGAATAACTCTGCTTGTTGAACGCAAATATCATTTTAATATGGATTAACCTAGCTGTGAGACAGAAATGCCAGTTCTAAGTGACTTTTGAATGGCACAGCTAATTCGGTTTGATTCTGGTCACCCCCTTGGCGGCGATAGGAACTTGTCGATATCGAATGAAACTATCACTGAGAATCTTAAGTACTTAAACAGAAGTCATTTAAGAGTTTGAACCATAAAAATTTACCTATCCAATAATAAAGAAAAACTATTTTGGGACACTTAAATAGTTTTTTTTAATTAAATACCGTCTAATTTTATAGAAAGTACTTGAGTCTAATCAGGTAATTGTTGTTGGGAGTTGCAGTTTCAATAAAAACTGTCCTTAAATAACATATTCTAGCGAGATTTGGTCAACCAAGTTGACTTCGCCTTGGTTGTTTAGGCCATAGAGGGAAAAGTTAACCCGCCGTCAATCAGAGAGTTTATTTGGATGTGTCCAATCCGAAACAATGAGAGAGGGGACTTTTGGTAAGAGAAACACGAGATCAGTATTGTTACCCTTAGCATTAACTGCGGTCTTTGGGACTGGTTAGGCTACAATATCTTTCTAATTTGAGTCAAGGAACATCTCTCATCAGACCCCCTCCTTGTACATTACAAGTTGTCGCCTTAGCACAACGCTCAAAATATATTTAACAAAAGCTTTCAAGGTAAATATCATAAAGCAAAGATATAGACGGGACTTACTCTTTGCAAGTCCAGGTGAATTTTACGCATTTGCATACACAGAGAAAACAAGAAAGAAAGTCGGTCAAGCCCGACTATAACATACTCTGTACCAAGAAATTTTGTCTTTTGATCATAACTCGAAAACCGTTCATCCGATCTTATTCATTCCTTTGGCGGATCGATAAGTTATTCTAATAACTAAATATGTCCAGAAGGAACAAGCCATCTATCTTCAAAACTGTGGGAGATATGACGTTTTTTCTAAATTGCGGGGGCGGGAGGGGGCGTGGCCAAAATTGAAAATAAACTTGATCTGCCTGCAGACATAAGAAGCATATGTCCCATACACGTCAAACCTCTATCTCTTACCATCTCTGAGATCTGTGCGTTCATACGGACAGACAGACAGACGGACAGACGGACAGACGGACATGGCTATATCGACTCGGCTGTTGATGCTGATCAAGAATATATATACTTTATGGGGTCGGAGATGCTTCCTTCTGGATGTTACATACTTTTGCACAAACTTATAATACTCTATGTACCTACGGTACAGAGTATAATTATGATGCTCTTAAAACGTTTATGGCATATCGTCTCGGTACATTAAGCTCAGATATTTTTCTCTGTGGAGCTGATGCTGAAAATAAGCTGTGAAGATTTACCAAATCCGCCTAAAGAGAACTGCAGAAAACTGACGGTATTTCCGGAACTTCATAAGGATTTTGACAAAGCTTGTCCCTGGCCCACCTACATTTCTTCTCTACAAGCAAAAGCTTTTTTCTTATAGAAACTTATTCATGACTAGTTAGCTGTTGAAGGTGAGCGGTTGTGTTAGACAATTGTAAGCAACAATTTTTTGTTTGATGTTTCTTTCGAGGGTCATCAGACCCACGAGCTGTTAGACAGCAGGCACACACACACTACCTGCTGCACCACAATCAGAAATACACGAAAACTCCCTATTAATTTAAAAATTGTGCTTAAAGCGAATAGTTGAAGTATAGATTGCTTGCAAATTGTAGTTATGGCGAAAGGTGGGCTGCTATTTGGCCTGCCAAACAAGCGAAAGTAAATCGAATTTGGGAGACTCTGAAGGAACGAAAACTAATGCCATATAAAATATGGAATTGCCATGCATTTTGTTGCTTATTTAAGTAGTTTTCGAAGGCGAGAAGCAATTAAACTGGGAACGCCGCTGTATTTTGAGTGATATCAAGCAAGAGTCGGCGTGATTGCCCGGTCTCTAAGCCAACTAATCATTATGAATATCGGTAGGACTTAAAATACCAAGTAGCTCAACCTCCACCAGATGTCCTGTGATGGAAGTCGCGGCTGCCACCACACATGAATTCCATTTGCGCTTTGAATATCAAAGAAAAGAAATGCCAAAGCTAAAGTAGTTTCCGCCTCTGTTGACCTGATTGGCGGATAAAATCTTCGACTTACCATCGGACCTATGCGATATTTCAAAATTGGCGGAAAACATTGGCTGGCATATTTGAAACATTGGCATGGCCGATAGTAGCGCGACGCGTTGCCAACCCCCCACCCTTCCACCTGCTCCACCCTCAACTCCGGTTGAACCGAAAGTCTAATTTTGAAATTTTGATTCCCTCAGCGAAATGAACGTCGCGAGCGCGAACAACGCGAATTGGTTAAGAAACTGCGCGAAGAAACATTGGCCGAGAACTATAGCGATGGTATGTACGATGAATCGCGCAGCGAGGCGGATTCATCCACGACAAACGATAGTTACTACGAGGTACGCAATCGTTGGCGCAGCGCCGAGGATGTGCGCAAGGTAAGAGCATGCTAGAGCTAGAGAGTGTGTGTGTGTGTGCGTGTGTGAGCGATGGAGACCACTGCATGCTGGTCGGCGCGAGTGGGAGCGAATTCGTAGTCTGTAATGGCATGTCCTCTGCAGCTGCAGGATGCCGCCGAGCTGATTATCGAGGCGAAGAGCAACATGCATCGCCAGCGGCTGCTTCAGCCCACCCAAGACTACCAGATCAACGAGCTGCCCGCCCAGGGTAACGTGGCCACCGCTGACGAGATTGGCAGCAAGCTAATGTCGCACGGCGAGGAGCCCAAGCCACGTGGTGGCCTCAAAAAGGTAAGCAGTCTCACACACAGCGGCAGCCTTCACACTACCCGATCATTTGAAAACAACGAAAACCAAACAAACACCTCCATACACTTGCACCCGACTCGCTTCGCACACAGACATACTCCATCAAGGACCGGCGCAGCGAGGCACCGCGCCTCTCCAAAATCCGGCTGATACGAGAGCCGCCCATCATCACGACGACGGCGGCGACGCCACAGGATTCGCCAAGCACCACACTGGAGCCGGGCATGAGTTTTCGCCAATGGGGCGAGGTTGAGGTGAGTTGAAGGCGCACCGCCAGGTGACAGGAAAAAGGATTTTGAAATATCCGTTTGATGTTAAATGGATCTTGTATCATCCAAGGGAGATGAAAAATGAAAATGATCTGCCTTCATCTGCAAAGAGACTTGACTATTTTCATAGCAAGAAAGAAAGTCAGTCAAGCCCGACTATGACATACTCTGTATCAAGAAAATGCTGCTGAAAGCAGCGCTGCTACTGCGCTGCAGCAGCAAACAGTATTTTGATCAGAACTCAAAAACTGTTCATCCGATCTTCTTCATTCCTTTGGCGGATCGATAAGTTATCTTAATAACTAAATTTGCCCAGAAGGAACTAGTCATCTATCTCCAAAACTGTGGCAGATATGAAGCTTTTTCTAAATTGCGGGGGCGGGAGGGGGCGTGGCCAAAATTGAAAATACACTTGATCTGCCTGCAGACATAAGAAGCATATCTACCATACATGTCAAACCTCTATCTCTTACCATCTCTGAGATCTGTGCGTTCATACGGACAAACAGACAGACAGACGGACATGACTCGGCTGTTGATGCTGATCAAGAATATATATACTTTATGGGGTCGGAGATGCTTCCTTCTGGATGTTACATACTTTTGCACAAACTTATAATACTCTATGTACCTAAGGTACATTCACTCTTATTACAATGTTCCCACATTCTGTGGGATTTGAATTGATCGGATGGGAAGTAATGGAATACAAGTAATGGAGATGGGCTGCAGCTGCTCCGCCTGTCCATATTCCAACCCACAGGCAGGTGGGTTCTGCCTTGATTCATTTTGTAAAGAAAGATCTACTTTTGTCGGACTTGTTTGGACTCGATCCCTAGACACAACCCTTGCTCTTCTGCTCTTCATTTCAAGAACACTTTTAGCATTTGTTCTTGAAATTATGTTGTTATTTTGATAAGATTTGTACTGCTTGGAATGTCGTCAGCTTCGACCATACTAGGTGAAATTGTGTTGTGATATCGCATTATCGAAATAAAGCATCGATGTATCGATTAATCGTTAATATACTGAACATCCTAGCTTACATCCTAGCAGTAGATGGCCAATTTTACGATAGAGAGAACCTTTCTTTGGAATAGCTCAGCCCACAGCTGTGGGCTTAAGGAATTTCGTACCCGTTTCTATTTAAGTTTTAATGATCCTTGATCTCTCCCCAGCCGCCCAGCTCGCCATCGCCATCCCTGCTGAAGCCGCCGAATATCTTTAGCGGCGGACAACGCTCACTGGATGAGGGTATTCCGGCCATCGATCTCATACCGCCCTCGCCCGTGCTGGCCCACAAGCCGCTCAACATCCTCAATGCCAGCCAGCTGCAGGGACATCCGGGGGTCACAGTTGGTGCGGGCGGCCCACCTGGCGGCAGTGGCGTGTCCCAATTACCCAGCGCTTTGGCCAGCAGCATGCACAGTGTGATTATCGACGACATTTCGAAGAATTCCAGCACCACGGCTGCGGCCACGCCCATCTATGTGCCCACCATATCGTCGACGGCTGCCACACTGCAGCCGCCGGCGGTGCCGTCAGCGTCGGGAGAGAGTCACTGCCACAGTCTGAACGATCTGTCACCATTGACCGTCTCGCTGGCGGGTGCAGCCAGCGTGAGTTCTTGCAACGGCGGCAGTGCCGCTGGCGGAGCGGGAGGAGGCGGCGCCTCCACCAGTGGCAGCTCGTCCAGCGAGCGCCTGCCGCTGGCCCCGGCCACCAGCAGCAGCGGCAGCTTCAAGCAGCGCTTTCGACGCAGCAGCTCGAAAAAGCGCCCGCCCTCGCTGCGTCCCCAGGAGGACAGCATCAGTGCGCACGACGAGGAGGAGCAGCAGCTGAACAACGGCAGCGACAACAGCTGCCTGCTGCGGAGCTCCGGCCCCACCCACTCCTCCAGCAGCACCAAGGACACCAATCGGTTGAGTCCACAGAACTCGATTCGCCGCCTGTCGAACACGCTGAGCATCGGCAGCGGCCCGGGCAGCCGGCGGGCCTCCGCCTGCATTTTCAACTCGCAGGTGTACCAGAACCTCAACCAGCCGCCCAAGCTCCGGCCGGGCGCCGGCCAGCGCCGCATGAGCTCCATCGAGCTGGCCTTCAGCAAGACCTCGCACCTGAATCTGCACAATCTGGAGGCCAACCGCAAGTCCCTGTCGTACACCAACTCCAAGCTGGACCTGGACAAGTGGCACAAGTCGTACGGCAATCTCAACGAGCCGGACAACATGCTGCAGCAGTACATGGAGGCCCGGGATAAGCGCAAGAACTCCATCAGCCACTACCACCTGAAGAAGCGACTCGAGGAGAAGGAGCTGCAGCAGCTTCAGCAGCTGCACCAGCAGCAGTTGTTGCAACAGCAGCAGCAGGACTCGCAGCAGCTGGCACCGCCCATGCTGTCCAAGGAGCAGCAGCAGCAGCAGCAGCAGCAGCAGCAGCCGCCGCAACATTCCATGGTCCCCAGTGGGGGGGGGCGCGTGTCCAAGTTGAAGATTCTCATCAACCGGCTGACGCCCAAGCAGTTCACAGACGAGCGGGAGTCCTACTCGATGTACGTGTTTCCGGAGGAGAACAGGTAAGGCGGAGGCGGCTGCCACTTGTAGTCCACTTTCACTCCCTCCTCCCCTCGGCAGGTTCCGGCAAGTGTGCTCCTGGTTCGTGAACCAGAAGTGGTTCGACAATGTTGTACTGCTCTTCATTGCGCTCAACTGCATCACCCTGGCCATGGAACGACCAAACATCCCTCCAACCAGCACCGAACGATTGTTCCTGTCAATAGCCAATTACGTGTTCACCGTTGTCTTCACCGTCGAAATGTTCATTAAGGTGGGGCGCGGGGCGGGCGGGCGCCGGGTGGCCGACCACTAATTGAGTTTGTTGCCAATCCAACCATTCGCAGGTAGTTGCCACGGGCATGTTTTATGGCACGGATGCATATTTCACATCCGGCTGGAATATAATGGATGGATCTTTGGTTACCATTTCGATAATTGATTTGTTAATGTCATTGATTAGCGAATCGAGTCCGAGGATATTTGGGATTTTAAGGGTAAGTGCGTGGGGCGTTGATGGCTTTAAGTGCAGCACAGCCATCCACAACAACAACAAGCAGCACATCGGCGTGGGGCGATGGGACGACAGCAACGACGACAAGTGCAACCGACCCCCCGGCAATCCGAGATCAACTTGGCACCGCCTACATTATTTGGCTGCTGTTGCGCACGCGGATCAAAAGCTCTCGCTACTCGCTACTCGCTACTCGCTACTCGTTCTGTGCTTTATTTCGCCCAAATTGGCTATCTCTGTCTAACTAACAGTCTAACCTCCTCTCTCTCTCTCACTGACACACACACACACACGCATTTGACAAAATTCCACGAATCTTTCCTACAAACTTTTCAAACATTTCACTCCAAATTGTCATATTTTGTATAACATCGGGTAAATCGGGTATTACAAAATCTGCAGGTAAATTCTCGCTGCTTTTAATGAGTTTAATGAGCAACAATCCAATCAAAAAACAACACACTTTTATGTGATTTTATGTGTGTAGTTATCCACCCAAAATACTCCCCGTTGTTAATTCATTCGCCCTCATTTCATTGTATATACCGAATTACTTGTAATCAGCTCTCTCCATCCTGCAAGCACTTTAATTCAAACAATCCATCTATTCCAGTTGATTAATACACAGCGTCACCATCATCCAGCATTATCCGTCCAAGCACCACCAGTCAGAGTCATGTTTTCGAATTTGTAAACAATTTTTTATGCTTTCCCAATGTAGACACTTAGGACAACATTATATGAAAAACACTGATCCACCCCTCCGCTTGTATCCAATTCACGCCGGCTTGAGAAGATAGAATTGAATTCAAATGAATTTCGAGGGGGTTCCTATGCAGGAAGCGAAAGCCATCGCCCATATTTACAGATCCTTCAATCTCTTCAGGGGCCGAGCACGGTCAGTGTTATTTCTAGGACGTTAAGATCATCGTTCGTCGAATCGACAATGGTGATGGTTTAGTTACCTTTTTGTTACGTGGAGTTCCGGGAAGGCTTACTTCTTATTTCAGCTCTAAGCTCTTAATACAGTCTCCCAATGCTCATGAATGCAAGAAAATCGTCTTATGCAGGAGAATCTGGCCTGCTAATCAAGACAATGGTCCTTTCTCCGACCAAAGCGGGGTATGATTCCTTGAAAATCCCTTTTCAAACGTGCGAAAACGTTTTCAGCAAATTCTGTGAATGATTCACAGTTTGAAGCTAGATACCCACTTCACTTTAACAACCAACTGGTTGACATTATTGAGTCCCATTCGCTACTCGCTCTTGAATGATTGCTAGCTGTGTGCTTGCATCAGTAGACTCGAGGGGCTCCGTGTGTCAACCACAAAGCAATCTAAATAAGAGTACCTTAAATAAGTTCCAAGTCTGCCGCATCGGCCGCACTAGTTGTTGCCATTGAGCCATTTTAATGCCTGTAACGAAATTGCAACAACAACTTCGTGTGTGTCTCTCTTCTCTTTTTGCTTCTATGCCTCTGGCAGAATTGTACACAACAACGTTTCCTGCGTTTGTATTTGTAGGGAATGCCATTTTTCATACATCTTTTTTAATAGGAAAAAGTCACAGTTTGATATTAGTTTTAAAATTCTGTATGAAATCGTTACTACATTCTTTTTTCATCTGCTTGGAAGGCTAAAACTCACTATAACATGAAACCGTCACTTCCCTGGGTTGTGCTTTTTTCACGTGTAAGCAATAACAACGAGCAACAACAAAAACCCATGCTAAAATACGTTCCAAAGAAGCATTCTTTGAGGGTTTCATGGAATGGAATGGAACTTTTCACATCTTCTTAAGTGTTAGGTTCGACTGGGTTGTTGTGCGTAGAATGATTTGATTTGCATCAGACAGCCACAAGCACACATACAGCGAGAGCCCTGTAGTACGAGAAGTGGCGATAGCCATTGACTACTAAAGGCAATTGCTACCTTATCGCTATACAAGTAAGTAGTGCTGTAGTAGTGGTAAAGCAGCGTGCTTAAAAAAGTGATCAGATTTTACAAATTTCCGTACTCACTCCAACACTTACATGTAAAGCGAAGAGGCGGCGATTGGTTACCCCTAGGATATGTCCAGCAAAAGTAAGCACTGAAATGCATTGCTGGTGGGTTGGTCTGTAAGTACTTTTGGTTACTAGTAAGTACCGAACTCAGCACCCATGTACTGGTACAGCCTACAGAAGGGAGGCACAATAACAGAGTTTCTCTTTCGATTTCCTGTGGTTGATGTTGCTTCAGAACTGTTGTTAATTTGTATTGGTGCCTACGCGAACACTAGTTGCTCTACATGTTCTTGTCTGAAGCCCATACTATCTCTCTTTTCTTCGCAAAACAGAGAGAACTCTATCAAGGACATTCTTGACCATTTCCCCTGAGCTCGTAAATCATAATGATAAAACTTTCTCCTAGATAAGAAAAACCAAACCCCTTTTCTGCATAAATGCGAATCACTTGAATCGGAAAGTCTAGCAAAACAGTGAGATATATCAGCAGTCGTCAGACAAGGGTAAAACTCCATTCTGACGACTGACGGACTACAACTAACTGAATCGGGGGCGTGAATTGGATACAGCGAGACAACCATTACCCATCAACTGGCTTTGCTTAATAGTCACGTTTCGTTTCATTTCGTTACGTTTCAAGATCGCTGGTTCATCATTTCAGCTAACAAAAAAAAAAAAAAAAAAAACAACAAATTGAGTACAGCTCGTAGTCGCTGCTCCTACTCGCTACTTTACACTCGTCTGTTCGCTCTCTTTTCGCAGGTGTTTCGGCTACTTCGTTCCTTGAGGCCGCTGCGTGTGATCAACCGCGCCCCGGGTCTGAAACTAGTCGTGCAAACGCTCTTATCGTCCCTGCGTCCCATCGGCAACATCGTGCTGATCTGCTGCACCTTCTTCATCATCTTCGGCATCCTGGGCGTGCAGCTGTTCAAGGGCACCTTCTACTACTGCGAGGGCGAGAACATCAAGAACGTCCGCACCGCCGAGGAGTGCCGCAGCTACCCGGGAAACGTGTGGACGAATCGCAAGTACAACTTCGACGACCTGGGCAAGGCGCTGATGTCGCTGTTCGTGCTGAGCTCGCGCGACGGCTGGGTCAACATCATGTACACGGGACTGGACGCCGTCGGCGTGGACCAGCAGCCCATTGTCAACTACAACGAGTGGCGCCTGCTGTACTTCATAGCCTTCATTCTGCTGGTGGGCTTCTTCGTGCTGAACATGTTTGTCGGCGTCGTCGTGGAGAACTTCCATCGGTGTCGCGAGGAGCAGGAGAAGGAGGAGAAGATACGCCGGGCGGCCAAGCGGGCCCTGCAAATGGAGAAGAAGCGGAGGCGCATGCACGAGCCGCCGTACTACACGAACTACTCGCCCACGCGCATGTTCGTGCACAATGTGGTCACGTCCAAGTACTTCGACCTGGCCATAGCGGCCGTCATAGGCCTCAACGTGGTGACCATGGCCATGGAGTACTACATGATGCCCAACGCCCTGAAGTATGCGCTGAAGATCTTCAACTACTTCTTCACCGCCGTGTTCATCCTGGAGGCCAACATGAAGCTGGTGGCCCTGGGGTGGAAGCTGTACCTGAAGGATCGCTGGAACCAGCTGGATGTGGGCATCGTCCTGCTCTCCATCGTGGGCATCGTGCTCGAGGAGCTGGATCAGTTTTCGTTCAACATACCCATCAACCCGACCATCATCCGGGTGATGCGGGTGCTGCGCATTGCCCGAGTGCTGAAGCTCCTGAAGATGGCCAAGGGCATTCGAGCGCTGCTCGACACCGTTATGCAGGCGCTGCCGCAGGTGGGCAACCTCGGCCTCCTGTTCTTCCTGCTCTTCTTCATCTTTGCGGCCTTGGGCGTGGAGCTGTTCGGCCGGCTCGAGTGCTCCGATGAAATACCCTGCCAGGGCCTGGGCGAGCACGCGCACTTCGCCAACTTTGGCATGGCTTTCCTCACATTGTTTCGCGTAGCGACTGGCGATAATTGGAACGGCATCATGAAGGACACGCTGAGGGATAACTGCGATGACGCGGCCGATTGCGTGCGCAATTGCTGCGTCAGCTCGGTCATTGCTCCCATATTCTTTGTGATATTCGTGCTAATGGCGCAATTCGTTTTAGTGAACGTCGTCGTGGCTGTTTTGATGAAACACCTCGAGGAGAGCCACAAGCAAATGGAAGACGAGCTCGACATGGAGGTGGAGCTCGAGCGCGAGCTGGTGCGCGAGCAGGAGTTCGCCCAGGAGCAGAAGCTGTGCCAGCAGCTGGCGGAGGCGCAGGCCAAGGCGCCGCCGCCCCCGCGCCCGCTGGCCAAGGTCAAGTCGCTGCCGAAGAACTTCATCTACAGCACCCCGTCGCTGGACAAGAAGTTCCCCCTGGCCAGCCCCAGCCCCAGCCAGAGCCAGGGACCGGGCCAGGCGGGCGCCGCGGCGGGAGCGGGTCAGCGCCGCCAAACCGTACAGTACTTCAATCAGCCACCGAATGGCCTCCAGCTCGGCCTGGGCCTCAGTCTGACCGAGATGGGCGGCACGCTGTCGCCTCAGGTGCTGGGCTCGCCCTTCGGCAACGCGGCGACGGCTGGCGCAGCCTCCTCCATGGAGCCGGGGCTGCAACTGCCGCCGCTGGGTCGCCGCGGGCGACGCGCCTCGGCCGCCGCCGGCTTCCGCAAGCGCGGCGTGCTGTCCAAGGAGCGCTCGCTGGACGAGCAGGCCATACGACGACGCAATCTGGAGGCCAAGCGCACCAGCTGCGACTCGCTGCCCTGGGGCGGGGACGCCCTCGACTGCAGACGGGGCACGATCTTCGAGAGCCTCGAGTCGGAGGTCGACATACGCAGCGTGCGCAGTGCGGACGTGCCGCGGCACAATGTCGGCGAGCTGAGCGATCTCGGCGGCTGCCTTCCCGGCCTGGACGCCGACGCAGTGGCCGTAGTCGGCAGCATAGCACCAACGCCCACGCCCACGCCCATGCCCATGGCCCTACCCCTACTAACGCCCACCGTGCCGATGGCGACAACGCGTCGACCCTTCGGCTGGTCCCAGTCCGTGGATCAGGGCTGCGGACGCAGCAGCCTGCTCCTGTCCGTGCCACGGGCCATGCCTCCCCGCAGTCGCAGCGGCAGCACCAAGCAGCTCTTCAAGCAGCAGGCTCTCGACGAGGATGCGGACATGGACGAGAGCTCACTGCTGCTGCCCTCCTTGGGGGGAGGCGGTGGCGCCGCGGCCGCACTGGAAAGCGCCAATGCGCCAGTAGAGCCGCCGGCTCCAAGTAAGTCCGACTCGGCCGACATCTTGCGCATCATCAGCGAGCGTCGGCGCATGGATCAGCGTGAGCAGAGTCTCAACGACACGAACGAGGACAGGGACAGTGACTACAACGAGCTGTTGCTGGTCAAGTCGCCGCAGTCGTCGATGGACTAAGCGCATATATATATATATATATAGATATAGATATGGCTGTCTCTCTCACTATCTCTGTCGCTGCAAACTTTAGGGAATTTTCTAACACTGTACACTGTAACTGTAACTACAACCAATTCGATAGGCGTTAGGCAATAGCGTTAACGATAACGATAATGATTAATCGATAGCAAATAACTATTACGACGTTTGGATGCCACTTGGCACTTATGGGCGATTTCAAAACTATGGAAAAATGTGTGGGAAAAATGTTGCTCTAATCAGCTGTTTGATGCATAACTGAAGAGGCTCTGAACCTCTTAGAATCGATTTGATAAGGGCTTATTTGCTTTATAACTACAATCGATCGATAGTTTAAACGAACAGTTGAAGGTAATCAGCTCTTTAATAACCAATTGGAAATGCATTAGACTCAGTATTTATATATCTGGCAGTATCGGTCTTCAGTTTAAAACTAATCAATTATATTCTTCCTCCCTTTTCTCTGTACAATTTGAGGTTAAGTCTCCGATGTAAATCAGCTGTTCGATGTCAGTCTGCGTTTTCCATTCTTTCTTTATAGTTGATAAATCAGAATTTCAGATTTCTATTTCATTTACTAACCCATAGTCAAAGCAAAAGAAAGCGAAGAAAGTATATAAGAGCAAACCTCTGGCAGTTTATATTCATACAAAGAAGAAAAGATAAGTTCTTCAATCAACTTATGCAGTTTCTGTCTCTCAGCTTGGCAGATATCTGGAAACAACTTTCCAAACTCCGTTTCCCTTCGGAACCTGTGGAAAGCCTTGCCTAAGTTTAGAATTCTATGCACACAATCTTAATCAGGTTAAGTGGAAAGTTACGTTTTCTTTCAATTTAAGATATATTTTCTGTGATTTCTTTAGAGTTCTTTCATCTGACCACAACCAGCTTCACTTTTGGTTTAAACTTGTGTGCAGAGAAAAACTGAGAATATTTCTTGATGATCCATTATATAATATTCAGTCTACTTTTTCCATATTTTACTACATTCAAAGTGTTTCGGATATCGCTTGTAGAATCTCTATTTGGTTATCTATTTGAAATGTGTCAATTCGCCCTTTGCCTCCCTTCAGATTCTTTCTATGTTTTGTGTGTGAAAGTGAGTATTTTGGAAAGCCCTTTGACACCGGATATAATTAGATGATTTGCGACCATTGAGTCCTTTCTTGTACAGCAAAAGGCATTTGGTGTTCAACATAAAGTTGTAAAAGACCCTAGCAACCTTGTTGATTGCAAAATTCTTTATAATTCGTAGGGAATAGGCCGGAATACTAGACCATTACCAAAGCTTGAGCTCAACTAGGGTAATCTTTAAGACCATTTTGCAACGTCTAAAGAACTGAACTCGAATGCAATTGATTCAAAAACTAAAAACTATGTTGTACCTAAAGCTGAGTCTTCACATAAAATTGAATTGTACGCCAGCGAAATTAACAGCCTATTCCGTTGGGTCTAGTGTGACTGTTTAAAATCAAAATGTCAACATTCAACAGCTAAATAAGTTTACAAATATCAAACGGTCACACACTTTTGTTTGATTTTAGTTACTTTTTTAAAAATTTTACTTTCGTTGGGTAAATACTTGAAAATCAAAAGTAATGGACACTGCGCCGTCTTATGGCTTGCTCTAAATATCACCAATTCATGATTTTTATTGTATTTTTGCTGCTGGCACTCCGATGGATAGAAACCATAACAATCTCAACCTTAACGAAGCTCAATCAGCTGTTTCTGCCTGTCAAGGTAGCGACGCCGCGAGCATTTCGATGGTTATAAGCGGAAATTATAATTTGTCTAGGCACAGTCGGAATATTACGAAAGCCTTTTGACACAGTTTTTTCAAAAGGGAGTTGACAGAACTGTTTTAGTTGCTTCGGAAGAGTTTGAGAGGGTCACTTAACGAACATTTGGAAGATCATTTTCATAAATATCACCTTGATAAGTCTTTTCCAACTCTTTTTGATGATCCCAAAGAGATGCCTATCATATGCGATGAATTGAGACTCGAAAATGACACATGAATATGCTTAAAATGTGATTTAGTGAAATACGACATAAAAAAGGGACTCAAATGACTAGAAACTGATTGGAAACTAAACAGAAGAACGGGTTAAAAGCGACTCTTCAAGGAGATTGATTGGAAAGAAGAAGAGAACCGTTAGGAAACTAATCAAAATAACGCGTCGAAAGAAGAATTGCGGCTAGGGTAGCATTTTCTCCCGACTAATTTGTCATGATCTGAAAACGAGCGCATTTATGACTATTTTAATCAGCCTTAGGACTTAAAAAAGGCTCGAATGTGATCAAAAATTTCACAAAATCTAACAGTGACTTAGTGTTGAGTTCATGTCCTCCGCACATTATTGTATTAATCTAAGGTTGTTCAATTGTTCACCCCAAGAGTTGAGTTCGCACTCAGCTCTCTATACATAAAAAACCTGAAAAGAAACTTATGTTGAACCTGTCTCGAACTAAATGCAGAATGCTCATAGAATGTGCCACACGTATGTGGTGCATGTGGTGTTGTGTGCCCAGCTGGAGAGAGCCAGTGTGCGAGTGAGTTAAGCCACATAGAATCCTGCGAAGCCATAGGTAGACTGAGGCGCACACACAGACACATAAACTATGGTTTTTGTGTTCTATGGTCCTTCCTGTGTTTGCTCACCAAAAACTCTGATTAGGCCCAAGTTGGAATGCCAGCAGAATCTGCTCAGCATAAAGATAGTCTGCAACGAAATTCTTTACTCAGCATAGAAAACCACCTTAGTTAGTGTGAGACAAACAGCTGACTTATGACCGTAACTTGTCCATGCTTTTGAAAGCCTTCTAAATTTTCGACCCACACGATATGCATGACTTTGAAATCGCTCCCGGGGCAGTCGCTTGTAAACTAGATATACTTACTTTTAAAACGTTCTCCAATGACGATGCAAATAAACTGTTTTTAGTGCAATCTACGGTTTTCATAAGTATAACAAAACATCCCAGATGGTAGCGGTAACAAAATTTGAACAAAAAGTTGAACAAACGAAAACGCAAGCGAAAAGAAACACAAAAACAAATATGAAATCTTACAACATAGAACAAGAAAACACAAAACCAAAGAAGTTTGTTTAGATCGTTTTCCGTTTCTACCGGGCGTTATATGCGATATACACATACAAACATATATGAATACTTATAGGAGTACTAAATACATACATACATGATGGAAATTTGTGAACAAAAATCATCAACTCTGTGATTAGCTCTTAAAGTTTAAACAAAAAGCAAACAAAAAGCAAAGGCAACCAAAAAAAAAACACAAAAACACAACAACAACAACATTTATATAACCAACTGTATGTATATAGGAAAGCATGTGCGCATTGTATTTTACGTAGATTAGCCAAACAGAACAAAACCAGCAAAAGCAAAAGCAAAAGCAAAAACAACACAAGTATTTGGAAAGCAATAGAAAATTGTTAGCTGTTAGGGTTTAAGCCCCTCACAAATGCGTTGTTGCCCAACTTCATGAAAACGAATTTACTTAGGTACTTAACAACCACAACAATACATCCACACGCACGCGAAGCCCCCTTCGACAATCTTCGCCCCCGCCCCGCCCCGCCCCTTTCAGTTCTGTGCCAAAAACCAAGTCCCACACCAAGAATGAGTCTATTTTTATATACACACATCCAATGGGAACGACCGACCTAGTAACTAACTCTCAAAGCGGCAACAATTAGCAACGATTTTCAAAGCGTAGCATTTATAACAGATGAAGTAGACGAAATTGAAATTGTATTACCTATTTAGAGTACTGTACTAACATTTACATGCATACATACTTACATGCGAGCGTACATATATTGATAATTATATATAGTGTATATATGAAACTATCAACGAATTACCATAGAAACAACACTACAACAACAACAACAACAACCAAAACCACTGTCAATTTTTCAACATCTCGATCTAAGCTAATTTTCCAAAACCCAAAACAATTTTTACACTCTTTGTAGAGCCAGCCGGAAACTTCTCCTTCCGCCCTCCAGTTTAGATAAACTTTAAACAACCAAAAACAAAACGAAACGAAAAACTAAAAAACGTAACGAAATACACTAACAAATTATATGATAATTTCATCTGTGCCTTTCTCTTTATATACAAACAATCATATGATGAACTGTACTCTCAACTTTTTCCTCTCTGTCGTACACACACACACACACACGCACACCAAATCATACTGCACACACACAAACACACACCAGCCAGCTCAGCGGCGCAAAGCTCAACAAATGCATTTGGGAGCATCACCGATGGTCATGCCTGGCCCCCAGGTGCCGAGCAAACTTCTCAATTCACACAGTGTCGAGACGAGCCTTGGCCCAAGAGAGCAAACAACAGTGTTCTGTTTGCATACAGTTGCAGGCCAGAGGTCGTTGAGGGCAGGTCAGAGCTAGTTTGCATCACTTTATAGCACAAAATGGTGTCGGAGTCAAAATTACAATTCAAGAAGAAGCTGAATTAATCTACTTAAGTCAAGGAGTACTCTTAATTTCGGTAGATTTTGAACGGATTTACATCCAAGTGCGTTGGATCAATACGCGCTCTTCTCAGTGCTGTGCTTCTACATTATAATAGACAACACTTTCTCTTACTTCAAGGCTGTCATAATATAAATCCAGGAGCAACTCATTTGATTGGCTGCTGAATCAGCATCATTTACAAGAGCTGGAGTTGAAATGTGTTTGTAATGCTCCGCCCGCCCATTTTTCTTAGAAACTGTTACATTGCCTGTTACATACAAGCTACTTCACCCAACCTTGGTTCATTTAATAAAGAAAGAACAGTTTTTGTCGGACTTTTCTGAAGTCGATCTCCAGTCCTGTTGTTCTTAACGTAGACGACATGGTAGCTCACTGCACCATTGCAAGCATTTGTAGTCCTATTTACCTTTCAACATATGTTCTTCTCTATGCAATAACCAGTTTTGCAGCTTGTAAAATTTTGGTAGTGTTGGCTAAAATGTGGTTCGAAAATAGTCTTTAACTCAAATTGTATAAAACAGCCCACAGAACTAATAAGAAGAAGGCAACAAATAGCAGTTTCCAACTCGAGCAACATTTCTGATGTCTCTGGTTTCAAATTGGCCTAAATTTCGGATTTACGAATCTATATCCGCATAATTATGGCGAAATCAATAAAGTGCTCTTGCTGAAATTCCAAACAAACGAATTGAAATGGGAATTAAGAATATAACTGATGCACGCATACTAAATTTGAGAGTTCTTCGTCGACTTCTATCCTCCAAACACGCTTAAATGGAGAATACATAGAAATTGAACAAAATAAAGTTGCTCCCAAATATTCCACAATTGTTTACAACAGTCTTTACTCTAAGCAATTTGGAGAAGAAAATCACAGTCGATGACCCAAACACTCGCATTCCCCATCGACTTGCGCCGCTGGGCAGGCCACCACACACAGGAGCAAGCAGTTCAAGCTCAAGCAGCAGCAGCAGCAGCAGCAAACACAAAAACTAAGCAGTGCTTGCCACTGAAACCATAAAAATAAATACAAACAAACAAAAAATTACTTAAGCCTAACTAAAAACAAGCAAATTGAAGTTTATATAGGTTAATGCGCTAGTAGTTTCAAACCGTTTTTTTTTGTTTTTTTTTTGTAATTTTTTAATGTAGCTGCTTGGCCTAAACATAACAAACACATTTTTTTTTTATTGTAAACCAACAAAACTATAACAGTGCGTTTTTTCTTGTTGATTAATAATTAGGTAAAACCAAATAACAAGGCTAGACACATAAGTTAATTAACAATAACGAACAAACAAAATTAGACAAACGTTAAATTTTAAAATTATTGCAAGAAAACAAAACAAACAGAAATACTAAAGAGATTTGCTTTTAGAAGAAACAAAACCTATTAATTAAATGTCAGACAAAGAATTTGTTTCCGTACGCAACCCACAAGATTTCAACAATAGCCAAAAGTTGTTAACATTTCCGTTGCGTACCTTGGCATATAATTTATAAAATAGCAAAACAGCCGAAACTATTGCAAAAAATACAAAAAAAAAACAAAAATCGCTATAACGTATATATACAACAACCACAATAAAAGCAACACAAAACATAAGAAATAAATATGTAAAAACAGCAAAAATTAAAGAACAAAAAAACAAAAAACATTTAAAAAAAAAAGAACTAGACGAAAACCACTTTGACTTGGGGGTGGCGCCATCTGTGGGTGAGTGGCGCACTTTAAACTGTTTGCTGTGACCCAACGGTTGAACTGCTTGCCAAGCCGTTGTGTGGAAGAAGCTGCTTTCGGAATAGTCACCACTTACGGTCCCAGTTATTTATCGATTGGTAAGAATCGAATGAGCGGTAGTCAAGTAATGAGAAACTGAATGCACGCTGCATTCGTGCTGGAACAGAGTTTTTCATAGTCGGGCTTGACCGACTTTCTTACATGTGTCACAATGGTCTTGTGAAGCTGAAATAAACTTTCGAATATTTTGTTGATCTAGTTATCGTTGATAAAGTGGGTCACCTTTGCTTGAGAGTTGAATGTTCAACAGAATTAAAACCCAGTCGAGAACAGAGTCAATCACATCGAAGCGGAGAAAAAATTAAATTCCTAACGAAATTTCGCAATGTCTGAGAACATGCAATTTGGTAACTTTGGCAAAAGCGGCGACAAGCAGACGCCAATCCAGGCCAACGATGGGGCCATCGATGAAGGCGGTGAGAATCAGAATCCCAATGCAGGTCTTGAGCGGTCCAAAATCTTTAATGGACCCAATAAGCCCAGTGGTGATGATGTCTTACCATTACCCCAGGATCCAGAACCATTGATAGCCAGCTACTCGAAGTTGTATGAGCGCAAGACCCGCACGGAGGCAGCCTCTGCGGATGACATAGGCAGCCTGATTGGCAAGCTTGCCTTGGATGCCATCGAAGAGGCTGACGGCAATATTCCTGAGGCAGTTATGGTTGACAAATGCGAAAGTCTGTTTATGCATGAGATTATATTGCCCACTGTAAAGAAAATGTTGGATAAATTACCGAAATATCTCAAGGAAAATGATGGCAAACTTAGTCCAGAAGACAAGGAGAGATTCAAGAAACTGTTGGAGCTCTACAAGAAAATGGAGGATGTGCTTAAACCGGAGAATGCAGATGACTCGCCAGATGCTCAGCGTGAGAACTTTCGCTTGGTCAGGGTTTATATGCAGAAGCTGTTGGATTATGGACAGCCACCAGCTGAAATATTGGCCGAAATCGGCAAGGGTTCACCATTCACTGCTCCCGGTGGTCCTGCTTAAGCCCAATGTTCTGCCATGTGCAACAACTGTTGAGTTTTACAGTTTATTTTGCATTTTGTCTATTTTCATGATGCAATTTTATGGTTAAACAAATAAATGTTGGCGGTTATTCGTTGGTTTCTTCTGGTTTTGAAAAAGTAGATCAGCTTAGAAATGTAAAAGAGAGAACTTGGTCTTCAGTTGTGGACTAAAAACTGACACGCTTGAAAGCGAATTCAATTTGAATGTCGAAGTGAAAGAATCCTGAACCTAGGCATGTTGACCAATTGACATATTGCTATGGACAACGTATGTACCTCGGCTTAAAGCGGGTAATACCTACAATTAGACAATGATAGCTATAGCTTGGGATATTTTATCTGTTCTTTTAGATCCGAACAAGTCCGCCTTTTGGCTAAACTAAGACTCAAACTAATCCTTAGCGAGAACGTACCCATCTGAGAACGTGCAGGTGTCGCCATCTATGGGCCTTGGGCCCAGGCCACTGCTTGCGGCTGCTGCCGAATTGTTGGCCAACTGCTTGCCGTAACGGTTTTATTGCGTTCGAAACACACAACCATCGGAGCTGAGTTATTATTAAAATATTAAAAGTGACATTGCATTTCTGTTTCACTCTGTCTCTCACACAGCTCGCTTTTGTTTTCTTTTCCGTCTCGGTTTTTTCTTTCTTTTTTTCGCGCTTTTGTCTTATTGTAAATTTTCTCTTCATTGCATAACTTGTAATTCCCGCCGCTCTGGTGTGGCGGCTGTGAACTTCGCGTGGCCATAAAAAAAGAGTCAAGTGAAAATATTTTGGCGCCGCTGTTATAACAGATAGCCCCGTCCCGCTCCCGCTCCCGCTACCCGCTCCCTCTCTCACGCAATCTTTTGCGCTCATTTGCCTGCGCGTTTGCGTTTTTAATTAACGGCCAAGTTTCTTCTATTGCCTCATGCAAGATTGCAAATGAAGTAATTATTAAAAAAAATCAACGGCAATCACAACTGAACAAGACGTTACGACCAACGGCGTTTTTCATGATTCAATTTCAATTTTCCTACGCCAAGAAATGCGTTCATGGTCAAAGTGTCAAACGTGACGCAACGGAAACGCGTAAACGGCGCGGCCGATCTGTGCAATAGTGCCAAGTCATGCTCAACACTTGATGCGCAAAATCGGGAAAGTGTTAACACAAAATATTATTGGGCATTTGTGCAACTCGATTGAGTCGAGACGAAGAATTTTTGGGGTGGGCAACAGAAAAGTGATCCACTCTTTACTTTTTACTTTTAACTTCTTTTGAGTGTAAACTATTTGTAGATGTTCCTTGTTCCTTGGATGTCAAAGAAAGCAAGATCAGCAGTTGGAGCTGCGAATGTACAGAAAGCAGAAGGAGACGATTAGGTTAGGCCAACAAGTATTGACTTATTAGCTTCGTTTGCCAGTTTTTCCAACAAAAATAATTGCCGAACACTGTTTTAAATTAATAAATATCTAATAGTTGGAGCGATGACTCAAAAATGGCTTCACCTCACACGAAATATTCGACTATTTAGCCAAAAGATGACAAATTTGTATTGTAAATCATCAGGGATGCAAAACTGGTTCTAAGCGGAACCTCCAATTCCGATAATAAACCGAACCATAACCGATCCGACACTTAACAAAACGGTTCGGTTGGGTTCACTGGCGAGGCAATTAAGTTGGTTAATTTGGGAATTTGAATTTTGTTTCTAAAGAAAAGTTTATTTGCTCTAAAAGGAATAACTCCTTAGACCGAATTGATTCTTAGCGATACCAGGATAATATAGCTTCTAAGGTCGAATTGTCAGCATTTTCAAACATGTGGTCCGGTACATCCGTAGCCGGGTGTGGTGCATTGGTTAGTGTCTTTGCCTACTGTGCCAGAGGTCGTGGTTTCGATCCCGCCTTGGGACTGTGTGTGTGTGTGTCTTGTATGCTGTAAGTCCGTGCTGTTTTCCTCTAATTCCTTTTAGCTTACTTTGAGCCACAATTCCTGCACGCGCTTTAAGCCTTCTTATCATTGAAATGCTGGACTGTATTCTTCAGAATATCTTTGAATAATAAGGCTTATTAATCAATGTAAGGCAATAGAATATTCTATGGAACACTTCCTTGCCATTTTAAGAGGCTTCTTGGAAGATGCCATTAAATGCTGCATCAGCGATCAACTTTATCTTAAGTGCCGCTTTTTATCTTCAACTGAATTCTTCTACTTGAAATCGAAAAAACTATATGCTGAGTCCACACCCAGCTAAAGTTGGTGCTTCCAAATCTTGATAGAGTTTATAACCCAGGACAAGGAGGCTTAGTTCGTGTAAGCAAATTCTGGTCAATCTGTTGTCCATCTGTAAATCTCCGGGACAAGAGTAGCCTGATTTGATATCGGATCTTTGCCTTACCCAAAAGTAGGTCATCAAATCACTTGCCGGGCTTGACTTTGTCTGGATATCAACTGTTCCTCAATTACTCATCGTCGCTCTTGACGCTGATGATGAGCCCAGGTCAGATGTGGAGGTGCTTTATTATTTATTCGCTGTTAACAGATTTTGCTTCATTTTTTTTTTTTTTTTGTGGTTTGTTTCTTGACACTTTCACTTTTCTCATTAAAATATGAGATCCGACCTAGAGCCGGGGCGACAGGTTTTCGCTGACAGCATACAATGGCCCAGGCCCAGCTTCGCCTCCCTTCACCCAGTTAAACATTTGGTGATTTCATTTGCATCTCCATTCATGCCTGCGCCCAGTCCCCTCGCGCCCCCTCGCCCACTCACCGCTGCCCAGCGCCCCTCTCGGTGATGTTGGAGCCGGAGGTGGAATGCCAATCTAGATGTTTACAACTTCTGGATGCACTTTGCCAAAATTCGAAAACCCGCTTGGCTGCTTCTGGCCGCATCTTCCGAAATACAATTCCAGTCAGCACTTTACATTTCGGTTTTGGCAGCGTTGTGTCCCCAAAGAACTGGTTTCCCCCATCTTCCAAGTACCGCCGAGTGCAGCTAACGGCTTGGCGTGGCGACCATGCTCCCAACTTTTTATGTTTTGTTTCTGTGGAAAATTGAAAAAGCATTGCAAGACGTTTTGGTTTTTGTATTTCGGAGGATTGCACAATATTGCGGCTGAGCGAGAGAGCAGCTCCGACTGGCTATCTGGCTGGCTGGCTGGCTGGCTGGCTGGCGTGTAAGTAAGTATTTGTTGTTGATATTTACAACTTTTGCCAGTCGACAGACAATTCCGACCATTGGATTGGGGAGGCTGGAGAGCTCCAGCTCCGCGTCACGTACAGCTGATGTGAGTGTGACTGTCGGTGTAAACAGGTCAACGCATACCACAATTAAGTAGCTCGCCTCTTGCCACATTTCCTGCGCATTTCTCGTTCCTGACGCCAAACTCAATCGAAAAAGGCGACTTTTGACTGACGTTAAGTGAATTTGCCCCATTCACAGACATTCAAAATCACGAATCACCAAACGTGCTTGCCTCAAGTAGTCATTTGAATGTTCATTCAATCTTGTCTAGTGAATGATCATTGGCTTAACATTAGTTTGAATGTGTTTGGGAAATCCTCATGGTAATGGTGGCCTGTGATGGATTCTTTTGGAGTATTGATTATCGAATTAGCTATTATTTCATTTGGGCTCCCCCGGACAGCCCAAAAAACTCTTGTACTACGATACCAATGGGCATATCGACACTGGAAATGTGTATGGCTTCAGATGTAATTGCACGCTCGTTGTAATGGCTTAATGTTGTTTCGGAAATAGCTCCAGTTTTAAACGCACAGCCTACAATTTTATGATCATTTATGCTCGATAATTCCCTTTGCATTTATCGCCAATGACTATCGCATATCGCATTTTTCGATTAGGGCACAATTCAACTTCTTTTTATCAACAAGAAAGAAAGTCGGTCAAGCCCGACTATAACATACTCTGTACCAAGAAAATTTGTCTTTTGATCATAACTCGAAAACCGTTCATCCGATCTTCTTCATTTCTTTGGCGGATCGATAAGTTATCCTAATAACTAAATATGTCCAGAAGGAACAAGCCATCTATCTTCAAAACTGTGGGAGATATGACGTTTTTTCTAAATTGCGGGGGCGGGAGGGGGCGTGGCCAAAATTGAAAATAAACTTGATCTGCCTGCAGACATAAGAAGCATATGTCCCATACACGTCAAACCTCTATCTCTTACCATCTCTGAGATCTGTGCGTTCATACGGACAGACGGACAGACGGACAGACGGACATGGCTATATCGACTCGGCTGTTGATGCTGATCAAGAATATATATACTTTATGGGGTCGGAGATGCTTCCTTCTGGATGTTACATACTTTTGCACAAACTTATAATACTCTATGTACCTACGGTACAGAGTATAAAAATATCAATACTTGGTCCAGGAATGCTGGGGAAACCATGATAAGAGATATTATATAATCGCTAACCCCGACCCTTGGGAACAGCTCTACATCAGTGTTGCCATTTTAGCTATTTAGTAGCTAGATCTAGCAATTGTGAATGTGGGAATGCTATTAATTATAACCTGGCAAAGGGTATATTGAAATTGTGCAGATGTTTGTAGCGCATAGAAGGATGCATTTTCGACCACATAAAGTATATATTTCTTGATCAGCATGACTAGCTAAACCGATAAAGCCATGTCCGTCTGTCCGTGCGTCTGTTTCTATGCTATCTCCTCCGTCAAATTTAAAACTATCTTCACCAAACTTTCCACGAAATCTTCTGGTACAAATAAGCTTTACATTTGTCGGAACCGGCCAGATCGGATGACTATAACATATAGCTGCCATAGGAACGATCGGTCGAAAAACTAGTTCTTGTGAGAAAAACTTTTTGGTTTTTAATGCAATCGTCTCCAAACTCAGTATTTACTAGTTTTCTATGCGCACATCTATCTAGTATAGCTGCCATAGAAAAGTGAGGTTAGAAAAATCGTCTTAGTAAGAAAAACTTTTTTGTTTTCAATGCAAACATCCTTAAAATTGGCATATATTTATTTTATAAGCTTTCACACAATTCTTGAAAGTTTTTTCAAAATCGGATGACTATAACATATAGCTGCCATAGGAATTATCGGTTTGGAAACTAGTTTTAGTGAGAAAACTTTTTGGTTTCAAAGAAAACGCCTCCATTTCGCCTGTATTTCTTAGTTTTCTATGCTTTTCCATGTATCTGCCAAGTTTGGTCGAAATCGGGCATCTATATAGTATAGCTGTCATACAAAAGTAGAGTCAGAAAAGTAGTCTTGTTGAGAAAAACTTGTTGGCTTTCAGTGAAAATATCCTTCAAATTAGTGGAAAAAAACCGCCTGCAAGGGTATACAAACTTAAGTTTAACTTTCCTCTATTTTTATAGTCTGTACCGTAAGTACATGGAGTATATTAAGCATATTAAGAATATTATTATGGCTAGCCTATTCTTTGCGCTGTCTGCTCACCAAAACTGACAGGTACAAATTAAGCAGACTCGCTCAATATCTGAACGGAACACTCGTGCTTTCTGTTTCATGTTCCTTGATAAACGAAACCCACGCAGCTGTCTTACTTTAACAGTTTGAAGGTGATAATTTCGTTCGGCTTTTGGCACCTGAGCAAATCAAGCAAAGTGTCAGCTCAAAGTGTTTTTATTGTTGTTGCGTACGAAGATTGCACATGCAGCAGACCAGCAAATTGTCTTATAAATGCCAAGAGTGCGTTGAGAAATAGTCAAAGGCAAATATCGGTTTTCATGGTATTCTGGGGTAACTGCTCTAGAATTTTAAATGAACATGCACTAAACTTCGTGGTCAGAAATGTTTAACAGCCTTCCCTTATGTTAATTAACAGAGAATAATGTTAACATTCAGCTACTAACGTTTTGTTGGCAGACAGCGCATGGCAAACCCCAAAAATGAATCAAAAGAAGCGTTCCTTCAGCAAGCGCTGAAAAGTGTGCAACATTTATTATACATTTCTTATAGCTCCGCTGTTCTTTGTCCGATTTTTACAATAACTTTGGATTTGATAGATTTTGCGATTATAAAAGTAAGATTTAACATTGCTCTCTTAACTACAGTGGAAATTATTGGATGTTTTTTGTTGCTGGTGCGGAAGGGTGAGTGGCAGACCATGGGAAAAATAGACTTTCTGGGTAAAGAAAGCTTGTCCTTATTTTTATACCCAAAGGGTATTATAATTTTGCCGAGAAATATGCAACGCATAGAAATATTCATTTCCGAACCCATTCTTGATCAGGGTCACGAGCTGAGTCCGTCCTTCGGTCTGTCTGTCGGTTTCTACGCAAACTAATCTCTCAGTTTTAAAGCTATCGAGCTGAAATTTTGCACAGAGTCTTCTTTTTGCTGCACACTTCTAATATGTCGGAACCCACCGGATCGGATGACTTTATCTCATAGCTCCCATAGGAACAATCGGTCGGAAAACTAGTTTTAGTATGAAAAACTTGTTTCTTTTAAATGGAAACGACTCCAAACTTTGTAATCGTTGGTTTTATATGTTTTTTTATAATTCAACCAAGTTTTATCAAAATCGTACAACTATATGGCATAGCTGCCATACAAAAGATAGGTCTGGAAAACAGTCTTAGTTAGAAAAACTTGTTTGTTCTTAATGGTAGCATCCTGCAATTTTGTATTTGTTTGTTTCACTTGCTTTCACATAATTTTGCCAAGTTTTGGCCAAATCGGATGACTATATCATATAGCTGCCATACGAACGATAGGTGGGAAAATGGGAAAAAGAGTATTTTTTGAAAATATTTAAGCGAGCACTTGCAAGGGTATAAAAACTTCGGCACAGACGAAGTTAGCTTATCTTTATCGTTTATAAAAGCCCCAAAAGGCTTAGAACTTCAACTTTCCTTTCACTTTCAATCAATTTTTCAATAGAACTGCATTTCCAAAAGATGCTATAAGTTCGTATTATATTTGTGATAAAGTACACGTATATGACTCAAAATATGATGCTCAAATTGGACCTTAGCAAGCCGTTGAACTAGTTCTATAAAGTTGCCCATTTGAGATATGGTGTCATCTTCTAAGACTGAATCAGGTGAGATTAAACACCTTTCCTTTATAAAAATAATTCACTTTGCCTTGAATATTCCGCCTACAAAGAGAACTTCATAAAGTTTGCTTCACCGTGTAAATGTAGACCTATTTCTTTAAAATCGAAAAGTAAAAAAGCATTCTAATCTACAAGACGAACTATTTTCTTGTTGGACCTTAGAAACGGATTCTATTATGGGTGGCGATTTCATAAGTAACTCTAAACGTTATTCTAGGTTCTTGTATTTAACTTTGCCGCCAACAACTTCTCTTGCTTTTATTGGGCAACTTAAAGACTCAGAAGTCGCTGGGCAGTAGGTCAAATAATTAAATGCCCATAATTCCAGCTGTGAAACATATTCAGGATCAGCCATTATTATTTAAAGAGGTTTGGTTCAAGGCTTGGGTTCACAATAAGTTTAAAGTTGGAGTCGGAGTTCGGTTAATAACCGGTTTGCAGCCCTGGTATTCATTATGTATTATTTTGGAATAAAAGAGGAGACCCTTAATGTTGACAATTTGAATACTATTGCTGAAATCTGTCAGTGGGTCAGATTTTTGAGTGCCTGTTGTTATCACGAAGGCGAATTAATTGAATCATTCATTTTCCATTTGGAGACTTTTTTATTGATTTCGTTTGTAACAGAAATTCCCCCAATTATTCGTAATTGCATTTATTCCCACTTTTGCCGATATTCAAATATCAATGGCTAATTTTGCGGCCACTTTTGCAACACACACACACACACACTCGCTTATGCTAACAACATTCGTATTACAACATAGCCGATGACGCAGGGCTTTCATGCATAATTCTCTCTTGCTCTCGGCTCAAGTCTCTTACTCACACACACACACACACAGTCTGCAGTTGGCTCTCTTGCATTTCTTCGGCTGCCACACTTTCGTTGAGGTAAGCTTAGCTTATTAACGGTACATCTGGCTCACTTGCGCTTTCAGCCAGCCAGAGAGAAACTGAGAGTCGAGTTACCTCAGCCATTGGCGTCTCTCACGCGTCGCTTTAGCTGCTGCGGCTGTGACTTTTTGGGGCTGCGTTTTTTTTCGAAATTGTTAGCATATTTTTACAGCTGCTCAAGACGCGCAGTCGCAATTCGTAGACGTGCGTTCATGCCAAGCGGTCGTGGTGTGCTCGCAGCTCCCCCAAAACCAACCAAAAAGTCGCGCGTGCGCACCGAAAGTAAAAGTGCAAAAAAAACAACAAAAAAACACAACAAAAGAAATTCTAACGGAAATTGAGAAATATTTCAAAAAATTTATCTACTCGTCTGTGAAAATGTTCTACACCCGAAAATAACGACACACATTGGATCCTGATTTTTGGAAATACTTTTTTCGAATTTTGTTTATTTTTTTTGGTTATTGGTGTTGCCTTTTTTTTCTTGTGGTTTCTGAGTGAAAGTGAGTGACAAAAGACGTGCCCAGCCAATTTGTAGGATATATCTGAATCATGGGCCCAAGACACTTGAAGCTGCTGCTCTGCTTGCTGCTGGCAGCGGCCCCCACTCGCGCGGCCATCGACAAGGACGAGAAAAAGTCAATGACCAAGCACAATGTGAGCAGCCCGGATCAGCATAATGTCATCAATCTGAGCCTGCACAGCAACCACAAGGAGGAGGAGACGTTCGATTTGACAAAGAGCCAGCGTCTGCGCGACGCGCTCAATGTCTTCGATTTGTCCCTGCTGGCCGCGGAATGGCCACGTGTACAGGCCGAGGCAAAATTGTCCCCAAATTGCAGCAAGGATATGCGTAGCTATTTGAGAGGACTGAGCGAGGCCAACATGTGGGCCTTAAAGAGTAAGTTGCTTATATTAATCAAACTGCAAAACACTTAAACACTAAGGAAATACACTCGGAGGAAAAATTAAGAAATTTAAAGTAATAGTAATAACAAGAAAGAAAGTCGGTCAAGCCCGACTATAACATACTCTGTACCAAGAAACAGTCTTTTGATCATAACTCGAAAACCGTTCATCCGATCTTCTTCATTCCTTTGGCGGATCGATAAGTTATCCTAATAACTAAATATGTCCAGAAGGAACAAGCCATCTATCTTCAAAACTGTGGGAGATATGATGTTTTTTCTAAATTGCGGGGGCGGGAGGGGGCGTGGCCAAAATTGAAAATATACTTGATCTGCCTGCAGACATAAGAAGCATATGTCCCATACATGTCAAACCTCTATCTCTTACCATCTCTGAGATCTGTGCGTTCATACGGACGGACGGACGGACGGACAGACGGACATGGCTATATCGACTCGGCTGTTGATGCTGATCAAGAATATATATACTTTATGGGGTCGGAGATGCTTCCTTCTGCCTGTTACATTCTTTTGCACAAACTTATAATACTCTGTGTACCTACGGTACAGAGTATAAAAATGGTAATTTTTGCAGATTGTCTCCCTTAAGGGTAGTTTTCACCATTCAGGCACATTTTTCAATGCCTCGCTAAAAGTTGAAATACACAAAAACTATAGTTGAAATTGACAAATGACATTAAATACTTGTTTTTCTTGACTTGCTGTTTCTGTCCTTACTGCGGTTTGCTATAACACACATCATTGTTCCCAATGGATCTGTACTTATCTCAAATTTCAAAAATTGAACTCATATCTTGTGTAAAATGGGTCCAGCCCCACTACTTTCCGACCTTCCCGGTACGCCCAGGCAGGATCAAAACTGATGAGTTTTATTTGCAAAACATACAAAAATTCTTCATTTTTCAATATTTTCTACATATTTTTTCTGGAACCAGCTCAAAGAAAGTGTTTTCGAGATAATCGAGCTTAAAGTTTGGCTTTTGTTTTCGACAAACCAAGACTGAGACCCCTTGCTGAAGGTTTTCTAACTAATTTGAAGGACATTTTCACTGAAAACCAACAAGTTTTTCTCACCAAGACTACTTTTCTGACTCTCCTTTTGTATGTCAGCTATACTATATAGATGTCCGATTTCGAACAAACTTAGTGGAATCATGGGTAAGCATAGCAAACTAAGAAATACAAAGTTTGGAGCCGTTTTCTTAGAAAACAAAAAAGTTTTTCTCACTAAAACTAGTTTCTCGACCGATCATTCCTATGGCAGCTATAACCTATAGTCAGCCGATTTTGACAAAACTTTCAAGAATTGTGTGAATGCTTATAAAATAGATATATGCCTATTTTACAGAGGTTTGCATTGAAAACTAAAAAGGTTTTCTTACTAAGACTGTGTTTCTAACCTTACTTTTCTATGGCAGCTCTACTATATAGATGTTCGATTTCGAGCAAAGTTGGCAGCATAATGGAGAAGCATAGAAAACTACACCCACTCACTCTCTATTTTCTTCACTGGCGCCTTTTTAACTAGGCCCAAGCGAATAGTTATCGAAAATACTTATCGATCAAACAATTCGATAAATTTAGAAATACTGATCGACTAAGGGTACGGACTTTTAACTTACTACTACTCTACTACATCTACTCTTCTTAATTTGCAAATTTCAACAAACTTGTATAGTTTTTCGTCCATTACTTCTAACTAGAACTATATCTGGAAAAGGCTGCCCCCACATAATTACTTTAGCTAGAGTACGTGCCATGCAATCCACTAGCTTCACAGACACACCCTCAAAAGCATCCACACATTTGATCACTCGTCAAAGCTCGGCAATGAATATAATCAACATCTGACTGGCAATCGTGTCGCCTAATCAAAAATATTTGCTTCGCATTGTTATTCGATTCGAACGTCGCGTCGGTCTTGGGCAAAATCAATGCACTTATGTACAAAATTGTGAGAGCAAACCATGCACTTACCACAATTACCTGGGTGTGGAGCTGGCCAAGTTGTTGCTAATTTTATTGCAAGCAAAGGCACCAAATTAAAAACAAATATGCCTTGAATTGGCTCTGGGTTTATAAATTATTGTGCATTTGATAGGTCGAATTTGTAAGGGAGTTGTGAGATTGAAGTCGCATTGTAATGCCAAACCTACTAACTCCAAATTGACTTTAAGTAACTAGATGTCGAGTAGAACTCAAAGACTCAAATAAGAAAATCTGCGTCTTGCATTATTATAAATATATTTTATTTATAAATTAAACCTTGTTATTATTAATTCATATCTAAGCATCAAATATACACACACACAACAATAGTTTCCAGTTATTGATCTCACACATTTTGGCGAGAAATCGATTTACTTTTAAAATTATCAGCCTCAAGCTCAGTGAATTGGACTCGCGCAACTGATTCGATCTGCAAATACCGGAAATCTGGAACAGGGCCAAATATGTTCATATTTCAAAGAATTGGATAGTGGATATTTATATGCAGAGACAAGCTTCAGAGGAAAGATTATGACTTATTAGTAGGTACTCAAATTTTAGATGTTAGTTACCTACAAATGTTTACTCATTCAAGTTTGACACTCCGTGGCAGGGTCAATGCAAACAATGCATTGAAATGCAATTACTGATTTGAGTACTTATCTCAGGCGATTCAATATCAAAGCAATTGAATCATTCTTATCAGATGATGATACATGCTCGGTACAGTTTAAACTGGATAAAGCATGAAGAATGATTAATCGTGTGGTAAAAGTTACCGGAAATTACCTATGGAATGCTCATGCAGACGGAAGTTTTGACTGCTTTCTTGTTGCAAATACGTGCCTGACACCCAAATTGTCACATAAATAACGTTGCATAAATAAGCTGCAAGTGGCCTTAAGCTACAGGGTTGAACCCATAAGAACTCTTCTTGACAACATCTTCGAACTTACTCTGAACTCAAGTAAGAAGGTTCATATATGACTCTAGATTGCAAATCTCAAAGATGGTAAGAGATAGAGGTTAAACATGTATGGGACATATACTTGCTATATTTGCAGGCAGATCAAGCTTGTTATCAAAATTTGCCACGCCCCCTCTCGCCAGCACCATTTTGGAAAAAACGTCATATCTCCCACGATGGTTCATACCTTTTCGCATGTTTTGAAATCAGCATTACATATCGATCCGCCGAAGGAATCAGAAAGATCGAAAAAACGACAGTCGAGTTAAAGGGTATCGGTTGCAACGCGATGGGCAGCACATCAGACACTCTTTGGCTTTTCTCCTTCTAGCTTCTAAATTAAAATGATCAGATATATAGCAATTTCGGAGGGTACAGAGTCTATAACTATCGAGCTTGGCGCACTTTTTTACTAATTTTTATACTCTGTACCGAAGGTACATAGAGTATTATAAGTTTGTGCAAAAGTATGTAACATCCAGAAGGAAGCATCTCCGACCCCATAAAGTATATATATTCTTGATCAGCATCAACAGCCGAGTCGATATAGCCATGTCCGTCTGTCCGTCTGTCCGTCCGTCCGTCTGTCCGTCTGTCTGTCCGTATGAACGCACAGATCTCAGAGATGGTAAGAGATAGAGGTTTGACATGTATGGGACATATGCTTCTTATGTCTGCAGGCAGATCAAGTTTATTTTCAATTTTGGCCACGCCCCCTCCCGCCCCCGCAATTTAGAAAAAACGTCATATCTACCACAGTTTTGAAGATAGATGGCTTGTTCCTTCTGGACATAGTTAGTTATTAGGATAACTTATCGATCCGCCAAAAAAATGAAGAAGATCGGATGAACGGTTTTCGAGTTATGATCAAAAGACAAATTTTCTTGGTACAGAGTATGTTATAGTCGGGCTAGACCGACTTTCTTTCTTGTTTTTTCCCAAATTTACTCAAATATTGGAAGTCGGACTTATATTCATTTCATACCCATGATTTCGTGGTGAAAGTTTCTTAGAATTGTTCCTAGTTTTCGATTTTGCCATACACTTTGTGCGAAAAAAACAGCCTTCCCCTATTCCTAAAGTTCTATCCATACCCTGGGGCGTTCCGACCTAAAGTAACTAACTTATAACTGTATAAAAATGTTTTAAGTTTATAATATAGTTTTGTGTATTTCATTGTTATTTCAAGATCAATAATATCGGAAATCGAAATTTTTAGTATCCGTATTTTATGTATCAAGTCTTAAAAACATCGATATGCCCATAATATCTTGCATATCTTCACATAATAAGAATAACTTTCAAACCTCACACAAAGACAAGGAGATTTTTATTACGAATTTAGTACTGAGACAAAATTAATCGTTTGATTTTCAGAGTGCGGGGCTTAGAGAGTAAAAGATTGTGCTTACTTTTGCACCTTATTATGCCTAAAAGGTAGTGCGCATTGCAACGCTCTTGTTAATTAGTAATTGGGTACGATTTTAAGTTGGTGTAAACACTCTCTTCTTTTGTTTTTATGAAAATAGTAATTTTTTCGCGTCTTATCGCTTCTAAATATATGGATAAATCGGTACAAAAACGATCATATCGGCATCACACTTATTGTCAAACAGAAATATTGACAATCCTATCTTAAATTAATTTAATGATTTGGGCAATAATAATTTCAAGTTTGGTTCTTAAATAGAAGAAAAACAACTCTCAAAATTTTTGGAAATTCAAAATTTCTGTATTATTTATTTGGCTTCAGAGAGCTTTAATATTAAATCTAATTATAACAGGCCTCAAGTTACTCGGGTTTCACTTCATGAGTGTTCTTGCAAATGCATGAAGAGTTTTTTTGTAAACTAATTAATGGTTTGAGCAAAGTTAAGCAATGATCAACGGAAAAACTGAGTTCACGATTTTTATACCCTTGCAGAGGGTATATTGAAATTGTCCAGATGTTTGTAACGCATAAAAGGAAGCATTTCCGACCGCATAAAGTATATATATTCTTATATATAGAGTCCGTCTGTCCGTCAGTCTGTTTCCAGGCTATCTCCTCCGTCAGTTTTAAAGCAATCGCGACCAAACTTTGCACAAAGTCTACTGGTTCAAACACACTGCACATTTGTCGGAACCGGCCGGATCGGTTGACTATAACATATAGCTGCCATAGGAACGATCGGTCGAAAAACTAATTCTAGTGAGAAAAACTTCTTTGATCTCCAAACTCTGTATTTACTAGTTTTCTAAGCTTCTTTACGATTTTGCAAAGTTTGGTCGAAATCGAACATCTATATAGTATAGCTGCCATATAAAAGTAAGTATAGAAATATAGTCTTAGTAAGAAAAACTTCTTGGTTTTTGATGTAAACCTCTTAAAAATTGGCATAAATTTATTTTATAAGCTTTTACACAATTCTTCAAAGTTTTGTCAAAATCGGCTGACTATAGGTTGTAGCCGCCATAGGAATGATCGGTCGAGAAACTAGTTTTAGTGAGAAAAACTTTTTTGTTTTCAAAGAAAACGCCTCCAAGCTTTGTAGTTCTTAGTTTGCTATGCTTTTGCATGATTCCACTAAGTTTGTTCGAAATCGGACATCTATATAGTATAGCTGTCATACAAAAGGAGAGTCAGAAAAGTAGTCTTGGTGAGAAAAACTTGTTGGTGTTCAGTGAAAATGTCGTTCAAATTAGTTAGAAAAACGTGCTGCAAGGGTATACAAACTTCGGCAAAGCCGAAGTTCATAAAACTCACTCTTTCAGTTGAAGGTGTATAACAGATGTGGACAACAATTCGGAAAGTTCATGGTGAAACAACAGATACAGTTTCCTAACCTAACAAGATCCCTTTAGCTGAGAGTAGAAATAAAAAGCCAACATGATTTTAAGCTTGAAATCTTTCGGATTCTAAGAAAATGATTGCCAGCATCCATGGTGGTTGCCGCTGTGCCAATTTTCTGCCACAGTTGCAACTTGGGCTGTCGTCTCGGTATCAGTTTCAGTTTCAGTTTCAATTTCTGCAGAATATTGTTGCATTTTTTATGTTATTTGGCCAACAATTAAACAGATTGTTTACTCATTGATCTTTCACATGGCTAGTGGGTAGCCGCGGCATGTGAACGTGCCATTCGGCTGGCGCGACCACCGACCAGACACCAAAATCAAGCCCATGGCACACAATCTACATAAATGCATGCGCCGCCGTCCGCCCGTCACGCCAAGGTCGCAATTAGTTCTCGCCGAAGCCAACAACTGCAACATGCAACGGCAGCGCCCCAGCTCAATCAAATCTCAATTTTTGGATCTCGACTCACAGTTTTTGGTCAAATTGTTCGGTCATTATGTCAGCAGTGGCCACACTGCTTGCTCACTGCTTGCGCACTGCTTGGCAGCGCATTTGCAACGTGGAAAGTGAGTGAACAAAATATGAATAAAATAAATGTTGTGCGACTTGTTTTTGTTTTTGCCTTTCGTTGGTTGCGCAGCCGCCGCCGTGCAAGACAAGCCTCGCCCCCTCCCAAGTGGTCGGCTTGGACAGCGACTACCACAACTACTACCACTGACCAACTGACTGGGCCAACTTGGCCAGGCCACTCTCCCAGCGATTTAAGCGTGTGACGGTTATGTAATCAATTAACACAAATGCTGATGGTGGAAAAGACGAATCCAAGAAAGAAATAAAAGTTTGATTTTGGGTTTCTTTTTTATTGTCTGTTTTTTGGTTTTGGTGTTGTTTTTTTTTTTGGCAAACGTCCAAGAAAGTTAGCAAATACGTTGAATTTCAGTTCAAGTTCAGTCGCTGGCGACAGTGAAAGCTAAGCTGAAACAGGTCAAAGCTCGAGCGATTTGGGTCGAAAATTCAAGAAACTTTAGTTTTTAGCCCCAATTGAACCAAATTTGATATGCCTGAAAGAAGTTTTATGAAAATGACACAGCTTCTCGTTACTTCACAACGCAGCAAAGGGCTTTGCATTGGAATTATTTAAATTTCATATATCTACATAGATAACCTGTATTGTTGCTGCTCGGCTATTATTTAAGTCAACCATGACCTTAAGGTGGCGAGAAACAAACACTTTCGTTCAATAACCTTAACTCGGTGAAGCCTTAAACAGTTTTGCAAATAGATTTTCATAAAAGATTGCACTCAGTTGGGGTAATAGTTGGCTTGTGCCAACTTCATATGATTAATTCATATATGAATAGAAACCCTTTTGAGGGTACACTCAGCTTTTTTTAAAATTCACACTTTTATATTAATGTTATCAGCATTGATTCGGCGTTAAATATCTATAATGAGCACACCTCAATTTGAATAAAAGAATAGTTAAAACCAGGGCTGCAAACCGGTTTTATTTTACTGTGAGCCGAACCTCTTTAGAACTAAAAGTTGAACCCTAACCCGTTCCGAACCTAAAACATCGGAAAATTTGATCTTCTGTTTAGCGATTCCATCAGTTATGTGGGTTGGTTCTGACAGACAGAGTCTGAAAATGCTAAGATAACTTCGTCTATGCCAAAGTTTTTATACATTTGCAAGTTCTCGCTTATATATTTTCATAAATAATTTTTTTCCCACAACCATCCATTTTCCGACCGATCGTTCATATGGCAGCTATATGATATAGTCATCCGATTTGGCCAAAAATTTGTAGAATTAGGTGAAAGCATGCAGGGTGCTACCATTTAAAATAAACGAGAGCGTAAGTTAAAGTCGGCCCTGCCCGACTTCGAAATACCCGTTACTCAGCTCAGCTCGGATAAGTATGCAACATTTTTTTAACTCGGCCATTTATTATCCGATCCTTTTGAAAATTTGTGAGATTGTAGATATTGGCCACGTAGACTACACTGCGAAATCTGAAAATTTTGTGTGGGAGTTATTCAATATTTTTTATTGCGGGGGCGGGAGGGGGCGTGGCCAAAAGTTGAAACAAACTTGATCTGCCTACAGACAATACTAGCTTACGTATAAAATTTGGTTGCTCTAGCTCTTCTAGTCTCTGAGATCTAGGTGTTCATACAGACGGACGGACGGACGGACAGACGGACATGGCTATATCGACTCGGCTGTTGATGCTGATGAACAATATATATACTTTGTGATATCGGAGATGCTTCCTTCTGCCTGTTACATACATTTGCACGACTTTAGTATACCCTTTTTACTCTACGAGTAACGGGTTTAAAAAGTTTTTATACTCTGTACCGTAAGTACATAGAGTACTATAAGTTTGTGCAAAAGTATGTAACATCCAGAAGGAAGCATCTCCGACCCCATAAAGTATATATATTCTTGATCAGCATCAACAGCCGAGTCGATATAGCCATGTCCGTCTGTCCGTCTGTCTGTCTGTCCGTATGAACGCACAGATCTCAGAGATGGTAAGAGATAGAGGTTTGACGTGTATGGGACATATGCTTCTTATGTCTGCAGGCAGATCAAGTTTATTTTCAATTTTGGCCACGCCCCCTCCCGCCCCCGCAATTTAGAAACGTCATATCTCCCACAGTTTTGAAGATAGATGGCTTGTTCCTTCTGGACATATTTAGTTATTAGAATAACTTATCGATCCGCCAAAGGAATGAAGAAAATCGGATGAACGGTTTTCGAGTTATGATCAAAAGACAAAATTTCTTGGTACAGAGTATGTTATAGTCGGGCTTGACCGACTTTCTTTCTTGTTCTAACTAAGACTGTTTTTCAGAACTATCTTTTGTATGGCAGCTATACCCTATAGCTGTCCGATTTTAAGAAAACTTGGTAGAATTATAGGAAACCATTGAAAACCTATGAATACAAGTTTGGAGATGTTTCCATTGAAAATAAAAAAGTTTTTCATACTAAGACTAGTTTTACGACCGATTGTTCCTATGGGAGTTATGAAATATCGTCACTCGATCCGGTCAGTTCCGACATATTAGTAGTGTGCAGCAAAAAGAAGACCTTGTGCAAAATTTCAGCTCGATAGCTTTAAAACTGAGAGACTAGTTCGCGTAGAAACAGACAGACAGACGGACAAAGCTCAATCGATTCAACTCGTCACCCTGATCAAGAATATATATACAGTTTATGGGGTCGTAAAATTTAAGACCACGTCCTCTCCGTCTTAATGCAAAAGTCTCCCACAGGGCTAGAGGCTACATTCTTTACTATGATTTGGCGGCGCTCTCTCTCTCCCTCTCTTATGAGCGCTTGACAGTCATGTGCGCTAAGATGGTGACGTCCGTGTGGTCAGTCCTCGAAGTCCTGAGTTCAAATCTCAGTGAAGCAAAAGATAAAGTCAACTTTAAATGGTGTGTCAGGCTGTGTGGTCGGTGGTGTGCCTTCTACTACCCCTTCTTTCACTTCTTTTCCCCAACCTTCTAAAGTTGAGTTCGACCATAGGGACTAAAAAGGGCAACAAAAACTTTGAGCCCAGTCAAGTTAGATATTAGCCGCTCAGACTTTCAGCTCTCTGTATCTAGACTTTCCAAATCTAAGTCAAGAAAAATCAGATTCAGATCCTTTGTGCCGCAACCTTGAAGTTTTACTTACAAGCACAAAAATTTCATCCACTTGACTCTGACTCTCGGGTGCATTTTCTATATCAATTAGTCAACCCCGGGCAAAGTGTGTCAATGTTTTCAGTCATTGTCACCTGAAGCAGTCACCAACTTCGATTTCAACTGAATGGAAGTCGTTTTCCTGTTCACCGGTGTGCAAACCGGACTTGGATTCATCCGCCCGACTTGGCGCGACTCGGTTCGGTACGGATTGGCTCTTATTTAACTGGCTCAAATTGTTATCTAAATGCTGTGCACATAATTTTCTGCACTGGTTTTGACCAGCCCAGACGAGAGCTTGACCAGGCCTGATGGCCAAGATCAATGGCTAATGGATGTGGCCGCTGTGGCATTTGCTGCTTTTTTGGTGGCAGCTACGCTTCGTTGCTTTGGCTGATTGTCGCAGTCGATTGGCAGCGAATTTGCCAACAAAGTTGAAGGTTGCATTAGATAAACCGCTGACAACCACTGAAAGTTCTTGGCCAACTCCACTTCGAGTTTGGCAATGGAATTGTTTGGTGTCGCAATTGACTATCGCTTTCAGTTTGCCCAACCATTAATAAGGCAATGGACAGGAATAGACGCTCACTTAGGGGGAAGGCTCCGAAATTAACCAGACCATGACTTGCGGCCCATTGCCACAACATCCAATACAGTTAGCCAGAAATTCTCAGTTACTTGGCTGAATTACATTAAAGATGGGGGGGAATTGAAATCGAATGGGCAAAGTCTATCTCAGGCAGTGGAAAACTGTCTCCGATTTCTTTTGAGTTTAGGCAAGTGAAAGTGTTATGATTTCAATGACTTTCGATTGAGACATCCAACTCCTTTTGGAATGTCCTTTCCAGTCCGCAATATTTCTCAGGCGTTGTTTCTGTCGATAAGATGGTAGCATCTCTTTTCTAAGTGAAGTGAATTGGAAACTACAATCACTTAATCCGATTTGTACTTAAAATTTAAAACATTTTGTGTTTTTGGAAGTACTTAAGTTCTGTACAAAAACATTTTCAAGCCGATAAACGATAATTAATAATATTGACGTAGATTTTTGGCCCACAGTAAGTCAATCTGGGTCATTAGTTAGTTCATGGCTTTTGAGCCTTCTTTGTTTTAATACAGAGATCTTGCTTGAAGAGCAAAACAGTGACCAAAACAGTGACCAAATTAGTGACCAAAACAGTGACCAAATTAGTGACTGAAACAGGGACCAAAACAGTGACTTTGGATCAATACTGAGATCTCGTTTGAAGAACAAAACAGTGACCAAATTACTGACTGAAGCTTCGACTAAAACCGAAACCAAAACAGTGACGTAAACGTACTTTAACAGTTACCTAAATAATTCAACTTCGTAAATACTACTGCTTATAACCAGTTGGGTGCGGGTTCTTGAGTCTCATTTAAAGAATCTAAAACCGAAAAACACCTCCACTTAATTGGAAAAAGATTGGTTCCTTAAAGTTTAATTTTGAAGTAATTCGACTTTCTAAATAATTGTTATTAGTATTGAGTGAAGTGAAGACTTGTATCGACAATCGAAATGTTTCGTAGTATTTCTACTTAGGGAAGATAACACAAGTCTCGTCTTTAGCTTCTTGTTACCGTTGATCATCTTTTTCGAACCAATTTGGAGATAGATGAAGAGAAAGTAAGTCTAATAGGCAATGGACTGTCATTTCAGTTTTTAAATTGGATGCTACTTATGCAAAAAGGGTGTGCGAAATAAATCACTCTATAAAGCTTATGATATGCTGCTATGCAGCGCTTTGCTAATAATTTCTTTAATTCCATTTTTATACCCGTTACTCGTAGAGTAAAAAGGGTATACTAAAGTCGTGCAAATGTATGTAACAGGCAGAAGGGAGCATCTCCGATATCATAAAGTATATATATTCTTGATCAGCATCAACAGCCGAGTCGATATAGCCATGTCCGTCTGTCCGTCCGTCCGTCTGTATGAACACCTAGACCTCAGAGACTAGAAGAGCTAGAGCAACCAAATTTTATACGTAAGCTAGTATTGTCTGTAGGCAGATCAAGTTTGTTTCAAATTTTGGCCACGCCCCCTCCCGCCCCCGCAATAAAAAATATTGAATAACTCCCACAATTTTTAAGATATCGAGCTCAGATTTTGCAGTGTAGTCTATGTGGCCAACATCTACAATCTCACAAATTTTCAAAAGGATCGGATAATAAATGGCCGAGTTAAAAAAATGTTGCATACTTATCCGAGCTGAGCTGAGTAACGGGTATTTCGAAGTCGGGCAGGGCCGACTTTAACTTACGCTCTCGTTTGGTTTACTTTCGTCTCACTTAGTACCTACTAAGAGATAAACCAAAGTTTAAACTAATTCCTTGGGTTCTGGGCAGGAAAATTTATGGTGTCAAATTTCTAACTCAACTTTTTTCAGAACTCAAGTGGTTTTTATACTCTGTACCGAAGGTACATAGAGTATTATAAGTTTGTGCAAAAGTATGTAACATCCAGAAGTAAGCATCTCCGACCCCATAAAGTATATATATTCTTGATCAGCATTAACAGCCGAGTCGATATAGCCATGTCCGTCTGTCCGTCTGTCCGTCCGTCCGTCCGTCCGTCTGTCCGTCTGTCTGTCTGTCCGTATGAACGCACAGATCTCAGAGATGGTAAGAGATAGAGGTTTGACATGTATGGGACATATGGTTCTTATGTCTGCAGGCAGATCAAGTTTATTTTCAATTTTGGCCACGCCCCCTCCCGCCCCCGCAATTTAGAAAAAGCGTCATATCTCCCACAGTTTTGAAGATAGATGGCTTGTTCCTTCTGGACCAATTTAGTTATTAGGATAACTTATCGATCCGCCAAAGAAATGAAGAAGATCGGATGAACGGTTTTCGAGTTATAATCAAAAGACAAAATTTCTTGGTACAGAGTATGTTATAGTCGGGCTTGACCGACTTTCTTTCTTGTTTGGTTTACTCTCGTCTCACTTAGTACCTACTAAGAGATAAACCAAAGTTTAAACTAATTCCTTGGGTTCTGGGCAGGAAAATTTATGGTGTCAAACTTTCTAACTCAACTTTTTTCAGAACTCAAGTGGTTTTTATACTCTGTACCGAAGGTACATAGAGTATTATAAGTTTGTGCAAAAGTATGTAACATCCAGAAGGAAGCATCTCCGACCCTATAAAGTATATATATTCTTGATCAGCATCAACAGCCGAGTCGATATAGCCATGTCCGTCTGTCCGTCTGTCCGTCCGTCCGTCTGTCCGTCTGTCTGTCTGTCCGTATGAACGCACAGATCTCAGAGATGGTAAGAGATAGAGGTTTGACATGTATGGGACATATGGTTCTTATGTCTGCAGGCAGATCAAGTTTATTTTCAATTTTGGCCACGCCCCCTCCCGCCCCCGCAATTTAGAAAAAACGTCATATCTCCCACAGTTTTGAAGATAGATGGCTTGTTCCTTCTGGACCAATTTAGTTATTAGGATAACTTATCGATCCGCCAAAGAAATGAAGAAGATCGGATGAACGGTTTTCGAGTTATAATCAAAAGACAAAATTTCTTGGTACAGAGTATGTTATAGTCGGGCTTGACCGACTTTCTTTCTTGTTTGGTTTACTCTCGTCTCACTTAGTACCTACTAAGAGATAAACCAAAGTTTAAACTAATTCCTTGGGTTCTGGGCAGGAAAATTTATGGTGTCAAACTTTCTAACTCAACTTTTTTCAGAACTCAAGTGGTTTTTATACTCTGTACCGAAGGTACATAGAGTATTATAAGTTTGTGCAAAAGTATGTAACATCCAGAAGGAAGCATCTCCGACCCTATAAAGTATATATATTCTTGATCAGCATCAACAGCCGAGTCGATATAGCCATGTCCGTCTGTCCGTCTGTCCGTCCGTCCGTCTGTCCGTCTGTCTGTCTGTCCGTATGAACGCACAGATCTCAGAGATGGTAAGAGATAGAGGTTTGACATGTATGGGACATATGGTTCTTATGTCTGCAGGCAGATCAAGTTTATTTTCAATTTTGGCCACGCCCCCTCCCGCCCCCGCAATTTAGAAAAAACGTCATATCTCCCACAGTTTTGAAGATAGATGGCTTGTTCCTTCTGGACATATTTAGTTATTAGGATAGCTTATCGATCCGCCAAAGAAATGAAAAAGATCGGATGAACGGTTTTCGAGTTATGATCAAAAGACAAATTTTCTTGGTACAGAGTATGTTATAGTCTTTCTTTCTTGTTAGTTTTGCCTTAAGTAAACTACATTGGCGTCAGCTATGTAAGTATGGGCAAAGTTCGAATTTTCCGCAGCATAGTTGAGTGAGCAATAATTTTTGTAGAGTTTCTACAAAATAATGTTTAACTTAAGCATTTTTTGTTCTTTTTTAAGTGATTTGAATATTTTTTTATAAATTTAAGTTTATACTAGAGTTGTGCTCGTGAGCGAATTTCATTAAACGTCACGAGCGACTCACGAAGAAAACATGCTAGCGCATATTCAAGCACGATATCTTTGTAGCTTTTTGCGTCACGAACCATGCACGATTATGCAGTTAAGAGAAGAATAAGTTTTCATTCCATTTGTCAGTTAAATGTCATTAAACACTATGGGATTTTGTATATGGGTTTTAGTGCCCTGGCTTGAATATAATCAACCTAAACTTGAGCCAGCCAACATGCACTTTGACTTCTTAGTTTTATTCACGATGATTGACTGTTATTTACCCACGACACCAGCACGAATCATGGTTGTTTAAGCACGAAAGCCTGTGTTTGCTGACACATTCCAACTCAAGTCACGGGTGGACCTCTAGTTTAAAAACACACAGAGTGAGTTTCATGCTCGAACCAAGAAAATCCACAAATTGGAGGACTTAAGAGCGATGTTCTTGATTGAAAAGTACAATTTTTAATACCGAATTTCTTGCATTGCTGTTTGTCTCTTACAAATCTTGGTTACAAATTCAACTCATTAGATTAACTCAACTTTATCTTCAGCAAAAACTGCAAGTAATTCCATCCTGTTGTTACTTGAAGCCATTGGAGCACAAAACCACGACCCTCTCTAAGCAAGCCTTGCCCTTTGGTTAATTTTTCTTCAAAGCAAACATTTTGTCCCATTTGAACTTCAACTTCAGCGAGCCGCAGCCTTCATTGTCTAATTTGTAATTGAACAATATTTAAAAAAAATCAAAATTGTTTGTGGTTTTTAGTTTTTAGTTTCTTATTTTTGCTTTTGTCGGCTAAAGCCTAAGAGGAAATGCAAATATTTGCACACATCATCCTCATCATCGCCATCAGCGACCATTTTTATCATCTTTTTCTTTTGTTGTTCCATTGCTTCCTCAAAAGCTTTCACAGTTGTTCCAGGAAAACCTAGCCGCACTCAAACAACAAGCAAATTTTGTCAACGACCTCGCCGGGCTTGTGCCATTTGGGCCATATTAACAATTGCAAATTTGATTGAATGTTGTTTTGGGTTTGCAAATTGCCAAATCACAGTGCGACCTCGTCTTGCATTTCACCAGACAGACAACTGACAAGTGAGTGAGGTCTCTGTTTGCCCGCCTGTTTGGTCATTAGTCGGCCGCACGAACAATATTTCGTTGTTTTTAGGCCAATATACTTAGCCGACTTTTTCAAGGAGCGGATTGGGGTTGGGGGGTAACAGGCCCAATTACAGTCTTTGTGCGAAATGGAACGTCACGCCACATAATTTCTATGGCTTTCCCATCCCCCAGTTGTATCAAAGAAATAGGAAAACGGAGGAGCAGCCGCATCGGCATCGGCGGCGGCGGCGGCGGCAGAAATAAAAATTGCACAACAATTGCGAGTCTCCCCTCTGGTCAGACGAACAACGTCCAACATCAAAGCTCAGCTTATGTAATGTAACTTTAATTTGATTGTTGCAATGTCTTGCAGTTTGTGTTGTTGTTGTTGCTGTTGTTTCTGTTGTTCGTTTTGTTGATCGGCGAAAACGTATTTTATGGCCGGGCCACTTTGGCCATAGCTGCTGGCGAGCTGCCGGTGTTGGAGTAATAACAGTTAATCTCACCATACAGAGTCATATGTAAATACTTTCAACTTTGACCGACATAATTTAATGTGTTTGTTGTTGTTGCCATCTGACGCACTGAACAAAAGACTTAGGCAACGAACTGGCTGATGGTTATCCACATAATTGTGCGCAATTGAAATGCGACCCCAAAATTGTACAGCAAACAGCCCCAGTTGGAGACGGGTGGGGGGCTAAGGTCAAGGACACATTGGTTGGTTAGGTTGGCCAAGTGTTGGACACAGGTGGAAGCTGTTTCGAGCTGCAATTGGCGTTTTGACCATGTCATGGTGACCCAGAACAGGTTCAGGCTAATAAAACCTATAAATTACGAGCATTTCAGTACAGCTTGACGTTAAATTTGCCAGAGATTGAAAACATTTTCGTATAGCTGCAACCGGTTGGCCTACATTGCTTTACATTTTGCTGTACGGTCACACCATTCATGATTGAAGATATCATTTTGACAGCATTATTAAATTGAACTGACATAAATTACGGACAATGATTTATTATAATTTTGTACCCGGACTCCGGCTTGCAGCTACCATCAAATTGTTGCATAATATTTCCGGAGCTGCCTGAATGTGCGTGTGTTTTTGTCAGATCTAGCCATTCCTGGTTGAGTTTTTCTTTCTGCCTTGGCTTTTCCATTTAAGCAATTTTCGAACGCCAAACAAATGCCAGGCTAACAGACACATTCAACTGGATCGGGACCACTTGGCAGCCACAAGGAATCTCACTTTCAGAAAGCCTCAAAGATTATTGGAATATATGTGAACACTTTCAGTTTAACTGGACAAAAGACAGGTGCAAGCTGCTAAGGGCAGGTTGTTAACACATTCAACTTTCACTTTGCCAAATAAGTAACACATTTGTGGTTGGGACACACTCATTGGTGTCAAAATGTACAAAGCTACAAATGTGTCCAAAAATATGAACGAAAATTCGAAATATATTATGCATAATAATAATTACTATTCTTAGTTCTTATTGTGATTGTTGCACTATGGTTCCGGATTACTTACCTAATTATACTCTGTACCGTAGGTTTGTGCAAAAGTATGTAACAGGCAGAAGGAAGCATCTCCGACCCCATAAAGTATATATATTCTTGATCAGCATCAACAGCCGAGTCGATATAGCCATGTCCGTCTGTCCGTCTGTCCGTATGAACGCACAGATCTCAGAGATGGTAAGAGATAGAGGATTGACATGTATGGGACATATGCTTCTTATGTCTGCAGGCAGATCAAGTTTATTTTCAATTTTGGCCCCGCCCCCTCCCGCCCCCGCAATTTAAAAAAAAAACGTCATATCTCCCACAGTTTTGAAGATAGATGGCTTGTTCCTTCTGGACATATTTAGTTATTAGGATAACTTATCGATCCGCCAAAGGAATGAAAAAGATCGGATGAACGGTTTTCGAGTTATGATCAAAAGACAAATTTTCTTGGTACAGAGTATGTTATAGTCGGGCTTGACCGACTTTCTTTCTTGTTTTATTTCTGTTGAAAAGTTCATCTCTTTTTAGCTAAATCGCCCGTTTTAATTCACACATTACCTTATCCAAAATATTGCTTAGGTATGTTTCATGAGGCCGCGTAAACTTGGTCAACTTTTGCCATCTTTTAGCCAGGTTAAACTTATTATACCCTGTTCCCATTGAAAATGGGAAAAGGGGGATCATGAAGTTGTGCGAACGTATGTAACAGGCAGAAGGAAGCATCTCCGACCCCATAAAGTATATATATTCTTGATCAGCATCAACAGCCGAGTCGATATAGCCATGTCCGTCTGTCCGTCTGTCAGTCTGTCTGTCTGTATGAACGCGTCGATCTCAAAGACTATTAGAGATAGAGCCACAAATTTTTGCACGAAGGTAGATTTATGCTGTACGCAGATCAAGTTTGTTTCAGATTTGAAAAATTCCACCCCGTCCCCCTTTTATCCCCAAAAAACCTAGACCTCCTCTATAAATCCAAGACCTAAAAAGCCGTCAGATCCACAATTTTCAAGTTAGAGCCTCGTGGTTTAGTATACATCAAGCTAGGCTCAATATCTATCTATTCTGAAAAGTACAATCAGATCGGACCAAAAACACCGGAGTTATAAGCGAAACAGTTGAGCTGATAAGAGCACCCCCCCAGTTGTTGATCAGGACTAGAAAAGTATTGCCTACATTTAGGATGACATCTTCAAAAATTCAAAAACAAATAAATGAAAATAAATGAACAGGGTATTTTGTGGTCGGGAAACTCGACTGCAGCGCCCTTACTTGTCTTATCTTAGGCTTTGGTAAATATTTTATTTACATTTTAGAAATATTTCACCAAATCCAAGTTTCAGTTGTTTAACAATTGCTTTTGCGGCAGGTACCTGGCAAAGGTTGTGTTCAAATGTCTGCCAGAAATTGATTGCTTAATTTTACAGTCTAATATGTCCACATGAACCGATCGATGTCCAACTTAAGAAAAAGGAACTTATTTGAAAAAGTCAAGTTTTGCTAGTCATATGATTTGATGTCGCAATGGGAGAGCCACACACAGCCTGTTGGCTATGAGTAATGCATCAAATCATGCATTCTACATCACGTTTATGGCCAAACAAAATTTCCAAAAATACTTTTAACACATTTCTTAAAAATGTCAAAAAGTCAAAGTCGGAGCTGCCTGACTTCGATATGCTTAACAGCCTTCCCAGGCAATTGGCAATTGTTTGACTTAATTTTATGTTTCATTTATTTATTTTAATAAAAAGTGCTGTCTTTGCTACTTAGTTTTTAAATAACAAGTGGCAACGCCAAAAATGCTCAGTAAGGTTTGCCATTTCACCATGTATAGACAAATAAACAAGCAGCGCTCGCATATCATTGTATTTTCTGTATCAAAATGCTCTGCACTCTGTAAGAAATGTATTTCGCTAATATCTTTAATTTTATGGTCATCATAATCGACCCACCCTACAGGCTATTCCAGCTATTGTTATCAAATTTGGCAACAGTTTCACTTTATTGGAAATTATTAGTCCACCATTCCGTATACGAAGAGTGTGTGCCGAGTACATTGCTGTTGTATGGGCCTGTGTCTATGAAGATTGCGAAATGGGCAAAAATACAGCTGGTGCAAGATCTGAAACCGCGTGATCTCGGTCTCGTGAATCTTTTGGCTGAACATTCGCTCAAGCGTCCAGCTGTAATATATATGCCAGAGAGTAATATTTATGTAATTCCGCTATTTGTTATTCGAGGCTTATGAAAAGTCGAACAATTGAAAAATTTCGATATCTTAAAAGAAAGAGGAAAGCTGACTTTAGCTCATCTAAAGCTTTTTTGTTCTTGCAGCTCCGATAACTATTGTTTTTCATAACCAACTTTTCTTTGCCCGCTATGCCATATAGTTGTCCGACTTTGATAAGGCCTAGAGCATTATGAAAAAGTATTGAAAACTAATAAATTCCAAGCTTGCAGTCTTTTTTGTTGAATATAACTGTGTTTTTTCTCAATAGAAATAGTTTCTTGATCGATAATTTCTATGACAGCTATATGCTATAGGCAGCGCAGTTGACCTACAAGACTTTGTGCAAGGTTTTGTAGAGAAAGCATTCAAACTGACGGTGTAGAGAGCATAGTAACAACAGCACGGAAACGGCTAAATCAACTCAGCTGGTAATACTGATCAAGAATATGTATAAAGGTACTATATGTTTCTTTCTATACAAAGGTATCCAAAAAAGTTTTGACAAAATGTCGTTTTCAATGATTTCTTAAAATGTTGACGAATTTTCTCAGTTGCCAGTGGCAACTTCTCTGTTTACCTTGCCGACCACTGCTTTATTTGTGTATTTTATACTTAGTTTACACCAAAGACACTCAAAATATTTCATACCTATAACTAAACTAAAAGTTTTCATTTGTACAAATAAACAATTTGATATAAAACAAGAAAGAAAGTCGGTCAAGCCCGACTATAACATACTCTGTACCAAGAAACAGTCTTTTGATCATAACTTGAAAACCGTTCAGCCGATCTTCTTCATTTCTTTGACGGATCGATAAGTTATCTTGATAACTAAATATGTCCAGAAGAAACAAGCCATCTATCTTTAAAACTGTGGGAGATATGAGGTTTTTTCTAAATTGCGGGGGCGGGAGGGGGCGTGGCCAAAATTGAAAATAAACTTGATCTGCCTGCAGACATAAGAAGCATATGTTCCATACATGTCAAACCTCTATCTCTTACCATCTCTGAGATCTGTGCGTTCATACGGACAGACAGACGGACAGACGGACATGACTCGGCTGTTGATGCTGATCAAGAATATATACACTTTATGGGGTCGGAGATGCTTCCTTCTGGATGTTACATACTTTTGCACAAACTTATAATACTCTATGTACCTACGGTATAGAGTATAATAAAAAACCCTCCCGGCTTGCCGCAAGCCAAGTCTCCGGCTCAGCTGTCACTTGACGCTTAAAGTGCATTTTCCGAGTGCAAGAACAAAAAACATTGTGACGAGTGCCAGCCCGCACATCAACAAACGTCACAAACAATTCAATTTTGGCGTACGACCAGCCATAAATTAAAAGTTTCTATTTTGGTCGTCCCCAGAATGCCACAATTAAATCTGCGAAACGGCCATAAAACCTAATAACGACAATTGGAATCTCATTCATTTTCATTGTGTCAGCCGAGGAGATCATCACATCATGAGATGGCGCTAATTTTGCCTGGTATTTGTTTTTCTAACAGGCCTGGATGGAATTCGTTATTGTGTCGTCAATTCGGTTTCAAGTTTAATGCGCCATTCGGTCTTGGGCCTGTTTAATCAACCGATTTCTATGGCAGCGTCGTTGCATTCGTTTTCAATGCCCGGCCCGGGTCCAGGCCATAACGGTTAGCCATTATCATCTGTGGCCCCGATTTGCAATTGACACTGAGGCTGTGTGGTCAAAAAATAAGCTTCGACTTCCGTTAGGCCGATTAGTTTTGGGACGTGCCCAGCATTTCGAATGGCCGTCGATTATGAAATTTTACATATTTGGGGTTATTGACCATAATTGCAATATGCTTTTTATATATATTTTGGGTGGCCAGACATTAGGGCTACAGCTGGCCGACTCTTATGCAATTCGAGTCACCTGGGAAAGTGGAGACGTGAGCACGGAAGAGGGAGAGTGAATACTTTTCCGGCTATTGTAGACGAAGTGGTCAGGCGGAAAGCTTGAAATCGTTGACCACAAATTTACAAAAAAAATGTACTTAATGTACTTTTATACAGAGGAAAGCATTTCCAATGAGTCTCCACAGCTGATGTACCTGGTTGGGGAATGAATTTGGAAAAATAGTATCAAAATTAGGGAAACTAAAAGCAAAGTTACACAATTCAAGTGATCAATGTAGCATATAAGTCCCTTCCGATTCTCGATTCTTGCTGAACTAAATCAACTGATTATCTATATATTCCCTATTACTCTCTACTTATCGGTTGCATTTGTGTATGTATATATATTTGCTATTTCAACCGACTTCAGTAATGTAATTTGATTAACATTTGCTTGATGACTGGGTTAAATTTATGACAATTTGTAGAAATTCCGAGCATTAGCCTAGGGCTAATTATTCCCTCAATAATGACATTTCACATGACTCATCGATCATCGATCGTTTTGATTGTTATGCAAAATGCAGGCCCTGAGACGCAAAAAAAAGTTTTATAGTTTGGTTTGGACCAAAAATTAAAATGTAAAATTCAGCTCGTTGCGCAAAATGTCAAAAAACTGGCCACGTGTCACAGTGAGTGAAATACCAGTTAGTCACCGTATCGAAACCAAATCTGAAGATGCAGCTGACCTTGTGCTGAATCTGTGTAAAGAGCTGGATAGACGGAGACGCTGAAAATGAAAACAAACCGAAGCCAGTCTTCAGTGTTTGAGTCTTCAACTTCTGCCAGCCACTCTCACTCTCGTTGGCATTGTTGTCTATGTGGTTGTTGTTGTTGTTGTCGTTGTTAGTGTGGGCATCGGGTTAAAGCGAAAGCGCCAATGGCAAAATTGTTAGCCGGCTTTCAATGTCAGCTCTTTGGGCTGTGGTGGGCGACCCACAACTCACTTGAACCCGCCCGCCCCCCAGCATTGACATTGAAAATGCGAGAGATGATCTCTGTCCACATTCAGGAAGTTTGCGCCTCTCCAGCGTCAGCCAGGCGAGGAAGTGGCGCTTTATTTTGCGCATCTTCAAGCATAAAATTGGCCAAATAACTCGCGTGTCTTAAATTTTATTATGCGACTGAGTTTGGCAATAAAGCTGCATAATAAAAAATGTAATAAATCAGAAAATATAATTGTTAACAGACCACATAACATGTTAGCTGAATGCTTAAGTCATTAACAACAACTAAGGAAGAAATTACTCAAGAATTTGTATGACACAAGAGGGAACTGAGAATATGAAGCAAATGCAATTTACTTTAGAGGCGGCAAGTTGCTTTGAAGCTTCTAAAAGGCTTATAGACGGCTTTTCTATGCCTTAAAATCAATAGATTCATTCAAAATAAGCCAATTCCCTTAAGCAAGCAAGTCTATAATCTACTCTGTACCTTCCAAAGTGTGTGTTAAATTGTAAGTTGAATGCCTTACAAAGTGTTGGGAAGCTTAAAGTGCTGCCCATTGACTTGCATTTGATTTCCCCATAACTTGACTATCGCACATCGTATCTTTAGCATTTCTTTGGTGGATCAATAAATAATAGTGATTACCTTCTATCTATAAAAATGTGAGAAATATCAATGTTCTTTCCAATTTGCATGGGCTTTAAGGGGTGTGGCAAAAAAGTATACAAGTATAAGAACTTTATGTGCCCATATGTCGAATGACTATCTCTTACCATCTCTGAGATCTGTTTGATCAAACAGACCGACGGACAAGGTCAAATAGACTCGGCTGTTGATGCTGATTGAGAATATATATATATATATGTATATACATAAACTCAGTAGCGGATCTAGGAGTGAGACCGAAGTACTCCCAAGAGGCTAATTCTAAAAATTATCCAGCTTTTTTTTGCCAAGCTCTGATTTCTGCAATATTTGGGCTCTGGGCGGGCTTCAACCTGCTTAGCCTCCCTTCTAGATACGCCACTGCATAAGCTTTATGGGATCCGAGATAGAGATGGGCGCGTGTCGAATGTTTGTAACACGACACGACTTTAACACGAATACCTGGTTTGAGAGCCGCAAACCATAGCGCACGGTCAACGATTTTCTAGGCACAACACGACACAACTCGCACGACTTTACTTAATGTCAGTGGCGTAGATGGGGAGGGTAAGGCGATCAATCCGCCCCATTAAGTTAAGAAATCGGAATTACTGAGAAATCGCAGATGAATCGTAGAGCCAAATGAGTAAACAACTTGATTGTGTAAAAGAAGTGGTTAAATAAATAAGATAACAATTAATACTATTTAGGCCCGATTTCCCAAAGGTTCCGGTTAGCCAACCACCGGTCAGATTTGTTCGTCAAGATGACAAGCGGTTAAGTCATTTGCTTTTCTCAGCAGCAGTTTCGCCTGATATCGATAGTCGATAATAATTATCGCTGCTTCAGGGTGACCATACTGTTTGACTAAACAAACGAGTAAACAGCTGACTCGGTTTGGTTTGGTTGTTATACCCGTTACTCGTAGAGTAAAAAGGGTATACTAAAGTCGTGCAAATGTATGTAACAGGCAGAAGGAAGCATCTCCGATATCATAAAGTATATATATTCTTCATCAGCATCAACAGCCGAGTCGATATAGCCATGTCCGTCTGTCCGTCCGTCCGTCCGTCTGTATGAACACCTAGATCTCAGAGACTAGAAGAGCTGGAGCAACCAAATTTTATACGTAAGCTAGTATTGTCTGTAGGCAGATCAAGTTTGTTTCAAATTTTGGCCACGCCCCCTCCCGCCCCCGCAACAAAAAAATATTGAATAACTCCCACAATTTTTAAGATATCGAGCTCAGATTTTGCAGTGTAGTCTATGTGGCCAATATCTACAATCTCACATTTCAAAATTTTCAAAAGGATCGGATAATATAAGGCCGAGTTAAAAAAATGTTGCATACTTATCCGAGCTGAGCTGAGTAACGGGTATTTCGAAGTCGGGCAGGGCCGACTTTAACTTACGCTCTCGTTTTTTAGTTCAATTGGTTGTTGCTGGTTATTGCCTGGCCTCTTCTTGTACTTTCTTGCATTATATATTCAATGCTCTGCCTCTTTGAATATCATTTCCGTAAACTATATATATTCTTGATCAGGGTGACGAGCGGAGTCGATTGAGCTTTGTCCGTCCGTCTGTCTGTCTGTTTCTACGCGAACTAGTCTCTCAGTTTTAAAGCTATCGAGCTGAAATTTTGCACAGAGTTTTCTTTTTGCTGCATACTACTAATATGTCGGAACCGACCGGATTGGATGACTATATCTCATAGCTCCCATAGGAACAATCGGTCGGAAAACTATGAAAAACTTTTTTCTTTTCAATGGAAACGTCTCCAAACTTTGTAATCGTAGGTTTCCTATGTTTTTTTGTATAATTCTACCAAGTTTTATCAAAATCGAACAACTATATGGTATAGCTGCCATACAAAAGATATTGGTCTGCAAAACAGCCTTAGCTAGAAAAACTTTTTTGTTTTCAATGGTAGCATCCTGCAATTTGGTATTTGTTGGTTTCAGATGCTTTCACATAATTTTACAAATTTTTGGCCTAATCGGATGACTATATCATATCGGAAAATGGAAAATAAGCGAGCACTTGCTTAGCTTTCGCGTTTGAATTACTTTCCCATTCCGCCCTTGAATTCTGGCCCATTATTCCGCTTAATGTGTCTGTAAATGTAATAAAACAGGTGCTGTAGCGCCCTTTCTTTAGATTCACCTGAAGAAGGCGAAAGCCGTTAACAGATTGACGGATCAAGAGTGTTTCAAAACTCTTCCTTCTGTGCGTTTCAATCATCTTAAACTAATTATTATACCCAAAGCGACCCAAAATGTACAATTACACGCTTCCTCTAGTGCCAAATTTCGCCTTATAACATATATCTGAATCAGGGGTTAAGCTGTGTTTAACAGGAAGTTAGTTTTTCAGTTGTCTGCTTCATTCTCTCATTTAATGTTTATTCGCAAATATTTAAGCAGAGCCACAATACACGCCTTTGATGTCTCTGGCCACTTTTTGGCTAGAGTCCATCGACTCGCAGTTCTAATGAGTTGGACACACATTAATGTGATATACTTACGACACGCACTCTAAGTACCTGAGCACATTTTGGCAGCCATTTGTGGCTGAGTGGAAAAGGAAATGATGCCTGAAGGGAAATGGCACTTAGTAGAACTTTTGGCTATAAATGTCAAGATGTTCCGATGGGTTTACCCTTGGTCAACAACATCTAAAATGATTATGGTAAACTGATTCTGTTTGATTTGGGCAGCGCGCAGCTTAATTGTCAACCTCAAGGCGTAGCAATTTGCTAAGCAGTTTCGAGTGCGGGCAAACAACATAGCATAGAGATCAAGCGATGCAGCCGTCGACCAATCGGACAACCCGTGCTCCGCGTGGATCTTGGCTGGATCGCTGTTGACTCTTGTAATTATTATCGGCGGGCGGCACGTAGCGCCCGATGCCAAATACGCCGAAATTAACTGCACGAAAAGTAATTAGGCAAACGCGGAGCGGCAGTAATTCAATAATTTAGAAACAAATCGCTCGTTCTGACGCATTCTGCGAGTTTTCGGTTGGCTTTAATTGCAGCGTTTACATTTGCGACGCGTCGCCCACAAAATTCGGTGCGCTATTTTCGCTTCGCAAATGTACCAAAAATAGCGAGCGAAACATATAATAACTATTATTTCTTTGTTTTCCTCTGTGTCTTGGCAATGTTTTCGCCATGTCTTTGTTGCAGTGTTAAGCTTATTATTTCCATACCCACATTTCATCAATCAAATGAGTTTCAACAGTTTTGTCACTGCCACTCCCCGAGTGTTCACACTTTTGTGTGTCTGTTGTACCCGCCAATTCCAACTATGAAATTTTGTGTACTTAGATAAACCCAGAGGTAGTGCCCACAGCAATTGTTTTTTTTTTTACATTTTATTTTGTATTTTATAATACCCTTCAAGTGAGTTTTATATGACTTGATCTGCCAACTATTTATGTTATATTCAAGAGCACTGAAGTTGACCTACACCGACCAGAAGAAGTATTCGTCATTAGGCACTTGGTTGACCTAGGAGCTAGAAAGGCTGTAAGAATGTGAGTGCTGCATTTAGCAGATTGGGATGCAAACCAAAAGATATACACATACTGTAAGCGACATACCGTTTCGGGATTTGAAATATGTGACAGCTTAGCAAAGAGTAGTGTTGAGGTAAGATCTCCATTTAGTCAGTTGGCTCTTCCTGGTCATCAGATATTATCTAACTAGGGACACAGATCGGAGCAGAGAATCGAGCATTCTACTATTAATCACAAAATGCACAAAAATTGTGCTACCAAAGGTACGCAGAGTATATTAAGCTTGTGCAATAGTGCGTAACAGCCAGAAGAAAGCATCTCAGATCCTATAATGGATATATATTCTTAATCAGCGTCAAAGGGCGAGCCTTCTTGTCTGACAAAATCGTAAGACTAGTATTGGCTAAAGGTTTTTTCATTTTTCTGAACATGTTCACTTGTTTTCGTTTTTCAAAGTGAGTCAACTAACTCAAGTTACTCACTTGCTCAGTTGTTCAGCTTATTGGCTGTTCTGTTGTTCTACGGTTGGTTCTTGAGGTGACTGGACAAGAGCGACTGAACAACTCCCACTGAGCAAGACTCACTTTAAATTGTTAAGATTACTGGACAAACTAATTTTGATGAACTCATGGATAACCCAAAACTAATTGGAAGATTACTTTCTACACAGAGAAAAGAAAGTTTATTAAAAAATGTACATGGGAATGATTTCGGTTTCCATTTGGAATGGATTTTTATTAATATTCAGTTTTGGATATTGAAATATTTATTCAATTTTAGATAAATCTTAACTTTTCTTCCAAAGAATATGAAAGTTGGATAAAATTGTAAAAAAAAAATTGAGGAAAGTTAACTTCGGCTCGGCCGTAGTTTGTATGGCATTTTCACTGATAACAAACAAGTTTTTCTCACTAAGACTACTTTTCTGACTCTACTATTCTATGACAGCTACACTATATAGATGTCCGATTTCAACAAAACTTAGTGGAATCATGGAAAAGCATAGCGAACTAAGAAATACAAAGATTGGAGGCGTTTTCTTTGAAAACAAAAAAGTTTTTCTCGCTAAAACTAGTTTCTCGACCGATCATTCCTATGGCAGCTATAACCTATAGTCAGTCGATTTTGACAAAACTTTGAAGAATTGTGTGAAAGCTTTTAAAATGAATATATGCCAATTTTAAAGAGGTTTACATTGAAAACAAAAAGGTTTTCCATACGAAGACTACTTTTCTAGCCTTACTTTTCTATGGCAGCTGTACTATAAAGATGACCGATTTCAACCAAACTGGGCAGAATCATAGAGAAGCACAGAAAACTAAAAAATACAAAGTTTGGAGACGTTTGCTTTAAAAACAAAATGGATTTTCTCACTAGAACTAGTTTTTCGACCGATCGTTTCTGTGGCAGCTATATGTTATAGTCATCCGATCCAACCGGCTCCGACAAATGTGAAGCGTATTTGTACCGGATGACTTCGTGCAGAGTTGGGTGGCAATAGCTTTAAAACTGACGGAGGAGATAACATAGAAACAGACGGACAGACGGACGGACATGGCTATATCGACTCAGCTCGTCATGCTAATCAAGAATATATATATACTTTATGTGATCGGAAGTGCTTCCTTCTATGCTTTACAAACATCTGGACAATTTTAATCAGGGCTGCAAACCCAAAAAATTTCGTGGATCTCCGGCTCGCGGGCTCGAACCAAAATTTACCAATAGTTCAGGTTCAGAATTTGGAGGTTCAAGGTTTTTGGGACAAGGTTTTGGTTCGAACCTTAGTTCAGCAAAGCTTTAAACACGTTTATATAGTAAGCGACCTAAAACCGACATAATCCGTTAGGGAATTGTTTCGATATTGGGTTGGGATGGGATTTCACAATACTTTATATAAATAGAAACACTTTTATACAGCTCATGACCATCAATGCAATGACAAAGTGTTTCTACTTATACTTTTCTACTTTCTGAATACAGCCCTTAAAGACAGAAGAAGTCAGTGGAAAATAGTTTAAATCTATAATGTTTGTTGAACCGAACCGAAATTTTGGGTTCGGAACGGGTTCAGGTTCAGCTTTAAAAACTAAAGAGGTTCGGTTCAAGGTAATCTGGAAGTCGGAATTCCGGGTTCGAACCGGTTCGGTTCATAACCGGTTTGCAGCTCTGATTTTAATATACCCTCTGTATGTCTTGAATGTCCTTTCAATCAACCAACGCAGCTGAAAACTATCCCAATTATGATTATTTTTCATAACCTTTGGATAATATTTAGCCCTGTTGGCTGATTAACAGTATATTTATGGAAATCATCCAATGGATACCTTTTTTTCTCTGTGTAGGAACAAAGTTTTTCTTGGAAATCATAGCTGATTAAGTATAGAGATTTTGTTGACCTCGAAAATTGGAGCTATGTATTGAACGTTCCTTTGTGATCCATCACAGTACTTTATTATATGAACCAGCAATTATTTGAGACTCTAAGCTAATTATTTACAACAAACTTGCGACGATTCGGTGGCTTAGAACAATTCAACTCATATGCTGGCAGCCGGGTGTTCCACCCTTAGAGAAGATGTTTTTTTTTTATTGTTATATCTACGATTAAATCAACTTATACATAATTGCAAATTGTGTCCAATTATAACTTAGGTCGTATGCTGTTGTAAGTTTAATTGTTGTTTGTGTGCAGCTTTTGTTTCAATGTCTTTTATGACACGAGCTGACCGCAAAAACTTAGCATTTTTGTGCCAGCACCAAAAAGTAAGCAACGGAAAGGCATATTACTTTTAAGCGAGTCTGCTCTTGAAATTCCCAACTGGCTTTAGCACAGCGATGTTCAGCCATAGCCTTCAGTGAGTGTCGGAGAGAGACAGAGAGCGTCAGAGAGCCTCTCTTCTTGAACATCCCTGCTTTAGCACACTTGATTTGCAGTGAAAGTAAATTTCTGACCTGCGGTAATTCTTTGGCACTTGAACGGGAGACTCTAGCCCCCCTTTCCCATTTAAAAACCTCTCAATGTTTATCTGCGGTAATATAATTTCAATTTAGTTGCTGGTCGTCAAAAAAAAAAAACAAGATGAATTGCATCATAAATCATTACAATTTATTAACTAATAACAGAGTTATTGGCCGCTCAGCAACTCAATGGCATTGTCACTCAACTAATGCTGACTCAAGATCAAGGAATAGACAATTCAACATTCAAGTCACACTTCAATTTTTGTGAACCACGATCACCGGCTCTGGTGAAAACAAAATATTGATTCCTTCCACTGGCTAACTGTTCTCAGTTTAGCTGAGCTGTTCCTCGCTTTCACTTGCCAGCAATTTCATTGTCACCTCGGTTCATGTCCCCGCTAAGCCTTGGTTGAACGCCCCGCTAGCTGGTGTATACAACCTCAATTAAATACTCTGCCGTCTCTGCAGCGTTGACCTTCCGTTGACAAGAATACATGATAAAAAAAAAAGAAATCTGTGTGGTGTTTGGGTTTTCGGTAGCCGGAGCCAAGTTCAACTGAGGCTGGGATTGGGTGACTGGCAATCGAGCTCTGTCATGTTCACTGACTGTCACCTTGATGGCTATTTTTTTTTTGTGTGTCTGCCCCATCTTTGTGATCTTTGTGAGCTTCCATTTTCGAGTCTTTTGTGTGTGCTAAGACGTTAAACGCCTAAATGACACGTTCAATTGAACATGAGAGAAGCAGCAGCAGCGGCCGCATGATGAAATGCCAACTGACCAACTAATCAAATGACCTCAATCGCCAATTGAATTGAAAACATGTTTTGAAAAATATTACAAAAGTCGAAGGCGGTGGTAAGGTAATTGTTTTTTAAAATTTTGCCATCTTATTAAACACATGAGATTCGATCCTGACGCCGTCACATGGTCTTGACCGCCGCAGCCGGCTGTCCGTTGGTCAAGGCAAAGCCTTAGAGGAAGTGGAAATGACAATAACAAAGTCATGTAAGAGTTTTTCCCCCACATTTTGGTTGCTTTTGTTTGGTTTTTGTAAATAACTTGTCGCCGAAATGGCAAACGCAGCGGCGATTGCAGCCCCCAAGCCGCGGCCGAAACTTGTTCTTGCATGCCTTGGCAACTGGTTACAAGACAACAACAAAAACTATGTGCAAATAAATCAAAGAACAAAAAACAAAACAAAAACCAAAAAGGAGATTACATTGATACGGATTGAGGGGACTGGCACTGGACTGGACGGACAACTGGTGGTGCTGATGGCGCTACACCTGGTGGGGTTAATCGATTCTTAGACCCGCTGGAAACAAGTTTTAAATTAACGAGCAGTCAAAGCCAACTTCTCATTTGCAAGTGCTCGTTACAACTGATACCTTTGGAAGGATATATTTTGGATTTGGTTGTGGGATTTCTATACACAAAGTCACCTTTTAGCCTTGGCTACTTTAGGTGTGACCAGGTGCGAGACTTATAGGCTAATTACACTGGGAGTGCGTTATGCGTTAATAGCCAACATTCAGCTTTTTTCCCATACAAAAAAAGCTGAAGGTTGGCTATTAATGCATAATGCACTCCTAGTGTAACAAGGTTATTATTGTATTGAAAAGTTTGACTCTTTTTAGCTTAATCCTACTCCGAACATTTGGCTGTAAGGTCACTTTGCAGTCTAATCGAATAGTTGATAGCATTGATGGGCAATATATTAGTTCAAAAATGCATCTATAAACGAAAAATGTATCGAGAACACAGTTCTCTGTGTTCTTGCCACAGTAAATAACGGTCAATAAGAAAGCTTTCAGTCTCGAAACGAAAGAATTTGTTGGTGCTTCGAGGTTTGGAAGAAACTTAGTCCTAACTTTATTATATCATAGGGGAATGAGATTTTGAAGGGAACCAAATATAACTTTTTGAACAAACCTCGTATGTAACTTACCCGACATTTGAAAGATGATTTTCATAAAAATCAACTTGATGAATTCTTTACGACTTCTTTTGATAATCCAAAAGAGATGCCTATCAAATGCGATTAGTTGACACTTGAAAATGACTCATGAATACATTTGAATACATGAATACAAGCATTTTAAGTCATTTTTTACCACATTCGAGTCTTTTTCGATTCCCCGATCTGATAAAAATAGTCAGGATAAAATGGTACCCCAGCAGCGACACTTCGTGAAGAGCAGTCTTCAACCCGTCTGTCTGATCACTTTCGACTCATATTCGAGACATTTGCGGCTCTTTTCGTATTTCGTGTTTCAATAAATCACATTTTGAGCATTTGCATGAGCCATTTTTGAGTCCGCTTTTAATCGCACTAGATATTAATCATTTTTGAACCATTAAAAGGGCTCACAAAAAAGACTCATTAAGCTGGTTATGCCAAAATGATCTTCCAAATGCTGGGTGGGATACGACCAAAAAAAACAGACTCTCAAATGACTCGAAACTGATTGGAAACTAATCAGAAGAGTGGGTTAAAAACTACTCTTCAAGAAGATTCGCGGCTAGGGTCTAAAAATTAGCGTATTTATCAGGGATGCAAACCACTCGAAAATAAGTACTGGTTCGGTTCAGTGGTTCAGAAAGTTTCTAAACCACCGGTTCGGTTCAATACTTGGTTTTTGGAGCTTACTGAACCTCGGTTTCGGTTCGATTCAGTGGTTCACAAAGGCACATTATGAAAGAATATGATTTTTTGTAGTAATGTGTCTTTCGAAAACTTTTGAAATTCAATTCCTATAATCCATAGAAGAATGTCCAAAGTTTATTATGTCGGATTTCCAGGATTTGTCTTTAAGTTCCCAGAGGAATGCCTTTTCAAAAGAGAGAATGTCAGCTAGAAAAGAATACGTACCATGCATCCTACCTACCCTATTTATCATATTATATGAGAAAAACTTGTGTCTAATACTGAATCAGGATAAGGAATTACCACAAAAAATTTAATATATTGTCTTCTGGAGGAAAAAATACAGATTACTGACAGGTATATGATTAGTTCGGCGGCATCGCTATATATTTAGAGCGTCGAACGAATTGTATGAAAATTATCTTGGGGAAACGATTCAAATACTCAAAAAATCGTCAGAGAACTGAACCGAACCGAACCGTTTTTATTTGTAGAAGATAAAACGAAAAAGCTAAGCTCACTTCGTCTGTGCCGAAGTTTTTATACCCTTGCAAGTGCTCGCTTAAATATTTTCAAAAAATACTCTTTTTACCATTTTCCGACCGATCGTTCGTATGGCAGCTATATGATATAGTCATCCGATTTGGCCAAAAATTTGTAAAATTATGTAAAAGCATGTGAAACAAACAAATACAAAATTGCAGGATGCTACCATTAAAAACAAAAAAGTTTTTCTAACTAAGACTGTTTTTCACACCTATCTTTTGTATGGCAGCTATACCATATAGTTGTCCGATTTTAATAAAACTTGATAGAATTATAAAAAAAACAACATAGAAAGCCTATGAGTACAAAGTTTGGACAGGTTTCCGTTGAAAAGAAAAAAGTTTTTCATACTAAAACTAGTTTTCCGACCGATTGTTCCCATGGGAGCTATGAGATACAGTCATCCGATCCGGTCGGTTCCGACATATTAGTAGTGTGCAGCAAATAGAAGACTCTTTTGCAAAATTTCAGCTTGATAGCTTCAAAACTGAGAGACTAGCTCGCATAGAAACAGACAGACAGACAGACGGACAGACAGACGTCACCCTGATCAAGAATATATATAGTTTATGGGGTCGGAAATGAATGTTTCTATGCGTTCTGGGCAAAATTATAATACCCTTTGCAAGGGTATAACAAGTAAGGGCGCAGCAGTTGAGTGCTCCGACTAACAAAATACCCTGTTCATTTGTTTCCAATTATTTTTTGAAGTATGTATACACACTAGAGCGTACCTGCCGGTTTTTTCCAACATATATCAAAGGGTCGTCCTGAAAGTAGGCAAACATTATTCTGTCCATTTAGCGGTTTTAGCTCTAACTGACGATGCTGTACCCCCCGCTCTTACAAGCTCATTTGTTTCGCTTATAGCTCCGGTATTTTTTGTCCAAACTGATTGTACTTTTCAGAATAGATAAATATTGGGCCTTGCTTGGTGTATATTAAACCAAAAGGGTTTAAAGTGAAAATTGCCAAATCTACCGGTTTTTTTGGTGAGGGGGAGAGTTTTTCAAAACTGAAACATACAGGGTTGCCCATATTCGACGGACCCATGTTTTTTTTTAAAAAATCAAAGAAAAAAATAAAAATTTGGCGGTTGGCAATCTTAATCATTTAATTTGTTCCAAGTAGATTTGTTTACATCAATTTTTGAATATGATATCTCTCAAATGGCCGCCTCTGGCGTTGATGGCGTATTGTGCCCTTTTTGCAGCATTTTCCATCGTTTTCGCCAACATTTCGGCCGGAATAGCGGCTATTTCTTCACGAATGTTGTCCTTGAGCTCTTCTACGGTCCTTGGCTTGTTAACGTAAACCTTTGACTTCAAATATCCCCACAAGAAGAAGTCAGGCGGCGTCAAATCGGGCGAACGCGGTGGCCAGTCCAAATCACCACTTTTCGACATCAAACGGCCCGGAAACAGTTTCTTCAGAAAATCGATTGTTATGCGACTTGTGTGCGGTGGAGCGCCGTCTTGTTGAAACCAGAACTGCCTCATACGCTTTCGACGAATAATTGGCATCACAAAATTGGTCATCATGTCGCGATAACGCTCCTGGTTGATGGTAACAGCATGGCCATTTTCATTTTGGAAGAAAAACGGCCCAATGACCCTTTTCGCACTAACGCCGCACCAAACTGTGACTTTTTCGTCATGAAGAGGCACTTCTTGAATCTCCTGAGGATTTTCAGTGGCGTAAATACGGCAATTTTGCTTATTTACGGTCCCATTCAATGTGAAATGGGCTTCATCGGACATGATAATTTTGTTCCAAAATTGCTCGTCATCTTCGGCCATTTCGATGACTCTTTGGCCTCTTGGCCCATTCCAATCGACGAGGCTTGTCCGACCGAGCCATGCCCAACTGCTGAGAACGGCGTTTTTGGGATGTTCTTGGGGACCTCTCAACACTGGCTCGTACGGCAGCGATATTCTCGGCCGATCGCCTTGATCGACTTTTATTTAACCTCTTCGGATTAGAAAGAGCCTCACCAGTCGAAAATTTTTCGTATAAACGCTTAATGGTGTTCTTAGAAGGCGCACTTTTCACATTTTTTAATTTTTTAAAAGCACGTTGAGTTTTCACAATTGACTTGTTCTGTTGAATGTAAATTTCAACTATTTCAACCGACGCTTCAAACGCGGTATGTCATTAAGCGATCTGACATCTCTGTCAAAAGTTATGGCGTTGCCAGATGGGTCCGTCGAATATGGACAACCCTGTACTTGACTCGTCTTTCTACAGGCAAATACTCCCTTGAATTAATTAAAAACTTGAATGACAAACAAATTTCTTCTTTCTTTGGGTCTAACATTTCTCTCTTTTATGAGTTTTCCCCTCAGTTTCAAGCAGCGCCCTCACCCAGTCGCCTAAGCTGAGATGGCGTTTTGGGGGGCCCACTAGACAGCTTGACAGCTTCAGTTTGACTGGGTGCAGCGGCAGCAGCAGTTGCATAATGCTCTCGCACACGCACACACACACACACACAGTCCCCAAGCCTGTGGCAGTTCAGCCATTTGAATGCCCTTCTCTTCATGGTGTTTTTGTTTTATATTTACAGTGGACGATGCTTCCGGCCATTACACATCCGGTTTTTTCTATGGCAACAACTATTGGATGGGTTCGTTGGCCCTTTGCGATGCCATTGACGATGGCAGCGGTAACGCCCCCGGCAAGGATAACAACAACAGCAGCTCGTCTTTATCAAAGAATAGTGGATTGCCATTCGCCAAGGCGCATACGCAGACCTATAGCAGTGTGTATAATGCGCCGCCACCATTTGAGCCCGGATTCTTTGTGATCAAAATGCAGCTGAACGAGACGCTGCCAACGCAGGTGGTAAGTGAAGGTGGCAATGATATGGAATGGAATGGACACAGTGGCTTAAAATAAGAAATATGCAATTTTATACTTGATTCAACTGAATAACAACTTGTTTCGGTCACACGAGCCAACTTCGCTACACTCAAACAACATCCAATGCACATTTCTATTCTAGCAAATGGTCATGCGTTTCGCTATTCACACAGAACGCAGCCCGAGGCTTGGCCCAACCGAGCACTGAGCCAGCGGTCGATGAGAGCAGCTCAGAGCTAGTTTGCGTCTATACAAACTCTCCTCTATTCCCATGAGAATACCTTAATTGTTGTAAGAACAATCATTCAATCATTCAATCATGCATCATTCAATCGACCAAGTTTGGTTATGGCCCTTGGATAGTTCTTTGGTTCAATACAGAGATCTTGTTTAAGAACAAAGTGGCAATAGCTTTCGTATTTAATGGACTCAATCCAAGAACATTTTGTACTTGTTTGAAATACTTTTAATTGCTTTACTAATTACTGGACTTTAAGAACGAACGTTTTGTACTTATTTTGAGAGATAATCATGCTTGACTTGAGACCATTATTAGCCAAAAATTTGATCCAAAAGATTCTAAGATATTTAAAAAAAAAAGTAAATATATTCCAGAACAGTCTAAAATCAAGTTTTGCTGGTTAGAATAAATCGTACTTGATATAAGAATTTTGTGCTCAAATCAAATACTTTCATACTTTCCGTACTTTCGTATATTAATGAACTTTTGTCCCCCCCTCCCCCACAGCTGCGCACCATTTATGTGGGCATGTGCCTACCCTCCAGCTGCAGCATTCCCGATGTCATCCAGATGACCAGGCATTCGCATCTGCAGCTAACCACACGGGAGCTGCATGTGCTGGACATACGAGTGCCCACCGACAAGGAGTTCAACATTTGGGCGGACAAGACCTTCTGCCTGCTGATGTAAGTGGTCGCTCATTCGCATCCAATTTCATGTTCACTTTCAAATGTGGCTGGGGCCCAGCCTGTTAATGGACGGGGCAAACAATGGCGCGGGCTCTTAGCATTGGAAATCGTGTGAAAGCGAAACCAAGTGCCACGCCTCCAATTAGCACGTAGTCGAATCGGAATTTGAGTTTGAATTTTTGAATCTCTTCCCTCGTTCGCAGTGTGGTGTCATCCGTAGTGCTGGGTCTGATCTGCTGCGGCACTTTGTATGAAATCTACCTGACGCGCCGGCTGCAGGAGGCTCTGCGTCGTCAGGACAAGGAGATGATGAATAACAGCGAGACCAGCTCGGGCATTGGCTGTGCCTCGTCGGACTACAGTGACACGATGACCGCCCATGATGATCCGCTCAAGCAGTCCACACACTCGCATTCGCACTCCCATTCCCAGTCCAGTTCGTTGAAGCAGTTGGATCAGCTGGTGCTGAATTTGCCGCCCCCCTTGAACAGTGGCGGCGACAATGACAGCGGGAATGGCCACCACGACCACGATCACCACGAGCACGGCAATGGCAACAACAGCAACTCGGACGAGCATCTGGAGGGACATCTGCATGAGCCGGAGAAGTTGAGCATCTACTCCGAGCTGCTGCTATCCTTTTCGGCCATTACCAACTTCAATGCCATCTGCGACCGCAATGTGGGCGCCGACACCATTCCCTGCATCCACGGTCTGAGGGCCTTCAGCATGGCCTGGGTGATCCTGGGTCACACCTGCATTGTTGTGTTCAAGTACTCGGACAACATGGAGATGCGCAAGGAGGTCGAGCAGAATTTCTTCTTCCAGGCCATCACCAATGGACCGTTCAGCGTGGACACGTTCTTCTTCATCAGCGGCTTCCTCATCTCCTATCTGTATTTCCGCACCAATGCCAAGGGCAAGCTGAATAAGCTGAGCAAGGGGGCCAACGAGTTTACGGCCGGAACTGCCCATTTCTTTGGACTGGTCGCCTATCGGTTTATGCGCCTCACAGCGCCGTATCTGTTTGTGCTGGGTGTGGTGCAGGTGACCATGAAGTATTTGGCTGCCTATTCCATATTTGATCCACCCACCATGGATCATATAACGTGTCCGGACTATTGGTGGCGGAATATATTGTACATTAATACGCTGTTTCCGGTGGATGAAATGGTGAGTGGTCCGCTAAAGCAAACTTTTATCGAGTGTCGAGAAGATAGGCAACTCAACTGGGAACCAAAGGGAAGACTGCTTCTTCTATTCCAATCCCTAGGTGGCACATAGGGCAATCCCTACTGAGCGGCGAACCATCGGTTCATTTCTTCAAAGACTTTAATGATGTTAACTCTAGAATTAAGTATTAGAAATCTTAGAATTCATTTTAATGAAGCAGTTACCTCTGTTTGGCGACAATCCAACCACATACACTTCTCAGAATGAATAACTGGCTCAAAAGTAGTTCCACTTCCATTCAATGCTCTACTAACGCCTCGAATCTCTGCTCCCTTTCCATCAGTGCATGCTCTGGAGCTGGTATCTGGCCAATGACACACAATTCTACATGATTGGCGCCATCATTCTGATTGTGGGCGTGCGTCATTTCAAATTGTCGGCCATCACCACACTGGTCTTTCTGGTGCTCTCTTGGATAACCACCGCTGTGATAGCCTTCACCAACAATCATCGCCCCAATACCGATGATCCCCTGGCGCTGTTCGACAAAATCTACGACAAACCCTGGACACGTCTGGGTCCCTACTTGATCGGCATGGCCGTGGGCTGGATTCTGTTCCGCACAAATTGCAAAATCCGCCTGCCCAAGCTGACGGTGGCCCTGGCCTGGACACTGGCCATGTTGAACTTGTTTGTGCTGGTCTTTGGACTGTACCGGGCGGATTTGTCGCAGTTCACGGCGGCTGCCTATAGCTCGCTGAGCCACTCAGCGTGGGCCTTGTCATTGGCCTGGATCACCATCGCCTGTTCGACGGGCTATGGCGGGTATATCAACTCGTTGCTATCGGCACCCTGCCTGTATCCCTTCTCGAGGGTCACCTACTGTGCCTATCTGGTGCATCCCATTGTCATACGCTCCATGGCGCTCAATTCGGATGCTCCACTGCATCTGGGAGGCGATTTGATGGTGAGTTTTGTGCAACAGCTGCTGCACCACGACGAGTTGCTAACGCTTTATGTCTCTTCCAATTTGCAGGTGGTCATGTTCTTTGGCCTGACGGTGGCCTCCTACTTCCTGTCCTTCGTCGTGTCCATGTCCTTCGAGGCGCCCGTTGTCACAATGCTGAAAATCTTGTCACCTAGTCGAAAGAAACGTCTCGCCTAAGCCACACACCCATTCCATACGATCTTCTTCGATTATTTATACATACTCCATCTGTATTCCTACTCAAGCAGTGTCCACATATTTATCGCATCGATTCATACATTAACTTCCCCCCGTTCGTTATTGTATATCCCATCCATCCCCCACTCCCTGCCCCACTCCCGCACCACCCACACCCACACTCTTTCCTCAACTATTTGCTATCCCTCGTTTGTTTCTTAATGTGTACATTTTAGTCTTTTAATTTATTCCAAAGGCTTGGAAATTTTGTGCGTGACGAAAAGTTATACATAGTACTTAATAGTAATAATTATTAAAAAAAAAACACGAAAACAAAATGACAAACCAACTCTAGTACCTAATTTTATAAATTCATATTGTATATATAATGTATACCGTATGCCCTATATATTGTTATCTATAATAAAACTACGAAAAATGTTTAAATAAAAACTGCTACCAAATAAAAACAACAGTTGGCAATTCAAATTCAAATTTGAAATCGGTTAACACATCTCCAGTGTTGGGTAACACACTAAGTGGGTGGTGTTGAACTGATTCATTTGCAAGGAATCAAGGTCTTTAGCGTGGTTTCAGATATCAGTTCCCTGCTGTGTGTCGCAGCGCTGAGACAACCTTATCAATTAGGCTGATATAAATGCCAATGAATTCGCATAATATAGGGCATATATGTTACGACTATTCCAATACAAATCTTTCAGTCACACTGACTTACAGGGAATGATTTATTTTGAGATAATTGGCTTGAATCGAAAATAAATAGTTTATCTTTAGAGCACTTTCTGCTAAAAATGATTTTTTATTTGTGTTCCCTCGCGAAAAACTCAAAAAACAACAACAAAAAGCCCAGTTTGGCCACCGAAAACTCCAGAAAGAAAAATATCAGATTATATTTACAGCTTGCCATTCTAAAGAATGCAAAAATTTAAAACAAACAAATTTTTCTCATTCAAACTAGTTTTTCGACCCATGTTTCTCATGGCAGCTTTATGCTATAGTCATACGATACTGGCAAAACTTTGTACAATTGTTTGAAACTACATAAAAAAAAGGAAATGTAAAAATTTAAGTAGCTACCAATGAAATCAAAAAAGTTTTCCCTACAAAGATTATTTTTAAGACCTTATGGCAGCTATAGTTATACCGGAAATGAAGAATTTTGCTTCCCCAAACAAGCTCTAATAGTGAATCGTCAATGAATTATGTATGCGTCTTCTTACTTCTTTTGTAAAAACCGAAAACCACATTCTAGATTTGTTGGAAAACTCGTTTTCGAATCGTGTCGATCAAGAATAACTCCCCCATTTCATTTATAAATTTTGTTTTACGTTGATCGAATGGTCTATGACATTTATGAAGCTTAATTCGGTTCCATTTCAAAACCTGTTTCAAACGAAAGCGAGCCCTTTCCAACACTGGTGAGTGATCCGCTGCCGCACCCCTGAACGGAACCACTGACTTTTACTCGACCGGTTCCGGTTCCGATGCCTGCCAACACAGTTCCAGTTGCGGTACCGGCTTCAGCCATAATGAGTATTTAAGTATCTTTTCTTGCTTTACCACATCACCATCTCCATCTGGCCAATTGGACGGGCAGAGCCATGGCGATGCCGTCAATCTCCACGCTACTGGGCGTGGCATTCCTCGCCTACATCTCGCACTCCATTTATCAGATGTCGCAGTTGTTCACCACGCTGCAGTGCACCGGCACACCCTGCTACACATCGTTCCTGACGGAGCGTCCACGCATGCAGTTGGCTCTGTTCAGCTCGCTGTCCCGCTCGCCCATCGCCAGCGAGGTCCAGGACATCTACAAGTCCAAGCGCTTCGACTACGCGAATTCCTTCGAGCACGACTTTGAGCTGGATGTGCCGCTGAAGACGCGACGCAATGGCTCGCTGTATATGCATGTGGTGCTGGCCTTGGAGGGTGAACCGCTGGAGTGGCGCACCCTGCGCAGGGATGGGCCCACTGTGGTGCACACATTCAGTCTGACCGAGTATATGGTGCCCAAGGCAGAGGCCTTCCAACTGCTGGGCGAGCCCAGCGAGAGGCCAACTGCTGCGGCGAAGAAGGGCAAAGCCTCTAGCTCGTCGTCGGGACGCCCCAGCACCCACATGCGCTCCCATGTGTATGTCAGCTTGCTCACGGACGTCTTCTCCCTCTCCCAGGCGGACGTGCCGCCCGAGATGGCCCCCTTGATACGGGTTAATCGGATGCAACAGATTCTGCCCATCCTGCAGACGGACACCTTCAACACCCGCCTCAAGGATCTGGTGGCCATCACTCGCAATACCACCGAATTTACCTTTAGCTTCCATTACAAGCCCGTGGGCGTGGGCAAACTGAGGCTGATGCTGCTCTTGGAGCATGCCACTCAGGCCTTGATGACCATCGGCTTTGCCACCAAGGACATTGACGAGGTCAAGGGCATCTTCTCGGATACGAATGTGTATCTATTGTGCGGCACCATCTTCATCTCCAGCGTGCATGTGAGTAGCCGGCGGAGCAGTGCCAAAAGCTAGACACATTTCTGACTTGCCTTCCCCCCTTAGATGCTCTTCGACTTCCTCAGCTTCAAGAACGATGTGTCCTTCTGGCGCAAGAAACAATCCTACGAGGGTCTCTCCACCCGCACCACTCTGTGGCGTGCCTTCTCCCAGTTTGTGATCTTTCTGTATTTGCTGGACGAGAATACGTCGTATCTGGTCATCGTACCCGTTGGCCTCGGCACGCTCATTGAGCTGTGGAAATGCAAAAAGATTTTGCGTTTGGAGTTCAGCTTTAGCAGCTTCATACGGCGCAAGCTGGCAGAGTCGGAGGACTCGCAGCAAAAGCAGCCAAGCCAACTGGCCGAGCAGCAAACAGACCAATTCGATCGCCAGGGCATGCGCTATCTGAGCTACTTGCTCTATCCGTTGTGCCTGGGCGGTGCTGTGTACTCGCTGCTCTATCAACCGCATCGTTCCTGGTACTCGTGGACCCTCAACTCGCTAGTCAACGGGGTCTATGCCTTTGGCTTTCTGTTCATGTTGCCACAATTGTTTGTCAACTACAAGCTGAAGTCGGTGGCCGCCTTGCCTTGGCGCGCCTTCATGTACAAAGCCTTCAACACGTTTATCGATGACTTCTTCGCCTTCATCATAACGATGCCAACGGCCCATCGGGTGGCCTGTCTGCGCGATGATATTGTCTTTCTGATCTATTTGTATCAACGCTGGTTATATCCCGTCGACAAGAATCGCCTGGACACGGGTGTGGCCATAACAGAAACACCGACAGAACCCACCACAGCGGCGGCAGCCACACGAAACAAGAAGCGCAATTAGAAGGAGGATGGCGAACAAAATAGAATGCACATTCCGTCTATATGTATCACACTAGATCTTAGTCAATTTACCACCCAAACAAATTGTCTTTTTATTTTTAGTAGTAGAAAAACAAAAACAAAACATTTTACTGAACATTTTGTGGTCAAGTTGTGGGGGTGGAGGCTTTGCGGATACCTAAGAAACGTCTGTCGGCGCTTAAAGAACTCAAAACTGCCCAAAAAAGAGTTCACTGACAAATTTTGAGATTTACAAAATTTGAGATGTCTTAATCAAGTCCCTGACAAAAGTCCAAATCGATGCCTGACTTATGTTTGTAGCTTCCAACCGTTTTAAAACATCTGCTGCAATTTCCATTGACCTCTTGGCATGTCTGTTTTGAAAGTTGTGTATTAAACTAACTTTGCAACCGATTTCGAATCCCGGACCTAACTTTCTTCAGTATTTCAGAGGATTGCGCCTTGATACTTAATAGTGTTTTGATGAGTTTTGATTCCTAGATTATGAACTCATGAATAGAATAAAGCCAAGATCATAAAGAATGTTTTATACCCGTTAATCCTAATATACCCAGTAAGGCCCAATTTCTCAAAGTCCGGTTGGTCAACTTGACAGGCAGTTTAACCGAATTTGAGTGTAACCGGAGGAACAAACTTAAACGCTGCCCATCCACCGGTCAACTTTGACCGCGAGCTCAGCCCCGATGAAATTATCCATATTTTTATCGATATACAAACAGCTGACCGCACACTTGCTTTGTTTATTGAAATGTTTGCTGCAACACAAAATGTTTATGAATAATCGAATTTTTCAACTCCACGCAATGGAAATGCAATTCGAAGAGGCAAAGCATCGAATTTTGGTCAACTTTTACGCAAAACAATGACCAGCAACAACCAATCGCATTAAAATACAAACAAACCAAACCGAATCAGCTGTGTACTCGTTCGTTTAGTCAAACAGTATGGTCACACTGAAGCAGCGATAGGCATTTGCCGATATCAGGCGAAACTGCTGCTGAGAAAAGCAAATGACTTAACCGCTTGTCATCTTGACGAACAAATCTGACCGGTGGTTGGCTAACCGGAACCTTTGAGAAATCGGGCCTAAATCGCGAAAACCCAGTAAAGTTGCTTATACATATTTTCCACAACAAATTGTGTTCCATTTCTAACTGGACTAAATTGGGATATCTTTACCAATGACCTCATCGTACCGACTGTCTTTTTTCTCTCTTGTATAAACAGAAAACCAAAATGAATTGCCATAGTTTGTTAACTAAAAATATAGGAAGTTAACTTCGACTCGAACGAAGTTTGTATACCCTTACAGCACGCTTTTATAACTAATATGAAGGACATTTTCACTGAAATTTTGCACAGAGTTTTCTTTTTGTAGGAACCGACCGTATCGGATATCGAATATCTCATAGCTTTCATAGAAACAATCGGTCGGAAAACTAGTTTTAGTGAGAAAAACTTTTTTCTTTTCATTGGAAACGTCTCCACACTTTGTATTCTCAGGTTTTCTATGCTTTTTTATAAATCTACCAAGTTTGATGAAAATCGGACAACTATTTCGGATAGCTGCCATACAAAAAATAGGTGTGAAAAACAGTCTTAGTTAGAAAAACTTTTTTGTTTTTAATGGTAGCATCCTGCAATTTTGTATTCGTTTGTTTCACATGCTTTCACATAATTTTTCAAATTTTTGTCCAAATCGGATGACTATATCATATAGCTGCCATACGAACGATCGGTCGGAAAATGGGAAAAAAGAGTATTTTTTGAAAATATTTAAGCGAGCACTTGCAAGGGTATAAAAACTTCGGCGCAGACGAAGTTAGCTTAGCTTTCTCGTTTGTATTCTCAAGTCTCAGGGGTCTGGCTTTGTAAAGACAGCCTAAGTAGTTAAAGTAAGAATTGTTCATTCTTCAGGTTCGAGAATTGCCCAATCAATAAAAGATGGTCTAAGTTGGTCCAATAAAACGTTTTCCAACGTATCTCAAATAAAGCGATTGCGGTTTCCACAGAGGATGAACTTAAGGTGAGAAAATGCCCGCTCAATTGTCAACTGCAATTAGAAGATTGGATTATCGCAATTATACATAAATATTCATTATAAATACCTGTGTGGGTGGCATTGCAAAATCGAATATTCTGAGACGTTTGTCCTTACGCTGTCAAACGGGAATTTCAAATTTCCATTTTTGTGTAAATATCTATATTAATTTCGTTGATATCTTCATGGTCATTGGTATTATTCTACATCATCAGTCGCAAGATATTCTTTTCTTTTTAGGGGAACTTGAGTTGGCACTGGGCAGAGTACCATTAGCTGTTTTAATCCTCCTATACATTTTTCTTAAATCATCCAACTGCCATCTGTCCTTTTTTATTGCGTGGTTACACAATTCTCATTCATTCTCCTCATTTGTTTGAAAACATAACAGAATAGAAGATTTGTTAAGACCTGGAGCCATGGGAAGTTCAATTTAAGATTATGGGAAATGCTGTAAAACTTTACTTTCCACTATTTTGTCAATTTTGCTGCGTGAACGTTGGTTTTTATGGCACATAGCTGCCATTGGAAGATGGGTCGAAAGTTGTAGAAACTGACTTAAGTTCTTGTGCTGAATTAAAATGGAATTGTGTTGGAATTCCCTGAGTTATATGTGAATGTGATAAAATTGTTTTGAGCTTGGGTTAATTTTGTGTTGTGATGAATTTATGTGTGTTAAATAGACGTGTCACCGTCGTCATCTTCATTTGTAACTGGATTATCATCCAAGTTGTGCTAAAAGTTTGCCACAGCTTGATCCAGAAGCCTAGACTTTCACAAAACGTACACTCAGCCCTTTGACTTGTCCTCTGGAAACGTTTTGCTTGCTCTGTCTTGAGACTTGTTGACTGGTACATGATGTACTCCTCCATCAGCAGATTATAAGGTGAGTTCTTCAGTCATCAAACAGTAGCCATTCAACGAATGTTGACCGACCCTGTAAGGTAGTCGAAAGCGACTGATAGAGCTATCAGGTCGAAAGCCACACTGATAAGCTCCAATCTTACAAACTGTCGGGTCTGCTCTTTGCAGAATTGGGCAAAGTTCACTGAGATTCCAATTGTTGGGCATGCTCACTTCGCTAAATTGCAAACAATTAGACTTGATCCGGGTCCTGTGGTGTCATCTTGGTTTGAAAAAGCAGCTTCTCCATTTATCCAGTGACATATTTCTATTTTCCCACTTGCTTAGTGTAAGTCCAGGCTTAAGTACTTCGATTAGAGACTTGATCATACTCCTTTGTACCTGTTGAGGTAAGAATCACCACAGTCTGGAACGGTTTTGAGAATGAAATCATATTGTCCAGCTGCTGCTCCCTTGCCGTACTCTTCTTCGTTTTCTCTATATAATTATGCCATTTTATTTTCTGCTTGACTTTGTGCTTGGATTTCGGGATGAAGGACTTGCGGGGAAGTGGTTGGTTTGGTGGTTCGAAAAAAAACTGATATACTTTTTAGCTTAAACTAAACTGGCGAAGGAAAAAGTTTTTGGCCGTGTGGATGGACGGCCCTTAGCCGTTGCGTATGCCCAGAGCCTGCTCCAGCTCGGCCCGCTTCTGATTGACCTTGGTGAAGAAGTAGCGGGAGACGGCCTCGTGCGTCCAGGGCTGATAGTAGAATTCGGCACGACGCTCCTCCTCCGGATTGCCCACCACATCGGTCATCAGCTGTAAAAGAGAGACAGAGAGAGGGGGGAGATTTAGCGCTCCAAATTCTTTCTGGATTCGTTCAGTAAGTTCGGCACACTCACCTTCAAATCCCTGGTCTGACTGATGATCCAGCGATGTATAAACATTTGCGGATCCTTGGCAAAGCTGAGGAAAAACTCTCGATTCGTTTTCATTTGATTGATGGTGTCCACCGTCTCATGGATTTTGGTATCCAGCCCCTGTATCTCCTGCTGGCTGGCCGTGCTCATGAGGAAATTGTTCATTTGATTCTTCAGCGTGTCATCCACCTCCACATCGATGTCATAGCAGGCGGTTTGCTTGTTCTCCGCTCCACTCTCGATGAAATGATTGATGACAATGGGATCTGGCGGATGGAGAAGCGGATTCAAGCGCTGCGGTATCTCGGCGAATTTCATGCGCTGACAGCTGAAGATCTGCTCGAGATATTTGTCGCAATTGATGTACTCCCGCTCGTGGGCATCTTGGAGCTTGTGCGTCTTAATGTATTGCCAGAGGGCGGAAATTATGACCGGCCTGGTTTGGGTGTGTACGCCTAGCAGGCGTGCCAGGCGTGGATCTAGCTTAAACTGCAACGGCTGATAGTCCAGCAGCAACAGAATGGTGCATCTTACATTCCTGTCGCCAGGCCGCTTCACCTGGAACCCGTCCGTCTCCTGTGTGGTGTGAGTGCGATGCCATTCCACCAGATGATTGTCTGGACCATACAGCTCCTTGTCCAGTTCAATGACCAGCGATTTGAAGAACGACGAGAATTTCCTTTTAATTTTGGTATTGGGATCCCCTTTGCCATCCTCCAGCAGGCGTCCCTCCACTCGCAACTCCCAGGAGGCCACAGCACCCTCGTCGCCCTCGTTGTTGGGCTCCTTACTGGGATAGAATGTATTCGAAATGAAAATGCGCAGCTTGCGCTTCTGTTTCATGGGTCGCTTGAGGGCTTCCTGAATGTCCAGACGCTTGCGCATGATGGTAGCATCCAGTTTTCGCTCAAAGGTAAGCAGATCCATGTACGCCTGCGACTCGGGCACCAAATCCCGCACCTTTTGCGGCAGAATTTTGTCGGCCAGCTTCTTCTTCTTTTTGGCGGCGGCCACGAACTCACCCTTGCCACCAGGCCCACTGTTTAAGCTGCGCGAGTCTGCCGAACGTTTGCTCCCACCACCCGAGCCACCTCCACCTCCGCCGCCGCCTCCAGCGCCACTGGCACGCAGACCACTGGCAAAGGCGGGCTGCTGGGAGGGACGCTGTAGCAGTGAGGGTCCGGGTCCAGGACCAGGTCCCACAGGCACCCCACCCGGGGCGCCGGCTTGTGTCCCCGGCACTGGCTGAGTTGTGTTTGGATGCAAGGGGAACCCGCGGGGCTACATATACGCACAAACACACACACACACACAAACAGGGGGGGAAAACAATTAATCGATGATTGCATTTGTTTGCTCATTCCATTTCCACTTACCGGAAAACCGCCTGGCGGCGGATAACGCACAGGTGGCGGTGGGTAGCGCTGTTGCACCGGCGCTTGACCCGGCGCAAATCGTTGCGACATCTTTCAATTAGCGTTTAACAATTTTCTTCAATTACCGTGGGAGGGAAATAGTTTTTCTCTGCACTTTTTATGTTACAACAACGCGTCACACAAAAAATATTACCTGTAAAATGGCGTCAATACAGGGCTGCACTGTAAGTTGATGCGATAGTATGTGCATTGCATCGATAGGCAACAGGGCTGGAGATGCTCACGATAGCCATCGATATGTGCAGAGAAAGTGTCACGCAGCTGTTGGAGTTGGCGAAACGACCCTGATATCGTTTTCATTTGCTTTCGTTAGGCGCAAATTTAAACTAAGCCGCGAAAGCAAAAAAAAAAGCAAACTACACAAGAATTTCTTCGAAGAATATAAATGTGTCTATCTTACGTGTATTCACATGACCATGTTTCTCAATGGATGTCAACAATTGCACGAACAGCATTTGTCCAAAATATTTGTAGAGTGAACAAGTGCCGACAAGTGGGAAACTGTTAACGACACCCACACTAGAACGGATACTAGTGACACTGATCTTGCGAGACAGACAGTGAGTTACCCAAGCGCGAAAATGAAAGTAATCAGAACAGTCTATCAAGCCACATTCGGAGTAGCACCGCCATGCGAAACAGAAACACTTCGCCAATTTAGGCAGTATAACTGAATGGGATAGGCATGCGGCCATGAGATACAACGACAATATTGCCATGGTGCAGCGCAGAACCATACGGATAATGAACTGGATTCGCGTTGAATACTTTAAACTACATCAGGCCCACCACACCGTCGGAAAGTATCGCTTATACAGGTCGCCATTCGCCATGACATTCCAATCGATATTGATGTGGATTATAAAACTAATCATTTGTTTGTTTGTTGTAATCACGGTTTGTCGCAACATATAGTATCTTATTTTCCCCCTATTCTGGCACCTCCTGAGTTTTATTACAAAGAATTAAACGAAAAATAAATTCCCAAGCTCAGCTAATCTCGGTAGAAGTCCATTATATCCCAGGCCATGTGAACATACCACAAAACACAGCCGTGGACCTCGCAGCAAAGGGCGCTCCATCAAATGGTACTTTTACTTCAGTTAAATGGAGCATCAAGGACGCAACCTGCGAAATCTTAAGAAGGATAAAGGAAGACTGGGAAAAGGACTACGCCAACTTCGTCGCTGAAAGACCCAGGGGATATGCTGAACTTTTCCCAACCACCGTAAACAAACCTTGGTTCCACAAATCTAAGCTAAAACCAAAAGGCATAAAACTGATAAACAGATTACTTAGCGGAAACGCATTTGACAAAGCTACTCTCGTTAAAATGCACGTACTCAATGACAGCAGATGCGATAGTTGCGACACTATCGATAACGCTTCACATATTATATTTAACTGCACGAAATTCATCTCATCACGACAGCATTTCCCATCACTAACCAAATACGATGACATATATAAATACTTCAAGCACGAGAACATCAACTCATATCAATCAATTGTAGATTTCATTAATGAAAACAACATAGACTTATAAAACGACACAATCACAAGAACACACATTTAGCAGTGGCGATTTCCACTTTACACAAAAGTGGGCGGCCAAATAATTCCAGGTTTCCTACGGGTCTCTTGGTAACCTAAATCACAAAAAAAAAGAAAACGAAGCTCGACAGCAGCAACAAAAAAACGCCTTGTAATGGCGGAGGAGAATTGGTGGATATCCCACCTGAAGGATCTGGAAACGAAGGGCAAGCGCCTGGAAACCATGACCCGCATGAATACAAAGATCAACAAGCAGGCGGCTCTGTCGCGTCCCCTTATCGAACGCATTTTGAAGGCGCCCGCTGTGTACGAGTGCGCTGTGGAAGAGGTGCCGCCATCGAAGGAACCACTGGTTGAGCTGACCTTAGAGTTTGTGGGTCAATTGCTGGAGCAATTCGGTTTGGATACCGCTGACGAGCGGCTGCCACATCTGCTGCGACAAGGATTGTCTCATTCGAATGGCGCCATGCGTTCGGTGGTATTGAAAACTCTGCTGAAGGAGCTGCGTCGCCAGACCAAGGCCTGCGATGTGCGCCCCTTGCCCAACAATGACTTGCTGTTCTACGTGCTCGATGAACTGCAGCAGACGGATACCCAATGCAGCTCCACGGCCATCAGCATTTTGACCATACTGCTGAGTCAGCGCTTAAACGAGGCGGCCATACAGTCCAAGCTGGTGCAGTTGCTGCAACAGAATGAGATCATCAGATGCCGGGCGTACGAGTTGGGTGTCATGCTCGCCAAGCGCAGCGCCGCCTCCCTGAGTTCGGTTGAGTTCATCTTGGATGCGGCCCTGAGTGAACTGGACAATGATGACGTGCTGCTGCAGGCCAGTGTGATGGAGATTTTGGTGCCGCTGGCTGAGCAGAATCACGGCCTATCGTATATGGAGCGGCGCCGTGTGTTTGATGTGATCAGCAGTCGAGTGCAGCGCATCGAGGAGAATCCCCTGGACTCGCTGCTCATACCCAGCATTATGAAGTTCTTTGGCAAAATAGCGGCCGTACAGCCGCAGAAGATCATAACCGGCTATCCACAGATGTTGGTGTGCCTCTTCGAATTGCTGCAGTCGGGCGATGAGGCTGTTTTGCCCACTGCCATGGATACGCTGGCCAATCTGGCGGGCACGGTTCAGGGCAAGGTCCTGCTTCATATGCATTTTGAGCCGGCCATGGAGCAGCTGTGGAAGAAATATGGCAGCTATACGAAAATGCTGTCGCCGCCCATCAAGATACGTTTGCTCAACTCGCTGGATGTGATTTATGGTTTGGAAAGTCCGCCGACCGCTGAGCTGAGCACCATACTAATGAATTGGTATGGTTGCTTTGCGGGGGGCCAGCAGATCAATCACATTATGGAACTCATCCAGACGCCCTTTCCCGATCTCCAGTTGGCAGCCTTGGCCTTGCTGAAGACGGTGTGTCAATTCCGTTGGGGTATACTGGCCTTGCAACGTACTGGCGGAGCGGTTGAGTTTCTGTTGGCGCGCCAGCGGGACTTGCACAAGGATGTCAAGTTTTTGAAATGGCAGATTATGGAACTGCTGGCTGTTAGCACGGAATTTACACCCACCGAGACCGTGCGCTTTACGGCCTATGTAAATGAGGGGCCCTATCATATGCAGTCGGATGTCAACATTGCCACGGAGCCCCAAGGCAATGCCTAAGCAATTCACATCAATTAGACAGAGATGGAGACGGGGCTAATAGCATGGATTGAAGCATTTCGAATGTGTGTACAAAAAACATTAAATTTTAAATTCTGCGCAGTTGAAAACTGCCTTTAAAACTTAGACCAACCGAATGTGTATTTAGTTTGTTTTTTTTTTGTTTGTATTTTTTCCATAGAAATACAATAAAATTTAGCTACAATATTTAAATCACATGTCACCAAGTGGGCGGGTTGAACATTAAGTAACCAACTTCAACAGGAAACTAGAAATCTTTAAAATGATGACACGGAAGAATTATTACGAGGGATCCGAGCTATCCTCTCTCTCTGCTACAGTGCGTTCCACAGGACAATTGATAAGCAAACTAAATGAAGGAATGGCTGTGGCTGAAGATTGATAAAGGTGTCCAAAACAGAAGCAACTGTTGAATACAACTCACTTAAATCTATTTACAACTTTTGTGAAGCGAACTTAGAACTCCACAGGCGATACTGGTCTTGGGAATCACTGGAAATAAGGTTTTGGATCGAACCTTGATTCATAGATCATAGTCGAAGCTGCTGTCTTCTATTTTTTAGTACTTTAAGAGGGGCTCAGGTTTGGTGGATCTCTAATTTTATATTATATATACCCAACCTATACAGTCCCAGCAGAGAAAGTAGCCATAATGGATTCCTTGCACCTCGGATCGGCCTTAGGAAAAATCTTGTCACTCTTTCTACCCAGCTTTTCACTTCTATTTGTCTTATCAGCCTATGAGATGTGCTCCAAATGATTTTTGAACATTTTGTATGAAGTTAGAATGTTAAGTGTACTCAATTCAACTCAATTGGTCTATTGGTGGACAAGTAATCTGCGACTGAACTAAAATATCGGGTGTAAATAGAACTTAACGTGTATGCTTATTAGATGGAATACTCTGTACTTTTTACTCCCATTCTCAAGGTGTCAAATCGTCTCGGAAGAAGTTTGTATACTCTTCTAGCACGTTTTTCTAGCTAAGACTACTTTTCGAACTTTACTTTTCTATGGGATCTATACTAACTATTCCAAAATAACTGGGGGCACATTTTCCCCTTTGAATATGTAGGCTGCGTAGTTTACCCACGAATCGAACACCTCTTACACCCATTCAGTGACTAATTAGTAACTGATTTCTTCAATTGTTCATAGAACCAACATTTTCCTGCTTACATTGGTTATTTAATGAACACCGTCTTGTAGTCTTGTAGATCTCCCAGCATTCACAAGTAGCTCATGTGTCGATGGGACAAACGTTTGCGCCCCGAGCCACCACCTGCTCCACCACCCAAATGGGCCAGACTCACACTTAAGCCCGATTCGTAGCCGGTTTGTGTCTGGGAACGAGTCTCGTTATTAACCAGCGAACAACTGGGCAGGGTATGACAATAGCGGCGCAATTGCTGCTTGAAAGCGGCTGTGGTTAGTGTGTAGAGAACGGGATTCAATGCGGAGTTCACGGGAAGAACTAGAACCGCCAACCAGGCGTACAAATCCGGTGAGATGACACAACCTGTGAACGACGATTCAAATCGATTCTCAACAAGGTGATTGGAAAGTATAAGGCTACTTACCTGATAGGGCCGCCACTTTAACCACAATAATGGGAAGCCAGCAGGCACAGTCGGTGGTCACAATAATGGCGAAGCTGGGGATAGATAGATGAACAGTTTTATCTATTTGACTACTGACTAGAGTTAGGCGTGAAATAAACTTTTCTGCGTGACACGAGCGACCACGACTCAACAAGATGTGATCATGTGAAATGAATAGATTTCGATATGCCTAAAAAATAACGTTTTGATTTCAGACTAGGGTTTCTAGAACAAATTTTTTAAGTCTTTTCCATACACTCAGAACAAAAAACAAGAACTTTGTACTTTTTCTTACGTACAAACGGCACAAAATTCTGATTTCAAATACGATACCTATCAAAGACTTGTTTTCATACTGTTTCAGGATAGATTAACTACATTTTGAACATAGTTTTGGTTGAAGATTTCCATATTCAAGTTCTTGATGTGACAGAGAACTCAAACCAAGCAAGGCTATCTGCTATCTGCCTTCACTCCATAACAAAAGTGCTAGAACTAGTTGGGAATTTTAAGAACAGATTCGTTAGAAAATTTGTATATTCCTTTGCATACTTTTTGGAGCTTTCATTGCAAGTCCATTTTATATTCAATCCACATATTCTGTAATTAAATTATAATGGCATTTTTTTACATTTTTCTTTTACCGTAAGAACGAAGAGTTCTTGATTCAAGAACATTGGTATTCATTTTAATAAACTTTCTATAGTAAATAAAATCTAGTTAAGATATTAGTATATAATTTAAACAAATGACTTCATTAAAATTTTGACCAAAAAAGAAGAGTTTTTATATAATCAAAGGTAATTTTTCGTTTTTAAAATGTTTCGTACTTAATTTAAGTACTTCCAAGAACTAATTAACTTGATAGTTTAAGTACAAAGCGATCCTGAACTCTGCCAGTTGTTTTTGTCTTCGACTTGAGTGACTTCTTGCGTGCCATGCTTAAAATATGTATGGGACCTGCGTCCTTCTTACCACTGACTGTGTACTTACCGTGTGGCCACCACACTGTCGCGTCCGCTATGCGTGCTTCGCATGCCACCGGCCGAGTCACGGATAGCTTGCAGCATACGGACGTAGGAGAATAGTATGAAGATCAACGAGGTCGTATTGATGCAGATGAACAACAAAGCGGAATATTCCCAGCCCTTAAAAGGTCAGTACTGATTAGTACGAGATTTCAGCTAGGCTTAAGGATCACTCACCTTGGCATACGGGTCGTGTATGTGCAGCGAGAGGCAGACACCATTGTTACCATAGAAATGCATGCCAAAGTACGCATTGGGCAGCAATGGAGCTGCAGCCAAGATAAAACTAACTCCCCATAGCAGCAGCAGGCGCAGAACAATTCTGAAAAAAATGTATGAAAATTAGTTGAGTCACATTGATCCTTTTTGGATTGGATTTTGTTCTTCAATGTCTTAGTATTTGTACTTTAAGGCATCGGAGATGCTTCCTACTGACTGTTACATACTTTTGCACAAACTAAATGTACTCTGTGTACCTCCGGTACAGAGGAGAAAAATCTAGAAAATCGCCCCAAGGTTTTAAATGTTTCAAAAATATATAAAGACCATTTTGTTCAAGAGAAGGGGGTAACTTTACTATGCGTCTTGGTATTGTCCCTTGACCCCTTTTTCAAGGCGAATTCTTTCATTTAAGGCTGACTTCTCCTATTTTTTGTTTGCTGAGTGTTGGTAAGCCCAAATGAACCGTCTCAAGTAATGTTAATTCTTCTTCTTTTAGGGGGCCTGGGAGTTATTATACTCTGTACCGTAGGTACATAGAGTATTATAAGTTTGTGCAAAAGTATGTAACAGGCAGAAGGAAGCATCTCCGACCCCATAAAGTATATATATTCTTGATCAGCATCAACAGCCGAGTCGATATAGCCATGTCCGTCTGTCCGTCTGTCCGTATGAACGCACAGATCTCAGAGATGGTAAGAGATAGAGGTTTGACGTGTATGGGACATATGCTTCTTATGTCTGCAGGCAGATCAAGTTTATTTTCAATTTTGGCCACGCCCCCTCCCGCCCCCGCTATTTAGAAAAAACGTCATATCTCCCACAGTTTTGAAGATAGATGGCTTGTTCCTTCTGGACATATTTAGTTATTAGAATAACTTATCGATGCGCCAAAGGAATGAAGAAGATCAGATGAACGGTTTTCGAGTTATGATCAAAAGACAAAATTTCTTGGTACAGAGTATGTTATAGTCGGGCTTGACCGACTTTCTTTCTTGTTTTTTAATTAGCCACTTTCCTCTTCCGTTGCTACATTGAATTTCTTCAATCATATTTCCACATTCCACAGCTCTTCACAACTAAACTTAATAACTATGTTAAGTGTTTCCTTTTTTTTGTGTAATAAATAAATTGTACCCACCGCAATTTCTCAGTATCCCTGGGTTGCAAAGGTCTGGTAACGGACATTAAACGGTCCCAGGTAACCAACGTCAATAGCAATGTGGAGGACTGGCAGCTAAAGGTGCTTAGAAAACCTTTGGGGGGGAACAAGATTTTAGTAAGCTTCTTAATAAGTCCACACATTCGGTGTACACCGCACTCACCCGCCAGCGCACAGAGGCCACTGTGACGCCACGACTCCTCATGCTCGATGTACTCGCCACGAAAGCTGATGTCCGCACAGGCAATTAATGTGAGATAGATGCCCATAAGCAGGTCGCTGGCAGCCAGGTGCCGCAGGTACAGCGAGTGCTCCACGTTGCTACGCGATTTGTAAAAATAACGACCCAACAGGACCAGCAGATTGCCCACGACAGCTATGGACGCCATGACCCACACACTGGGAAGGGGACGAGACAGAGGGGACAATTGTCTTGAGAAATGCACCTAGAATATCAATGCTCATAAATTCGGGCAATTAAAGCAAATTTTAGTTGGTCCACTGGGGAATCTCACAGTACTAGGGCCAATTAGGTGCACACAAAGACGACGAGGACGACCCTTTGTGTGGGTGTCTCATTATTGCAGTTGTTGTATGTGTGACAATGGAGTTGGGGTTACCAGGAGGCGATGGGTACAATTGTCGATGATTTTGATCAGCAAAGGAAAGTGGGAGTGCGTGGGACGGTAATTTACGCCAATGACAAGTGACTAGTGTTTTGCATCCAATAATTTGCTCTGGGACAGCATTTCCTGGCCTTTTACTTAGGTTTCAGCATAAATGAATGGATGGAGACGATTGGCAAGTGTGATGAATGGTTGGGAAATGAATTTTCAAATACGAATAAGGCACACTCAGCAGTATGAAAGTCGGTCCAGCCGGACTGTTATATCAGTGGGAGCATTACTAAGACATACCGGTGTCAACCGAATCCACATAAGTCTCGCAAATTCCAAAAAAGTAAACAGTAACAAAAACGAACTCTTCCAATTAGTAAAACATTTCCACTTTGTGACCAATCACATTTTCCACAGAAGTCAAGAATGGATTTCCTCATAAATACAAATGACTCACTTGGCTGTTTGTTTTCTAAAGGCTATAGAGAGTTACGGTGCGTTTAGAGCAGTTTTGCCAGAGCATGAGTTAAAAAAGTTAAGCTAAGTTCGCAAAACCAAAAAAATGGTAAAGACTTTTGGCAACCGAGAGTATATCTCTCACACTAAATACGGTAAGGCCTTAGGGGACGCACACACACAAAGGCGGCTGTCTATTCTACGCTGCCTCTCAATGTTTTTTTTTACGCCTGCTGCTCTGAAATTCCCAAGCAGTTATGCCAACATAGGCATGACAGTTGGTAAGACCGTAAAAACAGTCACAAATTGCTAGAAAAAAGCTAAAAGCAAAGAATAATTGTAGCTAAGTGCTTTAACTAAAGTTAGTATGTTTCCTTGGGGTTACAAGAAAATATATAGTTGATGGGGTCGGAAATGAATATTTCTATGCGTTGCAAACTTCTGGGCAAAATTATAATACCCTTTGCTAGGGTATAAAAAGACAACCAGAGAAGATAGCAAATGTTCCCAATGTATTTTCGGGAACTGAACTCTGGTTCCCTGGTTAAGAAGTCGCCATATTTTTGTGAACTAGTAATATTAGTTGGCTGAGAACTATGTGCCATGAACTTTGCATTAATTGTGTATTATTATAGTTAGTACTGAAGCGAACCGGTTTGAACCCAGAAATCGGACGTATTTTTTTGACCAAACTTTACTTTACACCGAACCAGGCTTCAGACTCTCTTAACCTCGGGGCTGCGATGCTCGCTATCTGTTTAGACCTTAAGTCTAAAGGAAGAAGATGGAATATGGTGTTAAGGTGTTCAGAAGATAATGATGCGACGAATTCACGAGCTGTAGACGAATGTGTTTTCTGAAATTGTCCATCACGTCTAGATTTATGGTCATTTGAGCTGAAAGTTGCTTAGAAAGAATAATTGGATCCTTAAGAGCCTATAGCATTGTTTGAACTCTTTTTGGATATTATCTTAAAGTTTTACTTATTAGTTTTGAAACAATGTAGCCCAAGCATTGCTTAAAGTCAAATATCTCCGCTTAAAGAAACCGCAGAAATGTTTGGAATACTTCATTTTAGGGCTAAGATATAGTAATTGCCGATAAACTGAAAGTGAGCCACATCAAACGATAATGTTCCGCATACAACGAGCCTAAAAAGGGTCAAAGTGTGCATTTGAAACAGCTTCAAGCTCAATTTAACAAAAGTGTAGAAGTGATGGACCTAGCTCAAATGCTAATATCCAATTGCAACCACCTAAACTTGAATATATGTATATATAGTATATTCAAAGAACCCAAGCGTTTCCGGGTTCTCAGCATGTGAGATTAAATATACCAAAAACAAGATTTATCATCTGCCAACAAATCGTACGTTTCTCTGTAAAGTTGCAGCAAAATCAAATCAAACAAGAAAGAAAGTCGGTCAAGCCCGACTATAACATACTCTGTACCAAGAAATTTTGTCTTTTGATCATAACTCGAAAACTGTTCATCCGATCTTCTTCATTCCTTTGGCGGATCGATAAGTTATTCTAATAACTAAATATGTCCAGAAGGAACAAGCCATCTATCTTCAAAACTGTGGGAGATATGACGTTTTTTCTAAATTGCGGGGGCGGGAGGGGGCGTGGCCAAAATTGAAAATAAACTTGATCTGCCTGCAGACATAAGAAGCATATCTACCATACATGTCAAACCTCTATCTCTTACCATCTCTGAGATCTGTGCGTTCATACGGACAGACAGACAGACGGACAGACGGACATGGCTATATCGACTCGGCTGTTGATGCTGATCAAGAATATATATACTTTATGGGGTCGGAGATGCTTCCTTCTGGATGTTACATACTTTTGCACAAACTTATAATACTCTATGTACCTACGGTACAGAGTATAAAAATAAACAAAATCAATTTCTCAAGCTGCCAAAAGCAGAGATCTCAGTTATTGTAACAGCTAGAGGCTGGCCCCCTTAACTCCCTCGTATTTACCATCAACTTACCTCGGGTTACTAAGTTGTAGGCTTATCTAAATGCAACCCAGCCACTTCATTTGCAATTGCAGTTTGTTTGCCTATTGCACGCATTAAGTTCCAATTAAATCAATTTCAAGGCACTTGAGTTCCAAGAGAATCCGACCACAGGACGTGGCGAAATGTTCAACTGTTGCCGTGTCTGGTACAGCCTTGCTCTGCCCATGCAGCTGCATCCTGCGAGGCCATAAGTACAATTACTTGGGCAACACTTGGACTCAAGTAGGCAATGATGCTGCTGGAGAGCCCAACCAGGAGCGAATTCAATGCAAGTGGGAGGGTTGTGTTTTAAAGATGTTTTTTTTTTGTATTTTTGGCAACCATTTGATATTCTAGACTATTTCAGGACAATGGCGTCTCCAGCTTCTGCGCTGCCAGCTCCTTCTTGATGCAACTTCGTTTTGATCAATGCCTCTCTCAATTGTACAGAGCTCGCCGCAAACGCTCTCTAAGTATCAGCAATCTCACCTGACGCTGATGATCTATACCGCCCCATGGCTCAGTTGCTGGCTCATCCAAGTCTACCATCAGGGTAGTGGGACGTATATTGGTGTCAACACCAGGTGCACCGCCTCCACGATAGCGGCTTACCAGCGGCGCCACCAGGATATTGTTCAACATACCGCTAAGCTAGTTGAGGAAGACTGCCGGTTACAATTTAAACAAAGTTTTTGTAAATGTTTTCAGGTTGCAGATCAGGCAAAGTGTGAGTTTAGTTGGACGAGTGCTATTGACATGCCGAAAGCAAAGGCGACTGTGAATAAGATTAGTTACCAGGAGAGAGTTGTTCTGTTTCTACGCGAACTAGTCTCTCAGTCTTAAGGCTATCGAGCTGAAATTTTGCACAGAGTCTTCTTTTTGCTGCACACTACTAATATGTCGGAACTGACTGGATTGGCTGACTATATCTCATAGCTCCCATAGGAACAATCGGTCGGAAAACTAGTTTTAGTATGAACAACTTTTTTCTTTTCAATGTAAACCTGTCCAAACTTTGTAATCCTAGGTTTTCTATGTTTTTTTATAATTCTACCAAATTTTTTTAAAATCGGACAACTATATGGGATAGCTGCCATACAAAAGATAGGTCTGAAAAACAGTCTTAGTTAGAAAAACTTTTTTGTTTTTAATGGTAGTCTCCTGCAGTTTTGTATTCATTTGTTTCACATGCTTTCACAAAATTTTACAAATTTTTGGCCAAATCGTGTGACTATATCATATAGCTGCCATACGAACGATCGTTCGGCAAATGGGAAAAAAGAGTTTTTTTTGAAAATATTCAAGCGAGCACTTGCAAGGGTATAAAAACATTGGCACAGACGAAGTTAGCTTGGCTTTCTGGTTCTAGCTCCGATTCGAAACCGGTTCTGAACCATTAAAATATCCAACTCGATATGACCTCTTACCTAATTTCAAGTTGAGAGCTAAAACCAATTTGTGTCAATTTTCATAGCGGCTTAGACAACCAGAAGACACAAGCAGACATACAAACATACGTTCACGCTTAAATATGTGTATGTATGGCTAATAATTTGACTTTAGTTTGGCACGTCTTCAGTTCGAGTCATGTGACTTCACGTTGGGCGCCAATTGCAAAAGTTTTCTGCCATTTCGGTATTTCGGCATCGAGTTTCGTTAACTTAATGTAAAATCCCAAATGGATGCTTCATGTGCTTACATTTTAGTGCCCCACCTTGGGCGCCAGGCTAAAGCGCCTAAGCCTTTTTCATCTGCCTTCTTATTCGAAATGATTTTTCGTTACTTGGCCAAGGCAAATAGACCGGCAAACCGGCAACCGGCAGTCACTTGTCATCAACTCTGCTGAGTGATTATCTGGCTGCCTGCCACAGCGTTGGCGTCGTCTAGGATGTTGCTTCCGTTGATGTTGAGAACGTAAATTACGTTGCTTCAACTCGTTGCCAGTCATTTGTTTGTTTGCCTACATTTACACGCTCTGCGTGCTGCCTGGAGTCCGGAGCCAGTTGTTGCCCCAAGTGCGGCACACACTTAGCCAAGCAAACATCAACATACACACCCACACAGATGCTTGATGAAGATGGCAATGAAGATGGAAAGTGGCTGCACGTTAAAAACCAGCAATGTTCTTCCTGTATATTATTTCATTATTCTTAAGTTGACGCTTTCATAAAAATTAAATACTGAGTTGGCAAGAGAGGGTGGTGGGCAGCGTCTCTCTTGGCTGCTTTTGGGTAAACTTTTATTAGCCACCTGCTTTCTTCACATCTTCATTCAACTGCACTTCGACTCGCCTGGGGCCGGAAAAATTTAAACAAATTATTTGCACTGCAGCCAGCAGAGACTGACTGGAATTGTTAAGCCATTCAGTTGAAGGAGCACACATTTGTTTGGGATTTTAAAAGTTGGGAAGCTTCGATTGAGACAACAGCCCGAAATTTGTCTCCTCTTTCCTCTTCACTACATCTTGGAGACTGTTTTTTCTCATACTTTGCAAACAACTTTACATAACTCATTCCCCCTTTACACACATAAAAATATTATGATAAATGCCCCTAAAAGTTTGCCAACTTTGTTACCTTAAGTAGTTAACAGCTTCAATAAGTAATTGGTTGGCAGTTATGCCAGCGTTCCTTATAAACCCCACCGTAAATTCACTTAGGCTGCCAGACCGGTAGAATATATTCAATCGGGCATCAACGGTAATATCCAAAAAGTATAGCATACTTTGAAGGGCACGTATCATGATACTTTGTCTTGGTGAATAAACAGGGCATTTATGACTGTTTTAATCAGATTGAGGACTCAAAAACGACTCGAATGTGATCAAAAATTTCATAAAATGTTTGCTGGGGATCTTATCTCCAGGAAGAATCGCTTTTTTTTAACGCTCAGAAGAGACTTTTTCCTATATCCCAGAAGTATCGCTTTGTTATCTCCCAGAAGTGTCGCTTTCTTATTGTCCAGAAGTTATCGCTTAGTGTCACATTTCTACTACTAGGGAGATGAGAATGCGATATCGCTAGAGGCGATACCTACTGGCGAATCGCATTCTCATCTTCCGCGATAAAAAAATGTGTTTGCTGGGTTGTCGTTCGAGCTCGGCTGTGACCTGTGGGGCTGTTTAAAGTCAAGCTTAGATAGTTACATCTAATAATATCCATTTGTAATGCAACCACTGTTTGCGATTCATGAAAAAGTGGAACTACCCTAGCTTTCTCAACGAATTGTCTTGATTTCGGTTGATTTTGAAGGGATGTTTTAGCTGAGTGCATAAACTATAGGCCCTGCTGCCAATTTCGAGTTGCCTTTCGTGTAAACGTTGTCATGTTAAACATAGCAATGAAAAGCATTCAATGGTTACTAGAACCGGTTTAAGAGAAATTGGAATTGCCTAGGCAGTTGAATCCGATAGCTCAATGCCAAATGGACGACCTGATGTAGTAGCCACAGACATCTACCTTACTTTTCATAGAAAATTGCGAGATTTCAATTAGAACAAGAAAGAAAGTCGGTCAAGCCCGACTATAACATACTCTGTACCAAGAAATTTTGTCTTTTGATCATAACTCGAAAACCGTTCATCCGATCTTCTTCATTCCTTTGGCGGATCGATAAGTTATTCTAATAACTAAATATGTCCAGAAGGAACAAGCCATCTATCTTCAAAACTGTGGGAGATATGACGTTTTTTCTAAATTGCGGGGGCGGGAGGGGGCGTGGCAAAAATTGAAAATAAACTTGATCTGCCTGCAGACATAAGAAGCATATGTCCCATACACGTCAAACCTCTATCTCTTACCATCTCTGAGATCTGTGCGTTCATACGGTCAGACAGACGGACAGACGGACAGACGGACATGGCTATATCGACTCGGCTGTTGATGCTGATCAAGAATATATATACTTTATGGGGTCGGAGATGCTTCCTTCTGGATGTTACATACTTTTGCACAAACTTATAATACTCTATGTACCTACGGTACAGAGTATAAAAATCCATGTTTACACGAAAACCGAATCGGAATTGGGAACAGGGCCGTCTATAAGTATATTCTTAATCAGGGAGTCTGCGACGATTGTGCTTAGTCCATCCGTCCGTCTGTCTGTCTGACACCAAAATCATCCAATAGATCATCAACAACTATACTTTTGTTTCTCAAACTAACCAAACATGGTGCCCCCTCTCCGATAAAGCTGGTTGTCCTTTACCTTTCTTCTGAAATTCTGAAATACGCAGCGGCGCAAATTCACATTACGGAATCGAGCACCTCCTTCACACTTCGAAGGCAGTGTGCCAGACAGCATCGATTACAACCCAGTATACTTTTACATTAGCATGACCGCTTTGTGGGCAGCCTGCATTCGAAACCTCATTACCTGTAATCGAGAAAGTGGGCGATAGCCGAACGCTTTTCGGAACTCCATTACAACTGCATACACTAATCTAAGAGCTGTAATGGACGGTATGAGTGGGCCGGCCACTTAACGACACACAATTTTTAAATAGTATGCGCTGTTGTAATGCAGATGCTTTACGACTCAATGTACTTTTCAGTAGTAAGTATTGCGGGTGGTAATACGTTTGATATACAGCTACAGTCCTATAGGACCAGTCGCGGTATTATTTTTCAGCACAAGATTATTGTTGCTGATCTTACTGTGTCTCTCCTTATGAGTTGGAACATAACTCGCAGTGCAATTTGATGACATATGCAACGATGGCATGGAAAAAATGTGTTAAAAATATGAGTTTTAGCAACTTTGAGTTCAATTTACTAAAAAATGTGTCATTGTCCATCAATTATTCTATGCACTTTGCATAACAGATTGTAAAGAACATAAAAAACGTCTAGAAATCTCCACCATTTCTGCCATGTGATACAGTTGATATTGGAATTTGCGTTCAAACAATCACGACTAATTCAAATTCACCTGTGAGCTTCAAAGACTACGCTCACTGAGATGAGATGCCAAAAAGAGAGCTTTGTGTTTCCCAGTGGCTGTGAACCTTACTTTAGAAACAGAATTATTCTCAGATGACAATCAAGGTCGGAGTTTTGTTTTTGCACTGTGCATAGTCCGACCGTGGCGTGTGAGTTGGCCCACCAAAACTGGGATTACCTTAGCTTAGTTGGTTTTTTGGTTAAGATAAAAGAGTACTTGGGTATGGATGTGATGGGTGAGCTTACCTGCCACGCAATATTTGATTATCCAGCAGATGCAAAGTGCTGCTAATACCATCGCCATGCGGATCGCATACCCTCACCTTCGGCGCGGCGCGACACAAATGGAACCAGGAGAAGTAACTGCCAAGGGGAAAAACACACATAACACATATCACATGGAGCCGCCGCAAGGCATTGTCACTCACATAAATTCCAGTTTCTTGAGGTTTTTTAGCACTCGCGGATCGAGCGTCTGGAAGCGATTGCCCGTTAACAGCAATGAGCTTAAATGCTCCAAACAGTCAAAGGCGTTCAGGTCGAATTTCTCGATTTGGTTCTCATCCAAGTGCCTGTAAAATAGAATTGATATTGAAGCACAGATTATGGGGGCCACATAAAGGACACACGAGCTGCTTATGCAGTGTCCGTGAGCAGGTTATTTTTGTTGTATTTGCTTATTTGCATTTGGCACTGGATGCGGGGAGGTGGCTGACAAAAACTTTCGTTATTAAAGTTGAGGCGCTGATGCCTGGGCACGTTTGCCATATTTGTCCATGCAAATCATTCAACTCTTCAGCTGCCTGTTCAATATGCAGGGACCGATGTGAGTGAAATGTGGGAAATGATTGTACATGGCACGAGGAGTGGTGGAAGTTTTGTTTCTAATTTTGCAAACAAAACGAAATCAAGTTAGCTTCTCATAACACCTGGATCTTCGCGGACTCTACTAAATAGTAGAGTTTCCGCAGTGTGGGGCATCCCGAGGGCAGTTTGTTTAACTCCTCGTGACATCTGATAAACTTATCGAAGAAGTAGGCAGAGCTGTAAAGGTTATTAAAACGTTGCATACTTTTCTACACATTCTATACACATTAATGTTAATGCTCTGTTAATGAACATAAGTAGAGGCTATTCAACCTTAATTCTTCTGAGTAATGGGTATATCGAAGTCGGATAGAACAGACTTTAACTTTCGCTTCCGTTTATTTTCAATTTTTTATCCCGACTAAGTGTCTGGCTCAATAGTTTGTGCTCTGAAACCTCCCCCCTTTCGAATAAGACTATGTATATATTTAGTTCGAAATGCAGTCGTTTATACAAAGATGACTGGCGATTTCGAAGACACAGCCGAAAATTGACATAACAAATAATCTAGCCACAATTGCTGTGATAACAAACTTTGTCGCCTTTGTTTGTCCTTTTTTGCCCCTTTTTTTCTGTCGATTAACTATGTGAAAGGTCGTTGGCTTCACTGCCTACCACAGCAACAGTGCGAATAACTTTGACAGCTTTTGGGCATTCAGGACCACCCACATCCACCCAAAACCCACATCGTAACATTATTGATAAATTAAATTCCTCGCGAAGAACCCCCCCCCCCCCAAAAAAAAAACCACAAAATCCCAGCGACACTTAAGCCACAAGGAAATTGAAAAAGTCAGAGTTGACAGAACAAAGTTTTACACACATCTCAGAATGGAGTTAGTTGGCTATTTAAGTGATTAATGATGACCAGATTCAAGAACTCCCCGATAAATTGTCCTCAAGTGTATTAACATTGCTTATTTGTTACATTCTGATTCCACTTACAGTCCCTGCAAATGACTCAGATTGCAAAAGGTTCCATCGCGTATGTAAGTCAACTGATTGCCAGCCAGAAATCTGCAAAAAGATACTTGAAAATATTGATACTCATCCATCGGGCCGCGTACTCACAAGTGTCGCAATTGTGGAAAGGGAAATGTTTCCGTGGCTATTTCACGGATCTGATTGTGGGCCAGGGACAGGGTATGCATGTGGAGTAATGTCTTGGGAAACATGTCGGGATCAAGCCGCTGTATACAATTCTCATTCAGATAGCTTTAAAAACAAAACAATTTGCTCCTATATCGAACTGATCGCAACTTCAGCTTACTTACAGCACCTCCAGGTCCCGCAGCTGCTCAAAGACCTCCGCCTTGAAGTGACGTATCCGATTGCCGCGCAAGTCCCTGCACAAGAAAGGACACTCGTTAGCTACCTACTTGGCTTTTTCTTGTTACCATCTGATGCAGCACAACTCACAACTCTTGCAGATTTTGTAGATTCCCAAAGTTGCTGACATTCAAGCTCTGCAGTCGATTGCGTGCCAAAATTCTGCAAAAATTTAGAAAATTGCATTTTAATGTACAAAACTTGGCAACAAAAGTCGCTCGTCTCCAATTGCATGCAACAATAGACCGTGGCAGCGGCTGAGAGAGAGCCCGACCATATATCTCGATTTTAATTAGCCATTAAGCGCAAGTTACACACAGCCCGGTCCAGACTGTCCCATTGTCAGTGCAGAACAAGAGCCAAAAGTAAAGTTTGCAGGCAAAACGCAACGCCATGCACAGCTGTGCCGCCGGATTCAACTGTGACCCATGTCCCCCGCCCACCCGGACTCGGTTTGTCCAATGCCGCAAAGTGTAACTGAGTTGTTTATGTGTTTTCGTTTCGGGAGTACGTTTTTTGTTTTGTTTTGTTTGTTTGGTTACCGAAAACCAAGGGTATAGTTGAGTGTCTAATAACTGTGCACCATTTTGCATCCATTTGACAATAGATTGCCTTAGTTCCAATACAAAGCTAAGCTACAAAAAATTGATCGTTAATCAATAACATTTGTAAAAACACATTAAGAATGGAAAGCAGAACTGAGCATGTTCGGCCATTTTACTTTCAAACGGAAAGGATGTAATAAGTGAAAGGACATTTCAGCATTGGTAGGCAACATTACATTCCGATGGACGGTTCGAGCAGTGGAGTCTAATGACACACTCAGAGAAAAACAAGATAGAAAGTCGGTCAAGTCCCTCTGTACCAACGAAATTATATGCTCAGCTTAAGTTTTGATGCTGCAGTAGCAGCTGAAAGCAGCGCTGCTACTGTGCTGCAGCAACTAACAGTCTTTTGATCATAACTCGACAACCGTTCATCCGATCGTTACTATTCGTTTGGCGGATCGCTAAGTTATGCTGATTTCCATAAGTTTCTGAAAGGGACAAACCATCTATCTTTAAAACTGTGGGAGATATGACGTTTTTTCTAAATTGCGGGGGCGGGAGGGGGCGTGGCCAAAATTGAAAATAAACTTGATCTGCCTGCAGACATAAGAAGCATATGTCCCATACATGTCAAACCTCAATCTCTTACCATCTCTGAGATCTGTATACGGACAGACAGACGGACATGAATCGGCTGTTGATGCTGATCAAGAATATATATACTTTATAGGGTCGGAGATGCTTGCTTCTGGCTGTTACATACTTTTTCAAAGCTCTAAATATTCTGATGTGAAAAAAAATCTGAAACTGAGCTTGTTCCGAACACAAAATTTCCGTATAAACATGACAAAATTTTACCTAATGCTTGTCTGTAGACCGACTGTCTAGCCACTTCTTTTGTTATCCTAACGGCTTTGGACAACTGAGTCTTACAATCGGAAGAACAGTTTATGGAACAAGAAAGAAAGTCGGTCAAGCCCGACTATAACATACTCTGTACCAAGAAATTTTGTCTTTTGATCATAACTCGAAAACCGTTCATCCGATCTTCTTCATTCCTTTGGCGGATCGATAAGTTATTCTAATAACTAAATATGTCCAGAAGGAACAAGCCATCTATCTTCAAAACTGTGGGAGATATGACGTTTTTTCTAAATTGCGGGGGCGTGGCCAAAATTGAAAATAAACTTGATCTGCCTGCAGACATAAGAAGCATATGTCCCATACACGTCAAACCTCTATCTCTTACCATCTCTGAGATCTGTGCGTTCATACGGACAGACAGACAGACGGACAGACGGACATGGCTATATCGACTCGGCTGTTGATGCTGATCAAGAATATATATACTTTATGGGGTCGGAGATGCTTCCTTCTGCCTGTTACATACTTTTGCACAAACTTATAATACTCTATGTACCTACGGTACAGAGTATAAAAATATCTATAAGTTTTTTTTATATCCTTGACTCCAAAGCTTTTCTAATGATTCACAAGATAAATAAAAATTTCAATATACTACTACGAATTGGAACTTGCATTAACAGTAAACTATATTTTGAATAATACCATCTCAATCCAAAATCGACATAATTACCATAAAGCTTGTCTCGTTTTAAGGTCGATTAACTACTATAAAAGTTCGACCCAAAATTTTTGTTGTATGCAGACCTGATTTCAACATGAATAGACTAGACAACATATTTCTAATGAAAGAGCTATAAGTGAGAACAACTTAGAGCGATGCTTCATTCAATCGCTCGAGCATACAAGAATTGTACGAAATAGTATCGTGAACACAATTTTCTTTGATTGGGAAGCGTTTAAATATTACCTGCAAGCGGATTGTCGAAAAATATTTATAGTATGTCGAACAAAGACAGTACCTAATTTATTAGCTATCTTGTGTACGAACACTAACGGCAAAGATTGAGAACTCTTTCATGGACATGGATAAATCTCTCCCAATTGGCAAACCAGGTGGTTCGTAGTTTAGTTTAAGCTAATGCCTCCGATAGATAGCAAATTCCAGCTTTAAATTGGAACCACATTTCGTGTTTATCATTATAATTTAACTTGAAAATAATTAAAATTAAACAAAATGTAACAAAGTGTACTCTAAGAGTTAACAATGCAAAAACAAACACTAAATGTAAACACACACAGAAAATAAAGAAATTGATATATGCGAATACCCTTGCCAAGCGTAAAATTTGTTGGCACAACATTTGTTTTACCAAGAATATAATGGGTTAAATAATAACAAGTCGACATTGTTGCATTAAACAACGCACATAATTTCAGCTTAGCCGCGGTTCACTTAGCGGTTTATTTTGCGTAATGTTTTTCAGTTCAAGACTCAGAGATTCTTTAAGCGGCCTTAAAAAATATACTTATTTACCATTTAGGCGTTTTGGCACTGTGGATAGTTTCCAATGTTGGCGTTCTTTAACTCAGTCCCTATATTCTTGATCAGCAACAATTGTCGAGTCGATATGGTCATGTCCGTCTGTCTGTATAAACACCTAGATCTCACAGACTAGAAGAGCTAGAGCTACCAAAATAAATAGTAAAATAAAATAATAAAAAGTAGTATATCTCCTACATTTTTTAAGATATCGAGATTATGCAGTGTAGTGTATGTGGCTAATACCTACAATCTCACAAATTTTCATACAGATCGGATAATAAATGGCAGAGTTAAAAAAACGTTGCATACTTAACTGAGCCGCATGAGGTTATTAAACAATAATTGCCCTGATTAAAAGGGTATTTCGAAGTTTAACTTACGCTCTCGTTTTCCAAGTAACCTCCATCTCTTACCATTTCTAAAATCTGTTTGCTTCTACCGACAGACAGACAGATCGACTCGGCTGATCAAAAATATGTACTATATACTTTAATAGAGTCGGAGATGTGTACTTCTGGCTGTTACACTCCTTTGCACATACCTAATATACTCTCTGTACTCTTAAGTACAGAGTATACAAATGCAGAAGGCCTAGAAATATAGTATCCTAAATTTGATCAAGCTAGTTGAATATATGGGCTCAATGCTACTTGGTAGCTGGCTCTAATTTTAACCTAGAGCTCTACCTTTTTGTTCATATAGGTTAGGTTAGGTTAGGTTGAGATGGCAGGCGCGGTGATGCTCCTTCACTTAGACCAAAAATCGGTCCATTGTGATACCATATAACCCCTAATTATACTCTGTACCGTAGGTACATAGAGTATTATAAGTTTGTGCAAAAGTATGTAACAGGCAGAAGGAAGCATCTCCGACCCCATAAAGTATATATATTCTTGATCAGCATCAACAGCCGAGTCGATATAGCCATGTCCGTCTGTCCGTCTGTCTGTCTGTCCGTATGAACGCACAGATCTCAGAGATGGTAAGAGATAGAGGTTTGACGTGTATGGGACATATGTTTCTTATGTCTGCAGGCAGATCAAGTTTATTTTCAATTTTTGCCACGCCCCCTCCAACCCCCGCAATTTTGAAAAAACGTCATATCTCCCACAGTTTTGAAGATAGATGGCTTGTTCCTTCTGGACATATTTAGTTGTTAGGATAACTTATCGATCCGCCAAAGGAATGAAGAAGATCGGATGAACGGTTTCCGAGTTATGATCAAAAGACAAATTTTCTTGGTACAGAGTATGCTATAGTCGGGCTTGACCGACTTTCTTTCTTGTTTTACTTTTAGACAGTAAAGGGAGGGTCATCCCTTCTAAACCACTTTGAAAGTAGCACAAATTTGAGTAGTGAAGTAATCCCTAATTCAGAGACTGCTCACCCACTGACATAGGAGAGGCTGGACGCTTTCTTCTTCATCAACTGAGCAACAGTTTCTGCAGTAGTCATTATGGCTGATGCCAAGCCTAGCGGCATGCCTGCCTATAAGGCAGTGTCCTGTGAGAATTGCTAAGAGTAGGAAGACATTCTGTCTGCCTAGACGCAGTAGTGTTAAAGTTCTTTTCAAATTGAGAGTGGGCCAAGTGAGCCTAGAGATTGAATTGATCTCCAGCGGTTCGTGGCCATTAGAAGGGTGGATGCCCTTATTTTAAGTTTACAAGACGCAATAGGCAACCCAAACGTGCTCTTATCCGGTAGGAGCTGGGCGGTAGTGCCAAGTCTAACGAGTCGATGTTGCGGTGTCCAGGCAATACCCATACGAGACGTAATTTAAAGAGCTGAGCCATCTCATTTAGAGATTTGGAGATTGCATTGTTAGTGTTTCCATCAAGGGCCCTTAAAGCAGCTTGACCGTCTGAGAAAATAAAAAACATTCCCTTCCTTGACCACGAGTTCTCCTGGATCGCTACAACCTCTGCCTGATAGACGTTACAATGGCCAGTAAGGCGAAAGTACATGCTTATACCTAGATCTAGACTGAACACTCCGCCTCCCACCTGACTTTTCAATCTCCATCAGTGTAGATGCTGATGGCGTTTGGTTTGTTCACAGTTTGACTTGCACACACTTCTTCACACTTCATTTCCACCTCTATAAATCGTTTTTTGTGAATTTAACCGAAGCTTGGCGACCGTGACAAAGCATTGCCAAAATCTGTTTACTCAGAACTTTTGCATTTGTAACAGGGCATCTAAGGTTTCGGTTTTGTGGGGACTTCCTGTTGTTTTGACTTTGCCAGAGACAGGCACAATATGTGACCTAAGCCTGAAACAAGTGCTCCAAAACCCATTCACCCTGCTTGCCTGCCTGTCTCAGTCTGTGCTAATATTTTTATGCTCTTCTGCGGTGGCAAATGACAAGAAAAATAGCAAAAAGTACAAAAAGAAATACAAAATACCATCCCAAGAATTTGTGACTTTGTCAGTCGATTAAACTGCTGGCACAAAACAATGGCAGCTTTATGGTCAATTGGGTTGCACACCGAAAACAGCTGACACATCCACACACACACACACACACACACACACACACACTTATAACGCGTGTATGATATAATCAGACCAAAGTGTGTGCTTCACTCCATAGTTATTGGCCATAACGAAACTTTTCAGCTTTGCACCTTTAGGCCATGGACAAAGTACAGTTGTGTGCGCAAAGGCACAGCACAGCATTTTAATTATGTGACACCTCATGGTGAATGCATAAATTTAGATGGCAAAGTTAAATTCAATAAACAAGCCAAACAGTTTATTTGTTTGTCGTTTTATTCGAGTTTTTTTTTGTTTTCGAGCTCATAAATAACGGCACATTTAAGCTGTCCACACCCGGCACACCGATAGATAGGGGCGGCAAGGGCCGAGCGCCCCTGTGGGTAGGCAACGGAAATTTTGAATTTACATAAAAGTCAGTGGAGCAGGAAATTGATCGCAGATTAGGTGAATGCGGCCATACATCATCAGGCCATATTGAACATACAAATCACTTTCAAGCGAAATACTTCTAAATTGCACTTAATTAACTACTTACAAAATTCTCAGTTGATTGCCCGGGGCAAAAAACTGCTCCGGCAGCTGCGACAGTTTATTATCGTCCATGTAACTGGAAATACAGCAAGCAAAAGAAGTTGGCCGAGGTCATGGAAAATTAAGTGCACATAAATAATAAGACTTAATTATGAATTATATGGCATATACTCACAGAGTCTTCAGCGGAATTGTGGCCAGGCGATCGAATGCATGCGAGGCAATCTCACGGATTGAGCAAAACTTTAGCACGCTGTGCGGGTTGGAAGAGACAACAACAAACAGTTCTGAATATAAAACTTAATAAATATGAAATTCAATTGTAAACTTTGCACAATACAGCCGCCTCAAAAGTTGTCCGCCCAACCACAACAACAACAGACTGACATATGAAATACAAAAGAATTTTTCTTTGTTTTCGGCAAATGCAGAGCAGTCATAGACTTTGTTTAGGGCATAAACTTTAAACAGAATCAGGACTAACGGAATTTGAGAGGACGACAGCAGGCAATAACAAAGAGAGAACCACGAATTACATCATAAGTAATTCGGTCTCAACGCAGCTGAGTTAAGCATGTTTATTTGTCTTATCTTGTATTTAAGTGAATCATCTATCTTTAGCCGCTTTATTAGCTTTAAGGTGATTTCACTTGCCCTTCTGGCCGTTCGTGAGCGAGAGGGCTTCATTCCACCTCGAAACATCTAATATAACTGATTTCTTTTAGAAACATTGGGCGCTTTCAGCAGATAAATCCGATTTACGATTTGCGATTGCCGATGATTCTCTGCTGAATGTCACTGATTGCTAAGTTCTGGCATTTGTGCATTTTGTCAAGTTATTTTAAGGGCATTTAACGCTGTCAGTTTGTCAGTTTATTTTCAGTTTTGGGTTAAAGAGTTGGCCGAGCAATCAGTAAGTAGATTTTGTATGATTTCAGCTCAGCCAACATGATTGTCATATTTACCAATCGCAATCGGGAATCACTGTATTCAGCAGGTAAAATCGGCAATCATAAATTAGTAATCGTAAATCAGATTTATCTGCTGAAAATGTATATTTATTTTTGACCTAAAATGTCATTTGCAGTTTTCCTAGTTTAGTTCAAAGTTTGTACGTTTATACGAAAATTTCTAGAGATTTCTAGGACACCTCCACCATTATATATATTAACTAGGGTGGACGCCGATAAGGTCCTTAACAACACGCATCATAAATGATTCCTTGAGTGGTGTACATTAGGGCTCTCTTTTTAAGGATAGAATTGATATTTAGAAATGGATACCTTTTGCATTATACATAGTACAATTTGAAACAAAAACGAGAAAGCCAAGCTAACGTCTGTGCCAAAGTTTTTATACCCTCGCTTAAATATTTAAAAAAAAAACTCTTTTTTTCACATTTACCCACCGATCGTTCGTATGGCAGCTATATGATATAGCCAACCGATTTGGCCAAAAATTTGTAAAATTGTGTAAAAGCATGTAAAACAAACAAATACAAAATTGCAGGATGCTACCATTTAAAACAAAAAAGTTTTTCTAACTAAGACTGTTTTTCAGGCCAATCTTTTGTATAGCAGCTATACCATATAGTTGTCCGATTTTTATAAAACTTGGTAAAACTATAAAAAAAACATAAAAAACCTACAATTACAAAGTTTGGACAGGTTTCCATTGAAAAGAAAAAAGTTGTTCTTACAAAAACTAGTTTTCCGACCGATTGTTCCTATGGCAGCCATGAGATATAGTCATATTAGTAGTGCGCAGCCAAAAAGATGACTCTGTGCAAAATTTCAGCTCGATAGCTTTAAAACTGAGAGACTAGTTCGCGTAGAAACAGACAGACAGACGGACGGACAAAGCTCAATTGACTCAGCTCGTCAACCTAGTCAAGAATATATATAGTTCATGGGGTCGGAAATGAATATATCTATGCGTTGCAAGCTTCTGGGCAAAATTATAATACCCTTTGCAAGCGTATAACATTATAAGGACAAAAAGTTTGCTCTAAAATAGCGCATACGCCCCGTAATATTCATTGAAAGTTTAATAATGGGATCTGTGCTACTTGAATGGTAAAATTCCCCGATTTTGAACTAAAACGGACAAGTAACAAAATGTCGCTTGGCTCAGCTGTTAGAACGTCGCCTTGGTACGTGGGAATTGTGAGTTCAAGTTCCGCTGCAGGCCTATATTTTTCATTTATTTTGTACTTTTTTTAAGTTTTTTTCTTTTTTTCTCTTAACAATGCACTTGGTCCCTCGTCCGACTATACAAAGCAGCACTATGCTATGAGGCACTGTTTAGATGTTAGGTCTTATATTGTTAGCAATAAACTCAGATGGACTCTGAGCTGCGTGGCTCAGAAGAATTATAACACAATCGAAACCATCACTACCAGGCATCCAATATTATTTTCGGGGGTATTAGGCAATTTACTTTTTGGGTATAAGTTTTTGCTTTGCATTTTACCAAGAAGTGCTTAAAATCAAATGTTGAATAACAATATATAATTTTGTGGTAAAATCAAAACCATTATAAAGAGTCATCAATGCCCAACATCAATATCGTTGGTTGAGTTGTCGCCCGCGAAAACCATTTCAGTGTTTGTTCCTTGGTTTTTTACAATTATCTTCAGGATAAAAACTTCTCAAAAATCGCACTATGCTTTGCCAATTCTAGCTCAAATCAGAGTATCCTTTTGAAAGTACGAAAACATTTTGTTAGAAATCAATGCCAACGACAAAATTATATAAAGTTGAGAGGCAACTCTGCGTATGAGTAATATCAAAAATTTTGGAGCCTCGTCGTTTCCATTGAACTTTTTGATTTTTTCTCGTTAAATATACACCATAAACTAGAGAATCAAGGGGCGAATTAAAAAATCCAAAAAATTTTAATTTGTGTTTTTAACTCTGCGCATTGTCTTCAAAGTGTTCCAAAAAATATTACGTATACGACATGTTTGCCTCATCGAAATTCCGTCAACACTTTCTTCTTGTCATTTTAAATGTTGTCAAATTTGAATTTGTTTGAATAACAAATAAATATGGAGCAGGAATCAAATGGAATGTTTGAGCTAATGTCACTAACTATTATTCAAATTTATCTTTGACATTTGATCCATGTCCTAGGAGTACTATTGAAATATAGCTTTGATATTATCAAATACACCATTGGTAATACATTAATACCCCTTTGATATTATAAAAATATATCATATTTTGTGAAAATACTGCATTGATACGATAAAAATATATCAGGGATATTACCAAATATCAGATTGTTGATCTGAAACATTTCACTTTGATATGTTCGAAATGTACGAGTGATATTTTCGATCAAATCAACTGGGTATTCTTCAGATAAAGGCCGATTCGATACTGAAAAATACCCGATTGATACTAAATATCGTGATCTTTTTTTTCTGTGCATGTTCCACTAACGGGGTTTCCACCAAGGTTTTCCATAATATTAAAAAGCAAATAGTCCGTTTGCATCAATCATATTTTAGCTTTGATAAAAATATATCAGCTGGCCAACTATATTGTGAGCACAAGAACTTCTTTTTCAGTCTTTCAACTGAATTGTATAAAAAATTGTTTGTGCAAAATTCTAACCGTTTGGGCTGATAATTGCCTTGAAAGTTTATTTTAGAGAACTGCTTAATTAAAATGCAAGGTATTTGCTTTGTTTTGAGTGCACCAAGTCCCTGTGGCAAGAATAAAGCCACCGCTTTGTATTCCACATCAACTGATTCGCATGTTGATACAACTGCAACCAACACTGGGAGATTAAAAGGAGCCTGTGGTTAATGGTTTGAGCTAAATAAGAACGAATGGCAATGTGGAAGGGATTTTCCAGAGCAACTGGCTCTGTTTCCAACGAGCTTCAACACAAACACGAAAACACGAAAGTGATACAAGATAAAATTATCGATGCAACAATCTGCGATGCATTAGGAAACTTAGGAGCGGCATCTCTGGCTTTCTTTGACACGGCCATCGCATGGCATCAATGACAAGTGAGTCAACCACAGCCGATAATATAAACTGAAAGTGATGAGTGTAGAAAATCTAGAAACTATTTTATTGGTCGAGGCATACGCCATGTTTGTTAGTGGGCGCACAATTCGCGAAAAAATTACAAGAATTTATAAACGAAAAGTATAAGGGCTTGTTATACCCTTGAAATTTTGATAAATCAGGATGATTTTAAGTACACTTAACATTTTTAGGACCTTTCTGTAAAAGTGCCCAAATGTAGAATCACACCTCCGACTTAGATGTGCCGAATATTCCGAATCACTACAACACAATATTTATTCCGATATGTTGTCAGTCAACCATCCCTAGGCGCCCATCCAACTGTCTTAATATTCAACCGCATTTGCAGTTTTAAGCCACACCAGACCAGTGAATGTCCTTTAACACAGTGACACATAAACTGCATCCGTCGGACATGCCTGCAACACGATTCCACTTGTCGCTCCCTCCACGCATATCCATATCCATTTCCCTGCCCGTATCTATGTGCTTTATTTGTATGTCTGCCCTGGCTGTTGGCCTGCCTTGTCCTTGTCTAGTTTGTCTGTAATTTGTATGTGCGACAGCATGTGGTTGCTACTACATCTGCTGAAGCTGCTGAAGCTGCTTAAAGGGCCCATTAAGGGCACAGCATGGCGCTAATATTTTTGCGGCGTATACCTAAAAATAACAACAAAAATTTCTAAAAGGCAAAAAACGGATGCTGTCCTGCATTCTAAGCGCTTGTATTTCGATTTTAATTAAGCAAACCGAGTAGATGTCCGTCCACACGGCACTTACAGACTCTCCACGCTGGGCAAGCTCCCGAAGAAGGTTTCATTGATGGTATCGAAATTGTTGCCGGTTAGATCACTAAAATGGAGAAGAAAATAGGAAAAATTGTATGCTTATAAATATGCAGAAAAGGGTCACATTTAAAAACGCGACATGCTGAATGATTTTGGATGGTCATAAGAAGGCCCAGGGATTGTAAAAGCTAAGAGTCGAACATGCAGAATGATTTTGATGGTGTTAAAAAGGTCCAAGGATGGTCAAACTTAAGAAACTAATATGCAGAACGCTTTCGATGGTCATAAGGTAAAAGGCAAGTTAATATTAAGAAACTAAACAGGCAGAATGATTTCGATGATCTTAGAAAGGTCCAGGGACTGTATAAGCTAAGACACCAACATGCAGAATGATTTTGGATGGTCATGAAAAGGTCCAAGGATGGTCAAACTTAAGAAACCAATATGCAGAACGCTTTCGATGGTCATAAGGTAAAAGGCAAGTTAATATTAAGAAACTAAACAGGCAGATTGATTTCGATCGACTTAGAAAGGTCCAGGGATTGTAAAAGCTAAGAGTCCAACATGCAGAATGATTTTGATGCTGTTAAAAAGGTCCAAGGATGGTCAAACTTAAGAAACCAATATGCAGAACGCTTTCGATGGTCATAAGGTAATAGGCAAGTTAATATTAAGAAACTAAACAGGCAGAATGATTTCGAGGCTCACAAAAAGGTCCAAGGGGTTAGTCAAACTTAAGAAACCAATATGCAGAATGATTTCGATGTAAGGTAAGAGGCAAGTAAATATTAAAAAAACATTTTGAAAACAAAGTTGCTAAAAAAAAAATAATTAACCAAGATGTGCACAGCTCAACGAATCGAAAGCGATTGAAGAAATTCCAGTACTGACAATGCCTCGCACTGGCCCGACTGGCCTACTTCGTTCCATTTGAATTCAAACAACACAACTGTACTTTATACTTACAGCGTTGCCAGATCATGGGTAGGCAGTTGCAGAGGCAGCGCATCGAGATGCTGGAAACGACACAGAATCTCATCACCGCGACAAGGACAACTGAAGTTCTCATTGCGCCACACTGGAACGAGTTATTTGAGGGTAGATGTTATGTAATGCTCGTTCAATTTAATTAACGCCAGTGTCTCGCGCTTAATGAAAGCTTTTGAATTTACATGCAAATTTCCGTTTTGTGTTTTTTTTTTCTATTTTTTATCACAAACAAAGAGTCGGCGGCGCCACTCGCTCGCCCATTACCACGGGGCCTTAATTACTTTGACCTTGTTTTCTCATTTTTTGTCTGGTTTCGTACTCACAGCACTCGCCAATTGGTATGTCATCGTGACGTCCAAAGGGCTGCTTGCGGTACAAATGATCCCAATATTTCGCATCCACCTCGTTTGCACAATTCGATTCGTCGGAACCATCGTCACAGTCGACGCTGCCATCACAATTGGCCCGCTGCTGGACACACTGGGGTGTTGTTCTGCAATGGAAATAGCCCATAGGGCAGTTGTCCTTCGCATCGGGCATTAGGATGGCCGATTCTATGGCATCGATTGAAGAAATGGTATCGGCTTCTCTATTTGGCAGAGTGCCCACAGTTGCCAACGATGAATCCATCGGGCTTATTCCATTTGTCACGGTCGCCAATGATGTTGAGATCATGAACAGCAGCGAGAGAGCACACGTGGATGGGTGGGCTGCAAAACGGAGAAACGGATATCGTGTAAGACATAGTCTTAGAAATTGATTAAAGAATACATTGGTAAAAGTGTTCTTGAGGGGCAAATATTGGTTAAGATCCCTGCATGGAATTAACTTTTGTAGCAGGCCTACACTAACATACACTTATACACATATACTTGTCCTAGGCTGCTCTCTATTCTTGTTCATTATATTATATTTCCGTCTCACTATTACTTATCAAATATGCTCTCGCATAACTGTAAGTCTCTCACATAACTATAAGTCTCTCACATAACTGTAAGTCTCTCACGAGAAGTTGAGTGTTGTTAGCAGCTGCCTGCGAGCAGCGAGATCACTCTTAAGCAAACAGCGAAACAGGACAGACGTGAATAAAGAACAATTAGTGACTTATACATTCTTTCATTCTACCACACTTTGTCCAGTCGAAAAGATGTCATGTAAAAACTGGCGAGATTCGCCTGTGCCTGACTCCTTTTCTCGCAGGATTACTACTCGAATGGAATGGAATGGATTGCATTCGACTATTTCGAGGGCTATAGCTCTTTGAAATGCGATGTGTACAAAAAATTGCTGGCGTCGATTGATCGGATGCAGATTAGAATCATTATCATTATTAATATTAATTGTTATATCCTTGCAAATTGTATTATAATTTTGCCCAGAAGTTTGCAACGCTTTGAAATATTCATTTTCGACCCCATACATTCTTCATTAGGGTGACAAGCTGAGTCGATTGAGCCTTGTCCGTCCGTCTGTTTGTCTGTTTCTACGCAAACTAGTCTCTTAGTTTTACACTATCGAGCTGAAATTTTGCCCAGAGTCTTCTTTTTGCTGCACGCTACTAATATGTCAGAACCGACCGAATCGAATGACTATATCTTATAGCTCCCATAAGAACAATCGGTCGGAAAACTAGTTTTAGTATGAAAAACTTTTTTCTTTTCTATGGAAACGTCTCCAAACTTTGTAATTGCAGGTTTTCTATGTTTTTTTATAATTCTACCAAATTTAATTAAAATCGGACAACTATATGGTATAGCTGCCATACTAAAAAAAGATCTGAAAAATAGTCTTAGTTAGAAAAACTTTTTTGTTTTCAATGTAAACCTCTTTAAAATTGGCATACATTTATTTTATAAGCTTTCACACAATTCTTCAAAGATATGTCAAAATCGGATGACTATAGGTTATAGCTGCCATAGGAATGATCGGTCGAGAAACTAGTTTTAGTTAGAAAAACTTTTTTGTTTTCAAAGAAAACGTCTCCAAACTTTGTATTTCTTAGTTGGCTATGCTTTTACATGATTCCACTAAGTTTGGTCGAAATCGGACATCTATATGGTATAGCTGTCATACAAAAGTAGAGTCTGAAAAGTACTGTTAGTGGGGAAAGCTTGTTGGTTTTCAGTGAAAATGCTGCAAGGGATTGCTTACTATTAAATTTGAGCACGCTGCTATCAAAAGCTTTTAAGCTGATTTGATTCATAGACCCATTATGCAGATATAAGATATAATCATCTGATCCGGTCGGTTGCTACATAGTAGCAGAGTGCGACGAAACAGACTCATCTCACCGTCCTGATAAGGAGTTTTTTTTTGGTTTTATGGGGTCGGAATGGAAATTTTCTATGCGTTGCAAAACTTTTGGTCCAAATTAATATACCTCGACCTTGCAAGTGTTTTAAGAATGCTGCAGCAAAAATAATCTTTCTTGTTTTTAATCGTACTAATATTGCTCATAGTAAACTTTCTCTGGCGGCCAAATGGCAAGTCGTAAACACATTGAATTTTTCAAATTTTTGTACTAATCCAAAAACAAACAAGAAAGAAAGTCGGTCAAGCCCGACTATAACATACTCTGTACCAAGAAATTTTGTCTTTTGATCATAACTCGAAAACCGTTCATCCGATCTTCTTCATTCCTTTGGCGGATCGATAAGTTATTCTAATAACTAAATATAACCAGAAGGAACAAGCCATCTATCTTCAAAACTGTGGGAGATATGACGTTTTTTCTAAATTGCGGGGGCGGGAGGGGGCGTGGCCAAAATTGAAAATAAACTTGATCTGCTGCCTGCAGACATAAGAAGCATATGTCCCATACATGTCAAACCTCTATCTCTTACCATCTCTGAGATCTGTGCGTTCATACGGACAGACAGACGGACAGACTGACAGACGGACATGGCTATATCGACTCGGCTGTTGATGCTGATCAAGAATATATATACTTTATGGGGTCGGAGATGCTTCCTTCTGGATGTTACATACTTTTGCACAAACTTATAATACTCTATGTACCTACGGTACAGAGTATAAAAATCACTGTAAACATATAGTAGAATTGTTTTCGAAAACTAAAACTAAGTGCAGGATTGAAGGGCTGCACAAATGCATTGTCAGGTGTGCACAAAGCTGACCGTAGTTTATCCGCTCGAGGGGGGAAATCTGTGCTCCACTCCGCTCTTTGTGTGCGTGGGACCCGTGGGAAGACGGTTGGATAACAAAAATAGTTAATATTAGAAGTACACAACGAACAATGGCCCACAGCAAATCCAATTAACAGAGCACAAATTGTCTGCTAAGTTAACAGAGCTGTCAGAACATATGCAAGTGCAGTGTTGGCCTCTGGGCTATAAATTCAATACATTGTTAGTTAGTTTATATGAATCACATTGCCAAAGCAACGAACATTCAAATTCGCAAATGCATTTCAACAGGAATCTAATAATTAGCAAGTCAATAGGCCTTCTTCGAGTATAAATTCACCCTACACACAACTAGACAATTTCCATTGAAATTCACAAACAAAACCGAATTTCGATGCAAAGCATTCGCCTCTCCATAAATTGTGGCTCGAAGTAGGCCAATTAAATGGCTTGATTACTTTCAGTCTGTGGGAAAATTGTTTAAAAAGATGCAAACAGCCAATTCAACAGCAAGAAATATGCGAAAAGTTGGGTATAGCCAGGGCCATTGCCATTGCTTTAGTTACACTTCAATAACCTGTACTAACATTAATTGCTATATATTCTTAATTGACGCCCACTTCCACCTAAGCAATTGGAAAAAACCTCTGATATCCCACAATTTTATAGATGGAAGGTTCGTAACTTCGATCGTATCGAACCACCATCGAAATTGTAAAGATCGGACGGACAATAGTCGAGGTTTGGGAAAAAGAAACATTTATGCTGGGCAGCATCGACTGAAATAGCGATGGGCAGCACTTTATACACCTGAACACTTTGTGTGATAAGGAAAAACATTAAAACTCCCTGATCATTCCCGCCCCCGCAACCACAAAAGTTGAATATCTTCTACATTTTCTAAGATAACGAGTTCTGATTTTGCAGTATAGTGTATGTGGCCAATATCTACAATCTCAAAAACTTTCATAAAAATCGGCTAATAAATGGCGGAGTTAAAAAAACGTTGCATACTTATCTGAGCTGCATGAGGTTATTAAACACTAATTGCCCTGACTAACGGGTATTTCGAAGTCGGGCAGGGCCGACTTTAACTTACGCTCTCGTTTCTCTTATTCCAAGATAAAAATGAGCTTACGGAAAGGTTCACATTACCATGAATTTAAGATAATTATCGGGGGTTTAATACAATTTATGGATGCACCCAGTTTTCCTTTGACAGCACACTGCCTCTTTATCCGATGACTATTTCTTAAAGCTGCCTCATGAAAGATCTCTTTCAAGTGTATTAAAACTTCGACGAAGTTAGCCTTGCTTTTCCGTTTCGTTTTTTTTGTTAAATGCACTCCACCCACTCGACTCAACGATTCCCCGCTGCTCCCTTTGGTAGAACATATATCATTTTTAACGATTGCATTTTCCGATGCGTTGGCCACATGGAATTGCGATTGAGAAGTCATCGCCAGTGCTCTATATCTAGCAATTTAAATTTTGCAAATATGTAAAAATATGCAATAAAAATTGTTTGTAATAAAAATTATGCACGCTACATTTGGGCCTTGATGCAGTTGGCGAGCATGAAATACTCCACTGGGATGGGGAGAAGGATACCCCACACACGTACACACACACACATGCAGCTGTACCTGCTCCATATCAGCGATGGCTTATCAACACGGTTGACTTTTTGATAGCTACGCGCTGACAGATGCTGCAAATGAGAATTGCGGGGCCATCGAGGGAGAATGGTATAAAAAGTGCCAGCAAGCGTAAACAAATAAATGTAAATCAGGTGAAGTACAGAAGAAAAAAGAACACAACAACAAATTCAAATGAAATTAAACCAGAGGCGGATTTTCACCAATGAGTTGGCATGAAAACTATGGAATACTTCCAAGCAATATGTTGTAGCATTCTTTTCAGAGTTCAAGCGGGGCTTCAGGGGTTTGTTCGTGATAACTTATGCATTTAGATTGTACATTGTCAGAGTTTGGCTTACACAGAAAAAAATCTGAAATCAATCCGTAAGGGGATTGAAAACAGGGTAATCCCAGAGCAGGCTCCAATTAATTCAAGAATATCCGGGATTACCCTGTTTTCAATCCTGTTTCGGATTGATTTCTTTTTTCAGTGTACATTAAAATGAAAACAAATTTACTAAAAGTTAAGTCCTAACGCGAGCGACGAGGCTCTAAAGCAGGACACCTGACAAATCCTTAAAAGCTAAAAAGCTGTCGCAGCCTTCTCCATTTAATAGTTCCGCCCGTCAGGGACTTGCTAAGTCTCCCATCCTATTTATAAGGGTGGTCGCAGACGAGATCTGCACCCCTTCACAGAGGTGATCAGGTGGTCATTGACAGCATCCCTGTGGGAACTGGGCTATGTAGACGGCTTTTGCTTTCTATTCGAACGGAAAATTTCAGCTACGCCGACTACAACGCTTTCGGCCCGGACAATCATAGCCGCTCTTCTTGTTGATAAAGTTAATATAGGTAAACATTATGTGGACTATGGAGTCTTCAGTTTGCAAGATTACTTTGAGAGATGCTGGATTTTCAAAGTAAGCACTACCCACCGACCGGCTGAACCGAAGTTAGGTTTCCTCCATTTTTATACATGGAGGCGGTTCAAGTTTATTTTCATTTCCCGCCTTTTGCAATTTGGAAAATAAAACAGCAGCACTGCTTTCAGCTGCTACTGCAGCCTTAAAATTCATGCTGAGCATACACTTTCGTTGGTATAGAGTATAATAGAGTCGAACTTGTTTGATTTCCTTTTGGTTCAATTCTATTTTATCAAGTGCCAACCGTAGATCCATTTACCAATTATGGTGCAGTGATTGCTTGATTTTTCTCAGCCACCTTGAAGGATAAAGGGGAGCCAGAATGAGGAGAATGAGTATCTCCAATTAGAGGGCCAGAGTTTTTGTTCCCAAATAGCATTCAGTGAGGCAACAAATCTATAACATGCCTTCAAATGAACTTGATTTCCACATCCACATGGATTTCAATTGCTTAGCAACTCAAATGTTGCAAATCCACCTGGACTTGCAGAAACAGCAACATGAGAAAAGGGCCCTAAGCACTTTGTGCCAAGAAATTCTGGCTCCGACCTAGCGTAGCGTAGGAATTGCATCCCAGTCATAACTCACAGACAGCACAAAACCTGAAGTCAATTACGTGGGTTCCGCGACCAAGCGACAACAACGACGACAATGACTCCATAAAAGTGTAATTAAGGCAGCCCAGACATACATACATACATAGATACACATGTATGTACATAGTAGACTCATCCATAGACTGGACCCCAGTGCACATTGGGTCAACGACCCGTTAATTTGGCCAAAAGTCACATAGTTTCTTTTTTTGGAACATTACTAAGTAGCGTGACAGAGGCTGGTGTCCTAGGTCCAAGCTGGTATGATATATATGACTTGCTTGTGACACATGGTTGGCCTCAAGCATTCAAGCATCAAGTTGATTCGCCTCACAGAATCCCACAATTCAGAGAAAACCTTTTTTTTAATTCAGATTAACAATTATAATTGCCGTCCCATTAAGACAAATAGAGGATACAAAATCTATATGTAGATTTCTCATGCCCAAAAAAACTTAACCGTTAGTCAAAGCCCGATAATAACCAACATTTGAATTTAAATAATTTCAAAACTTAAAGTCTTGGCAGTTATCGATAAAAGTTACTCGTCAATCGATAACAAATTGACCGGCCATTGGAGCGTGATGACAATTATAGCCAATTCACACTAGCCCACATCTACCGTTTACCGTCTACCGTCTAAGATGGTACGTAAGATCTTGCCGTGCCAAATTTTCTCAAAATACTCCATCGTCAGCTGGGAAAGTTGCTATCTCATGCCGCTTTCATTCATTGTGCATGCGATATTTCTGTGTCCACCACTAAAAAAAAACTGACATTCGCCACGAAAACGTAAACATTGTAGGCGCGGCAAGTGATTGTCAAACTTCATCCGTCGACTGTTGAAGAAAAAGGTACGTTTTTATACTCTGTACCGTAGGTACATAGAGTATTATAAGTTTGTGCAAAAGTATGTAACATCCAGAAGGAAGCATCTCCGACCCCATAAAGTATATATATTCTTGATCAGCATCAACAGCCGAGTCGATATAGCCATGTCCGTCTGTCCGTCTGTCCGTCTGTCCGTATGAACGCACAGATCTCAGAGATGGTAAGAGATAGAGGTTTGACGTGTATGGGACATATGCTTCTTATGTCTGCAGGCAGATCAAGTTTATTTTCAATTTTGGCCACGCCCCCTCCCGCCCCCGCAATTTAGAAAAAACGTCATATCTCCCACAGTTTTGAAGATAGATGGCTTGTTCCTTCTGGACATATTTAGTTATTAGAATAACTTATCGATCCGCCAAAGGAATGAAGAAGATCGGATGAACGGTTTTCGAGTTATGATCAAAAGACAAAATTTCTTGGTACAGAGTATGTTATAGTCGGGCTTGACCGACTTTCTTTCTTGTTTTTTATATTTCTGTGTGGACCCCAGAGATGGAGAACCTACATCTGGGGTAAAAGCAACGGCGATCTCTGAGAGAAAAAATACCCACGTCTAGCAGGAGATGAACATGCTGATGGAGCAAAGAGGGATTGAAATCCACTGGACTGATGTGAGAACGAAAACCGGCACCCAGCAGTAACTAATTTCGTTGGCAAGGGAGAGAAACGAAACGCAGATGGAGCATCAGCAACAAACTCGAAACATTTCGCGGAAACTGCGTGCCCAAAACGCCTCTATCCAAAACAGTCCTTTGGTTTTGTTAAAGCAAAACAAGACTGATTCGACTGGTTTATGGACTTATTAGATTATATGTTCTACACATAAGGGCCAATCGATAGCATTTAAATGTACTTTTTATGTTTGGAACAGTTGTTGCTTCGTTTTAAAAATGACTCCGCAATTATAGTTCTTATAGTTTCAGCGGGACCAGGACTAACAAGTCCCTCATTTTAGAATATTTTTTATTTTCATTCAG